>CM048744.1:734146354-734746354 GCA_026315105.1 Locusta migratoria | reverse complement strand
CACGTTTATGGAGGCGGTTTGCGAGGCAGTACCTATCTGTCGGTAGGCTCACTACCTGATGTGGCTGCACTCTCTAGAAAACACTCGATAATTTATCACATCCCTTTTAAATAGCGGGCAGTGTGGGTCACATTCCGCAGGGTTTCTACAATCATGGAGCCTCTTAGTGTAGGGCTTTGGGGAGATTCTAAGTACCCGTTAGCCTTCCTTATCTGCAGAATTACAGCCAGGGACTGACTCTGGCCATGGTTTTTCAACGTGTTATACTGTCTGGCGAGACATCCTGTGGAATTTCGGCGCGCAATGGAATCTCCACTTCTCTGGTGTTTCATGTCCCCTTTCCACTTGATCTTTTATCTGTAGCTATTTGGGCTACAAGCTCGCTAGATAAGACTTTAAATTCCTTTTAGAGCAAAAGGCTGGGAAACGATGGGCGTGTGGAATTTTCGAAAGGACGAATAGGTGGCATCCTTTGGAGGCGATACGATTGGCATCGTTTTTGTAGGCGACAGGTCTAGCTATCTGTCATAGCTGCCTGTCCATCTCATTGGCTGGAGGGTTAGAACTCTCCAGTGATTGGTATATCGAGTTTACGGGGACGGTTACGCCCATTTTCTGGCTTGGGCAGACGAAGAGTTTCGGGCACTTCTCGTGTAGGCTCTGGCTAGTTCGGACGTCTCCTTTCAGATAGGACCTGAAAAGTTTATTCGTTCTTCTGGGTCGAGTCCTGAGCGTTTGTGGGGCTTAGTTTTCTGAGGTATCCACTTGCAGCGGATAGTGGACTTTGAAAATTTCACATGTCGACACGGACAGGAACTCAGTTGCAGTTGTTTGCTTTGTGAAACAGCGGCGTTTTGTAGTCTTGTTCGGTCGAGACTTGAGATTAGACAGCCACCGTCGTACTGGCCGTACCGACGTGCTAGTGGTTTATGCAATTCCAATCTGGGGACACTTGTGCTGAATACTCGTCTTTTGCGCTTGACTTTGTGAGTGAATGTCCTAGCCGACACTGGAAGCATTTACCTGACAACTGCTATCTGCCGTGATATGGGGTTGTTATAGTTAAATGTCGATACTGCTTCACAGATCGTAGTGAGATTCCTGGGTGGAAGAATTTTTTCTCTTTCAGCTCCACACCTTCATCATCGTCCAGACGCCAGCGAGATCTAGCGTTCACAGATCAAGCCGACTCAAGATTATTGGTGAAGTGATGCTCGCTATTTGCTGAGGTTGTTTTATATAGTTGCAGTAATCACCCATCAGTATGTATGTGCGTGCGTATGAACGATGTTGACCTCTCTCTCCTACAACTAATTTCTTAGCGCCTCCCTCCACCTTTCTATTTTTCACGATAAGACAACGCCACATGTATAGCCATATATTTCACTTTGTTACGGCTCCATTTATTTCATTCCTATTAGACTTCGTATATTGATTTGTAAACTTCAAAATCAAATGTTTGTTAAGCTTATGGGACTTAACTACGGGGTCATCAGTCCCTAAACTTACAAACTACTTACAAACTACTTATGAACTACTTACAAACTAGGACGGCACAAATATCCATGCCCGAGGGGGGATTCGAACCCCCGACCGCAGTGGCCGTGCTGACCGTGACTGGAGCGCCTCAGTCACCTCGGCCACCGCGGCCGGCTTTGTAAACTTCTTTGTTAGAACTCATACAATTTGTTGGTCACACATGTATTCCGCGGTGTTAACCGATATTACTGCATTTGATGTCCTTTTTATAAATACTTGTTTTCATTTATAACCCATTGCTGGAATACACAATTAACTGTGATTTCATTTACAAAATCCTTTATACTAATTGTTGACTGTCCCCGAATTCCTGTGAGCGTTAATGAATAAATGTATTTGTTTAAGCCACAAATTTACTTTCCTTTACTAATTCCGAATTCACTATTTTGGAGGGATAATTAGGTAGATAGGTAGAGGACTGTGTTTATTATTTGGTGCACTCTGATCAATTATCTCGCCACCGTGCTTGTTGATTTAGGGTGTTGGATCTTTTCCATGTTTTTAAATAAAAAATATGGTGGATACCTTTGATATTAACATTAATGAGGATTATATTTAAAATTAATTTGCATATCTGTGATTTTGCACATTTGCATACCAATGAATGAACTGTCTCTGGCGAGTAAAAATATATCCACTCAGTGGGATTATCCCTCCCTTTTTGACGTGACGTCTTACAATGTAGCACCTCCAACTGTGGTACAACTAGTGACCCGTTCTTCAAATTACTGTACACATTTCATATCTGTGGAAATGTCAGCAAAAGTTTTACGTATGTCTTCACGGACTTCGAAATGTTCATATGTTTTTAAATATAAAACAACTTCTGCGGTTATCAGTCCCTAGGCTTACAAACTGCTTAAAGTAACATATGATAAGGGCAAAACACACACACACACACACACACACACACACACACACACACACACACACACACACGCACACACACACACCAATGCCCGAGGGAGGACTCAAAACTCTGACGGCGAGCAAGCGCGCTCCGCACCATGGCGCCTTAGAGCACTCGGCCACTCCAAGTCGGCTCTTTGCGGTCTGTTGGTATTTGCTGGTAAAGCTGACCTCTTAAACATTCGCACAGAATGAAATTTAGTGGCAGGCCAGTTGATAACGGCCACCTCTGCCGATGCACCAACCAGTGTAAAAACAGTCTGAAAGTTCGCATGCTTTACTTTCATAATGTCTGCGTACCCGTCATGCTGAAGTTGCCGAACGCCCACGGAAACGTCCTGGAGTAGTATTGGTAGTTCCTCTTCCAGAAGCTTTCCATATTTGCGTTCATCAAATGTTCAAATAACTGTAAATTTAAGGGACTAAACTAGGTTGGTCATCAATCCCTAGGTTTACAATCTTCTTAAACTAACCTATGCTAAGGACAACACAAACACTCATGCCCCAGAGAGGACTCGAACCTCCGACGGCGAGCCACTGTGCGCTGCGCGGCAAGGCGCCTTGGAACACTTGGCCGCTCCATCGCGGCTTTGCGTTCATCCAGCGTGCCATCAATAAAATATATTTCTAATGATCTACATCTCAAATGTTTGTAAATCTATCTGACGAAACTGCGTGGGCAACAGTGTGTAGCTTACAAACTACTTAAACTAAGGTAAACTAACCTAAGGACGACACACACACACACACCCACACCCACACATACACACACACACACACACACACACACACACACACACACACACACACACATGCCCCAGGGAGGAATTGAACCTCCGACGGCGAGCAACCGCGCACTCCGCAGCGAGGCGCCTTAGACCGCTCGGCTACTCCACCGCGGAATACTCTGCAAATCACATTTAATTGCCTGACAGAGGGTTCATTGAACCACCTTTATATTATTCATCTCCCATTCCATTCTCGAATAACGCGCTGGACGAAACAACGCCTGAATCTCTTCATTCGTGCTCTAGTTTCTCGTATTTTATTCTGATGCTCTTTTCTACTTATGTAAATGGCAGTCAACAATATATTTTCTCCTTCGGAGGAGAATGTTGGCGATAAGTGCCGTTGCAATGATTCCCTGTATCGTGAAATACAAAACGAGCTGCCCTTCTTTGGACTCTTCCGATGTCCTCAGTCAAACCCACCTGGTAAGGATCCCACACTGGGCAGCGTTACTCTAAAAAAAGAGACGGACAAGCGTAGTGCATGCAGTTTCTTTAATAGTTCTGTTACATCATTTAATGGTTCAGCCATAAAACGAAGTCTCTGGTTCGCCTTTCCTACGACATTATTGACGTGTTCTTTGTAGTTTAAGTCTGAAGTAATAGTAATTTCTAGGTAATTTGTGGAGTTTATGGCCTTCACTTTTGACTGATTTATCTTGTAAACAAAGTTTAAAGGATATCTTTTCGTACTCATATGGACGATTTCACACATCTCATTATTTAGAGTCAATTGCCAATTTTAACATCATAGTAATATTTTATTTGGATCTTTCTGCAGTTGGTTTTTGATCTTCAGATGATTTTACTAGACGGTAAATGACGGTGTCATCTGCAAACAACCTAAGAGAGCTGTTTAATTTTCTGCCAAATCATTTATGTAAATAAGGAACAGCAGAGGACCAATATCCTGTTGAACGTCCGATATCACCTCTGTTTTAGTCGATGCCTTACCATTAGTTACGGCAAACTGTGTCCTCTGTGACAAGAAATCCCCTATCCAGTCACAAATGTGGGGCGATATACCAAAACCAGGTAATTTGATGCCACACCATATATTAAGCGACCGAGGACGTTGACGGTCGACTTGCCGTTAACTATGTAGCGATACTTCGCGAGTTTGAAATTGATACAGAAAGATGATGATCTGTAAGTTAATGAAATTCGGAATAAGCTGTTGAAATTAAATTTTAAAGCGCAGAAGCCAAAGCATAATATGAATGAATCCGACATGAGGAGATGGTGGGAGTTTTGTTGAGGTTAAGACAACAGAAGAAAGTATCACCACAGAGGAAATTGGCAAAAAGTTACTTTTCTGCAACATTACCCAGGTGAGGTTGTGGTGAGCTAAAATTGATAACTTGGTGTGGATAATTAATGAATGAGATACCTTTCCGCCGTAACGAATTAATTGGCAATTATTACGCTTCGCGGAATACAGTTTCATGACAGTGTTTAAAGATTATCCTAGTTGGTGAGTAAATAGAAAAAAAAAGCGTCGGACTTTGAAGGAACTGAAAATTGATCGCAGGCTCTAAAGGAACAAGATCAGTATGAATGAAATGTTGAAAAGAGACGAAAGTAATTTAAATTTGAGTGCAATCGTGAAGGGAACTGTAATGGAGGCCAAGCATCTTTTTACGTTCGAACATGGCTTCCTGAAAACAATGAGAAATAATTAGAAAATGATGGGTCATTTTGAAACGAGAAATAATAAACCTAAATTAATGTCAAATAGGGGGTTATTGCAATAAAAAGAATACCGTGCTCACATTTACTTTGTATTATAATATCTTAGAAGTAGAAGAAGAAGAAGAGGCGGTCGATCAGTATCAGGGTGTAGAGAAAAGCAAGTGTGCTCCTTTGTCTCTGCAAGTCAGAGGAAAAAAATTGACCATTGAAGCAAAAGGTGCGCAGAGTATACTTCGAAGCGAGAACGGATAAGCGGTTGGCAAGCGTCGCTGATAATTTATGCGTAAATATTGAGTGTATTGCTACATCTACACTCTGGTAATGGATTTTACGAGGTGCGCCTGAAAAGTTCGGTGAATGGTCCTATATTTTACAAACCGCTCTGGCGAGGGTAAGGTGCCCGCGTATACACATTAAAGGACATGTCAATAAGCGCCCCATAGCGTGCTAAACACTGCAGGCATTGCAACATAGAGCGCAAAATGAAGTAACGCGTTAACATCAAGTTTTATTTCAAATTAGTCAAAATGGCGACGGAGACACATGGAATGTTAGTGTAAGTGTGTGGTCTTAAAGCAGTGAGTAAAAAGTGTTTGAGTGGTTTAAACGATTTAGAGACGGAAAGGAAGGTGTCGATGATGAGTGACGTTCGGGTCCACCGTCCACAGTCAAAGACCCTGACAACATCGAACGAGTGCGACAGATGCTTGCGGATGATCGGCGACTGTCTTTGAGAATGATAGCAGACGAGTTCAAGATCAGCACAGACAGTGTAAGCACTATTGTTCACAAACATGTGGGAAAGCAAAATATTTTTAGCCGGTTTGTTCCGCTCACGAACAGAAGCAAACTCGGATGGAAGCATCTCAACTACATGTCTGACCGGTAGTGTACAAGTAAGCAATTGTTTAATTTTGTTACAGATTGTTAACATAACACGATATACAGTCTGTTTAAAGTAAGCTCCTTTTCTTGATTTTATTTAGAGCAACTAAGGAGCTATTCTAGGGGCTGATAACTGTATTTTAAGTAATGCATAAATGCATCTAGCTTTATCAAGCATTACTTCAGCGTTTAATTTAAATGTGATCCTCAATACGGAAATATGTAGGCCTAAGCCAAGCTATGAACAGGATGTTTGAAAGAAAAAAAAAAAGAACTTCGCAAAAAATCCGAACAGGAAGGAAATCGTACATGAAACGCCTTAAATTCAAAACTTAGCATTCAACATTCACTTTATTTCAAAGTGCATGCTACCAGAGAGATTTAGTCGTTATCTAATGAAACCAGTCGTTCACAGTTATTTGAACACATTTTGACGTAAAATCTTCTCTGAAATATGGCGTGTGTAAAATATGAAAAGCATTAAAGGGGGAATACGGGAAGTAAAATATCTCAATTTAAATTTATTCTGTAACTGTTTTAGAATGCAACTCTTAGTTACCGTAAACGTCTGTGGACGTACCATTTATATCCCAGAAAATACGATTATTATAATGTACTTTAATTGTATGTGGTAAATATTTAGAACGGCATCATATTCCTCACTTTGGAATGTAAGTGACTGTATCATAACTCTTAATATCCATCTAATGACTAACTTTAAGTTGCTTGCGTCTTAGTCAAATGTAAGCAAATACACTACTAGGCATTAAAATTGCTACACCAAGAAGAGATGCAGACGATAAACGGGTTTTCATTAGACAAATATATTATATTAGAAGTGACATGTGATTACATTTTCACGCTGTATGGGTGTATAGATCCTGATAAATCAGTACTCAGAACAACCACTTCTGGCAGTAATAACGGCCTTGATACGCCTGGGCAGTCAGACAGAGCATGGATGGCGTGTACAGGTAGCAGCTTCAACACGATACCAAAGTTCATCAAGAGTAGTGATTGGCCTATTGTGACGAGCCAGTTGCTCGGCCACCATTGATCAGACGTTTTCAGTTGGTGATAGATCTGGAGGATGTGCTGGCCAGGGCAGCAGTCGAACATTTTCCGTATCCAGAAAGGCCCGTACAGGACCTTTAACATGCGGTCGTGCATTATCCTGTTGAAATGTAGGGTTTCGCAGGGATCGAATGAAGGGTAGAAACACGGGCCGTAGCACTTCTGAAATGTAACGACCACTGTTCAAAGTGTCGTCGATGAGAACAAGAGGTGACCGAATACGTGTAACCAATGGCACGCCATACCATCTCGCCGGGTGATACGCCAGTATGGCGACGATGAACACACGCTTACAAAGTGCGTTCACCGTGATGTCGCTAAACACGGATGCGAGAATCATGATGCTGTAAACAGAACCTGGATTCACCCGAAAAAACGACGTTTTGTCATTCGTGCCCCCAGGTTCAAATGTTTGTATAGCTTATGGGACTTAACTACGGGGTCATCAGTCCCTAAGCTTACAAATTACTTATGAACTAGCTAACACTAAGGACGGCACAAATATCCATGCCCGAGGGGAGATTCGAACCCCCGACCGGAGTGGCCGTGGAGATCGTGACTGGCGCGCCGCAGTCCCCTCGGCCACCGCGGCCGGCCCCCCAGGTTCGTCGTTGCGTACACCATCGCAGGCGTTCCTGTCTGTGAAGCAGCCATGGTCTCCACGTCGTCAGACTGTTCATGCAGTTGGTTTTTGTCTTGCAAACGTCCCCATCTGTTGACTCAGAAATCGAGATGTGGCTGCACGATGCGTTACAGTCATACGGATAAGATGCCTGTCATCTCGACTGCTAATGATACGAGGCCGTTGGGATCCAGCACGGTGTTCCGTACTGCCCTCCTGAACCTACCGATTCCATATTCTGCTAATAGTCATTGGATAGCGACCAACACAAGCAGCAATGTCACGATACGACAAACCTCAATCGCGTTAGCCTACACACTACGGTCGGGGGTTCGAATCCCACCTCGGGCATGGATATTTGTGCCGTCCTTAATATTAGTTAGTTCATAAGTAGATTGTACGTTTAGGGACTGATGACCCCGTAGTTAAGTCCCATAAGCTATACAAACATTTGATAGCCTACAATCCGACCTTTCTCAAATTTGGATATGTGATGGTACGTATTTCTCCTCCTTACACGAGGCATCACAACAACGTTTTAATAGGCAACGCCGGTCAACTGTTGTTTGTGTATGAGAAACCGGCTGGACACTTTCCTCGTGTCAGCACGTTGTAGGTGTCGCCAGCGGCAACCTTGTGTGAATGCTCTGAAAAGCTAATCATTTGCATATCACAGCATATTCTTCCTGTCGGTTAAATTTCGCCTCTGTAGCACGTCATCTTCGTGGTGTAGCAATTTTAATGGCCCAGAGTGTAAATTTACTACGCTGTAATATTTTCTGCGATAGGAAAGTATATTTAATGGAGCACGTTAAACAGCGTAAGAGTTCTGTAGTCTCTAAATGTGCGCTTTCCTCGTGGGACTAAAAATGGCGGATTGTTTGCTTGTGCTGTACAGTGCTCTAAGGCAGGCCGACGCGCAATCACGAGCGAGTGCCAGACGGTGGCGCCCCGCCCCGCCCTCTGGGGGAACAATTTTCTTGCAGCGCGCCTTGCCGTGATTGCGCATCTACCGGGCGAATGTGTCCGCATAAATATTGATGGGCGCAGCCGCCATACGTGGGGGAGTTGCGGGCTGGACGGCGAGGCGCTGCGAGGACCGCCACTCCGCAGCCGCCGACTCTCTCCGGTTTCAACAGCGCAATTAACAGCCGTCCCGTCTATCCAATTTTGTGTCGACTCGGTGATTGAGTCGGCGTATGCCATCTAATTTAGCCTCCTATCTCGAGTCCCCTGTCGCCCTTGTAACTACTTGGTGCGTTAATTCAAATCCAACCGCTGGAGCCCCTCTTCGCGTGATGCGGTACTTCTTTTCGAACTCACTGCATGCTGGATTACAATGAAGTTACTTCTGTACTCAGAGCTGCTCGTTAGGGAGCAGGAAATAGTGGGGTGGACAAAGTAATATGAACACCGCGCACGATACTACACGTCGCTGCGAGTTCGCTCCGCGGAGACGAGACCGCAGCGCAAAACTGACGCACGACGTCTCGGGTGTTACCTTGTAGCTTATTACACGTATTGTTTTGCGACAGCCATCACACTTGTCGGTGAAAGGCGCGATCTGTCAGGCTAATAAGGTCATCCTATTGTACAGGGTTAATAAAGGCATCTGCGTGATAATAATGGTGATCCTGCCGATGACAGCGCTACTAAAGCAGAGTTACTAAACATAGCTTCTAGAAACTCATTCACCATATTCCAGGTATCGAATTACAAACAAAGGCTAGAATGAGCGACGTTGAAGTAGATATCCTCCGAGTAGCGATGCAACTTAAATCATTTAACAAGAACAAGTGTTCTGGTCCACACTGTATACCCATTAGATTTCTATCTGATGAAGCTGAAGCGATAACCCCTTACTTAACAGCCATATACAACCGCTATCTGAAAGAAGGATGTGTACCAAAAGATTAGAAAGTTGCATAGGTCACACCTATGTTCAAGAACGCCAGTAGCAGTAACCCACTAATCCACAGGCCTATTTCATTGACGTCAATTTGCAGCAGGGTTTTGGAACATATTCGGTATTCAAACGTTATAAATTATCTCGAACAGAACAACACGGATTTAGAAAATATCGTTCATGTGAAACACAACTAGCTCATTACTCACACGAAGTGATGAGTGCTATCGACATAGGATATCAGATTGATTCCGTATTTCTAGATTTCCAGAAGGCTTTTGACACAGTACGTCACAAACAGATTTTTAATCAAGTTGCGTGATTGTTGAATATCGCCCGAGACTTGTAACTGGATAGGAGATTTTCTGTCAGAGAGGGCACAGTTTTTAGTAATTGATCATCGACTAAAACAGAAGTGATATCCAGCGTTCCACAGGGTAGGGGTATTGGTCCTCTGCTGTTCCTTATTTACATAAACGATTTAGGGGAAATTTAAGTAGCTCTCTTAGATTGTTTGCAGATGACGCCGTCATTTATCGTCTAGTAAAATTATCTGAAGATGAAAACCAACTGTAGAAAAATCTAAATAAGTATCAGTATGGCGTAAAAATTGGCAATTGACTCTAAATATTGACAAGTGTGAGTCGTCCACATCAGTACGAAAAGAA
The DNA here is from genome assembly GCA_026315105.1 of Locusta migratoria. Classification (NCBI taxonomy): domain Eukaryota; kingdom Metazoa; phylum Arthropoda; class Insecta; order Orthoptera; family Acrididae; genus Locusta; species Locusta migratoria. The sequence continues at coordinate 734,736,271 of CM048744.1, read as the reverse complement.
ATCCGTTAAACTTTGTTTACAAGATAAATCAATGAAACGTGAAGGCCATAAACTCCAGTAAATAACTTAGAATTACTATTCCATCAGACTTAAACATCAAGGAACATGTACATAATGTCGTAGGAAAGGCGAACCATAGACTGCGTTTCGTGGGCAGAACCCTTAAAATATGCAACAGAACTACTAAAGAGACTGCATACACCAGGCTTGTCCGTCCTCGTTTGGAGTATTACTGCTCAGTGTAGGATCCTTACCAGGTGGGTTTGACGGAGGACATCGAAAGAGTCCAGAGAAGGGCAGCTCGTTTTGTATTGTCATGATACAGGGAGACAGCGTTACGGAAATGACACAGGACCTGGGATGGGAATCATTTCAAAAAGGGCGCTTATCGCTGCGGCGTGGGCTACTTACGAACTCCAATCGCCAAAATTCTCTTCCTAATGCGAAAATATACTGTTGACTGCCACTTACAAAGGTAGAAAAGATCATCGGAATAAAATACGAGAAATCAGAGCTCGAACGGAGAGATTCAGATGTTCTTTCTTCTCGTGCGCTATTCGAGAGTGGAATGGGACTCTTCTATAACACAATGGACGTTAAATTTAGACGATAAAAAAGTATAATAAATCTGCAATTAAAGGTACTTATTTTGGAAAGAGGAGAGAATATAAATCATAATAAACAACTATAATGATAGGACATCACAAAAGAAGAGAAGGTTGAAAGGGGGAGGAAACAAGTGCTCTTTCAAAGTGAGAAATTTAAACACAATATTATGAAAAGTGTACAGGAAATTGATGAAAATAAGATATAAAATACAATACTACGAGAAAATTTGAAGACGTTAAGTCGATACAAAGACCCTGGAGTAATGCACATTTCGTAATATATGTTACGATCCTTTAGAGTAACAATGGAGACAAAACTTTTTGCATCTAGTATGCGGAATATATGAGACAGGTGTCACACCCCCAGACTTCAGGAATGATGTAATAAACGTAATACCAAAGAAGTCACGTGGATATAAGTGTGAGTTTTATCGGGTCAGTTTAATAAGTCACGGTTGCAAAAAACTTGCACGAATTATCTGTATATTACACCATTTTGGGAAAAGAAAATGAATACTCATCCATATTATCTGTAGCTTTATAAAACGTTTATGACTATGCTGACTGAATGAAATTATTTGAATGTCTGAAGGTAGCAGGGATAAATCACAGAGGGCGAAAGGCTATCAACAAGTTATACAGAAACCAGATTGTGTAAGGAAATGAAAGTAAATCGTAACTGAGAAGGGAATAAGACTAGGTACAGTCCATTCCCATTTTATTGATTTCCTGAATAAGATAGTCAAGAAGAAAGTTTTAAACAGATCTAAATTTCAGGAAAGAGAAGTAAAATTTAAGGTAATTTTTCCAGAGACAGCAAAGAAATTCGAATCTCAAAATCTCTATGCACGGAGGATGATCAAACAAGTCCAAATCAAGTGTCAAAATTTTGTAAATCTATGGGACTTAACAAAACTGGTCATCAGTCCCTAGGCTTACTCCTTAAATGAACTTACGCTAAGGACAACAAATACACCCAAGCCCGAGGGAGGACTCGAACCTCCGACGGCAAGCAGCCGCGAGCTCCGCAGCTAAGCACTCTAACACGTCCTAGTGAAATTCCCGTAAGAGTTTTTTGGTCACATTCGCCGTATGAGATGACAATATGATGACAATATAAAATAACTGCCGCGAATGCTTGGAACCGCGATCGAAGCGCTTTCGCGGACAGAAACAGAAACGGAACTTACTTTATGGACGACCCTCGTATTAAATATCAGTATTGAGTAGATAGTAAATTTGGAATTACCTTCAAGACACCTAAGAGAGCTGCTCAGATTTTCTCCCAAATCAATAAACATCAATAAAGAGCAGAAGAGGACCAATAACACTACCCTGTGGAACGCCCGATATCGCCTGTGATTTAGTCGATGACTTACCATCAATTACTGCAAACTACGTCCTCTCAGACACGAAATCCCCTATACAGTCGCAAATTTGGGGCGATATACCATAACCACGCAATTTGATTAAAAGCCGTTTGTGAGGTACGGTGTCAAAAACCTTTTGTAAATTAAGAAAGGGGGCTGCGGTGGAGTAGCCGAGAGGTCTAAAGCGTCTCGCTGCGGAGCGCGCGTTTGCTCGCCGTGGAGGTTCGAGTCCTCCCTGGGGCATGGGTGTGTGTGTTGTCCTTAGGTTACCTTGGTTTAAGTAGTTTGTAAGCTACGGACTGATGACCACGCAGTTTGGTTCGATAGATTTACAAACATTTGAATATTTGAAATTAAGAAATACGGATTCAATTTGAGATCCCTTGTCGATAGCACTCATCACTTCGTGTGAGTAAAGAGCAAGTTGTGTTTCGCATGAACGATATTTTCTAAATCCGTGTTGACCTTGGGTCAACAGATCATTCTGTTCGAGATAATTCATAATATTTGAATGCAGGATATGTTCCAAAACCCTGCTGCAAATTGAAGTCAATGAAATAGGCCTGTAGTTTTGTGGGCTACTCCTACTGCCTTTCTTGAATATAAGTGACCTATGCAACTTTCCAATCTTTTGGTACAGATCCTTCTTTGAAAGAGCGGGTGTATACGGTTGTTAAGTAAGGAGCTATCGCTTCAGAATAGATAGAAATCTAATGGGTATGCAGTCCGTACCAGAAGACTTTTCTTGTTAAGTGATTTAAGTTGCTTCACTACTCCGAGGATAACCAACGTTACTCATTTTAGCCTGTGTTTGTATCTCGAAATCTGGAATATTGGTTTCGTCTTCTTTGGTGAATGAGTTTCTAAAAGCTGTATTTAGAAACTCTGGTTTAGTAGCGTTATCATCGGTAGGATCGCCATTACCATCACGTATATTTAACATATAACAATATCTGTTAGGGTTTTCAGTCAAATTTTGAGAATGTGTTTCGTTGTGAAAAGCATTGAAGGCATCTCGCATTGAAATCCTCGCTAAATTTCGAGCTTCTGAGTAGGACACACATTTCAGTTAACATTTGCCTAATATGCACTTTGTAACTCTTGTGGTTCTTTTAACGTATGGAAGTGTAATAGGGGAGAGTAACACACAGTGAAACAAAAATTACCGTTTTGATTGTTCGTATAAAATACTACTCACAAAACAAATTATCTTTATTTACTTGAAAGATCAATACTTTGTCAATATTTTGCAACAAAGAATAATAATTTTGCTAGTAATTAGTAAGTGAAATAACAATTTTAAATGTTTCACTGTGTACCGTGTATAGTAAATATACAGCTATAGTAAATATACAGCTACAAAATATACATTGTTTTGGAATTTCTCATTTTCTTTTAGCTCTGTCCTTTTTCTCAAAGCTGTTTGCTCTGGTGTTCATGTTAATATTATGCTTCTACCTTTGGAACGTCCTCTTGTTTATCTGGAAGGTGCTTTGGGCAAACCACGAAACTCTCTTGGCGAGATGTATGTTTTGCTGTTGTTACTGCAATGGCTTCCTCAATATCTCCAATAGTACCCTCCAAATTGTTAGGAGTCATATGTTATATTGAAAATATTACACTTGCAAAGAGACGTTAACTGTAACTTCTGACCACCGAAATCCAATAGTAACGTATACAAACAAGAATACTCAACCAAACTGTCCACCATTACAGTCAAAGGTGTATTTTATCATAATAAACATACTGGGATACCAACAAGTAGAAAAAATTACTAAACACAATTGAGATGGAATGTTTCACTGTGTACCGTGTTTCACTGTGTACTACTATATAATCTGGTTTTATATGTTACGGTCAGTGTGTACATCTACATCTGAAAATTATTTGCCCCTCATGCATGCACGAAAAATGTTGGAATATTAGTGTAATGTCTGTCACCTGTTCACGAGGAATATTAAAAAGTCCTTCATTTGGGACCTGCAGAATCTGTCACAATAGGCCATCGTGCAGAGTGTAAGTAAATACACAGCTCAATGGAATCAGATGAGATATTATACACAATATGTACATACTAACGTGTTTTATTCAGATAATGGTTACAATTGTAATTTTTGTGTGATACAGTACGGCGTTTGTTGGCTCAGCCCTTTACTTGAGGTTCACACTGCGTTTACTTAGAGCAAGGCACCATGGGGCGACCGTAGTAGTGGAGAGGTCATTCTCGTAGCCCTTTAATATGGCGCGTGATCACCTCGGACGGCCAGTACAGTTGCACACCTGCATCGCATGGACAATGTGAGAATTTTATATCAGATCTTGAGGGATATTTGGCTATTCTTCTATGAGTGCAATATGTCCAGCACTGCAACCGTTGACTACAATGCGTCTGCCAAGTGCTTCCCAAACATTCTCAGTCAGGTTTAAATCCGGTGAACAAGTTGACCATCCCATAAATTCAAGCATGTTGTCCACCAGTGTGTGTGGGGTCGAGCGTTCTGTCCACCAGAAGGAACCCATCTCCAATGGCGCCAGCGCAGGGCAGAAAAAAAAGTTCGAAGGACCTCATCTCTGTACCTCTGAGCAGTCAAAGCACCACTATGAACAATATCAAAGTCCACCAATTCTGACTCCTGCCCACATCATTCGTCCAACACCATGATATCATGACGTTTCCCGCATATAAGCAGAATTGTTCCGAGTTTCACATTCTTTCCAGGTGAGGAAATGACGATTGTCTGGCATAATACAAAATCTTGATTCATCTGTGAACAGTACCTGGCACTATTCTTTAAGTTTCCAATGCTGATGTGCTTCCGGCCAGTTTCTGTATGCTAAACGTGCTTTTAATGGGACACACACAATAGGCCTCTGTGCGTAGAGGCACCACTACCTACAGAGAAGGCCGCGGCGCTCTCGTGTGACGTCAGGCAGAGTAGGATGCGCGCGCATAGCTGACTGGCTCGCTGCTTCGGCATAGTGGGCCATCCCCTAGTGGCTACATAGTCAGCTATGCGCGCGCAACCTACTCTGCCTAACGTCACACGACAGCGCCGCGGCTTCTCTCAAGGTGGTGGTGGTAGAGGCCACATTCCCGAAGGCGATTTCGGACTCTTCCTGTAGGTGCCTGGAGGGTGTGTTGAGGTTGAGTTGCATTCAGCCTCCTGTCTCGGCGAGATGTTAACCGGAGATAACGGTCATCTCCTGCTGTCCTGCTGACATTAGCTGCGTACGACATTGGCCTTGCCTTCTTTTACTGGTTCCTGTTGTCTGAAATCGCGTCCAGGTCCTGGAAATTACAGTTTGGGACACTCCAATAGCTGCAGTCACATCCTTCTGTGTCTGTCCAGTTTCAAACCTTCCTAAGCCTCTGCATGCCATAGCTTTGGCTAAGTCGCATTGATGTTGCAATTGCACTACCTGCGCACTACACTATCTGAACCAAACAGCATGTATTGTTCATTTGGTAGCCGAAACACAGGCCAACATCAAACCCCCTCTGCCGTTACTTTCTGTTATTACCAATATCTCGGTTGCAGTAACGTTGTTGTCTCCACTCCGTAGAATCGACCGAAAGACGTCGAAACATTTTAGTTCAATCTGCCGATGACAATACTTCCGAACCTAGGTATTTCCCATTTTAAAAAATTATATCTTTGTGCTGTAACGCTTTGAAAAATGATACAGTAAACTATGTTCATAGCTCCGCAGAAAGTATAACATTTCTTGTGTTGACCTACCGCATTAAAATTTCCCGTCACCTATTATTTTATAAGTAACAGAGGCAAACAGACTTAGTAAAACACCCGATGTGAATGTCTTTTCCGTGTACGCTTATCACGTCTGAACGACAAGACGCAGAGACCTAAATATTTGTACAGTTACTAATTTATTTTTTTAGGCACGGTTTTTAGCGATCTCATACATATTTAGTAATTTGAAGAATATAACGCGAAATGCGGAACAATAATTACTTGAAAATTATATTTACTCTTTGAAAAGGGTTTTATTGGTTGCATTGTTGCTTGAGGGTTGATAATGATAAAAGGGTGGTGTATATTGGGATGGAAAGTTATCGGTGTATATAAAATTCTACGTGTATGTATGGTAATATTTCGCTCTGCAGCGAAAACTACAGAACGCAAACGAATGGTCAGTGTGTAATTGTTGTCCGAAGTCTCCCGTTGTACACCGTAGTAGTTCCATGCCGATAGCTATAAGGGGGTGGAAGATATGGTGGTTGAAAGTCGTGAAATTATAAAAATATTCGGACTGAAGGCCAGCGATGACGTTTGCGACTCTATAGCAAGGAGATTACATACAGCAAAACGTTATGTCACAGACCATATCTTTGGTCTATGCGTGCTACAATGTCTTCAGCTCTTTCTCTGTAAGGATAAGCATACGAATAAGGAAACATAAGAATAAATAAATAAAGCAGTAAAAAAGAAATTTCTTTTAATAAATCTCTTTAAAAAAATCGACGTTTCACGCATTACATCAAGTGATCGATCTGTGATATTATTACAGTCATTATTGTTGAATTTCGTGATTGGCTTCTTCGAAACGAGTGCATTTTTACGTGTGATTTGATCTACACTACTTACTTTCCTGATAAACGGTAAGTTCATTGACTTCTGCAGTTTGATAGGAATATATTTCAGTTCGCTTTATCAGCGACATTTCCTCAAAAATGAGTGCAATTAATTGCATTACTTTAATTGTTATTTAAACTTCGTAGATAAATATGCATTGCGTTACTTTACACATATTACAACAGTACATCTACTTTTAATAGATCACATTCAGACAACATGCCTCGGAAAAGGTCATTATCACAAAACACTGTTGGAGGAAAACGTATTAAAACATCAAGAGCAAACGTAAATGAAGAACAGCGCGAGATAAGACTTTCACAAAGGAGGGACAAAAGGACAGCAATGGCAAACGTTGAATCACCACTACAGCGTGACAATAAGCAACGTGAGGACCGAGAGCGAGCGGAGCCGCGGGTTTAAGCTAGTAAGTAAATAATACTAAAGTATCTTGAAAGTATAGGTCAGCGTATCTCATGAACTATTTCTTTGGGATAGGTAAGTAGTTAGGGATGCCTTCTAAATGTTCATTCAACAGCAACTAGTTTAGCGAATTTGAGTTCCGATCTTTACGAATACCCATGTCTGCGGTTTGTCGTTAGGTAGCTTTTCATCTGGACTGAGTTCCCTGCTACGAAACGAGACTCAAATTTCATTGCCGATTCGAACAAAATATGATAGTGAAATCGCATTCCCAGTATGCAATATGCTCGTAGCCGCAGCCCAGTAGATCGGTTTGATTTAAACTGATTATGGAGCACTGCTATCCAGTATATTTTCATCTCTCCCTCTATGACGTGTCTGTGAATATAATTACATTCGAATCTGATTCGGCAGAGAGCTCTATAAATCCCTCGCACGAAACAATATTCTACATAATGACTTCGTTTGACGGGGATTTAATAATTGCTTACATGATGGGCCTTGTTTGTGGAAGCGATATTAACGGGACACCGAACATTGTCGTTGTAATGGTCACTGGCGCACTGGCCATATTCAGTTTTCCGCTGCAGCGCATCTTCTTCGAGAAATTGATCACTATCTACTGGCGATGGTTACCACTGCAGCTATGTACCCAGCTGAAGAATGAAATTGTAATATTTGAGAAACTTTGATCAGCCAGTCTTCGAAACTGAGAGGAATTTGGTGTTTTCAATTCATTATTTGTCTATTGTAGCAGAGTTTTTCTCATTGTTAGTTAAAATGTATTTAAATGTTGAAGTATTACAAATGTGTCACAATATGATCTTTGGTAGCAACAATAAATGCCACTGTGATCGTAATTCCATTCGTTCTTTATCTGTATTCTGTACTTTCTAATGCCGCGGTTGTAGTGGGTATACAGTTTACCTTACTATTTTATAATGTCTGTGAGTTTCCTTCCAATAAGCAAGGGATAGATACCTATAATATTGAAACCTACTATTAAAGGTTTAAATTGTGTACAGCTTTCAAGACTTGTACGCTATGAAAAAAGTTTCCTACTTATTGCAATATATTTCTGAGAATAATGAAGTACTTGCGTTATGCACGTGACAGGTATGCGTGTTAGGATAAGTACTCCAATTACAGCCAAAATGAGGGGAAGGGCGAGGAGGAGTATTGTCTGTGCTTTTAGAACCGCACCTTCCGAATTTAGAAAAAGATTGCTGGCCCCTCCGCTGAGACAAGCGCCCAGAATCTTGTCTACTAAAAAAGGAAGACGACACTAAAAGTAGCTGTTTTTTTCTAGAAGCTTGGTTTGCGCTTCTACGGTGACGGTTTGGACCGTTCGTGGAGAATCGCGCCAAAAGTATGTGTGGAAGGGGTAGCCGACTCTGACTGGCTGATGTTCAAAGCGCCAGCTTTTCGAAATCGGCAGTCGTATAGTGAAATTGTACTGGCTGGAGTTTGAGAACTCGATACTGATTGGTTTTCCGAAAAAACGGGTTCTGGCGGGGTCTTGCGTGGCAGACGCGGTATTGGGAACTTCATGCTTTGCTCCGCTGCAGTACGAACGCGTCGGCTCGCGCCCTGTTCTCTTAGTGGACGGACTCGGAGATTTTGCTTATGTAGGCGATACTCGGACGGGTGAACTTGTACAAGTTTCGGGGTACACACTGAGATTTGTACTTGAGCTGAAAGTCGTTGTTTTCGGTTTGGATAAGGTCAGCCAGCCAATACTAGTGCACCGAGGTACTAGTTACGATGTGAGTCCTATTGTGTTTGCTTAACAGTAATAATAAACGTATTGTTAAAAAGGGACGGATGTTTTTCTAACATTAATAGTTGTCAGATCCTAGCTAGCGTATTAAATTTTCGGTGGAGAGGAATTTATTAATTTATATTTTATGCCGCTTGCAGGAAGTGGAATAGAGATTGTCAATTAGTATTGAATGAGGCCCATATTCTATCAATCAAATATTTTTAATATCATGATTTATTATCACAGTTATTAATTCAGGGTCAGCCGCTCCTGTCTCTCATTCCAATTTAATTCACACCCCCACCTTATATATTTAGCATCTCCTGCCAGTTTCCGACCGGCCGCGGTGACCGAGGGGACTGAGGCGCTCCAGTCACGGTCTGCACGGCCACTACGGTCGGGGGTTCGAATCCCCCCTCGTGCATGGATATTTGTGCCGTCCTTAGGATTAACTAGTTCATAAGTAGTTTGTAGGTTTTGGGACTGATGACCCCGTAGTTAAGTCCCATAAGCTAAAAAAAACATTTGAACATTTGCCAGTTTCCGTTCCACTTGTTTTTTCCAAAATCCCACACACCCTCCTCATTTTACATGGTCTGGACGAACATAAGAGGAATTGCCGCCTGCGACATACGTAGAATACGGCCGTAGCCGAACATGGTTACCAAGAGGGCAACCACGAAATTATATATTTTGATGAGACTAGTGACTTCTCAAAGAAATTCACACTACCATGCGTTCATGTAATCAGAAGTAAAAGCAATCGAGATCTACAAATACTGCAATAATTTTAATTGGGAAGAGGAAGCTGTTAAATTAGAATCTGGACTTCAACGTTACACCAATAGTGTTGTCAATACCAGAGACAATCCCGGAGCCGACGTCACATGATGCCTTGAGGGGCCCTCTACATCGCATAATGATCAACCCGCTCGGTTAGCCGTGCGGTCTAACGCACCGCTTTCCGAGATGGGAAGGCGTACCGGCCCCGGTTCGAATCCGCCCCGCGGATTAACGAAGGGGTTCGGAGTGCCGGCCAGCCTGGATGTGGTTTTTAGGCGGTTTCCCACATCCCCCTAGGTGTATGCCGAGCTGGTACCCAAGTCCCACCTCAGTTACACGCTTCGCAAACATTTCATAACACCTCACACTTTCTCACATATAACACTACACGCAGACATTTGGGGTACACATTTCCTGCCGGGGGACAGGGGGTGGCGGCAGGAAGGGCATCCGGCCACCCCGTCAATATTAACACACCAAATCCGGAATAACAAGCCGACCCTGCATGTGCGGGAAAGGAATGGAGAGGAAGAAAGATATATTGTATGATCAGTTACATTTGTCACGATATCCTTCTGGATGATCACAATAACTCTATTAATCTATATAAAGTCAGATAAATGTTCGAATAAGAGCCAGAGATGGATCAGCCCGTAATTAACTTGCCCACTTTGTGCAACTCTGTCATCTAAATCAATCAACCTATTTTTCTGTAATTGTAATAATTTATTTTTTGCACATGTACACTACATCAACCGATGTCCGCATCATTCCGGTAATTCCTACGTAGTGCAGCGATCTTTTTACTTAAAAAAAAAAAAAAAAAAAAAAAAAAAAAAAAAAAAAAAAAAAAAAAAAAAAAAAAAAAACCATGCTCTGGGGAAATTCGTTCACCTTCCCTTCTGCATGCCGTCGGTGCTTGAGATTGTAGCCGTTTCGTCATAGGTTGTAGAAATGGGCTAATAAACTACTTACGCTGAAGCGACAAAAGTGATGGTATTCCGCTTAATACAGTGTCGCACCTCTATTCGCGCGACTATTTGCAACAGCTCCATATTGCATTAACTAATTAAATCACTGGAAGTCTCCGGGGGGGGGGGGGGGACTCAGCCTTGCTGTCTTTATAGCCATTCATAATTACGTGTGCAATAATTATATTCCTCATTCAGTCCCACAAATATTCGATGGGCTTCATTTTGGACGATATTGGTGGCTTAATAATTATCTGGAACCATCAAACCAACCACGAATAATGTTGTCCCCGTTACATGGCGCATTGTTATCCATAAACATACCATCGTTATTTGGGAACGGGAAATACGTAAATGACTGCTAATGGTATCCAAATAGTCGTACATAACTACTTAGAGACAGTTTTCGGTTCACATGGATGAGAGGGGCCTATCCATTCCATGTAGCAGCGGCAGAATAGCCCTGCGCAATAAGCCGCCGCCCAGCTGCGGTGTTCGCGGCCGTTCGTCGTCGGCGGTTTGAGTCCTCCCTCGGGCATGGGTGTTTGTGTTGTCCTTAGTGTAAGTTACTTTAAGTTAGTGTAAGTAGTTTGTAAGCTTAAGGACTGATGACCAACGTAGTCAAGTCCCTTAGAATTACAAACATTTGAACATTCCATGTAAAAGCAGCCTACGCTGTTAAGGAGCCCACTTTGCAAGGTACCTTGTTGATAACTTCGGCCCATGGTTTCTTTGAGTTTGCACCACACTTGAAGCGTACCGTCAGCGCTTACCAGCTGAAATCAGGACTCATCTGACCAAGGCACCGTTTTCCACATGTCTAGGTCCCAGCCGATACGATCGTGAGACCACGAGAGGCGCTGTAGACGATTTCGTGCTGTTAGAAAACGCACTCGAGTCGGTCGTCTCCTGCCGTAGCCCCTAACGCCAAACTTCATCGTACTGTCGTACACTGATGTACACATCATTGTTTGTTGGATACTATTGTATCTTGTTGGCCACAAACAATAATCATGACATGTGTACTATTTGTACTATTTCTTTGCTCCCTCAACCGTACCTACGGCATCAGACCTTATCTAAAAAGACCTAGGTGCCAATTATTGGGTGTATTGAAATTAATGAGCTGTAGGTTAGGTTCGCCGTACGTCCCACAATCGTTCCTTCGGTTATTTCGCGCATTGTCTCACGCTTGTCTCCACCGGGAACCCTTCCCAAACGCCACTGATCATTGTCATTAAGTTTCGATCAGTGCTGAGAGGCAATACTTGTGTGTTGATGTTTCAGGCACACTCTTTAAACCTTAGATCTCGTAACATTGATTTTTCTAACAATTTCCGAAAATGAAAGGACCATCCGACTGGCTACAACTAACATTTCGCGCGTTGTGGAGCCATAATGACGTGAGAAACTTTTTCTAAAATTCATAAAATTATAAACAATTTATTTAAAATTGATAAAATAGCCTAGACCGCAAAGTGAAATTTTTCATTTACAAAGTGGAGACCGATTTCGACTTTTCAGTCATTTACTAACCTGTAAATAACCAAAGGAAAAAAATATCAAAATAGACTACATGATATATTAAAATGTGACTTTTACGGGGATGAATTAAATTTCACACCTTTAAAAACAATGCCTTTAGAATCTTTCGTCTTAGGTAAAATTAATATTCAGCATAAAAGGAGAGTCTATCACAGATGGCAAGAGCCTATTATTTGCAAAGTATTAAAGAAGTCAATTTTATAAAATGTATGAGGCGCTATGTAGCCTATTTAATAAAATGAATATGTTTGTAAAAGACAAAAAATTGTGATGGGCATACAATAACATAGCACTGTTTTTAATTACATGCTTAAAGCTGGAATTCGAAAAACCACTAATTTCTGATGTGTACAAAAATAACGTGCCACTGTCTTAGATTGAATACGTAAACCAGGAGTGAATCTGAGCAATCAAAAAAGTCAGTTCCATCAGTTAAAAATTGATCAGTCAGAGCATAAAATACATCAATTGCTGGTAGTATTGGGCGGTTGCTTGTATGACATTACCATTTGTTACATATATCCAGAACCTGTGAAGGAACAAGCTTGTTAAGTAGTACATACCATGACAAAATATAAAGACGTCACTGTCACCTTCAAGATAAGAGCAAACTTCAATAAGCCCATCACGTCGTGTGTTGCCAATGTTGCACATGGTCGGTACATGAGTGCAAGTTATAGTGCGCACGTGAAAATACATTCGTATGGATACATGTGTTGTCGTCCGTCCCATACAGCGTCAGACATGACTATGCGCAGGCATGTGCGGGCGTACCAGAAGTAAACGTCAAAGACCTACAGACTTTAAACGCATTGTTTTTGAAGGCGTGACATTTAATTCATCCCTGTAAAAGTCACATTTTAATACATCATGTAATCTATTTTCAGATCTTTTCCTTTGCACCGCGGTGGAGTAGCCGAGCGGTCTAAAGCGTCTCGCTGCGGAGCGCGCGGTTGCTCGCCGTGGAGGTTCGAGTCCTCCCTGGGGTATGGGTGTGTGTGTTTGTCGTTAGGTTAGCTTAAGTAGTTTGTAAGCTACGGACTGATGACCACGCAGTTTGGTCCGATAGATTTACAGACATCTGAACTTTTTTTTTTTCCTTTGCTTGTTTACAGGTTCGTAAATGACTGACAGTTCGGCCCCCTTTTTGAAGTAAACGTCAAAGACCTACAGACTGTAAACGAATTGTTTTTAAAGGTGTGACATTTCATTCATCCCTGTAAAAGTCACATTTTAATACATCATGTAATCTATTTTCAGATTTTTTCCTTTGCTTGTTTACAGTTTCGTAAATGACTGACAGTTCCGCCCCCTTTTATATTCTGTGTACGCGATACTACTGTCATCTTTATCTCCGTATTTCGATATCCAACTACTTCTGTCACCTTATTGTATTTAATCACAGTGTCTTCTCGTTTGATTACTGCAAAATACGAACGGGCACTAAACGATGTCAGTGAGAGGATCGTGAGAGGATAGCGCGTAAAATGTTGATTCATAATGCATATCACTCGCTGGAAAGCAAGATATATTCTTCGTGTCTGGCAAATCGAAAAGTATATGTGGAGAAAATGAGAAATTAAGTATTTACAATACAGCGTGCGATATTTCAGGTTAAATGTGATGAAATTTTTGTTATCGTTTTACGTGTAACTAAGATGGGAAGTGAGTGTTTTCATAATTAAAAAATAACGTTTTGTCTCTTCTGTGCTTTAGATTGTTCTGTAGTGTTTATGGAGCTATTTGTGCATTATGATATTTCAGTATAGTCTCGCTCACTTCGTTTTAAACGTAAATGTTACGTCATTATTTAGAGGCTACAAGTAGCTGCATCGAAATGCCTATTATATCACACTTCACGTTTTAATTTTTTTTATAGTTGACAATAAAAGTAGTAGTAGCTACTATTCCCTTCATTGTCCTATTCTCACTATTAGAGAACATACTCCGTACTTGTGATCCACATTCAATTGTACATTATCCAATGTGATCGTAGTGGTCAACGAAACTGCTTCGAATCTCGAGCACTGTACAAATTTTCAAACGCACTTCACTCTGCATATGGAAGTTTGAGACATTAAATAACACCGCCGTCAGCTGTATTTTCATATTGTCATTACTGACACCCACTTTTGATAGGCCACGCGTTCATCATCAGGCCCTTCAAATAGGGCAAACTGCATTTTGCTGACAGTTCATTAATTGTGCGCCATCAGTTGTTTTTGTTGTTTTGTAATGCAGCAAAATGTAGTTTGCCCTATTTTAAGGGCCTGATAATGAAAATGTGGCCTATCGAAACTATATGCCAGTAAATGACAATATGAAAATACAGCTGACGGTGGTGTTATTCATTGTCTTCATTAATATTATATACGGCTGAGGCCCCAACATCCATACGTAAAATAGACAAAATCAATGATCTATATTGTTCCTGGTCTCTGCATTAAACTTCATGACTATTCTACATGGTACATTTGTATTTCCTCACAAATACACACAACATCATAACAGGATATGCATATTTCATCACTAAGCAGTAGTTGCAGCAGTACACGGCGTATAGTCACTTACCTGTTCAGTATTTTAAGAATTTTTGGTTCCATCTTCTTCAATTTTGGCACACCTGTTGGCTTAACACAACAGTGACGCCATTGTGACACTATAGTGCTGTTATATTTTATTTCTCCTTGAGACTTTCCTTGTCTATTATGAAAACACAATTATCTACAAATTAAGCATTTCTTTCTCCTACTCTACATCTACAAGAAATACTCTGCAAATCACATTTAAGTGTCTGGCAGAGGGTTCATCAAACCACTTTTATACTATTTATCTCCCATTCCATTCTCGAATAGCGCGCGGGAAGAAAGAACACCTGAATCTCTATGTTCGAGCTCTGATTTCTCGTATTTTATTCTGATGATCATTTCTTCCTATGTAAGTGGAAGTGAACAATATATTTTCGCATTCGGGGGAGAATGTTGGCGATTGGAGTTTCGTAAGTAGCCCACGCCGCAGCGATAAGCGACGTCGTTGTAATGATTCCCATCCCAGATCCTGTATCGTTTCCGTAACGCTGTCTCCCCTGTATCGTGACAATACGAAACGAGCTGCCCTTCTTTGGACTCTCTCGATGTCCACGGTTAAACCCACCTGATAAGGATCCCACACTGGGCTGCAATACTCCAAAAATGGACGGACAAGCGCAGTGTATGCAGTTTCTTTAGTAGTTCTGTTGCATCTTTTAAGGGTTCTGCCAATAAAACGCAGTCTCTGGTTCGCCTTTCCCACGATATTATCTACGTGTTCTTTCCAATTTAAGTCTGAAGTAATAGTAATTTCTAGGTATTTTGTGGAGTTTACGGCATTCACTTTTGATTGATTTATCTTGTAAACAAAGTTTAACGGATTTCTTTTCGTACCCATGTGGATGACTTCACACTTCTCATTATTTAGAGTCAATTGCCAATATTTACACCATACTGATATCTTATTCAGATCGTTCTGCAGTTGGTCTTGATCTTCACATGATTTTACAGGATGGTAAATGACGGCGTCATCTGCAAACAACCTAAGAGAGCTACTTAGATTTTCCCCTAAATCGTTTATGTAAATAAGGAACAGCAGAGGACCAATAACATTACCCTGTGGAACGCCCGATATGACCTCTTTTTTAGTCGATGCATTACCATCTAGTACTACAAACAGTGTCCTCTCTGACAAGAAATCCCCTATCCATCGCAAATTTGGGGCGATATACCATAACCACGCAATTTGATTAAAAGCCGTTTGTGAGAAACGGTGTCAAAAGCCTTCTGGAAATCAAGAAATACGGAATCGATTTGCGGACCCTTGTCGATAGCACCCATCACTTCGTGTGAATAAAGAGCTACTTGTGTTTCGCATGAACGATATTTTGTAAATCCGTGTTGACCTTGGGTCAATAGATCGTTCTGTTCGAGATAATTCATAATATTTGAATACAGCATATGTTCCAAAACCCTGCTGCAAATTGACGTCAATGAAATAGGCCTGTAGTTTAAATAAAACATTTATCTGGTGTGACCGTACAATATTTCCGAACGGTAGTTTACGTGTTCTCAGTCCACCGAATATGAACTATTACGTGTTCACCGTCTGACTCCGTATCGCCGGCCGCGGTGGCCGAGCGGATTGCGGCACGCCAGTCACGTTCTGCACGGCCACTACGGTCAGGGGTTCGAATCACCCCTCGGGCATGGATATTTGGGCCGTCCTTAGTATTAGCTATTTCGTAAGTAGTTTGTAAGTTCACGGACTGATGACCCCGTAGTTAAGTCCTATAATCTCTACAAACATTTGAACATTTTTTGACTCCGTATCTGAATTTGGACATGTTGACAGTCTGGCCACCGAATGTGAACTGCCATCGGCAGCGCGGCCCGCGTAGGCTTCTCCTCGCGCTGTCTGGCGCCAAAACATGGCCGACTCTCGTCTTCTGCCTTTTTGTTAGTATTTTGTGCTCATTTACAATTGATTTTTTATACGTTACTCCAAAGTTCGTTGCACTGGTGTAGCAACAGTGAATCCATATTTGAATTGAAAAGTAGTCTCTGTTGCAAATTATTATATCTATTTCTTTTTTAACGCATTTGGCGCTTTTGGCGCATCATCAGAACACTGTAAGAGGGAAAATATACAAATGACAGTTTCATGCTGTGGACCTATCCACTACAAAAGCACGGCCCACCATTTTGTAGTGAATAGGTCCGCGGCATGAAACTGACATTTGCATATTTTTCCTGTTACAATGTTCTGATGATGCGTCAAAAGCGCGAAACGCGTTAAAAAAGAAATAAATATTATAATTTGTAACAGAAACTACTTTTCAATTCAGATTGATTTTTTATACATTTTATTGTGACACAGCTTAACATTGAGCGGTTCCCTGCTCAGTATTTTAACTGTGTTTTGCATGTAATTTATTAAATAATAATTAAAATATGATCGCGTTTTGCCGGGCGATCACCATATACACCACTCACTCAGCGTGAGATACAAGCAACTCGGCGATCTTTTCTACATTCCTTCCCAATCCCTGTACCATGTGTCAACTACTGTTTCTAACCGGCTGCACGGAAGTGATTCTCAAATCTGAATATGATGACTGTAAGCACTCGTGCTTCCTATAGCCAAATGAGCGAGATTCAAATATGTCAAACTGTGGCCTTTAGCTTGGTCTAATGGTTTCTTTCGCTGAATTGGATGGGGTACGTCGTTGGCGAAATGATTTTGAGTGGAATGGTCACGTGAATACTCCAAATGTTTGTTTCAAATGTTTGTATAGTCTATGGGACTTAACTACGGGGTCATCAGTCCCTAAACTTACAAACTACTTATGAACTACTTACGAACTAGGACGGCACAAATATCCATGCCCGAAGGGGGATTCGAACCCCCGACCGTAGTGGCCGTGCAGACCGTGACTGGAGCGCCTTAGTGCCCTCGGCCACCGCGGCCGGCGTGAATACTCCCACACCCATAGACGAGGTCCAGGACTTCCACGCAGCACAGACGCCCGTCATGATGGCAAGGTCAGACACCCACCACAGCATAGATAAGACGACTTTTGAGACGCAAGTGTCAACACGAACTGTTGTCAACCGGTTACTTGCAAGGGGCCTATTGCCGAGCACACATCCAGCCCGTCTTCCAGTCATGCGACAGCATGGACTTGCTCGGCTCTGAAGGTGGAATGGTGGGCTGTGCTCTTGACAGATGAAAGCATATTCTGCCTGCACGCAAGTGGTGGTGGTTTGCGCGTACGACGTAGAGCTGGCGAGGGCCGTCTCATAGACTTCAGTCGTCCAAAATACATTATCCTACCTCAGGCTATCTGGTCTGAGTTGCAATAAGCTATAACTGTCGTTCAACTAAAAGGACGGTAA
This sequence comes from Locusta migratoria, assembly GCA_026315105.1. Classification (NCBI taxonomy): domain Eukaryota; kingdom Metazoa; phylum Arthropoda; class Insecta; order Orthoptera; family Acrididae; genus Locusta; species Locusta migratoria. Next base: position 734,718,287 of record CM048744.1, on the reverse strand, counting down.
CTCAAATTAAACAGAAGTCTATAATGAAACTATGGATTACGCAAGAAGTAAAGATTGCATGCCGGCCGCGGTGGCCGAGGGGACTAAGGCGCTTCAGTCACGCTCTGCACGGCCACTACGGTCAAGGGTTCGAATCCCCCCCTCGGGCATGGATATTTGTGCCGTCCTAGTTCGTAAGTAGTTCAAAAGTAGTCTGTAAGTTTAGGGACTGATGACCCCGTAGTTAAGTCCCATAAGATTTACAACCATTGAACATTTTTGAAAGATTGCATGTAAGACAAAAAGGAAAATGTAGTTATCAGTCAAGAGTAGTTGCAATGATGAACATTTAGCTAAATATGAGGAATACTGTAAAATAGTAGTAAAGAAATTCAGACAGCTAAACAAATGCGCTATGAGAAGAAGGTAGCAATATCAGGTAACAAAATAAAAGTAATATGAGATATAGTGGAAGAGGAGACTGGTAGAACCAACAAGGAACAGGAATAGATAACATTAAGAGTAGATGATACATTAGTTACTGATGGGCAAATCTACTTAACAAGTACTTTATATCTGTTACTGATACAATGGCATTTCAGGGTCAGTAAATGATGCCCTTGAAGGTGGTAGATGTCACGGTGTACAGAAAGGGTGACGGAACATTGGGACATAGTGTTTACAGAAAGCCCAAGCACACGGACCGCTACTTGCATGCAAGTTGTCATCCACCTTACCAGCGCACTGGTGTCCTGCGTACGCGGACAAAAAGAGTTTTTGACGTTTCAGACGCTGAAAGTCTAACTAAAGAGATGGACCATCTGAGAACGTTTTTCAAGAAGAATGGTTACACTGACCAACAGATCTGCCGTGCTTTCCAGTTTGGACCGTCGCGGGAACCACAAAAAGAAACCTGCAAGTCGCTGGCTTTCCTACCGTTTGCTGGAAGTATTTCATCTAAAATAGGAAGGATATCCAATGCATTTTTCGTCCACCTGCCAAGGTTACAGCGCTCCTGGGCTCAGTAAAAGATGACTTAGGATTGAGGAAACCCGGCGTATACAAAATTCCTTGTCCTATGGAAAAGTTTACATCGGCCAGACAATCCGTACAATTCAAGATCGATGTACTCAACACCATCGACACACAAGATTGCTTCAACCAGAGAAATCTGCAGTAGCTGAGCACTGTCTTACTGAGGGACATAAAATGAAATATGATGAAACACAAATGGTTGCTTCTGCGTCTCGCTATTGGGACTGCATTTTAAAAGAATCGATCGCAGTTCGTCTTTCTTTACAATATTATAAACAAAGATAAGGGTTTTCCTTTCAGTAAAGTGTCGAACCCTTTATTGTTTGACATAAAAAAACAACGGTCTCTGATGAATAGCGATCTATCGTTAACGCCGGCTTCTACCACTGGCGGCGCTGAAAAGTAGAGGGCAGAACTGTCAATTTTTGCGCACGCGCCCTCGGCCTCACTTCACCTCATGAAGTAACTTACGTAATAAAATCTTAGAAACAAGGCATTCTAGTGGTTACGATGAAATAGCCACATAGACAATTACAGCGTGTTTTTGTGAATTTAGAAAATATTGTCCAGTACAAAGTTAGGGCTTTTGAAAGGTTCCAGCATGGAGAAAGCTATTTAGACCAACTTTGTGAATGTACTAAATTCATTAGATAGTAAATTACAAGTAGCAGGCAGCTTCTGTGATTTGTTAAAGGCATTTGATTGTGTGAACCACAATATCCTTTTAAGTAAATTGGAGTTCTATGGTGTCACAGGAATTACTGAAAAAATGGTTCAAGTCGTACTTCGCTATCCGGAAACAAAGGATGTCAGTGCAAGGGACTAGAGAATTAAGCCAACAGTCACCATCAGAGTGGTAAGAAATTACATGTGGTGTCCCACAAAGATCCATTTAGATCCATTGTTTTGTCTTGTGGGCGTTAATGACCTCTCATCAGTTACATTACCAGAAGCAAAGTTCGTTTTGTTCGCAGATGATACAATTATTGCTTGCAATAAATTGCATGTCGAGCATAGTTCTAGAAAGGTCTCATAAAGATATTTTCATGAACATTAATAAATGGTTCAAAGGCAACTCATTGACATTAAAGTTTGAAAAGACTCACTACATATAGTTCAGAACATGTAAGAGGTTTCCATGCAGCATAAGCATAAAGTATGAAGAAGAGCAACAGGATCTGACAAATTAATTTCCTGGGATGTCAGCTTGATAATTAATTCAGTGGGAGGAACACGCCACAGAAGTGCAGAAACGACTTAATCCATCTGTATTTGCAATACGAGTGGTATCAGACATAGGAGACATAAAAATAAAAGAACTTGCACACTTTGCTTACTTTTATTCCATAATGTACTGTGTTATAATATTTTGGGGTAACTCTTCCAGTCAAGCAAAAGTCTTCAGAGTGCAAAAGCATGTAGGTGATTCACGTAGATCCTGCAGAAGTCTCTTCAAAGAACTGGGTATATTAACTACTGCGTCTCGGTATATTTACGCCCTAATGAAATTTATATATCCCTTTTCGCAACAAAATATAAGTTCATACATACAATAATAAGAACAAAAACGATCTACTTAGGTACAAACAAAAATCAGTTTAAGAGTAGCGTAAAAGACTTTTTAGTGACCAACTTCAATTCCACTGACGAATTTTTAAATAGAAAGAAATAATGTATTTTTCTGTATTATTCATACTATTAGTATTACTATATTATCGGCTTTTAAAAGAAAGAAAGAAGAAAAAAGCTGATGTGTTCCACATCCACGAGGATCTTCTCAACTTGAATCTATGGAACGAACAACCAAATCTAATCTAATCTAAACTTTGGTGTTGATGGATGGAACGCTGACCAGCTCTGTTGTTGATGAATATTGTAAAACCTCTTCTTTTGCCATTCTTGTAGCGGGAAGGTGATGTGTTGTTGTGCCAGAAAAATGTTCGCCATAGACTGCAACGAGCTCTGCAAGACGCGCAGTAACCTTCCGTGGACAGCCCTGTCTCTGGAGATTTCTCCAATCGAGCACGTGTTGTGACATGACGAGAAAAGTGGTAATTGCGAGTCGTCAACTCACAATTATTCTTGCGGAACTACTAGACCAGGTCGAGCTTTCGAAGAATACTGTATCCAAAACCTAAAACAGCATTCGCCACAATTATGACAGAATGGATGCCAGAATCAGCACCTGCACTGCCGCCTGCAGAGGGCACAGTACGTCCTAACGTGGATCTTTCAGCATGGATTGACACCTGCTACCTCACTACCGCTTGAGCTGTTTATCTGTAGATGTAATCATTTAAAGTATTCCATATCCAAAGTTTCAGCAATAGATATAGAGTGAGGGTGTAATAATTTTTGTTTCCGGCAGTGAGCTAACACACATTTGCATGGGAATCTACATCTCCATCCATACTCCACCAGCCACTTCGCGGTGTGTGGCGGAGGGTACTAAGCGTACACTCGAATTGCAATAGCATACGTTGCACGGGAAAAATGATTCCCTAGATGCCTCCGTGTAGACCGTAATCTCTCTGATCTTATCCTTGTGGCCACTTCGCGACATATACGTGGGAGTAAGCAATATCGCGGTTGAGTATTCGTGAAAGTTACGCTTAATAGTTGTGTACGTGTTGTTTATAGTTGAATATATAATTTAATCAGACAACAAAAATAGTTTATTTTAAAGTTACTCATTCAAAACCTGATCTGGCATTAGTTTCAGTACAAATAGTTGTCATATATTGATGTTTAACAGTCAAGATCACAAAGTCATCAGATAAGTTCATCAAAATTTAACTGAACACGTACATTGTTCATTAACACAGTAATTTGGTTTAATTACAGCCCTGATATTGATGTATATACTGTTAAATAAGAAACAGTGCATTAAACTGATTATGTGCGCAACGGATCTTTTAACAAAACAACTGTGACATGAAACCTGCATGAAACATACACTACTATACTCAAAAAATTTGACTGCGAGAAAGATATTAAAAACACAAACCACTTTCTTAATGTTCGATTACGAGAATTTTATGCACATCAGTACCTGATTATTAAAACTCACTATCATACTCAATTAACAATCATTTACAACGGTACCCATAAAGAAATCTGTTCAACAAGATTACCAAACTCAATACTGCGCTTTAAATCCACAAATAACTAATTAACAAATAAAGGAAGTAGGTTAATCTTCTACCTACGTGAATGAAACAGGAAAGAAAGGTCAACTTTGTTACTTATTATTAATAATCACCATTACATTACCTAAATGTTACAACCTTTTCATAATTACATGAAATGCTATTACCTTCATTCCAGGGGTGGTACAACCTTTTTTCACAATTATATGAAATGCAATATATACTTGCTGGCACTGCAGCCTCTGCTCTACATCAGAGCCATATACACAACACAACTGCTCTCTAAGAGAGCTGAACACAAGTCTGACTCTCTGTCTCTCTGCACGAGCTACAAAGCTATGCGATGCATAATCTTTGCGAAAGATGAAACTTCACAGATTTATCACCGTGAACACAGTGAAGTGGTGATGCAAGGGTTTCCAGCAAGACCGGAAATACCATATCCAACTGAAGACCTCACAAACATCCCCATGAAGACACACATGGAATAATACAGAAAACCGTAAGTAGGGCCAAAAACTGGATAATTAAAGTAACTTTGCAAAAGCTAGTGCTACAGAAGTTGTTTCTAACCTAGTAGATCCGAACTTTAGAAATTGTTACAAGACTGTTAACTGTCATACTGTGAAAAATACCTATAATATTATGACTGTACTACATTATTACACAAAAATAACATGTAATACAGGCCACTGAGGATGCTTCATAAATAAAGAAGCGAAACGCGTATGGCACACAAAAAACGCCTTTCATTTAGTTGCTAAAGACGGTAATACACCTCCACCAATAAACGATACTATTTGCACTAGTTCAATATTGTATTCAGTAATGTAGCTTTCCGCCAGCTTGAAGCGCTGCTGTCGCAGTGTATAACAAAATTCTGCGGGAGTATCGTGGCTGTATATGTCAGACTGTGCTATCGGTGTGACGTGACACGGGCTTGTTGTAGGTGTCGAGCACACCCGTCGGTGCCAAGTTACGGTGCCTGTGGGTTGCCCCTGAAAGCAGGCAGCCCGGAGAGCGGCTGGCAGCAGCAGGCTCGTCACGTTCGGCGGCCCGCAGTAAGGGCGCCTCAACTGTAGCCAGCCCAGCATTGTGAGGTCGCGTTGCCCAACTTCCAGCACCTGTTGGTGTGGACGACACAGTCACCTGCCGGCCACCACACCTGACCGCCCAGAGACTGATGGCTATAGCAGCAGACACTTTTTAACTTTTTTCTTTCTTCTCACAACGTTTTCTCAAGAATAGTTCACAAATGTTAATTAAAAAAAATGAACTTGCTCTATTACAGAAAGACCTTAAACATAACTTATAAAAGAAAAATCTACATCTAAATCTACATGGGATACTCTGTAAATCACATTTAAGTGCCTGACAGAGGGTTCATCGAACCACCTTTGTACTAAAAATCTCCCAATCCATTCCCGATTAGCGCGCAGGAAGAAAGAACACCTGAATCTCTCCGTTCGAGATCAGATTTCTCGTATTTTATTCTGGTGATCATTTCTACCTATGTAAGTGGGAGTCAACAATATATTTTCGCTTTCGGAGGAGGAGAATGTTGGCGATTGGAGTTTCGCAAGTAGCCCACCCGGCACCGATAAGCGCCGTTGTTGTAATGATTCCCACCCCATATCCTGTATCATTTCCGTAACGCTGTCTCCCCTGTATCGTGACAATAAGAAACGAGCTGCCCTTCTTTGGACTCTTTCGATGTCCTCCGTTAAACCCACCTGATACGGATCCCACAATGGTCTGCAATACTCTAAAAATGGACGGACAAGCGTAGTGTATGCAGTTTATTATGTAGATCTGTTGCATGTTTTAAGGGTTCTGCCAATAAAACGTAGTCTCTGGTTCGCCTTTCCCCCGATATTATCTACGTGTTCTTTCCAATTTAAGTCTGAAGTAATAGTAATTCCTAGGAATTTTGTTGAGTTTACGGCCTTCACTTTTGATTGATTTATCTTGTAAACAAAGTTTAACGAATTTCTTTTCGTACTCATGTGGAAGGCGTATCACTTCTCATTTTTTCGAGTCAATTACCAATTTTTACACCATAGTGATATCTTATTCAGGTCGTTCTGTAGTTGTTTTTTATCTTAAGATGATTTTACTAGACGGTAAATGACTGCGTCATCTGCAAACAACCTAAGCGAGCTACTTAGATTTTCCCCTAAATCGTTTATGTAAATAAGGAACAGCAGAGGACCAATAACACTACCCTGTGGAACGCCCGATACCACCTCTGTTTTAGTCGATGCCTTACCATCGATTACTACGAACTGTGTCCTCTCTGACAGGAAATCCTCTATCCAATCGCAAATTTGTGGCGATATACCATAACCACGCTATTTGATTAAAAGCCGTTTGTGAGAAACGGTGTCAAAAGCCTTCTGGAAATCAAGAAATACGGAATCGATTTGCGGACCCTTGTCGATAGCACCCATCACTTCGTGTGAATAAAGAGCTACTTGTGTTTCGCATGAACGATATTTTGTAAATCCGTGTTGACCTTGGGTCAATAGATCGTTCTGTTCGAGATAATTCATAATATTTGAATACAGGATATGTTCCAAAACCCTGCTGCAAATTGACGTCAATGAAATAGGCCTGTAGTTTAGTGGGTTACTCCTACCGCCTTTCTTGAATATAGGTATGACCTGTGCAACTTTCCAATCTTTTGGTACAGATCCTTCTTTGAGAGAACGGTTGTTTATGGCTGTTACGTAAGGGGTTATCACTTCAGCATAATCAGGTAGAAATCTAATTGGTATACAATCCGGCCCAGAAGACTTGTTCTTGTTAAGTGATTTTAGTTGCTGCACTACTCCGATGATATCTACTTCTACGTTACTCATTACGTCATCTGTTCGTAATTCGAAATCTGGAATATTAGTTTCGTCTTCTTTGGTGAATTAAATTCTAAAAGCTACATTTAGTAACTCTGTTTTAGTAGCGCTGTCATCGGCAGGATCGCCATTACTATCACGTAGTAAGGGTATTGTTTGTGTCAGAACACCAAGCAGGAACGCATTTGTGGAATGAAAATGGCAGTTGATATGGCCAAACTTAACAAAACTAGACAAAAATTATTGGGCCACGAAGATAATAAATTAATACGGAAACAGCTATACGAAAATCTAATAAAAGCTGCAACAGAGTACAATCAATTGCCGAGAAGCATCTAAATAGAACAAGAGCAGTGCACTGGCAGTGAAAGCTGGTGAAGGCTCCACAATATGTGATCAAAGGCAGACCTCTATAATTAAAACACTTTTTCATAATAATCACAAACAAGAAACTTCGCATGACCTCATACAGATATTTAAAACTGTACTATAGAAGCAGTAAAATAAAACAAATTGACTGTTAACAATGGAGGAAATTATCAAATTAACAATAACTAATCGAAAAGCCTCAAAGATAGCTCAATCCAAATTGAACCATTCAGGTTAAAAAATTATGAAAAAGCTACTTTTAATTTTAGAAAATCAGTAAAATTTTTACACCTTCTTTTCAGTGAATACTTCTTACTAAGCACTTCAGTTCATCTAATATCTCCAGATTCTAGTCAGTCCAAAACTTATTTCCCTAGACAGAGTAGCATACCTACCAAAAATCCATATAGATACTCAAATACAAGTTATTAACCATCAAACTATGTCCACAGTTAACAGCTATGTCCACAGATATTTTAACTAACAGATTTACTATATCTAATTCTCTCTCACAATAGTTTTACACTTACCGACAAAAATGTATAAATTTATGAAAAGTAATGATAACATCACTCTGCAAATTGTCCACTCTCAGATTAATAGATAACACATTCGTAATATATGAGGGAACAGAAAAGGAAATATAAATCTTGATAAGCAGATCAAACGAGTTGCACAAAACATCTAGTTTACCGTAAAACGGCTGAAATAAAACCAGAGAAACTATTTAGACATGAGAAAAACCAATGAAAACCCCGCCCTGAACTTTAATGCACAAGGAAGAGAAAGCCAGACATTGTTATTAATAAATCCTTCACATACCACAATTCATTCGAACTCGCTACATTCAATAAATTCCTAAGCAGAGCGCATAAATTCACATCCAATAGCGATGACTATGAGACAGAAATAAACACAATCAACCGCATAGCACACAACAATGGATATAATGGACATGAAGTACATGCAGTCTCACAACAATATTTTAAGATTTCAGTGCCTGAAGAATGACATTATTTATCTCTTATTAAATCTCCGCGAAGTTCCTTGTTGTGCACCCTCATTTGCAGAAGGACTATTCTGAGGAGTATCAATCAGATCTTCTACAATAACGAATGGAAATTCTGAATGTTGCAGGGGAAATACCTGCCTTCTGGAAACCGTTTTTCTGCTGTCACTGCCGGTACGGTTTCAATGTTCTTTTTTTTCCCTCCTAATACCAAGTTGAGAGGCATGTCTCGTGACATATTTTATAGAAAGAACACAGACTTGTTTTTCCATTTGAATTCAGTACTTCTTCAAGTTATCTCCCAGTTATCGAAAAAAAAAAAAAAAATAGATTGCCTCACTATTTTTGTTTGCGTACATCAATATGGCTATTTTTTGTGTTTAAGTGACGCCCCAATGTTTTTTAAGGAATACGAATGGTGCGAGATGACCTTTTCTGTACTGCCATTAGCTAAAATGGAAGTCTTCATTTGTTTGGTGTCCATACGTATTTTAGGTGCCATCTACAATAGAAGAGTAGACTATTATTAGGGAATCTTTCTGTTAATGTACTTTGCTTGGTGTCTCATTCAGCATACAAACTAGAAACGTTTTACAAGTAGTATTAAATAGTAGATGAAGTTTGTTATTTGGGTAGCAAAATATGATGGCCGAAGTAGAGAAGTTGGAGAATGCATATTGGAAGAAAATCATTTCTGAAGAAGAGAATTTTGTTGACATTGAATATTAATTTATGGACGTAAAAGGTGGACAGAAAACTGATGAAGGTGCAGCCGAATGCTGAAGATTAGATGGGTAAATCGAATCACTAATTAGGAGGTACTGAATACAAAAGAGGTTTCTGACATACCTTAACCAAGAGAAGGAATAGATTGGTAGGATGCATGCTTAAAAATCAAGGAATCGTCAATTCGCAGGGAAGTTCGGGAGGTAAAAATCGCCGGGAGAGCAAGTTAAAATGGTTGTGAGTTATCGTTCTTATGAGGAGATGAAGAGGCGTTCGCGGTAAAGGCAGCATTAACATCTGCATCAAACTAGCCTTTGGACTGAAGACCACAACAAGTATCATGCATATAGGCCAACCTAAAGTTGCAAATAATAATTTGCGATCACAGTTAGGAGACCGCTGTATTAGGACTCCCGACTGCCCCAAATTGAAGCACCTCCAATGCTAATAAAATAGCCGGCCTCGATGGCCGAGGGGACTGCGGTCCGTCAGTTACGGTCTGCACGGCCACTACGGTCGGGGGTTCGAATCCCCCCTCGGGCATGTATGTTTGTGCCGCCCCTAGTGTTAGCTAGTTCATAAGTAGTTTGTAAGTTTAGGGACTGATGACCCCGTAGTTAAATCCCATAAGCTATACAAACATTTGAACATTTTGCTAACAAAATATGTTCGATGAGAGTACTGTTCGTGAACAACGACACATTTTTGTTTCATTGCAATCATAATGCGATGCAGATTTAATGTACTCACCTCGTCTAATATATTTGCAGCTTTCGAACAACGTATAAAAATTTTAGGAACGTAAACAAAGATTTCTTGTTTCTAGGAACGCGATACAATTGATAACACGGGCTTCCAAGGCCAGACTTACTCTTTTCCTCTAGTTCCAATGTTCATCGCATGATGACGCCACCAACGTGTCAGAAAACATGATGTCCCAAAATTTTGGAACCTGTCTAAATTGGATAACTTTCCCCTACAATGATGTCAGAAGTTAATCCTGTAGCAGACTGCGTTATGGTGAGGATATTAATGGGTGTGGAGAGCAGGTGCTGTGGTGACGCTGGAAGTGGTGAATGCCGTAGCGCTGCTTTGGTCCGTCCGGTGGTAGGGGGTGCTGAGGCCGGAGGCGTAGGCCTTTATCAGCAGAGCAGAGCCGTTTATTGCAGCGCTGACGTCGACGCCGTGTATTCAGGTTGTCTCTGGAAAGTGGAAGGCACAACTCCAGGACTCCAAGCAGGACATTGTAAGCAACAGTGCAGCCAACGGTCCTGAGAGGCGGCACTCTGCTATAGCCAACGAGTAGCCAACCAACGTACCACCTACCCTGGGTCGGAAACACGTCGATCGCGATCACACCTCTAGATCCCGAGTGCTTATTTGGTACATCACTTGGGTAGTGAGAGTGCAGAAGAAAAAGGCGTCGAAAGAAATTGGCAATTAATTTTCGTAGCAGTCATAATACGCTCTGGTTGTTTTATTATTTAACAATAGGGTAGACCCGGTAGTAACATCTACCTGGAACTTCTTGAACTTTATTTCTGGCATTAGTTCAATTAGACAACAGACTCCCAAATCAGGAGGTATTACTGATGGCCGCGGTGGAGTAGCCGAGCGGTCTAAGGCGTCTTGCAGCGAACCGCGCGGTTGCTCGCCGTCGGAGGTTCGAGTCCTCCCTGGGGCATGGGTGTGTGTGTTTGTCTTTAGGTTAGTTTACCTTAGCTTAAGTAGTTTGTAAGCTACGGACTGATGACCATGCAGTTTGGTCCGATAGATTTACAAACATTTCAACATTTTTTATTATTGATGCCTGACGCTCTTAGTACTCGAACCTCGAGAAGTTAGTGTGTGGCCTTCCCTTTCCTCCCCCTGTCCACCTTCTCTTTCCTTCTCTGTTTCTCTCGCTGTCCATCGCCCCCTCTCTCTTTCCACCTCCTCATCTCCCCTCTCTCTGTTCATCTTCTCCCACCCCTCTCTCTGCCCATCTTCATTTTTCCCTTTTTCTATCAATCACCTTCTTGTCTCTATGTCGAACTCCTCCTCCTCAAGCTCGTTGCCCCCTCCACCTGGGAAAAAATTATGTAACTCAGTTAACTTTTATGGTGGTCACATAAGAAGTACAAGTTTATTGCAAGGTCCCTCACCCTGCACCGTATGAAATCCTAAGTAGACGGCGACGTTCCTCTTGTTTTGAAGGTTAAGTGTGCAACATTTTAAGATCTACATGTACATGAATACTCTGCGAGTCACATTGAAGTGGATGGCAGGAGATTCATAGAACCACTGTTATGATGTTTCTTTACTGTTTCCCACATCGGAGGTTCGAATCCTCCTTCGGTTTGCGTTTCTTTAGTATAAGTTAGTTCATAAGTAGTTTTTAAGTTTAGGGAGTGATGAGCCTGCAGTTAAGTCCCATAAGCTGAACAAACATTTGAACATTTTGTTTCCTATGTAGGTGGGTACTAATGAAATACGTTCGCATTCTGAAGAGAAAATTGGTGAAAGAAATTTCGCAAATGGATTTTGTCGCAACAAATAACGCATTTCTTTTAATGATTTCCACTCCAACTCGTGCATCATTTCCGTGACACTCCCCTATCACGATAATACAAAACGAGCTGCCCTTCTCTGTAATTTCTCTAAATCGTCTGTTAGTCCCACTTCGTGGCGATTCCACAGTACTCCGAAACAGGACGCACGAGTGTGGTGCAAGCAGTTTCTTTAGTAGAACTGTTGCATCTTTTAATTGTTGTGCCAGCGAATCGTAGTTTTTTGTTCGCTTTCCGTATAATACTTTCTATGTTTTCCTTACAATTTAAGTTGTTTACACCTAGGTGTTTAGTTGAATTTACGAACTGTAGTTGCGATTGATTTACCATGTAAATGAAGTTTAAAGGGTTTATTTTAGTGCTGATATGGATGATTTCACACTTATTATTAAGGGTCAATTGCCATTTTTTCACCATGCAGATATCTTAATACTTTGCTGTTGCTTTTGATCTCCTGGGGACTTAACTAATCGATAACTTTTGTTTGTTCAAGTGTTTGTAAATCTATCTGACTCAACTGCTGGTTTATTAGTCCATAACTGGCAAACTACTTAAACTAAGATAAACTAACCTAAGGACAACACATACATCCATGCCTGAGGGGGGGACTCGAACCGATAAGTGACATCATCCGTAAACACATCGGAATAAAACCTTAGATTTTGGCAAAGTTCATAGGTACAGCACCTTCTGCCATGCGTCATACAATATTTTACGTGGGTTTGACGATAAAGTTTGCAACGTTTCATCATAATCAGATGAACGGTACGCCAGCGAATAAAATACGAGCAAACACGACACGGCTATTTCCCACAAGGTCTGTATAGGGGAGGTCTGGTCACGCTACCGTGATCCTTTGCGATGGCGACCATTTTGGTTCCAAAACCCGGCTGTAGCAGACAGCTTTTGGATGTTTGTCACTAGAAAGTGTTAGTTGCATAAAGCAGTGAATGTAAAATTGCGAGCAGGTTAAAGAGAATGTGGGTGTATCCAGTCTCATTGCAATTTACGTATATGTGAAGTGACTATCGATACAACCAGAAATGTGAGGAAAAAGTAGCATTTTCATTAACAAAAATTTGCTTCCTCCCAATGGTATCTGTGTAACATCAAGCTGTACATTCTTCTGACACATTTATTTTCATGTCAAGTTTCCATTCGGTATGGCATATACGAAAGATCAACGAAAGTTTCTTGTGCTGAACTATCCGAAAACAGAATCTTATATCCAGGGCCGGCGCAAGGCACGTGCGAAACGTGCGACCGCACGGGGCGGCACTTTCCGAGGGGCGGCAAATCTGCCGCCCCCCCTTTTTTTTAAATTTTTGTAGGACAAACTCAACATTCATGCCCAAGAGGGGATTCGAAACCAAACCTCGGAAGGAGCGGCTTCGGGAACCGTGGCAAGCTGCTTCGACTACCTGCCGACCGCCCCTGTTGAATAAGGGGAGGGAGGAGAATTAATTTCCTCCTCGCCACCGTCGTGTTTTACGCCGTAAGAACACAGAGGGGGAAGCAGTCTGGTCTACACGCCAGTATTCTTATGGAGCGTTGCCAGTCTGTTATGCGCCTTGCGTTTACTCACAACTAATATTGCACAAGACGAAATCTAATTTGGAAATTCATATGCAATGTCCGATACTGCGATTCTGTGTTAAGGCCCAAGAAATTTTGCTAAGTCCTTCAGTGGCAGTTTCCGAGTGTTTTATTCTTCCCGCATTATGGATAAAAATGGTTAAACATTACTAGTCAAACATGTCCAACACCTAAAATGAGTAGAGGTATTCTGAATGGGTAAATACGCAGCGAATAATTACAAGGGATAAAGACATTGGTAGTAAGCCTGGCATAAGTTGGGTTTCGACGTATTTTTCAAAATTTTTGCTATCCGTTTCTGAGTGATAGTCAAACGTTTCTGCTTTTGAGCCATGAAACACCTGTCTGCGCCTGCAGGAAGTACAATTCAACTCTGATTGGCACTTTTGTTTGACTCGCACACTATCACTTTGCCAACATTTACTGTATACGGTTTTTCGTTGAATACACTATCTGTTCACAGCAATTGAATTTTTTTTTTACGTTCATTTTGTAAGTTCATGCTGCGTGGGATTAAGCGAGCTGCCTAAAGCGCTGCAGTCATGGACTGTGTGGCTGGTCCCGGCGGAGGTTAGAGTCCTCCCTCCGGCAGGGGTGTGTGTTTTTGCCCTTAGGATAATTTAGGTTGAGTATGTGTGAGCTTAGGAACTGATGACGTTAGCAGTTAAGTCTCACAAGATTTCACACACATTTGAACATTTTCGTAAATTCACAAGGTTTGTTAAAAATTGATTATATTTCTTCAATCAGGTTTGACTATTTTTGAGCTGGTGCCCGCGACTGTTTTGTAAAAATCTGTAGAGAATGTCACCAATCAGTCGCATTTTTTGTTTTTATTTTCCAGATCTACATATATTTCGGGTCTAGTGTGGCTACTCTCAATGCTTTATGTTTACATCTATACCGTCAAGCTGAACGTAACTGACAACCTGGCGGTTTACGTGTAAGCACATGTAAAAAGCATTTGAGACTGGCCACTCAGCGGCTGAAACCTAGGTAGATCTGAAAAGTAAAAACAAAAATTGCGATTGATTGGTAGATTTTGATCCACTTTAGGTTACGGTAGTAACACTAAAAGTGGGCCTTTGCGATCGTCTTTTGACAGACTGAAATTCAAATGAAAATAACGGCTTAACTAGTCATCTGACACGAAAATTGAATAACCGAATTTGTAGAGGAGAAAATTCTCTACCACTTTGCTCTGTTATGTTTTTTTCATATCTCGTAGCGTTTCAAAGATATTTGCAAAAATAACGGCGATTTTGAGATGTCTGTCTATCCGTCTGTCTGTCTGTCCGTAACCTGTTCCCTGTTTTTAAGACGAACCGTTCAACCGATCAGCACCAAATTTTACAGGCATGATTGTAGGCTACCAGAACCTGTTTTCAAAATTTTCGGACAAAACATACAACAGTAATACAAAAAAAAAAAAAAAAAAAAAAAAAAAAGCCCTTTGTAATATAATTGTAATTGCAAACGAACCGTTTATCTGACACGAAAATTGAATAACCTAATTGGTAGAGGAGGATATTCTCTACAACTTAGCTCCCTTACGTTTTTTTCATATCTAGTATCGTTTGAGGCATATTTGCAAAAATCACGGAGATGTCAAATCCAAAACCAGCCTTTCGGAGATGTCACGTGACATTCCTCGCCCAAAACTCTCTCTGGCATACGCCATCCATCTTGCGTTGCGTATTTGATGATTTTCTTATGGTAACTTACACGTTGTCATTTCAAAGCAATGGCGCACTGAGGAATTAACAAAACCACATCGTTCTTCGTACGATAAATGACAATCTAGTGTCTACAAATGCCATATTAGCATCAGTTAAGAACGGCCATCAACAGTATTAGATTAAAGGACTTATCTTTCGATTGATAGCTGTAGCGTAGTGGGCAAGGCGTTTCACTATGACGCTAAAGGTCGGTGGTTTGGAACCCGCCATTACCTAAAAGGGTTTCAGACACTTATAAATTACTTTTTATTATTTAGATTATTATTTTGGTCCTAAATGTTTGCAAAAACTTATAAAACTACAAATCTAAAGTGGGCCGTAAAACAAGTCAGTGAGATTTTAAAAAAATGAAATTCCGCAAACGTTTTGAAAAACAAAAAATCGTTGGGGGGGGGGGGGGGCGGCAATTTAGCAGCTCGCACGGGACGGCACTTGAGCTTGCGCCGGCCCTGCTTATATCGACTGTCGACTTCTGTTCATGTGAAATTTTCCTGGTGTATGTTTTAAATGATTTGGCATTACGTAAAAGCAAGAAATTTCGAAATACTGGATCCAAGTCAGAGAAACGTAAGACAGATGCTAGTGTTTTAACTGAAGTTCGAAAACGTAGGACAGATGTTGGAAGAAATCGAAGAAAGTCATTGCGCCAAATGAGACATTACAAACCTGAAATTTATTTATGTAAAATCAATGTATTAGTTTCAGTGATAATGAATTGATTATGATAATTAATGTAGCTAAACCATTTTCATTATTTCGAGAAACATCCACTAAACAAAATGTATTTACAGAAATACTAGCTATTATGTGCGAAAGTTCCATTAATTTTCGGTAATCATCTTTAAGAAACATAATATTTACACTACTCACATGTTATGGAAGCAGTTTTAGACAACAGATTTGTTTCCGAAAAGTGCTTCAGTGCAAAGCGTACTTCAATGATCATTCACACGTGCTTAATCTTCTCTTATACTGTAACCGAAAATCTGTCATGAAAGTTTCCTCTTTTCCGATGGCCCACTCCGGACAGTTGTTTTAGGAATTTAAACGGGTCATCTGGCCGTTTCTTCTCACACTGTTTGAGCCAAATCTGTGAGAATCGTCTTGTTACCTCTGGTAAGTCTGAGGAATGTAGGCCTTTCGATTTATCAGTACTTTACTACTAACGTAACAATATAACTTCTGACTCAAACAGTACGCAAACTGGGTGCAAAATAGTAATGATTTGTGAAAGCGACTGTTTTCTCTGCTAGCGATACTATGCAGTGCCGTTTGCACTAGAACCAAAATGGCGGCTCCGCAAGGAAGATTGGTGTCCAGAACTGTCTTCTATAGACCTTGATTTCCCCACGAGTCTCCCTGTTTATGACGTCATATCTCCTAAATAATAAGTCGAACAATTAAATAGTTTTGTTGGCATAAATGGATACTGTTTGTAAAATATGTTGCGAATACATTTAGTAGCAATAAGTAATAAATTTAAACGTCATGCGGTAGTTTATTATGCATCTCAGTGTTCATGACATCATATTTCTTGAATTGCGCGTCTTATAATAATGCCTAAACCTTAACGAAAGTGCAAGAGATACATTGACAAAGTTTCGTTACAATCGGATGAACAGCACTGCAGCTTTGTGTAGATGGTCAACAAATATAGGTCTCATTCCTTTCAAAGAAGACTTTTCAAGGAGTTGTCAGATGAACTGGAGCTGCAGTGTGAAGGTTTACTTCTCCAAACTGAATTACGCTGTCTCACTAAGGGAAAATACTTCAACGTTTCCGAAAGATTATTTCAGACATCGAACTGTTTCTGGAGGAAATAGAAATAGTCTATTAGCTTATGTTGAACATCCTCTACGACTTATGAATTTTGCTTTTCAAAGGGCAGGATTATATTTACCAGAAACTGTTTTTTCGCATGGAGAGTTATACGTGGCTTTTTTACATGTGAAACAGAAATCTTGTGATAAACTACGCTTGCATAAAGAATATAGGCTACTGCTAGAGCTGTCGTGCCTGTTAGTTAAATTATTCGCGTATCTTTCGGCGTTACCTTGAATCATTAATTTTGATAAGTAATACGGGAGATATGGCGCATCCAAAGAAACACCGATGAGAAATAATATATATGATGGGACCCAAGTAGAAGAATGTGAGATACCTTATGGTAGTGAATGTTATGCAAACATGATGTCTACTTTGGGAGATGGCTTCAGTGACCGATTTTCAGATTTTCAAAGGGTTTCCTTGGTAACAAAGTATGTATCTTTTCCTTGGGTTGACTTTGAAGTACTGATTACGTCTGCTTATATTGAAAATGTTTTTGACGTAAGTAGCTCTTAAACCTGAATTAATATCATTAAAAATGATTTGTATCTCAAAAGTGAAACACTGTTGGCCTCTAATTCCGCAACAGAAATATCCTGTAATAGATAATGTTTCACTTAGAATAAAGGCCTTGTTTGCTTCTGCTTGCCTGTACGAATCATTGTTTCAAATTCGAATTCTGCTTAAAAAAATCAAAGAACAAAGTTGACTGATGAACACCTGGACTCCTGTATTTTACCAAGTGTTAATTGTTATTCGCCAAATGTCAAGGACATTGTTAACAGAACATTCACTCAAACTTCACATTAATTGTAAGATAACATTTGGAAAATATTATGAAATATAATTCTTGTGTTTTGAATCAACATCGAATATGTAAAACAATTATTATTAAATAGAATCCTTTTACAGTATTGAAAATTAAAAATGTAATAGTTACTGTACTTTTAGGCGAAGTTGATCACTTTAATACGATGGTATGAAAAAGGAGATCGCAATGGTTTTTTGGTTGCCTATCCCTGTGGCCAAGCAGGCTACAGGAATACTGTCCTGACAGTGCAGTTCACATAACCACAAATTTATTCAAAGTAGCACAACGTCCGAATATATTTATTCCTTACAGTTTCTTGCCGAATTTACTGCTGACGAAAAATTGTTGCAGTAACTCCTAAGTTCTCAAAAACGTTTAAATGAATTTCAATGAAAGTGTATTTAGAGCCTTTGCCCATCCTTCTTGTTTATTTGGTTTGCTATATCAATCACATTTCCAAATTCTAAACCAACTCAATGTTCTACTATCGTTTACACATGCTGCAAAAGACTGAAACAGTTTGTATTTCGGAATATATTCACTATTTACCTTTATTAAAAAACAGACATTTTAAACAACACCGAACCGACGGAGAGCTGAATGATTGTTATTATCTACAGATATTCAGTACTTTTTCATAACAAACTTTGCCGCCTTTCAATAAGCGACTCGATTCCATGTTTTAAAATAACCATATGCTATAAAAATTCGTTAGAACATTTAAAAAATTTCAGTTGTGTCTGTTTTCCATTCATATTGACTGACCTTACTTCGAGAGATATTCCTCGTAACGAGAAAGTATACTGCATTTTCAGAAATCTTCGGAAAATTCAAATTAAAACAGTCTTCATCATAATAGTCACATTCCACTTACTCGAACAAGGGACGCCTTTGACATTGAACGTTTGGAACCGCACGAAGTTTGGAATAACAGGCATTCATAAACAGGACAGTGGTGTGCGTCATTTCCGTGAAAAACGTTGCAGTGTACCTCAAATAACATATTATCAGAGAGAAGCAAAGTAACAGGATATCAATACCATAGGAAGGATATATTCGTTAGTCTCGCTAAAACTCGAGAACAGCTGAACCGATTTGGCTAATTTTAGTCTTGAAATATTCGTGTACGTCCAGGGAGGGTTTAAAAGGTGATAAAATATTGAAAAGTTGTCCGGAAAAGAGGAAAATCGGGAAAAACTGAAACAGTTTTTTTCCAGTGAGCTATCAATACCGTTCATCCAATTGCGATAAATTTTAGTACATTTCATGTTGAAAGCAAGAGGAAGGTTCGTATAAAATAAAAATTTGGAAAAGTCGCCCGGAAGTTAGGAAAATTTATCAAAAACCGAAAGCGATTTTTTTCTATGAATAATCAATTGCCACGTGGTTGTAAGAGTATCACTTGAGTACGGCTTGACAGACAAGGTTTGTATGAAATAATGTTTTGGAAAATATCCCGGAAAATTGGAAAATTTGAGAAAAACAAAGTGCGTTTTTCAATGTGTTTTTGATTGAATTCATCACTATAACTGACTATTCGCACGACGGAGAGGGGTAATTCTTTTTTTGTTTTGTTCATTGTGGTCTTGGAAAGGTTTCAGTAAAATAGGGACAGTTAATAAGGAAAGTCGCAAATTTCGAACCAAATTCCTTTTCCAATGTGTTTTTAAATATACTCAACACTAAGTTGAGAACCGTTCATCTGATTGCAATAAAATTTTGATCATTTTACGTTCAACGAAAGATGGGAAAGTTGCCCGGAAAATTTGAAAATTCGCGAGAAACTGAACTTTTTCTAATGGGATACCAAAATCATTCGTCTGATTGCGATAAAATTTTGCACATTCGACGTTCAAAGCGAGAGGAAGGTTTGAGAGAAGTAAAAGTTTGGAATTGTTGGACAGAAAATAGGAAAATTTATCATGACGATGATAGTGACATTGTTGAGATGTACTTCGGATTTAATACCAGTAACTGTTTTACTCGATTTTTTCTTCCTTAGCCCTATTAATTCGTATTAACGGCTCAAATTGTGGCAGCGTTTGAAGCAAAATTTGAATGTATTAGCGTTTGTTGTTAAACATTCTTCGCATCATAAATTTTTTGTGCAACTAGGACAGGTACTTCTGTTGTTCCGCCGTTCTATCCACTTTTTACAAAAGGGACAATACATTTTTAAAAGTTAATTATAACTTCCGAAAAAATAGTTAAGAAGTCAAAGATTAAATAGCTTTGCCAAAGAGTAATTATAGTTCGATATTTCGCTTTAGATACGTCAAATCAAAGAATATCTTGAATTACACATTTTCTAAAGTATCTTATCCGGTACTTCAGCGTTCAAGCTGACTCCACACCAGATTTCATCACTATAGTTTATGTAATGATATATAGCCAAATCGGTTGAAGCCATTCTCGAGTTTTAGCGAGACTAAAGAAAAGCAATTCATTTTTATATTTGACAGTTCATAAACGGGTTCAGATCGTGTAAAGCGAACTTTACTCTTTCAAAGTTTATTTTTGAACACACCCAACACAGCAAACAAGTCATTATTTTCCACGTTTTAAATCTAAATTTTCCTCACAATTTTTCCATATTTTATCACCGTTTAAACCTTCCCTGAACTTCCACGAATGTGACACGAACATTATCCTGGCCATGTGTGCGTGATTTGACCACTCTTTCCGCCTACTATCGAGCCGATACTTAGACTATCTGACGATGCCTTTATAAAGCTACTGGGTCTAAAATAGATATGATTTAAATTAATATGGTTTATATTATGAGGTAAGTGATACGAAGTTCACCGGGTCATATATATAATTTAATGGCGTCAAAGAGTCATAAAAAGTTCAATCAGCAGGGCCAAAACACTCTGCTTAAAGTACTTATAACAGCGCAAAACACACAACAATACCACACACCTGAAGTGCTTAGTAGGTGAGACCGGGGCACGTTTTCCACCATTTTACATTTTTATTTTTGTACTTCTTATTTTTATCGATTTGTGGTAAACAGCGGATCATTATATTTCCTACACCTTTATTTACAGCCTTGTACAGATATTTTTGAAAATATTAAATATCATTCTTAGTAGCTAACGGTTTTGTCTGACCATGTTGCATTGGAAAATTTGCCCCGTATGCGGGGCAAGTTTTCCAGCTTACTTAAAACGTACAGGGGCAAATATTCCAATTATACTTTCAATGTTAAAACAGAGATAATTATCTTGATTTCACTGAATACGTATTTTTATCATGAATTTACAATACATTACAAAATAGGATAGTAAAAATAGCCACATTAAATAAAAACAAATGGTTTTCCAAAATATGTGACTTAAATATTTTACAAATACAGGCAGTTTTAACAATACTTATACTGATTGCCTGAATCACAATGTAAGAAAACAAAAAATGGGACATTCCCTTTCGTACAGTCTCCATGCGCCCATTTCGTGCACTGTACATACTTTTCATTTACTTTAGACTTGGCGTAAGACTCAAAGCAATAAGGAATAAGTGCCTCATATGCACTCGGAAAACGTGCCCCGTCGCCATATTCAGAACTATAACAGTACGTCCATGAGTAACAGTGTAAGCTATTTACAAAACAAATGCACAGTTACGTGAAGAAAGAAACCCACTTTTAGTGTGTCCAATGTCAAAATAATAAGTTTAACGCTAGAATGTTTATTTTAAGTTTCAATAAAAACGCGAAAGTTTACTCACATTTGCAAAATTGACGAAAACATCCCTGCCGACGTTGTGACTGCTGGTACAACACTGAAACTTTCGTAAATGAAGCGTGCTTTGTTGCTACTTCCTACAGTATCGCCGGTGGTAACATCTAGCGGTTTGTTTCGAAAATAAACGGATTTGGAAAACTTGCCCCTATGGAAAATGTGCCCCGGTCTCCCCTACTCAAAGTCCAGATGCGGGATGTCGATGAAGTGGTTAAAACAAAGTGGGAGGGAACACTGTGCCTACCACACTAAATCCACGTTATCACTTTCCAAAACACTTTCGCATTTGCGCAGTCCAATATCAAAAGCCACAATAATTACATTTACAACTGATGATGTTAGCGCGTCAATGTCATACCCTGGCTTTCGCCAAGTATATTACTACATAGCCTTATACATAGGTCCAAATGACAGAGTGAAATTTCACGATGAAATAACGATCATGTACATTCACTTGAGGTTTGGTAACATGTAGTCTTACAAAATCAGTAATCTTTCTGATATGGCATTTACATTGCCGAAAGAAGTAACACCAAGGGGTTGGAAATATTTGATTGTTTTCGGTAGCAAGATCTTCAGCGTAGCATCTTTGTTTGAAAAACTTACCTCTAGAAGGGTACGATCTGTATGACTCGACCAAGATTCACACTACAATAGGCTCTTTTAATTTATTATAAGTTCGCCAAGGACCGAAGTTAGAAAACGTTTCATGTGTTCTTTGGTAATTTTTTCACTTTTGCTTGCCTCCACGTCAATGTTTCGTGGACAGAATGTTTTAAGTTTCTTTAAAATATTTGGGACGACAGCGACTTGTGTCTTTTGAAAACAGGTGTGCAACTTGTTTGCTAGTCTGCCTGCTGTGGGTAGAGCTATGTACAGACTGCAACACACTACCTGTAGTTTTCTCTCCTCTGCAGGACAGTGTTAATGCTGAAGACGTTTCACATTAGAATTGGCTCTGGTAACTGTATCAAACATTGCCTTTCTGCACACCCTCCTCTGTTTGTTCACTTCCTCCACGAACTGTTATGCTTCTGACGTATAATGTTATCTTCTTCTATGTCCATATATTGTGACAAATTTATTAATATGCCTGGATGAATGTCATATTCAGCCTTGAGATGGTCTATAAAGGACGTTTTGAAACTTACCAAGCCAACCATTTTAGTCCCTTCTAATGTTCACATCTATAGATGCTAATTGTAAACTGTAGATCCATACCTCATTGCACCATCAAATTGCGATATTACATACTCTTTTATAGTATTTAACTGCCACAGTCGTTTTCTTCGAAACGGGCACCTGCTCTCCGTTTCCTAGACACATACTTTAGAATTAATGTGCCATTTGATTGACTTTTGATGCACTTATAGCGCTTCATTAGTTTGCTATAGTAACTGAAGCCACGATTCTAATAGTCCTCATAAATGTTCTCTACTACGCTCTCATCATTGTTGTTTCTGTGGAGATGAATGTCGTGTACAGCGTGAACACTCACCTTCAGGTTCAGGTTCCTCCTGTCCTTCAAATTCCTTATATCTATCCACCGTAACGTCGTATACTTCACACACTTATCTCTTTTCATTCTCCACTCCGAGGAGTGGAGCGGGCTGTTTGAGATCCGGCCCATAAAGAGTCGCGGTTCTATTCAGCCAATATCAGACAAGCTGATAGTGTGGCAAAGGGGGGATCCCAATTGGGAATAAGTGGGAGGGGCTTACCAGCTCCGGCATACGCCTTACAACCAAGGAAAACCTCCCGAAAACCTTGGTCGGAGCCGGGGGATTGGGACCAATTTAATTTATCTCCGGGACTTGCCCCGGACAAAAATGGATTATCGAGAGAACACGAATGCACTCACGACAATCAAGCATCGGACGCACGAGTTACTCTCGTAATCTCGTAGAGATCAGCTCGACCAACAGTGGACAAGCATCATCCCTACAGGAACCGCACCCGTGGGCACGGTATCCTATGCGTCCGTCGTATACTTCTGTGTCGTCGCCAATATATTTCTGAATTATTATAAATATATCTGCGAGTTGCACATCCTCGGCCACGATGTCATGTCCATATTCAGCACGTCGCAACTTGGTCTCTAATATTTGGACAACTTGCGTAGGATTAATTCTCTTCATGATATCACTGCACTGAACAGAGTTTAGACAGTAACCCACTTCCGTGCAGTCCAAGAGACAAATACGTACTGCCGCTGTACCACTCACGCAATTGGAGCACTGGTTAGCGCAGTTATACATGCAAATATTTAGTGCCGCTAGCAGACAAGTTCGGCGTTTCCCATGGAAATGACTCACGCCACTGTTTTGTTTATGACTGCTTGTTATTCTAAGCTTGGTTTCGTGCGGTTCCGAGCATTTGAGGTCAAATGCCCGCGCGTACGTTCAGAGTATTTTCTGCAGTAAATAATCACAAAAACCGTTGTTTTAAGCTATTTTAAAACGTTTCTAGTTGTTTTAAATATAATATGTGTTGTTACAGTAGTGGAACTGTTAGCATAGTGTTAAATAAATTAAACGATGTGAAAAGTGTATTTTCTTCTCGCGCCTGTAGCACGTATTTTTAGGCCTAATTTAACGCGCGCGAATCGTTGTAAACAGTGACTAAAACTTGCAGCTATTTACGCATTATTCTACTTTTTACTCGCTGCATATAGTATTTAACGTTAATAAAGTCTATCAACCACAAATAAACGTAAAGCAGTGTAGATTAAAATTTCGTGATTTAGCAAAAGTTGTGTAGTTATCCATGTTTGTAGGCCTAATTTTGTTTTCGTGAGCGAGTTTCTTTTATTCAGTGCCCTTTCAGTTTATTCTATTTATACTTGTGTGAACAGTTTTTTAAGTGCCTCTTGGTGTAACTTTTACGTTTTAATAAATACTTAATCAAGTTTTTAAAATTTCTGTTTTTACCATGGGTGAGAACTGAGTGATATGCCGTAGGATCGTTAGTTCCGGGCTGTGGTGTGATAGGTGTAGTGGGTTTTTTCATTGGGACGAATGTAGTGGCGTGGGAAAGGGGGAGATAAATGAGGCTCGCCAGTGGTTTTGAAGGATCTGCACTAGAATAGAAAAATAATGGAGAAGAAGAGGAAAACTGTAGCTCTTCAAGCTGAATTACCGAAGGTAAGGGAGAAACTGAGCAGGTTAAGGAGGGAGAAGGGTGAACAGCGGTGGGAAGTGGCAACAGGTAACAGGGGGAACAGGCTTAGGACAGTTTCAGACAGCTTTGTCATTAATCTGAAAAATTGATTTGACCCGTTGCCTCAGTCAGAATTGGATGAGCCTCATCTAGGTGAAGCTGTAGAAAGGACACAACAAACTTTCAAGAATGGTTTGAAAAACGAAGCCGGCCGCGGTGGCCGAGGGAACTGAGGCACTCCAGTCACAGTCAGCACGGCCACTACGGTCGAGGGTTCGAACCCCCCCTCGAGCATGGATATTTGTGCCGTCCTTAGTGTAAGGTAGTTCGTACGTTTAGGGACTGATGACCCCGTAGTTATGTCCCATAAACTATACAAACATTTGAACATTTTGAAAAACGCAGGGAAGTTTGCGAAAAGAAAGAGTATTGTTGTTAGGTAGCTCTCTCATCCCACTCCCATGAACCACAGACATTGCCAAGGTGGGGTGGCTTGCGTGACTCAACGATACAGATAGCCGTACCGTAGGTGCAACCACAGCGGAGGGGTATCTGTGGAGAGGCCAGACAAACGTGTGGTTCCTGAAGAGGGGCAGCAGCCTTTTCAGTAGTTACAGGGGCAACAGTCTGGATGATTGACTGAGCTGGCCTTGTAACATCAGCTAATGCGGCTTTGCCACACAGCTACTGCGAACGGCTGAAAGCAAGGGGAAACTACAGCCGTTATTTTTCCCGAGGACATGCAGCTCTACTGTATGAACATATGATGATGGCATCCTCTCGAGTAAAATATTCCGGAGGTAAAATAGTCCCCCATTCGGATCTCCGGGCGGGGACTACTCAAGAGGATGTGATCATCAGGAAAGACAATACTGGCATTCTACGGGTCGGAGCGTGGAATGTTAGATCCCTTAATCGAGTAGGAAAATTAGAAAATTTAAAAAGGGAAATGGATAGGTTGAAGTTAGATATAGTGGGGATTAGTGAAGTTCGGTGGCAGGATGAACAGGATTTCTGGTCAGGTGACTACAGGATTATAAATACAAAATCAGTTGGGGGTATCACAGGAGTAGGATTGATAATGAATAAGAAAATAGGAATGCGGGTAAACTACTATGACCAGCACAGCGATCGCATTATCATTGTCAAGATAGATACGAAGCCAACACCGACAACAGTAGTACAGGTTTATATGCCAACTACCTCTGCCGATGATGAGGAAATCGAAGAAATATATGAGGAGCTAAAGGAAATTATTCAGACAATTAAGGGAGAGTAAAACTTAATTGTTATGGGAGACTGGAATTCGGTAGTAGGACAAGGAAGGGAAGGGAAGATAGTGGGGGAATATGGTCTGGGAAAAAGGAATGAAAGAGGAAGCCGCCTGGTAGAATTTTGCACGGAACATAATTTACTTATAACAAACACCTGGTTTAAGAATCACAAAAGAAAGTTGTATACGTGGAAGAGACCAGGAGACACCGGGAGATACCAGATAGATTTTATAATGGTAAGACATAGATTTCGGAACCAGGTTTTGAAGTGTAGGACATACCCAGGGGCAGACATAGACTCTGAACATAACTTGTTGGTTATGAACTGTAGGCTGAAACTGAAGAAACTACAGAAAGGTAGGAAAATAAGGAGATGGGACCTGGATAAATTGAAGGAACCTGAAGTTCTTAAGAATTTCAGAGGGAGCTTCAGGCAACAATTGACAGAAACAGGGGAAAATAAAACAGTTGAGGAGGAATGGGTAAAATTGAGAGATGAAATAGTGAAGACAGCAGAGGACAAAATAGGTAGGAAGGCAAGACCTACAAAAAATCCTTGGATATCACAGGAGATACTAAATTTAATCGATGAAAGGAGAAAATATAAAAATGCAGTAAATGAAACAGGCAAAATGGAGTACAGACGACTAAGAAATGAGATTGACAGGAAGTGCAAAATGGCTAAGCAGGAATGGCTAGAAGGCAAATGCAAGGGTGTAGAAGAATGTATAAATAGGGGAAAAATAGATACAGCCTACCGGAAAATAAAAGAAACATTTG
The DNA here is from genome assembly GCA_026315105.1 of Locusta migratoria. Classification (NCBI taxonomy): domain Eukaryota; kingdom Metazoa; phylum Arthropoda; class Insecta; order Orthoptera; family Acrididae; genus Locusta; species Locusta migratoria. The sequence goes on along the minus strand of CM048744.1, from coordinate 734,691,690 downwards.
GCGATAAGAAAAACAGCTCTATGAATTTCAAGGACACTGATGGAAAACCAGTTCTCAGCAAAGAAGGGAAAGCTGAAAGGTGGAAAGAGTATATAGAGGGGCTCTACAAAGGAAATGAACTTCGAGACACTATTGTAGGAAGGGAAGAGGATGTAGATGATGATGAAATAGGAGATATTATACTGAGAGATGAATTTGACAGAGCACTGAAAGATCTAAGTCGAAACAAGACCCCTGGAGTAGATGATATCCCTTCAGAGCTACTGAAGTCTCTGGGAGAACCAGCCATGACAAAATTGTTTCACATTGTGTGTAAGATGTATGAGACAGGTGAAGTACCCTCTGACTTTAAGAAAAATGTAATAATCCCCATTCCAAAGAAAGCGGGTGCAGACAGGTGTGAAAACTAAGAACCATCAGTTTAATAAGTCATGGTTGCAAAATATTAACACGAATTATATACAGAAGGATGGAAAAGCTGGTTGAAGCCGACCTCGGGGAAGATCAGTTTGAGTTCAGGAGAAATGTAGGAACACGGGAGGCAATACTCACTTTACGGCTTATCCTAGAAGATAGATTAAGAAAAGGCAAACCAATATTTCTAGCTTTTGTAGATTTGGAGAAGGCTTTTGACAATGTTGATTGGAACAAACTATTTCAAGTTCTGAAGCAAGCAGGAGTATAATATAGGGAGCGTAAGGTTATTTACAACTTGTACAAAAACCAGACAGCGGTTGTCAGAGTTGAAAGGCATGAAAGGGATGCAGTGGTTGGAAAGGGAGTAAGACAGGGTTGTAGCCTTTCCCCAATGTTGTTCAATTTGTACATTGAGCAAGCTATAAAGGAAAGCAAGGAGAAATTTGGAGAAGGAATTAAAGTTCAGGGTGAAGAATTGAAAACATTGCGTTTTGCCGACGACATAGTAATTCTGTCAGAGACAGCAAATGACCTGCAAGAGCAATTGAACGGAATGGACAGTGTGCTGAAAGGTGCATATAAGATGAACATTAACAAGAGTAAAACTAGGGTAATGTAGTGCAGTGTAAGAAAATCAGGTGATGCTGAAGGAATTAGATTAGGTAACGAAACAATAAAGGAGGTAGATGAGTTTTGTTACTTGGGCAGTAAAATAACAAATGATGGTCGCAGTACAGAGGATATAAAATTCAGAATGGCAATGGGTAGAAAGGCGTTTTTGAAAAAGAGAAATTTGTTAACATCTAATATTGATTTAAGCCTAAGGAAGTCCTTTCTGAAGGCATTTGTATGGAGTGTTGCCTTGTATGGGAGTGAAACATGGACGATAAGCAGTGTGGACAGAAAGAGGATAGAGGCTTTTGAAATGTGGTGCTACAGAAGAATGCTGAAGATTAGGTGGGTGGATCGCGTAACTAATGAGGAGGTACTGAACCGAATTGGGGAGAAAAGAAATTTCTGGCATACCTTGACTAAAAGAAGGGATAGATTGGTAGGACACATTCTTAGACATCAAGGAATTGTGAATTTAGCATTGGAGGGAAGTGTGTGGGGTAAACATCGCAGAGGGAGACCAAGAGACGCGTATAATAAGCAGATTCAAGTGGATGTGGGTTGTCGTTCTTATGAGGAGATGAAAAGGCTTGCTCAGGATAGAGTAGGGTGGAGAGCTGCATCAAACCAGTCTCTGGACTGAAGACCACAACAACAACAACCTTATTGAGGATTGTCAGAATCATCAAATAATGCCCCTGAATATTTGAAACTAGCATTTACAAATCAAGAACATGAATATGTCACTCACTTCACCACAAGAAATAATTTCCATAACAAAATCTTTAAAAGAAAAGCATTCTAGTGGTTAGGCTGAAACATCAACAGTTAATTAAACCGTGTTCCTGTGACAATTTTAAGTTACTTGTGTAATCAGTCTATTATAACTGGAACATTTCTTGATTGGTTAAAATATGCGGATATTAAACCTCTACTCAAGAAAGGGGATAAAGAGGTACCATCAAACTACAGACGGATTTCACTTTTACCGGCATTCTCAAAAATTCTAGAAAAGGTAATCTACAAGCAGCTTCGCAACCACCTAACCTCCAATGACATATTGTCTAGAACACTGTTTGGATTTCTGAAAGGTTCCTATATCAGGGAGGCTATTTAAACCTGAGAATGTTCATAATTCATTAGATAATAAATTGCAAGCACAAGGTATTTTCTGTTATTTATCAAAGGCATTTGATGGTGTGAACTACAACATCTTTTTAAGTAAATTAGAATTCTATGGTGTCATGGGAATTGCTGCAAAATGGTTCAAGTCATACCTCGCTAACAGGAAACAAAGGGTGTCTGTGCAAGGGACTAGTGAATTAAGCCAACAGTCATCATCAGATTGCGAAGAAATTGAGGTGTCCCACAAGGATCCATCTTAGGGCTATTGTTTTATATTGTGTACATTAATGACCTCTCATCAGTTACACTGCCAGAAGCAGAGTTCATTTTGTTTGCAGATGATACAAGTATTGCAATAAATAGCATGTCGAGCATAGTTCTAGAAATGTCTGCTAATGATATTTTCATTAAAATTCAAATTCAAATGTTCAAATGTTTGTATAGTCTATGGGACTTAACTACGGGGTCATCAGTCCCTAAACTTACAAACTACTTATGAACTACTTACGAACTAGGACGGCACAATTATCCATGTCCGAGGGGGGATTCGAACCCCCGACCGTAGTGGCCGTGCAGACCGTGACTGGAGCGCCTTAGTCCCCTCGGCCACCGCGGCCGGCCATTAACATTAATAAATGGTTTAAAGCCAACTCATTGACATTAAGCTGTGAAAAGACTCACTACAAGCAGTTCAGAACATGTAAGAGATTCCCATCCAGTATATGTATAAATTACAAAGTAGAGCAGATAGAAAAGGTTAACAGTATAAAATTCCTGGGATTACAGCTTGATAATAAATTCAATTGGGGGAGCATACCACAGAACTGCAGAAACGATTAACAAATCTGTATTTGCAATACGAGTTTATAAGACATAGGAAACATAAAAATAAAAAAGCTGTCATACTTTGCTTAATTTCATTCCATAATGTCATATGGGATAATATTTTGGGGTAACTCTTCAAGTCAAGCAAAAATTTTCAGAGTCCAGAAGTGTGTAATAAGTATTTTTGTGATGTACATTCACGGACATCCTGGAGAAGCCTCTTCAAAAAATTGGGTATATTAACTGCTGCATCTCAGTATATTTATTCCTTAATGAAATTTGTTGTAAATAGTATAACCCTTTTCCCAACAAACGGCTCAGTTCATACCTACAATTTTAGGAACAAAAATGATCTACACAAGGACTTACTTTAGTTCAAAAAGGGGTCCACTATTCAGGAATACATATTTTCAATAATTTACCAACAACCATACAAAATTTAACTACAAATATAGATCAGTTTAACGGGAGCCTAAAAGACTTTCTAGTGGCCAACTCTTTCTACTCCACTGACGAATTCTTAAATAGAACCAAATGATGCATGTATCTGTAGTCATACTATTAGTATTATTACATTATCAGCCTGTAAAAATGTATTTACCTGTATTAGTATTATTATGGTATCAGCTTGTAAAAAAAGTAAATAAAAAATTGACATGTTCCACATCCACGAGGATCTCCTCAGCACCGATCTATGGAACGAACAACTTAAGCCGAAGGCAGCGGCGTCGTCTGAGTGTTTACTTACCTGTACGTCTGCACACTCGGCGCTAAATACCGAGAGTGCCACCGGAAGTTACCAGACGGTGAATTTGGATCGACTATCGAGTTTTGTGGTCGAATCATAGCACTCGACTAATCACAACATACACGTAAACAAACAGACGTCGATTTGTAACATGCACGAATATGAATTTGCTGCAACTCGTTTCACTCGAAGATGATGTCAGGTTCATACCTAATCATAAACTCGTAAATCGCTACTTATTCGGAAATAAACTGCGAACTTTTTCTTTTAAGGGAATGACAGGTACCTGCCATCAGTTGTTTCTAAATTTACATTTATGGTTCCAGCGTGTATTACTGTGTATGGTGCTGATACATGTTGTGCAAAGCAAAGTAAACCAGAATCATATTGGTATGTTGACCACGGAATTGGTTTTACTTTTCTGTAATGTCTCGTATCCGTGCACTGATGCAGTAAATTTTCGATGTGTGCTCAATTACGGAACTTGACAATCTGTTTTGTGACACTAAGTGTACAGTAATGTGCCAAAGATGTTTCTCAGGCATGTCTGACAATTTAAAATTGTTATGTGGCACATGAAAATGGATTTTTCAACAGAAATCTTAACTGTGCATTGCAAATAGTTGATGACAATCTAATGTCCTTAAAATATATTTTTTAGTTATCCTCTACAAATGAAAATGATCAAACAGACACCTACAAAGAATAATATAAATGTCAATGGTACTGTACTCGTTTCACTGGCAGCAACTAAAGTTGTTTTCTAATGTTTATGCCTGATTACCGCACTCGGAAATCGGCACTTATTCGCTTATAAACAGCCAACTGTTTGTGAAAAGGCAGAATTTAAATGTCACTTGCAGGTTTTAGCTGCAGTGATTTAAACTTTCTGTTTGGGTTCTTACCTTAATAGAAACTCGGAAATCGCAACATATTCCGAAATTGATCGCCAGCAAAGTCTTTGTGAGAAGGAAGAATCTAAATAACATTCTTTTCAGTCACACAAATTAAACCTGTATTGTTAGGTTTCTGCATAACAAGACACGTGAATGTCGCAAAGTATTCGAAAAAAAAAAAAAATGCCGAATACTGTATAGCGTACTTGTAATACATTAAGATTATGTTCCCAGATTCTGTTACAAAAGGAAAAATATTTCAGTTCTCACAGGACTCGAACCATAATTTTTTCTTATCGTAGATTACAACCTAACACATCTACCACAAGACGAAACTAATACCATATCCACAGTAGGAGATATCTAGAAATATGTCGTGCTTTCGGTTTCATCGTTATTGCTGCACTGATATATATTTGTTCTTCATTGACATTTAATGAACTATGGTGAAGCGTCTGTGATAAAACTTCAATGTACTATCGTCGTAAAATGGTATATTGTCATAACTTGCGATTCACATTTCGTCTGCAAAGCAGAGACCACAGGGACAATTCAGCGGAACTTCAGGCATGCTGCTTCCGGCCACACTCTCAGTATTTAGCGTCCACTCGTTTGGACACGCATGATTATACCAATTTGAGTGGCTTTTAAGTGTACGTGTGTTAATGTCCTGTTCAGTTCTTTCGTTTTTAGTTGCACTTATGATTGTGTCAGTCCTTGTATTCTCACATGATTCTTCTGCTCGTCTACATCGAGTCTGCGATGTGTGCGTGTTCGTGTGAACATTTCATGTAGTGTGCAGAATGCAACATCAGCTGACTACGTTTAATATTAGGCGGTTATCGTATTGCTAGACTCGTGTCTTCGTCAGGTGTGTATGAGTTGTTGGTAGAGTAAAAGTATGTGTTCTGTGGAACATATTCCCAACATGTGCAGTCAGCACTCTGGCTAAGGTCCACGCGCTGCAAATTATCGGGGTAAGAGCCTTGTCCAGTCGAAACATGAACCATACCCCGGCTGGGATTGATATAGCGCCTTCTCAGACGTTCTCTGATACCCGGGACGAAAGTGAAAAAGCCGGCCGCGGTGGCCGAGGGGACTGAGGCGCTCCAGTCACTGTCTGCACGGCCACTACGGTCGGGGTTTCGAATACCCCCTCGGGCATGGATATTTCTGCCGTCCTTAGTCTTAGTTAGTTCATAAGTAGCTTGTAAGTTTAGGGACTGATGACCCCGCAGTTAAGTCCCATAAGCTATACAAACATTTTTTAAGTGATAATGTAATGGCCAGTATCACTTGACTCCAATTTCCTCTGCATGATCCGTTCGTGTTTTAGTGAGTTGGCGCTTCTCTATAATGATTTTACACAATGATTTCTGTCAGTGTTCCTATCTTTAGTCAGTACGTTGCTGCCCTGAACTTAATTAAGTTGCTAATGGGGCACTACACACTGTGCTCCCACCGATTTTGTGACACAGGCTGCAGTCTTCGGTAGACGCATCGCTGTCCGCGTCGTACGATGTTCTGGTGTTTCATTTATTTAGTCGGTGTAACTGCAAACTGGCCGCAAAGCATACCACTGACTCGAATAGCGAGCATTAATGTGTTCTGAGTGTCGGAATCGGTAACGCATAATATATTGTGTTCAGTCTGGTTAGTTTGTGCATCAGTTTCGTTGCTCTATCGGTCCTTATCCTAGTATGTTAATTAACAGTTAGTCATTCGTTTAGATGAACCACAAGATAACGTAAACTGCGATTCCTATTTATATTGGCGCCATTTAACATGATGTTTGAGTCTCAGTTAATTGTGACTTTCAGTAGAATGTATACTGTCTTTCGTGGTTCCACTTTTATTATTTTTTTGCACTACTGGCTGATTCTAGAGAGTAGTTCTGTAGATGTGTGATCCAGTTGCGTCCTCGAGTTCGCAAAGGACACTTCCAAGGGATCGTCTGCATTGGTAATCAGCGCGTTTGCAAGGCTGTCCGCACCCAACAGATGTTGTAGGTGTTCTCTGTTAATATTCCAGAAGGAGGTCCACATATCAACTGTGCAAGAGTTTTATTGATGATTGTTGGTGCAGAGAATATCTGCTACACAGTCTTCAAACGGATTTTTTGCCCTACATATCGCCAACTCACCGCTTCACCATTACTCTTTGGGTCTTCCACAGGTATGCTTTCACTTTCTGAACAGTCGACGGTATTCGTAGCGTGGAAGAACTGGGGACCCAACTGTAGTGAAGCTGAAACGTGGAATTTTTGAACATGTATGAAACAGACTAATTCTCACAAGTAAGTCTTTCTATTAGAACAATCTTATTTACGAATAATTCCACTGAGCGTTATCGATCAGTATGACATCGGGAAATGTGCTGTTTAATGTCAGATTCTTAATAAAAATTACTGCTGAAAGCTAAACTTTGTACTTTGTAAGTAAGATTGCACGCACGAGCGGAGAATACATGATAGGTGTTCTTCTCCGAGACAATTCAATATGTTCTTATATTGTGTTGTTTGTAACAATGCATAAACTGGAATACTTTCTTCTGCAGATGGATGCCAAACCAATATCTGATGTGAACTCCTAAAACTGAGTTCTAGGTAATAAACTCAAACGTCGGATGCTTGTGATAAATTACTTTTCTATATAAGAGTGTAAACTCATGTAATAGCCCTCACTCAGTTTTCGTTAGCATTGGAGAGAGGATTCCGATGTATAAAACATTCAGCTGCGTTAACTGCTTTTCGCACGAGGCTCGTTTACTACATGTGAAGCGGGTTTCGATATTCAAAATCGAAAGCAGGGTTGTTGACCGGCAGTCCGTTTCATCACTTGGGTTATCGACCATGACTTGAATGGCGATGCACCCTAAAGAGGACACAGGTCATTTATTTTCCAGCTGTGAAAGACTTCCAATATTTGCTATCACATTCTTCCTTTAAATGAAAAAAGAAGTAACGATTCTTGAGCGCTGTCGTTGGTGTTAAAGTTGCTGAACGCACCACGTTTTTTTTTTTTTTTTTTTTTTTTTATGTAAGAAGGTGCTGTGACATGGAATGCATGTAAATGGAACTTTTCCAATTCTACAAGTAAGACCCAAAAACAACTTGAGGGCCTTCCTAAGGTATGCATTCTACATTATTAATTTCATGTTCTATTAAAGGACCTAAAGAGGCAATACTAACTCTGAGGATTGTTGTAGAATGACGAATTGGATTTAATAGGAAAACATACTTGACCTTTATAGATTTACAAAAAGCTTCTCTAATGGCTGATTGGAAATTATTGTTCCAAACAATGCGGGAGTTAAATCTTGCTTGCAGAGATAGAAGATTAATCTGAAACTTGTATAAAATGCAAGAAACAGAGTTAGAAGTGAATGGTGTAAAAAAGAAAGCAAAAATAAGGAGAGGGGTAAGACAAAGATGCCCATTATCCATATATTTGTTTTACCCATTTATTGCAAAAACCATTGAAAAATTGAAAAAAAAATAACCAAAGGGATTTAAGTTGTGGGAAACGCATACACTGTATCCATTCTGCAAATGAGATAGTAGTATTTGACAGAAAATTGAGAGAATTTAAAAATGAACATGAAGAAAACTAAAACTAAAACTTTTGTTTGCAGTGTCTTAACATATGGATGTGAAGCATGGACTGTGAGAAAGGCAGAGAAAAAGAGACTGGAGGCAGCGAAAATATGCATTTGGAGAAGAATGACAAACCTGGGTGGAGAGAAAAAGCAACGATCAGACGCTGACAGAAGTGAATGAGAGTAGAACGCTGCCAAAGCATATAGGAAGAAGAAAATCAAAAGTGATAGGGCACATAATGAGACACAACCGGTTCTAAAATAATATATTTGGAAGGAAAAGTTTCAGGGAAGAAACCAAGAGGAAAACCAAAAGCAACTTTTTTTAACAACATCAAAGAATAAATTGTCCGAAAATCATTTGAGAAATTGAAGAGGATTTGCAATGGAGAGAGAGAGGGACGTGGCTAAATCGACAAGGTATAGCCTTTAGTTTATCGTGATTAAAACGATTTATAACGAATGCTCTGTAGCAGAGGTTTTGGTTTGCTTCCTTCATAAGCTATCCAACATGTGTCTGATTGTAGAAAAATCGCAGCTCAAAATAACGTCTCATCAAGCGTATTGCGAGTGCGATCCACGTATTGTTTTTGCGAATGGTCACAGCTGTTTCGAAATACAAAGTTACTCTAAGATTGGCCTCCGAGAATCGGCAACGCTTTTAAGATTTATACTCAAAGGACGGCACGATTATTTTGCTCGTCATTGTTTATGTGACTCATGTTGGATGCTTCCTCACAGCCTTGGTCAAAACATTTCCTCACTTGTTGTCCCTTTCTCTTTATAGATTCACTTAACGGATTATAGAGATTGATATTTGACTTTAGCAAAGGATATGAATGATTCTCAAAACTTTTTCTCTTAATTATGATTTATTACAAATTTATTACAAATTTTTGATTATTTTAACTTAAAAGGACGTCCGTTAATTGAGTGTTGCTTATATGGTTCTCGGATGTACTGCCGGATCGATGGTCGAACGTCCACTGTATTTCGGCGGACAATCGTTCCACCAACATCATGTGGTGTCGATGATTGCGGAACGGTAATACGATGGAATATACAGGACTTGCGACGATGCCAGGCGGCAGTACACAGGAGAACCATCGAAGCAGTATATATGCCAGACAACTTTTTGTCTGAATGTTTTTTTTATTTTTCTTCTGATTCGGGTATTCGGGTTTCAAACGTTAGTATAGAACACTAGCATATATTTTTGCCTTAGAAATATTATAAACGTCGGCTACAATGTAACAAAATAAGAAAAAAACATCATGCAGCCAACCTAACAGACTCAAAAAAAAGGTTTCTCACTGACGACAAGATCGCATGTATCAATACAAAACAATATGTATAATAATTTTTTGGCTTATCTCATGTTTAACCACTGAAGATCAGTTTAGATCTCCACCCAATAGATCGATCTGCGTAAAAAGTCATCAGTGCCATGATTGATTCAAAATCGCTATTAATCTGATCCGAATAGTTCGACTCACAAAAGACCGATTGAAGGTCGCTCGTCCTTACGCTTCAGAAATGAATTTTAGCTTACAATTTCGAAATAGTTAAATTTATTTGATATGCTCATGGTTTTGCTTGTCGCCATTACAAATGGGTGGCTTTTCCGTCGTCTTTCCATCTGATTGAACAAACTAAGTTAATAATAGAAGTCTTTGCGTTGTTTTTAGTGTAAGTTAGTTCATAAGTAATTTGTAAGTTTCGGGACTGATGACCCCGCAGTTAAGTCCCATAACCTTAACAAACAATGAAAACCAGTGAACATGGCGGACGCATTGCGGAGTGCGTCAGACATCATATCAGTAGTTGAAATTATTTAATGTATTAATTTATGAATTTTGCACAAATTCCACTTTGCGCTACAAGTTCCATAATAAATATGGAGTGACATATATGAATGTTGACTTCTTACTTCACATATTTAACTTTCCTTCCAGACCCGGGTCCAATTAATGTGCTTTTTTATTTATTTTATTTTTTATTTTTATTTATTTATTTTGGAAATCGAGTATGAAAATTTTTATACAATAGATAGGCTCTTGTAGACATGGAACGACAGCAAGGCCTGTATCGGAGAAAGATCCGACTTTACCATGCCATTCTTATGTTACTGCGATGCTGCCACTTGAAGCGCTAGCGTAGCTTCTGTACTGTACGTGCATTGAGATACTGCCGCTAGAGTTGAATGTTTTGCCGCTAGGGGCGTTACTGCCCGTTTCAAGTGCCAGACGGTAACTTTTACGTATACGTTAGACTGTAATAATATCACAGTCTAACATATACAGCCACGACACTTCCACCGAATTTTGTTATACGCCACAATAGCAGCACTCCAAGCGGATGGCGAGTACATTCCTGAATACGATATTGGATGAGTGTGAATAGTTTCGTTTAAACTGATATTAACATACTTTTTACAACGGGGAAGGTGTGTAGTGCCATAAAAATAGTTAATAAGGAGAAAAGAAGTCCACATTTGTCTTTGTGAGGTTTCCTAAGGACCATTGGAGGCTATGAAACGGTACTTGGCAGGACAGTTTATTTAAGACTATCTTGAAATCTATGAATTTTTTATCAACGATTTATGTTTTATTAAGAGCAAAAGTTGCTAATAAACAACAGAAGATCCAACCATCTACAGAAAGGCGTCGGTTTTCTACTCATAAACGTCAGTATTTCTTCACTACAATTCCAGCTGAATTAGGAAACGTTGAATATAAGAAACTTATACGTAATGCATAACCTACATTATTTAATGTACCAGATCAGACAGTGCAGTTGTAGCTGAAGGGAAATCCTCACAAATGTGACAATAAAACATCGAAAGCAAAAACACAGTTCCCCAACAAAGCTCAAATCTGCTCCATAATTGTTACTCCATTTGAACCATAAAAGGCTAGAATCTTCAAGGCATTCGTTTTATAACCAAAAGTAATTATACTCAAAAGTATATGGGTTTCTAACAAAGAGGAGTGAAGTGTGAAAATGTTCAAAGAAAGTTCCTATCATAGAGGAACAGACCACAATAGGCATTAACTTTTTTCTCGTTTGTATATATTCCAAACAATGAGGGAGTTAAATCTTGGTTGGCGGAGTAGGCTACAAAATACGCACTTATTCGTAAGTATTACCTCATGAATAAGTTGTTGTTTATATCACTGAATCAGAAAATTTTGACTTTTTTTACATTTAATTCACGATTATTGGTGTCTCTCGATATTTTACTAATATTTGGAACGAAAAAATTACAGAAACTAATTGGTTAATTACGTAGAAAATTAATTATAAATAATTCCTTTACGCACCTTGCCCACCACTAGGAGCGCTAGTGTAGCTGCAACTGCCAGTTGGTAACAACTTTCACATCAGTGAGTGTCACGACTGTATATGTTAGACTGTGATAATAGTATGTTAATATGGTTTAAGCAGCCGCGGTGGATTGGCCGAAGGCTGTAAGGTGTCTTGCTGCGGATCGCGCTGTCGCTAGCTGCCCTCCCTCGGGCTTGGATATTTGTGTGTTGCCCTTAACATAAGTTAGTTTACGTAGTAGGGACTAGAGCTGTACCAAACCGTACGTATTCGGTACTGAATAACGAATACGTTGGCTGATACGAAATACTGAATCGTTACTTCATGGATACATTTCGTTATTCTCATCTACCGTATCGATACGATCTCTAACGAAAGCCAATTCGGAGAATGCATATATTCTGTGATGCTATTCACTATGAGATGTGTAATTTATATAGACATCCATGAGGAACTTTAAGTGCATAATGCGTAGCTGTACGATTTTAGGTGGTTATTTTTGTTTTTAAACATTTAGGATTATACTTCTTGGTCCGTGTTTGCAGGTTGTTTCTCAATAATCTGATGCCCGCTTTTAACGCAAACATTCGTTTTAATGTATTTCGTTTGTACCTGTAAAGTCAGTTCAATAGTTAATTATTTGTTTTTGATCTTGTCTACTAAAAAAATTGTTAAAAGTACTCAAAAGATAACAACATGACGGTATGATCTTAATTATTAAAGTCTATTACAGCAGTTCAACGCACGTACGAACGAACGCGAAAAAGCAGTGAACGGATGTGAATGGACGCCAATCAGCGACTTTCAGTATCCACTGTAATTTCCTTCCACACACACACACATATATATATATATATATATATATATATATATATATATATATATATATAACTACAAGTGACAAATATAACACGTTATGAACGAACTAGTCACTTCCAATTAAAGAAACTATTGCTCTGTCAGTAGTGGCTACTAAATCAAACAATGTACTGTGACGAACTAATGACCATTATTTAGTGAACGATAAAACAAAAGTGTCGTATGATACGATAAACCTTTTAATCCAAACGACGAACAGCACACTACTCCAGTGCCGCTCGTTTCCCCGAAGACACTGTGGTACATAGACAATGTATTATGGACAACTGGACACGATGGCATTGAAAGACTATTTAGTGCCGCGCAAATAAAAACTCATGAACCGATAAATTGTCCTGTGAACAGACTACATAAAGTGATCTTGAACTAACACGTAATAGTCACAGTGCTGAAGTGCACACCCACACACACACAACGGTGTAATAAACTACGCGAACGTTAAACCAAACGCTGAGCTGCCGCAAAAGACTCAAAATGTACTTACCGAGCTGCGGTGGATCTTGCAGAGAACTATAATCCAGTGTTTAGTGCACAAACGGAAAAACGGCAAGAAATCACAATTTACGATTCACGGAAGTCGGAAAGCGAAGAGCAACCGCACAGTAGTAATGTTTGAATGTGGACTGTCACCGACAGAGTGCTAGGTGCCGGCTGTGATTGGTGAAGCTAACCGCTACAGCGACGCTGTGCGTTGCCAACTTATGAACCTAAGAAGTGAAATTCAGTGGACATATAAAAATTATTCAAAACAAAAATAAGACGAACAAGTGATAGTATTGTTTGAACTGTCTCCACACGCAGGCCATATGTAGTACACCTCAAATTAAACATGTTAAAAATGTAAAGACTGTGCTACTGCACTTTACAAACATCCTGAAGCTCAAAGACTGTGCTACGGCACTTAAGAAATTACCATTATAATAAAAATATTTTGTTCATTTTTTAATTTGTCAACCTTTAAAATAATTACAAACATACGCACATTAATAACATGCTAAAGTGTCCTCATCTTTCAGAAGGAAAACTAACGTCTATGCAAAAAACAGAATGTAATTTTATGTATATGATTTTGTTTACATGTTAACCACAATCGAAAGCGCGATGCAGCGCCGTACCGAGGGCCGAAAGATCGGCGTTCGGGACGGAGAGGCGCCCTGCTCGAACGCCGCTCCCCGTGACGTCACGCTTCTCCCCAACCGCTGACGTCACACACCATCCAGCCACCCGTTGTCGTCGCCGCCGCGCTACCGTCTGACGTCATCCCTACCTGTCGCGCCTGTCGCACCTGCCCTCAACGCCCTCGGCTTCCTCACCGTCACGTCGCTACGATTCTTTATTTCATTAATAAACTTATAAAGAAAATAACTTATTTGAATGCTATATATGAAACTTAAACAAACAAATGTAAATAACAAACTGAAGTAAATATTGTTAAAAAAATTTAAATGATACCCAAACTAGTATGTCTTTGTGTAAGTTGCATTTGCCCGACACAAAGCAAGAGGGGGCAAGTGTAACGATACACTAAAATTTTTATTTTTTTTTGTTTATCTTTTATCAGCGATGCTCATCGCCGCCGGTTCCCTCTGACTCCCAATGCAACTAATTTAATTTCGTTCGTCATGTAAGTAAGAATAATGCAAGCTGTTGCTGAAAATATATTATTTAAATTTAATAGCATTCCCTCTCCTTGGTTTTCATTTAAATCAAACTCCTCCACGTCAAATATTTAATTTCTTAATTTTTTTATCGTTTTCAGCTCCTTCGCCTCCTTAATAGTTTAATGTTCAGACGCCATTGCAATCGCTTCGCATTGTCTGCAAAAATCAATCAATCATCCTTATACAATACTTTGCTTGATTTTAGAACCTGCAGTCATTTCTTTTGTAATTTCACGAAGTCCGATCACTTTTTTTATTATTCTATCATTACCAGTAACTTCACGTTCCACCCACGGTCAAACATTCGGTACCATCAATTCCTTGTCCAAAAAATATAATCGCGGAATCTACTTTAACAATTATGGCATCATACGAAGCAAGGGCAACGTTATAAAAGCACTGAGGTAACCTATGATCAGAGCGTTAATTCCAGTGTACAACTGCTCGAAAATCTTGGCAGTAATAGTTGCCGTTCTTCCAGTCACATCCAGTGTGATATTTTACACGAAAAGCTGATAAAAATTGAACAAAATAAATTGCGTATTAAATTGTGGAGTTCTAGATTTAAACTTTTACATCTTGAAAAGAAACTTAGTGAAATCACTCATGAGCTGCCGAATTTGTGAGCACTCAAGCTTAATATTAACTTTTTCAGTTGTCAGCGTGGTGAACACTGCGAAGGTATTATAGTGCACAAGTGAAACTTCAGTGCATACAGAAAAATTTGGCGAGGTAACATATAAAATAGTTACACCATCCTCTTAAAAAAACATCGGAGCAGAAATGAATGAACGTTTGGAACGGGCGAAGTATTTAAATAGCAAGCCCATAAACAGAAAATTAATCCGAATGCAACAAATGTCATAAGTGTGCATAGCGGCGGACGGCCAGACTAGGCCACGCTTGCAGCGCTCCAGTGGCGAATGTGAATACTTCCTAATTTTCGGTGATTTTCCCGGAGTGGGGAGGCTGGGAGTATACTAGCGGGCGATTGCTGTATGTAACTTCCAAGGAGGTTAGAATCTCTGGAGATGCTCTAATTCTGAAAAAGTGAAGCCAGCAAACTGGACACTCCGACATTTGTTTGTGCCCAAAAATTTGTCGTACTGCGTGTATATAGTAGTTCTAGTCGTTGAAATGTATTTAATACCTAAGTAAATATTCTGATGTGACTGTCAATTTAGTGACATTACGTAAAAAGGGTAAGTTTCACAAAGGGTTTAAATGAGAAATCTTTGTTTTGGGCACAAAAGCATGGCCCTTCTGGCTTCAACCAATCCTGTTCTCAGCATAGATAACGACACCTCCCTTTATTCTAACCTCCTTGGTAACTTCTTTGCTAAATAGTCTAAAAAGTGATCGCTGGTCTTCCGTCCGAATGTTATACACGTTGACGACTTTCAACCATCATATCTTTCACTCCTTTCATCAGCATACCGCACAATGGGAGACTGATAAATACTACCACATACAGGAACACTAGTAGTTTTTGTTGCAGAGTGAAATATAGGCACAAAAAGCCTCAATTTTTATATATGTAAGAGATTTGGTAAGATTTTGACAAACCCTCTCCAATTTGAGCAGACGCAATTAAGGGACGTCCCTGATGAAGGATTTATCTTTACTACTACATTTTACTTATTTTCCCCTTTTCCCTTATTTCTTCATTGCACTTGTCGTAATTTCTTTCTCTCTTTTTCGTCAGGGACATTTGCCTGGCTTCCACACTTCGGCTATTATCACGGGACAATTTCGTTAATTGCGCGGTGATTAATTGCCACGTTTTCTCTTGAAGAACACTCACAGCGACGTGAAGCAGTTCTCAACAATGCAGAGGCCCCGTAAAAAATCCAAGCCGTTGCTCAGCAATAGTCTGCGACTAGTCAAATGTTAATGAATGCGTGTGGTTCTCTCCGTCTTCAACAAAGGTTTATAAAACCCGTGAAATGAAGCAGTAGCACGGCGAAACGATAGCGATGAGAAGGTAAGCCATCAAATAATATCTGAGATCAGCCAATACATGGCATCCAAAAAATGTCCGTCAAATAGATCGGTGAAATTTTACGACGCTTCTCGACGGGCTCCAGTGCTTATGTTGGCAACATACGAACAATGAAGTGTAGAATTGCGTTAATATTTATCACGAGCTACAGAGTAAATGTTATTGTTGCACGTTTCACTCGCGGCAAAATTAATACTGTGCCTGCTCTATGGTTGACAGGTTCTTGTATGTACCCTTGTCCGTTCAGAAACAAATTTCTGTTTTAATTGAAGGTGTCACGAAAAATCATTTATTGGTCATCTTAGTTGTCATTACCATTGTTGCCAAGACAACCACTGCAGCCCGGCGAGAAGCGTACAATTTAACCAATATATCGCACCTTTCTGTGGCAGGCAACATTACATTTGTATTTAGGAAGTCATTTCTATTCAGTATTTCAGATCATAGATAGTCTGCTGAATTTTGTATTGAAGAAGTAAGAATTATATAAATTTTCTAATTACTGAATAAAGTTCGACAAGTTGAGAATACGATCATGGAGTCTTGAAACACATGTTTCCTACGCACATACTATATGAAATAATACGTTTTAGAAGAATTTCTAATTACTTGTAAGCGGATTTCGTTCATTAAGCAATATTTTTTATCTGTAAACCAGTATCTTTCAAATCAAAGTTAACTTGTCTATGGGGTCCAATGCGATTTTAAATTGTTTGTTTCGTATCATCTTTCTGCCAGTGTAGTTCGTATCCTGAGTACCTGCAATGAGTACTAACATTTTCTTGGCGTCTTCTTTTGTAGAACTGAATCTTTCTTTGAATTTCGATGAGTTATTTTGTTGCTTGTTCACGCTGACAATTTTCATGAAAAATTTGTACTGTTTGCCATTGGTCTGACTCTATAGTCGACGTAGGTTAATGGTGTGCATAATTTCTATTACACATAACATGTAGCAGTATATTTTTTACGTGACTTCTTACGCTGGCACAAGAGAAGTGGGACCACCATCGACGAGCTCCGTAAGCGATAGACACAAATGTATCACTGGCAATTTCGCCAGCAACTATCACATACATTCGTTCAACAATCACGCACACACAAAGTGATTTCGATCAAGATTTCCACCTCCACCATCTCAAAAAATTCCATAATTGAAAATCATTTTCCTTTATTCGCAAAACTAAGGGTGTCGAATACTAATTTTATAAAAATTACTAGCTTAATTCCCGATGCTTCGCACGCGTAGACTGGATGGTCTGCATTGGTTGTTTCTATTTCTAAATATAAATTTAGCTTTAAAAATGCTTTCCTAATGCCGTATTTTGATACAACTTCCCATCCCCTATTGCACCATTGATGACAAAATCAAAAATATCCCGAAACACTTTTCTTTTCCAATTTTAAGCGTGGTTCCTAATCCAAATTTTCACTTTTGTAGCATAAAATAGTCTTAGTAGCACCCTTAAAAATTTTCCCTTATTTCACCCGCTTAATAGTTGAATTTCGAAAAATATCGAAACACGTGTTTTTAAAATTCCAATCAAAGATCTGAATCCGAAGTTTTGTATTTCTTGCTACAAAGTTGCCTGAGTAGCGACGTATTTCCGAAAACACTTCTTCCCCTATTTCACATTCTTAGGGATGGGAATATCGGAAAATCGCTAATGCCTACAGTGTAAGATAAACAACGTCTACAAATTTTAAATTTCTGTCGTCTGTAGATTCATTTTTCAGCGTCGTTTCCTGTCTTTTAGAAACGAATCGAGAACGCGAAATTTCTTTCTTAAGCTTTGGCATATTTTTTGGTAGTCCCACTTTTCAAACAGCCATATGCACTTATTTTTCTTTATTGGTATGCTTGTTGCAGAAAAATAACTGAAGAATGTGCATCGCGTTTCGCTGTATATAACCTCTTTGCTGGTTCTCAGTCTGAATTTTATATAAGCTGACGACTTTCAATCACTATATCTTCCACCCCGAAATAGCTATTGACGTGGAACTACTACACGGTGTACAACGGGAGACTTTGTACTACAACAACAGACAGAGGTCTTTCGTCTCCATTGTGTAGTTTTTGCCCAAGAGCAAAATTTTGGCACCCACACGCAGAATTTTATATAAGTCGGTAACATTCAACTACCGTATCTTCCACCCCCTTACCATTATCAACCCTCTACCACCACAATGGACAATGGGAACTGATACATACTATCACATACAAATACTATTCGTTTGCGATGTGTAGTTTTGGCTGCAGAGTGAAATATATGCACAAACACCTCAATTTTCATATATATTAAGATAGTTTTATACGGGACTGTAGTTATCAACCGTCCGGTAGTTTTGCTAAAGTTGAAACTAATCAGCCAAAAGATTTGCATATAGTTGTTCATTAGGTACCCTTTACCTAAGTTTCACCTGTATTAAAATTTGAAATAGGTTACAGCCAGAATTTGAAGCTGACGTCGAAAATATTTGGAATACCAGTTTCAAAAACTTGTGATTTTAGTAGACGTGTGGGCATCTGAAAATCGGTGGGACTTTGGTTTTGAACTAACAATCTGACACTTACTATTGAATTACGAAACATTTCATGTTATCTGGAACTTTGAATATGTTCGGAGCTGGCATGTCTCACACAGTTCATTAAGAATGTGATCAAACTTAAATTATGTACTACTTACAATAAAAAGTTCACTGATAGCGTTCATAGTTCATAACAGCCTTAAAAGTTTTCTGATACTACTTTTGGTCTTGACGTTTTACTACGTTATAAAAAGTTATTACTGAGGGAATTTATGTTTCCCTGAAAATACATTTCGTGCAGTTGCCTCTGAACCAAAGTGGTCAACACAACATACCTTCAACGGGGGACCCGAGTTCCATTCACGTTTATTTTTTATTGGTGGGGGATGTTCACCAGGTTAACCTCAGCCTCATATTGCCATTTGGGGACCTACCTGTTTGAGAACTAGCAGCTCCAAGCTCTGAACCTCGACGGCGACAATGTGTTGACCCATGCCACTCAAAACTGGAACCGACGATAATATCAGTACGTGATGATAACAAGCCAGTCACTTGTAAGTGTAAGCGGCTTCTCAGTAGCAGCGATATATTTTGACTAGTCTGTGATGTTCTTCCTTCAGTCTCGTTAATTAATAGCATGCTCGCAAGTAGATTCAAATTCGCGTTAAGTATCTTTTTAGTGTGTTCTTCTATCGTGTGAATCGCGACAGTCGTCTGTTTTGACCCGGGTTACAGTTCGTTTAGTACTGCCAGCCATCAACAGGCAACACCAAGAGCGCACAGAAGTTCCAGCGAGCTATTTTCATTTACATCTATATCTACATACATACTCCGCAATCCACCGTGAGGTGCGTGGCAGAGTGTACACTGCACCACTACTAGGCATTTCCTTTCCTATTTCACTCCCAAATAGAACGAGGAAAATAAGAATGCCTATATGCCTCCGTACGAGCCCTAATTTCTCTTATCTTGTATTTGTGCTCATTATGCGAAATGTAAGTAGGCAGCTGGAAGATCGTTCTAACACTCAGATTCAAATTCTGGCCCTCTACATTTCCTCAACAAAATTTCTCCAGGGATCCTTACTCAAGTTGGCGCAGCATTTCCGTGACACTCGCGCATTGCTCGAACCTACCAGTAACGAACCTAGCTGCTCGCCTCTGAACTGCTTCTATGTCTTCCTTTAAAGTGATCTGATGCGGGTCCCAAACTCTTGAGCAATATTCAAGACGTGGTCGTATAAGCGTTTTATACGCTGTCTCCTCCACAGATGGAGTACATCTTCCCAAAATTCTCCCAATAAACCAAAGTCGGCTGTCCGCCTTACTCACAACTGTCCGTGCCTGCCTTACATGTTCGTTCCATTTCATATCGCTCTGCAATGAACGGCGCGACTGCATCTAGAAGCTCAACACTAACGCTGTATTCCAACATTGTGGGATTCTCTCTCCTACCTATGCGCATCGCCTTACATTTTTCTACATTGAGAGCTAGCTGCCATTTTTCGCACCAACTAGAAATTTTGTCTAAGTTACCCTGTATGCTATTACAGTCAATTAAAGACGACACCCTCCCATATACCACAGCATCATCAGCAAACAGCCGCAAATTACAAGTTACTCTGTCTTATCAGATCATTTATTCAGATAGAAAATAATAGTGGTCTTATCGCACTACCCTGGGGCACGCCTGACGATACACTCGTCTCTGATGAACACTCGCTGTCAAGAACGACGTACTGTGTTCTGTTACTTAGGAAGTCTTCCAGCCAGTTACAAATCTGTGAACCTATTCCATAAGCTCGTATCTTCGTTACCAATCTGCAGTGTGGCACCGCGTCAAACGCCATTTTGAAATCTAGAAAACCACACTCTGTTGCTCTACATCCATGGCTCGCAAGTTGTCATGTTAGAAAAAGGCAACCTGAGTTTCACATGAACGATGATCCCTAAACCCGTGATGATTCATAAAAATAAGCTTATCCATTTCAAGGAAATTTACTACATTCGAACTGAGAATACGCTCCAAAATTCTACAGGAAACTGAAGTCAACGATATTGGCCTATAATTATGTGGGTCAGTTCTTTTACCTTTCTCACAAACGTGAGTCACCCGCGCTTTTTTTCAATCTTTTGAACTTTTCGCAGAATTAAAGATTCGCGATAAATGCAAGGTAAGTAAGAGGCCAAAGCCGCAGAATACTCTTTGTAAGACAGAACTGTTATTCCATCCGAACCAGAAGACATTTTTGTATTTAGCTCTCTCAGCTGCTTCTCTGTACCAGAAATACCTTTTACTATGTTCTCCATTTGGGAGTTAGTACATTGATCAAATGATGGTACATTTGTGCGGTCTTCCAACGTGAAAGATCTCTTAAAGGTTAAATTTAGAACTTCAGCTTCCCGTCTGCTTTCTTCTATTACTGTCCCGGAATCATCAACGAGTGACTGGATACTGGGCTTTGACTAGCTTATCGATTTTACATAGAACCAGAATTTTTTCGGGTTCTCGGAAAGATCTTTTGCTGAGGTATGGCTGTGATAATAATTGTATGCTTCGCGCATCGATCTTTTTATAGACGCACGAATCTCTACTAACTTTTGCCTGTCATCATTTGCGTGTTCTTTTTTGAATCGAGAGTGCAACAACCTTTGCTTTCTCAGCAGCTTTCTAACATTATTATTATACCACGGTGGATCTTTTCCATCCTTAATCGACTTTACAGGCAAATATTTCTCTAACACTTTATTTACATTGCATTTAAATTTAGTCCATAATTCCTCTACATCCATTGTACCGGAACTAAACGAAGTCCATTCATTTCCTAAGTGCAATTCTAACAATTGCTTATCGGCTCTTCCTAACAAAAATACTCTCCTAGCCTTCTTGATTGGTTTAAGAACTTTGGTCACCATTGACGCTATGACGATATCATGATCACTAAGTCCTGTCTCTACTAAGACATCGTTAATAAGGTCAGGCCTGTTCGAAGCTAATAATGTCTAAAAATTTTCCAATGCGTGTGGGTTGCCGGTTTAACTGCTCAAGACAGTTTTCGGTGAACGTGTCCAAAAGTAGCTTGCGAGACTGCTCTTCAGTACCACCTGAAATGAAACTAGAGAGGTGCCAATCTATACTCTTAAGGTTGAAGTCCCCCCGACTAATATCGCATGGCCCGGATACATACGCACTACCCGGAGTAGACTTTCTCTGAATAATTCTAAAATTGCTACAGCAACACTGGAGGGTCGGTAAAAAAACTCAACTATTAACTTTACTTCTCTTAGACCCGTTGTACGTGACCTCCGTAGAAACAGTACCTTTGTCCACGGCGATGAACACTTCCCCTCCAATTGTGTCCGTTCTCTCATTCCGATATAAATTCCACGCCTCGAGAAATATTTCTAAACTTGTCACATCGTGATTTAGCCAGCTTTCGGTGCCTAAAACTAATTAAGCAGAATAATTTCCATGCAGCGCGGCAAATTCGGCAACTTTCTTTTTAATGATTTGAAAGTTCACGGCTAATATTTTGATAGTTGAATTTTTGTTGTGAATGCGTACGGAATTCGCTGTCTGAATTTTGACAGGCGAGTGCTCATCAGAGCTAGCGCCTAGCCTAAAAAGCCCGAGAAACCGCTTCGTTAGTGTAGTGCACCCCTGATCTATCTAGGAGCGTCCTACAATTCCCCACCTGATAACGAAGATATAGAAATCTGCATCTATGTCGCAGAGACAAGGGTTTTCCCTTGAGTAAAATGTGGAACCCTGTATTGTTTGACATCAAGAAACATCTGACTTTCTTTAGACCTGCTGAATAGCGCGTTTTGTCGTTTACGCCGACTTCTACCACTGGCGAAGCTGAAACGTAGAGGGCAGAACTGACCATTCTTGCGCACGCGCCCTCAGCCTTCCGCGGCGTATATAGGGGCCGCTGCTCGCGCCTTGTACTCAGTCTCGGCGAGTCGGTGTACCAGCACTACCACCTGAGGTTGGCGGCCAGGTGGACCGCCGTAATATTGTGTCCAGATGACGTATTTATCCAGCAGGAAACCCGAAAACATTTGATTTTGTTCTCCTGGTTAGTTCCGTATGTATTTTCTACAATGATATACCAAGGGTGCGATCTACACCTGTTGCACCCCACTTACCTAACGCATTCCATAACGTAGATATCGCCCTTCATGAAAAGCGGAGAAATCTGTTATATTCTACTCATTACGAGAATAACGTTATATTAAGTTCAATACAATAAAACAGGTAGCATAATTGAGGGAGTCTGAAGTAAAGGGGTATATGTACAACTTTTGTAGTTTCGAGAAAACTGAAGTTCAAAAGTTCACAAGTTCTTCAGGTTACAAAAGAGAATTTGAAACTTTTTATGTATACAGGGTGAGACGCCGCGGTGTAGCCGATCGATATAAAGCGTCTCGCTGCGGAGCGCGCGGTTGCTCGCCGTGGAGGTTCGAGTCCTCCCTGGGGCATGGGTGTGTGTGTGTCTGTGTGTGTGTGTGTGTTGTCCTTAGGTTAGTTTACCTAGGTTTCAGTAGTTTGTAAGCTACGGACTGATAGATTTACAAACATCTGAACATTTGAACAGGGTGAGTCACTAACTACTGCCACCAAGAATAACTCCGAAAGTATGACAGATGCTGAAAAGTTTGTGGGACAGACTTTTTTGCATGGAACAACGGTGCCAGAATGTGGCGTTGGTTTTTTGTTGCATGGTGGAGTCGCTTCATAGATGTGGTTACTTTTTTTATAATGGGATGCTATAGTTTGGTACTTATTTACTGATAGCGGCTATCGAGATTAATTCAATGATGTGTAAGGTGGCAGCAATAAGCATTGTGAAGCCGCCCACAGATTCTGTCGCCCTTGAATGGCGACAAGCGCTTTGCAGGACGAGTCGATGCGGCATTCCGGGGAGTAAAAAATTCATTCTTATTGGCGTAGCAATGCCTGCAAGTGCCGAAACCATACGGAATACCACTCAACCTATGATAAGAAAATTGCAGCGCTGCAATTATACCAATGGACCATCACTTCGAACATCTTCTGTAAATGGACGTTCATGCCTCCTTATTGACCTTCAAAGACCTTACTGTTACACAACAGTGGATAAGTCTCCATAGCCGCTATCAGTAACTAAGTAACAAATAATAGCATCCCATAAAAAATTTGATCTTCATATCTCTGAAGCGAGCAAACTAAAAAATAAAATAAAAAAAAAAAATAAAAAAAAATAAAAAAAAATAAAAAAATAGGGGGGTGGGGGATTGATCTGGCCCCCTTTGTCCCATGCCCATGCAACTTTTGTCCTACAAACTTTTCAGCTCCTATCATACTTTCGAAATCATACTGGGTGGCAATAGCTAGTGACTCACCCTGTATATTAGACATTAAAATATTTAGTAGCATTTTCCGTCTGCATTAATATAAATGATACCACAATCCGTAAAAGTATCATTTTGTGTTCAATATATTGCCTATGAAGAAGAATGTTATTTATTTTGCTCTTCTTTTTGCCTGAAGAGTCTTCATCTGTACCAGTGTTGGAGTTTTCAGAGGCAACATTAAAATATTCGTCTCTCATCCCGATATTTCAAACTTACTATCGTCGGTAACATTCACCTCGAAATCTGAAAATTTTGTGTGCGCAACACCTTTATAATAAACTATTGCATCATGACCATACAGCATACATGAAAACAGCTCCGAGGCAAGCGTATTCAAGCGCGCTTGTATCTCTCTGGCCCTAACTGCTTCGTGATATCTTGTAACAAGATTTCCTTTCATTCACTAGGAAGCAGCATACAGTCGGAATCCACTTTTATCCCCTTGCCTTCATAATTTTACATGTTTCAGTATGTAGTAGATGCCCTTACCTATTTTTCCAGGAAATGTTACTTGTATTCCTTAGGTTCTAATCTCCTCAAATAGAAACAGTAAATTTATCTCGAAGCTGACAGGACTCAAATATTCAAATTTTTTTCATCCATTACTCGAAAATATAACACTTATTAATTTCCATTAAGGTCTACATATACAAAAGTTTTTCTTGCTGCCATCCCCCACAAAATGTTGAAAGAAAAAAAAAAAAAGACATAATTTACTATATCTACATCTTTGTTATTGCTGTCAGACTTTAGAATGTGCCATGACGTTTTACAATTGATTAATATTTAATTACTAACTCTATTCGCAACTCACTCTGTAGAAAATATCTACATATAGTAATGAATGTACTTGCAAAATCCTTTTACTATGCGAAACATAGTTCAGGAGACATGACACCGCGATTTTAGGTTTTCCTTAGGTTCAAATTACCCTATATTCATTCAGTGTTTGATAATGGGAGTACTAGTGACTTTCAATAGACTTCATTCACAATATGAAACTGGTTATAAACTTTCTTCATCTCCTGCTTAATATAAAATATTTAGCACCTTAACTCATTTGCAAGGTAATCTGACGTTTGATGCAGTTCTATACATAGGAACTCGATTCTTCTAAAATTCGGATATTTTACTGTTACAATAAAGCAATAGGAGGGACAAATCAAGATTGGACACTGGAAGAAGAAATGGAAACTATTAAACACACTAAAGAGTACGAGTATGTAAGGGTCATATGGCAAACAATACAAGAAATTTAATTTAAGAATCAATGCTTGCAAGTTTACTATTGGAACAATTAATGGTATTTTATGGGACAGACAGATTATAAAGGAAAAAAAATCTTCAACGCAGTTATTAACAATATTATCATGTATAGATTAGAAACATGGACAGTATAATAACAAGTAGTAAAAAGATTAATGGAAATGAGATGGACTTTTGGAGGGGATCCGAAAGGATATCTATGCGGGAAAACTCAGAAATGAAGTAATCACAGAGAAAATGGACATTAGAAATTTCATCACAGACTTTATAGAAGAAGAAACAACTATTTTGGTATAGACTTCGAAAAATCATGTCAAAGGACAGCTTAGCTTCGAGAATTGTGGAATGGGAGCCACCAGGAAGAAAGAAAAGAGGGAGACCGACGACAACGTGGATTCAAGGAATTAAAGACTGCTATCAGAAGAAAACACTTTGAAGATAATTTATGGACAAACAGAAACAAATGAAGATTGAAAATCAAATTTCATGTGTAATTTTCGTGTACAAGAAAAAGTGAATTGAGTTACATTGTGAAACATGATAGTACAAAATAATAATAATACTGTTACTAATAAAAGTTCCACCCCCATGAACCACAGACATTGCCGAGGTGGGGTGGCTTGCGTGCCTCAACGATGCAGATAGCCGTACCGTAGGTGCAACCACAGCGGAGGGGTATCTGTGGAGAGGCCAGACAAACGTGTGGTTCCTGAAGAGGGGCAGCAGCCTTTTCAGTAGTTACAGGGGCAGCAGTCTGGATGATTGACTGAGCTGGCCTTGTAACATTAGCTAATATGGCTTTGCCACACAGCTACTGCGAACGGCTGAAAGCAAGGGGAAACTACAGCCGTTACTTTTCCCGAGGACATGCAGCTCTACTGTATGGAAATATGATGATGGCATCCTCTCGGGTAAAATATTCCGGAGGTAAAATAGTCCCCCATTCGGATCTCCGGGCGGGGACTACTCAGGAGGATGTTGTCATCAGGAAAGACAATACTGGCATTCTACGGATCAGAGCGTGGAATGTTAGATCCCTTAATCGGGAAGGAAAATTAGAAAATTTAAAAAGGGAAATGGATAGGTTGAAGTTAGATATGGTGGGATTAGTGAAGTTCGGTGGCAGGATGAACAGGATTTCTGGTCAGGTGAGTACAGGATTATAAATACAAAATCAGTTGGGGGTATCACAGGAGTAGGACTGATAATGAATAAGAAAATAGGAATGCGGGTAAACTACTATGAGCAGCACAGTGATCGCATTATCATTGTCAAGATAGATACGAAGCCAACACCGACAACAGTAGTACAGGTTTATATACCAACTAGCTCTGCCGATGATGAGGAGATCGAAGAAATATATGAGGAGCTAAAGGAAATTATTCAGACAGTTAAGGGAGACGAAAACTTAATTGTGATGGGAGACTGGAATTCGGTAGTAGGACAAAGAAGAGAAGGAAAAATAGTAGGTGAATATGGACTGGGCAAAAGGAATGAAAGAGGAAGCCGCCTGGTAGAATATTGCAAGGAACATGATTTAATCGTAACAAACACGTGGTTTAAGAATCACAAAAGAAGGTTGTATACGTGGAAGAGACCAGGAGACACCGGAAGGTATCAGATAGATTTTATAATGGTAAGACAAAGATTCCGGAACCAGATGATAAACTGTAAGACATACCCAGGGGCAGATATAGACTCTGACCATAACTTGTTAGTCATGAACTCTAGGCTGAAACTGAAAAAACTACAGAAAGGTAGGAAAATAAGGAGATGGGACCTAGATAAATTGAAGGAACGTGAAGTTGTGGAGAATTTCAGAGGGAGATTTAGGCAACAATT
The DNA here is from genome assembly GCA_026315105.1 of Locusta migratoria. NCBI lineage: Eukaryota > Metazoa > Arthropoda > Insecta > Orthoptera > Acrididae > Locusta > Locusta migratoria. The sequence continues at coordinate 734,664,568 of CM048744.1, read as the reverse complement.
GACAGAAACAGGGGGAAATAAAACAGTAGAAGAGGAATGGGTAGCATTGAGAGATGAAATAGTGAAGGCAGCAGAGGACAAAATAGGTAGAAAGGCAAGACCTACAAAAAATCCATGGATATCACAGGAAATACTAAATTTAATTGATGAAAGAAGAAAATATAAAAATGCAGTAAATGAAACAGGCAAAATGGAGTACAGACGACTAAGACATGAGATTGACAGGAAGTCCAAAATAACTAAGCAGGAGTGGCTAGAAGCCAAATGCAAATCTGTAGAAGAATGTATAAGAAGGGGAAAAGTAGATACCGCCTACAGGAAAATAAAAGAGACATTTGGGGACAAGAAAAGCAACTTTATGAATATCAAGAACTCAGATAGGAAACCAGTTCTTAGCAAAGAAAGGAAAACTGAAAGGTGGAAAGAGTACATAGAGCAGCTCTACAAAGGAAATGAACTTAGAGACGATGATGTAGGAAGGGAAGAGGAAGTAGATCAAGATGACATAGGAGATACTATACTGAGAGATGAATTTGACAGAGCCCTGAAAGACCTAGGTCGGAACAAGGCCCCAGGAGTAGATGACATAACCTCAGAGCTACTAAAGTCTCTGGGAGAGCCAGCCATGACAGGAGTATTTGAACTGGTGTGTAGGATGTATGAGAGAGGCGAAATACCCTCAGACTTTAAGAAAAATGTAATAATCCCCATTCCAAAGAAATCAGGCGCAGACAGGTGTGAAAATTACAGAACCATTAGTTTGATAAGTCATGGTTGCAAAATTTTAACACGAATTATCTACAGGAGAATGGAAAAGCTAGTAGAAACTGACCTCCGGGAAGATCAGTTTGGATTCAGGAGGAACGTAGGAACACGGGAGGCAATACTCACTTTACGTCTTATCTTAGAAGATAGATTAAGGAAAGGCAAACCTACATTTTTAGCTTTTGTAGATTTGGAGAAAGCATTTGACAATGTTGACTGGAATACACTCTTTCAAATTCTGAAGTCAGCAGGAGTAAAATATAGGGAAAGGAGAGTTATTTACAACTTGTACAAAAGCCAGACTGCAGTTATTAGACTCGAAGGGAATGAAAGGGAAGCATCAGTTGGGAAGGGAGTAAGACAGGGTTGTAGCCTTTCTCCGATGTTATCCAATTTGTACATCGAGCAGGCGGTGAAGGAAAGCAAGGAAAAATTTGGAATAGGGATTAAAGTTCAGGGGGAAGAAATAAAAACATTCCGTTTTGCTGATGACATTGTAATTCTATCAGAGACAGCACAGGACCTGGAAGAGCAGTTAAATGGAATGGACAGTGTGTTAAAGAGTGCGTATAAAATAAACATTAACAAGAGCAAAACAAAAATAATGGAATGCGGTCTTAGAAAATCAGGCGATGCTGAAGGAATTAGATTAGGTAACGAAACAATGAAGGTGGTAGATGAGTTTTGTTACTTGGGTAGTAAAATAACATGCGATGGTCGCAGTACAGAGGATATAAAAGCAGAATGGCAATGGGAAGAAAAGCATTTTTGAAAAAGAGAAATTTGCTAACATCGAATATTAATTCAAGTGTACGGAAGTCTTTTCTGAAGGCATTTGTGTGGAGTGTTGCCTTGTACGGGAGTGAAACATGGACGATAAGCAGTGCGGACAGGAAGAGGATAGAGGCTTTTGAAATGTGGTGCTACAGAATAAAGCTGAAGATTAGGTGGGTAGATCACATAACTAATGAAGAGGTACTGAACAGAATTGGTGAGAAAAGGAATTTTTGGCATACCCTGACTAAAAGAAGGGATCGCTTGGTAGGACACATTCTTAGACATCGGGGAATCGTAAATTTAGCATTGGAGGGAAGTGTGTGGGGTAAAAATCGCAGAGGGAGACCAAGAGACGCGTATAGTAAGCAGATTCAAATGGGTTGCCGTTCTTATGAGGATATGAAAAGGCTTGCTCAGGATAGAGTAGGGCGGAGAGCTGCATCAAACCAGTCTCTGGACTGAAGACCATAACAACAACAACAATAAAAGTTATCTATAATATCTACTGCGAAAGATGTCCATCGAAACAAACAAATTATGGTTTCCTTCTGCCCTTCTTAATACAATTTTCAATTGTTACTAGCGTAATTTAAGTCGTATCGTTTAACAGTTGCTCAGTAATGTCTTTCACAGTTGAAATTATTATAATGATGATGAAATGTCATCAGATTTTCCGTAAATGCAGATGAAAGGGGCACTACGTCATATCACTTACGAAATATTTGCCAAATTATGCCGAAACTCGTGTCACGCGCTTATGCTTATTTAACTTATTATAGATTATGTATTATGACTTCTAAAGATTTTAGTGAATTCAAAGAATGTTGCCTACAGTGGATTGTACTGCAGTCGAAACGTGTAAAGTACTGAACACAGTCGCGATGCTGTATTGGGTCTGCGGGCCAAATAATGAACGATGAAAACTTCAGATGTAATCTGTATCGCAGAGCATGCGTATCTGTGTACATATTTCAGTGGACTGGATTCGAACTGTTGCAGTTGTGCCTCAGTCTAATCATTCCAAATTTATTCCATCAGATAGAGGGGGCACGCCGGTCTTGCTAAGCAAATATAATCAGTTGATGGGCACTGATTACTGCCACGGAGCCTATTAGATCGCAGCAGCAACAGGAAAAACGAGGTACACAAACACACGTGACGTTGATTGACTTCATTAGCATTACGTCACAACAAACAGGAATGAAACTCCGGGTGCTTTGATACTCGACCGGTGACAAAGTATTCTGTGCAAACTAATTTACGAAAAATGAGGTAATGTAATATTCAAGGAAATACGAACAAATGCGATTGACTTTGACTGATGTATAAATGTCCACTGCGTGTAATTTTACTAATTGACGTAGGTCTCCGTTCCATGCGACGGTATCAGTTAATGTAAGAGTAAAATCTCAGTTAATAACTAGCAGCTGTTCCCTTAAAATCACTTATTGTTGTAGCGATGGATAATATACAGGGGGTTTGAAAAATACCGTCACAAACATTGAGGATTTGTAGAAAGGAGAGAGGACTTTTTTATTTTCTAATATCTATTTACTTGTTTATTCATTTATTATTTTGATAAGGAATAAGCTCGTAAATAGAATTCAGTGTCAATATGAGTACTTCTTTATCTTTGACACTGTGAACCATATCTCTCCTGTTTCATGCTCTTTGCTTTCCACAATTTTGGAAGGAGGTAGTATGGGCCAAAATAAGAAAAGTGACCAGTAAACATGGCCTCTATAATGCGTACATTAAGAGCTCTGAGCACCTGACCAAAAGACGTGTTCAGAGGTGTTAATAGCTGATAAGACATGAAGTTAAGAGCCCATTTTTATTAGACTTTTGTTGTCGTTTTGCCCCATACGTCCTCCATTCGAAATATGGCAACGGAAGATCTAGCAATAGAAGGGATTTGTTTCATAGTGTCAATGATAAAGACGCACTCATGGCGTCTCTGCAAGGCGTTTCCAGACCTGGACTGCTTATCAGTTTATTAAGTACTCACTCCCGCTACAAGTCCGCCATGTTTGTAAAGAGAATTTCTGAACACCCTGTATGCAGTGAATGAATTACTGTCGTGTGCAGTAGTTGGAACTTCTTGCTTAAGGCCAGTCTTTCATCGCTGAGGTAGGCATGTGATTACAGAAAGGAAATTTCTGTGAACGCGATATCTACGTAAGGCACACAGAGTCTAGCGACTAGTTACCTTGTAGCTCAAAAAATAGATATGTCTTATATTCTTTTAATTTTTACCTTCAAACTACTGTTCTAAACGAACAGAGTTACTGATGATCCGCAGTCATAAATGTTAAATTTACAGATATTAATTCGCAATTTGCGAGAATTTCCGACTTCAGCTGCTTTTCTTTAGTTGATCTACCATTTTGTAACATGCGCATGCGTGTACCGGAAGCCGAGTGGTTAAGGCGACCGCTCGCGAAAAGCGGGAGATCCGGGTTCGAGTTTCGGTTCAGCACAAATTTTCATATGTTACAAAATGGTAGACAAACTAAAGAAAAGCAGCTGAAGTCGGAAATTCACGCAAGTTGCGAATTAATATCTGTCTTTTAATTTTCTTGAAACTTGAACGTTAGTAAACAGTAGACTTCAATCATTTGTTCTTGTTTAACAGATCTGAAGATGTGCATCGTGTGACCGAGAAATTATGCTTCAAACTTTTGTAAATTGCAAGAGAATATTACCTTTTGCTGCTCCACTTGTATGGAATCATATTATCTTAAAAGTTTATGGACGACTTGTACAATTGCTTCCGTGTCGGTCGAGCCTGCCAGGAAGACGTGCTACGTTGAGATATGATCGTGAACTCATGAGAAATAGACGAAACAGTATTGGAATAAAATAAATACAAAAATCCCTCAAAAATGTAGTCAGCTGTTGTTTTGTTCCGAGAAAATCTGTGACTGCCACTTAACTTTGCAAAGGTAACTCGTGCTATGCAGATGTTTACTGCGGAGTTACAATATTTACTATACTCCATATTTGTTACATACTCGCATAAGCCAAATTCAGTACGTATTAAGTCTGTAAATCTCGTATTCCTGCTTACTCATGTCAAATCCTGTTTTTTTTTTTTTTTTTGTTTTTTTGTTTTTTTTTATTTACTCGTCTAAATTAGTGTTTTCGTGCAGTCTGGTATTTGGATAGAGAAGAAAGTGAAGACGATAGAAAAGAGTTCAGACTGAATAGTAAGAGGAAGAACTAACAGCGTGAAAGGAAAGGAAGTAAGCTGCTAGTGAACTAGGGTACCTGGTAGGCGTCAGTTACCTGGCAAAGCAAAGAGCGCTATTGTCCCCTGAGGTATGGATAGAGAAGAAAGTAAAGACGATAGAAAAGAGATCAGACTGAATAGTAAGAGGAAGAACTAACAGCGTGAAAGGAAAAGAAGTAAACTGCTAGTTAACTAGGGTACCTGGTAGGCGTCAGTTACCTGGCAAAGTAAAGAGCGCTATTGCCCCCTGAGGTACATGTACCAATTTGTGTATGAAGGCAGATGTTGATATTTTCAGACCAAAAGGCAACACTCTGAACTGACAACACACTTTTTCCATATGTAAAAGCAGTGTATTTGCAACAATTTTCTTTTAGCTGTAGTTGCCAGAAGCTAGCAGTCAAGTCCATGCTTTTTAATATCTTGACTCCATGAAACTTCTGAACAAGTTCCTCAATTATTTTGGGCCTGACTTTAAATGTATACTTGTATTCTTTCATTCGGCCTTCAGTGTGTATATTATTTTGTGTACTTTCAGACCAATATTGGTTGAGAGATGCAGTGACAAACTCCTGGTACGTTTTACAAATGTTTATAGCTCCTGTTCCCCCATCAAACCTACTCACAACGATTTTCATCTTTTGTTCTTCTGTCATGTTATTAGGAATAACACCATCGAACTGCCTGATGAAAGCAACAGGATGTACACTACCTGTCTTTGAAAAATTGTGAAATTTGTATGAATAAGGATCATTCGCAACATCAACTATGTTACTTATACCTTCCTTACGTTCCTGTTCCACCCACGCTTCAAGTTTTCTCTCAAGTTCATTTTCATTGGTGCTAATATTTTCCACTAAATTACATGAATCGGGCAGCTCATTCAGTTTCTGCTCGATCTCTGTTAATTTACTGTGAGGTGCATTTGCATTACTTGTACATGATGTGCCTACCTGTGACACTTTACTGTCAATTAATGCTATATTTCTGTTCATTTTTTCGATGTCTGACTGCTGTGACAGATATCCATCTTTACATGTTATACTAACACTAGCCTGTTCCTTTCTCCAACACTCTACCTTATTTGTAAGAGTATACAGCGTGTCACTATTAACCTGTAATCTTTCGTTAATTTTGCTTACTTCAGAGTCCACCCTGTACACAACGTCATTTTTACAATTTTTCAAATCTAATTGTTTAAAACACTTTTCTGTTTTTTCTTCATTAACAATTACCCTGTTTTCTAAGCCCTGGCATTTATTATTTACACTAGCTATTGGTGTACGTATTTCCTCTATAGCACAGTCTAATTTTTCATTGTTTTTGGTCAAGTTTTACTACTAACTTATTTATGCTTTGCTTTAGTTCTGTTTTAATTTCATTCACCCACTTATTCATGTTTTGTTTTTGTTCTTCTTTGTTTTGATCCAACTTAGCATTAATATCGTTTGCCAACTTATTTTGTTCTTCTTTGTTCTGATCTAATTTAGCTAATATATCACTAAGCATTGATATAATTTTATTGTCAATGCCAGTTTCCTTCCCTCCACTACTTTCTACTGGCAACGTATCAGCTGAAGCTGTGCTATGGCTTCTGTCACTTGATACCTCCATCTGCTCCTCTGTTATGCAGGCGCCAGACAAATCTTCTCTGACAGCTGCATCCAGATTTACCACGTCAGTATGGTTAGGAGCGACAGATTGACAAACTTGTGTATCTCTCTGCACGTCACATACAACATTTTCAACAGCACTTTGTTCTACATTATGTGTGCTATTGATCTGATTAACCTCCATATCCTGGATAATATTAGATTGCAATTCACTCATATTCGCTACAAAATATGTACTGACATTAGCACCGTGCATCTGAGTTTGTTGACCTAATGATCATTACCTGTATTTTGAACACATTCTCCGTCCCTGTTTCTGAGATAATACCTAGTCTTTCCCTCATTTTCCATTTCTAATATACTTTTTACGCTAGTTTTTAATTTCCAAATTTAATTAACAGACATACACAATTAGTTATAATTTACAGGAGTTGGCACTTACTCCCGTTTTTTCCTCGCGTCCCGATGTGCAGTTGTTGCGACGTGAAGGCTGGTGGTTGTAGCTCCGCTAATAGATGGAGTCGTCGTCTGCCGCTGCTGGCGATGTTTACGGCCGTTCCTTTCAGGCGCTGCACCCCTCTTCTGTCTGCTATGGCGCTGAGCGTTGCTGTTCCGTCGACGTGCCCGGTGAAGTGTTGCAACGCCGCCGTTCTGTAGCTCGTCGATTCTTGAAGTTACGTAATCCAATGGACCGCGAACACAACACTTGTACTTGCTTCACTCGCGTACATCAACTGGCTAACGGTCACTTTATTTGTAAAATTCTTGAGTCTAACAGTTCGCGAATCACTTCCACCGTTTATTGCCTCACTGTTTATTTCGTTCCGAAATGTTCGTCCCCGCAAGGGATGCCATGTACAAGCTTCCTAGGGTTTATTTGCGGACGGAGGAGTTAGTACTGCTTCCTCCCACAAATCCCCTAAAACCTCCGCATCCTTGCGGATGCTGTTGCGTAGCAGTGTGCGTTTGTACCGCCCTACAGTACGTACGAGGTGCCGTAGTTGCTGTCCATGTCGTTATGGAAAGCATAGAGTTCTGACTAACCTGTTGTCTTCTATAGTTGTGTCCCCAGCGCAGAAGACAGCACACAGGTCGTTGGTTCTTCTACAGCATACAAGTGAGGCTAAAGTTCTTTATGATGGAAGCATAATAAGCGACTCGCGAGATTTATAATTGTCAGGGATGCCATTTATTAAATAAATAATTAAAAAAATGAGCAACTATTGTTATTATGATACGGCCTATGCTGCCCATAGCTCATGTTGAGACCTCGACTGTTTTCACTATTACAAAAAATCTTTACTCATGACCGGCGCGGTCCGGCGCGTATAGTGGTCAGCTCGAGACTGAAACTGCGGCGCGTTGCGAGAGGGAACCTGACGCTCTATTTCGCGCCAAAACAGGGCCGTCGCGCGCCTTCTGCAAAATCGCTCTTCTCTTGTTACAATAAGAGAAGGCAACTTAAACTTTTTAAAATTATCAAAACCTAGCCTGTCCTTGAGAGATATTTAATACAAATTCTCAGCTCTGAATAATTAATATTTAGTTTATAATAAACAAAAGTAATTTCAAAATAAATCACGTGGCGTGAAATGCAGCAGCCAATGCGAGGAGAGCACCAGTAACATAGGCGGGCTTTCCCACGGGAACCAGCACCTACTGCGCCATATGCTACTGCTCCTCACCCCACATTTCAACATATGCTGCACATCTGTCTTTCTTCCGCATTTAAGACACGTACAATGTTAGCAAAGAAACGGCCAGCGGCCAGAAATATGAAGTGGCCACAGGCCAGGAATATCACAACACACACACACAGACACACACACACACACACACACACACACACACACATGCATGCCCGAGGGAGGAGTCGAACTTCCGACAGCGAACGGCCGCGCGCACCTCAGCACGGCGCATCAGTGCGCACGGTTATTCCACCGCGACCGTTGTTCTCATTACACTCTACTGCAGACCAACACCGACAGCGATATTCAGGTATACACATAAACGTCACAAGAAGATGCAGTGGATAAAAAAGCATATGTGGATGCAGTAAAAATATTCGATGAGTCAAGAAATTTGAAAATCTGATGATCATGGGGGGAGGGGGAGTACTGAACGCGTTTGTAGGTGATGAAATAGAAATTGTGGAGGAATATGGGCTTGGCGGTAGGAATAAGTGAGGAGAAAGGATAATGTAGTAACGAATACTCTGTTTAGATACCACAGGAGGGAAAGATGGACTTGAGAAAGACTTGGAGACACGGGGAGTTATCAGCCGAAGTACATTCTATTCCGAAATCAGCATACTGTAAAGCATACCCAGGAGCCAATATAGATTCAGATCAGAATCTCGTAATGTTGAAGAGTAAACTGAAGTTCAAGATAATCGTCCGAAAGCGTCAGTGTGACAGAAAATGAGATGCCAAAGAACTGAAAAATAATGAGATGAGTTGGAAGTTCGCTAAAGATGTCAATACTGCGATGAGGAATACTACTAAGTTCCTGTTCATTTCAGTTGATGAGATGAGGAAACCTCTGAAAAAAAGAATAAAAAATGTTGGAAGGACATAAATATGTAAAAGAAAGGAAACTACGAAAACTGTCTTGAGCAGTTAAACCGGCAACCCACACACAATGGAAATATTCTAAAACTTATAGTCACAAACAGGCCTGACCTTATTAACGATGTCTGTGTAGAGACAGGAATTAGTGATCATGATATCGTCATACAATGTAAGATGATGCGCATGAGTAGAAAAAAGAATCCCATAATGTTCGAATACAGCATTAGTAGTGAGCTTCATGATGCTGTCGCGTCGTTCAAATATCTAGACGTAACATTGCAGAGCGATATGAAATGGAACGAGCATGTAAGGACAGTTGTGAGTAAGGCGGACAGCCGACTTCGGTTTATTGGGAGAATTTTGGGAAGCTGTACTTCACCTGTAAAGGAGACCGCGTATAAAACGCTTGTACGACCACGTCTTGAGTATTGCTCAAGTGTTTGGGACCCGCAGCAGATCAGTTTAAAGGAAGACATAGAGGCGGTTCAGAGACGAGCAGCTTGATTTGTTACCGGTAGGTTCAACCAATGCGCGAGTGTCACGGAAATGCTCCGGCAACTCAATTGGGGATCGCTGGAAGAAAGACGACGTTCTTTTCGTGAATTTCTGTTAAGTAAATTTAGAGGGCCGGAATTTGAAGCTGAGTGTAGTACGATCTTGCTGCCGCCTAATTACATTTCGCGTAAACAACACAAAGACAAGATAAGAGAAATTAGGGCTCGTACGGAGGCATATAGGCATTCTTTTTTTTCCTCGTTCAATTTGGGAGTGGAATAGGAAAGGAAATGCCTAGTAGTGGTACAGTGTACCCTCCGCCACGCACCTTACGGTGAATTGCGGAGTATGTACATAGATGTAGATGTATGGGTATCTGAAGAAATCGTGAGTGAAGGAAGTACAAAAAGTGTTCAGGAAAATGCGGGAATACAGATTAATCTATGTAATCAAAAGCATCCGAGCACTTGGCTGAAAATAGCGTACAAGTTCGTGGCATCCTGCAGCGGTAATGCTGGAATTCAATAAGGCGTTGGCCCACCCTTGGTCTTGGTGACATCTTCTACCCTCGCGGCCATAAGTTCAGAAAGGTGTTGGACGAAGTTTTGGGGAATGACAGTCCAATCTTCAAGGAGTGCTGCACTGAGGTATCGATGTTGGTCGGTGAGGCTTAGCCAAAATTCGGCGTTCAAAAACACCCCAAAGGTGTTCTATATGATCTAAGTCAGGACTTCGTGTAAGCCAGTCCATTATAGGGATGGTATTGTCTTGTAACCACTCCGCCACAGGCCGTGCATTATGAAAAGGTGCTCGATCGTGTTGAATGATGGCGTTGCCATCCCCGATGTGCTCTTCAACAGTGGGAAGCAAGAAGGTGCTCAAAACAGCAATGTAGGCTTGTGCTGTATTAGTGCCACTCAAAACAACAATGGGTGCAAACCCCCTAGAAAACAGCACGGCCACACCATAACACCATCGCTTCAGAATTTTACGGTTTGCACTACGCACACTGGCAGATGACTTTCACCGGGCATTCGCCATACCCACCAGGGCGTCGGATCGCCACATTGCATACCGTGATTCGTCACTCCAGACAACGTTTTCCGCTGTTCAGTCGTCCAATGTTTACACTCCTAACCAAGCAAAGCGTCATTTGGCATTGACCTGCGTGATGTGTGGCTTATGGGCAGCCGTTCGACAATGATATCCAAATTCTCTCACCTCCCGTCCAACTGTCATAGTACTTCGAGAGGATCCTGATGCACTTTGGAATTCCTGTGTACGAGCCTCTTCAAGTGTCGGCGATCTCTGTCAGTCTACAGACGAAGTCGGCCTGTACACGTTCGTGCTGTACGTGTCCCATCACGTTTCCACCTCAGTATTACATCAGAAACAGTGGACCTAGGGATGTTTAGGAGTGTGGAAATCTCGCGTACAGACTTCTGACACAAGTGACACCCAATCACCTGACCACGTACAAAGTTTCGCGGTGCGTCCCATTCTGCTCACTCACGGTGTCTAATAACTGCTGAGGTCGCTGATATGGAGTACCTGTCAGTAGGTGGCAGCACAATGCACCAAATGTCCGGTACTTTTGATCACATAGTTATAAGACACTTAGGAATGCAATAAGAGTACAGGAATCAAAGTAGAAATGGCTGTAGTATGAATGTGAAGAAACGAGAACTGAAATAATCGTCGGTATCACTGACTCAACAGAAAAATAAAATAATAAAATCTTCGGTGAATTTAAAGGAAAGGGTGGTAAAATTAAAAATGCAGTGCGAATTCTGCTGTTAACCGCTTTGGAGAGAGCTTATGAGTGGGAAGATTACACTGAAGCGGGGTGACTTATCTGATGACGTACTAGAATAAGAAATTGGTGTGGCCATGGAAGACACAGGGGATTTAAAATTAGAGTCAGAATTTAAAAGACTAGAAATCAAACGAGTCGAAAGGCATATATATTCCATGAGAATCTCTGAAACCATTGTGGAAAGTGGCTCACAAACGACTACTCAAACTGGTGAATAGAATCTATGAGACCGGCGACGCACCATCAGACATTTGAAAAATACCTTTCACACAATTCGGAAGACAGCATACAAGTGGGGGAATTAATGCAAGATCCGCTTAACGGCTCATGCATCGAAGGTACTAACGAGAATGGCATATAGCAGAACGCAAAAGGAATTTGAGAATCCATTGTATGAAGCTCAGTTTGGCTTCAGTAAACGTAAAAAAGCAGAGGGACACCTTATAATGTATGTAAGATTGAAGAGAAATCAAGACAGTTTGATACGGATATCGGGGAATAACCTACATGGTCCTCGAAGGTGCTGGTAGAGGGCAGAAACTATAGGAGAAGACAAGAATTGGAACACACAATTAAAAGGTACTCTGACATGATGAGATTAGTGCAAGAGAGGAATTCTTAACGTACCACATTAAATCAGTCGTAGAGACCGAAGGCAACCAAATACATAAATAATATAAAATTACTTGACACACATTCTTTGGTATTTATGTGAAACATTCCTAGTTCCTTGAATAGGCTTCTGCGTGTTGCTGGAATATCGTCTGCACAGAGCATTCTCATTGCAGTTTAAAGCCAGGCTGACTTCCTGCCGACCGTGACTGTTATAAAATAATTAAAAGGTTTCTTGAAATTTCCACTACTAGTCACAACTATGATTTAAGTGTTAAAAAATTTAATAACGACATATTTCCATGCTGTACATCATCAGGCTACAGGCCTACAAAATATGTTACTAAAGGTGTACATTAAACGATATTGACAACATCATGATGTTTGTGGCAATGAACCTGTGAAAACAGAACAGAAAGATGACCTGTGTAAGGTTGTGTCTCTTTATGGGCTAACAAGGAGAGGACATCTACTCGTCCATATTTATGGTGCAAGTAGGACGTGATGAGATACGAAACTGCCTCAGGTGGGAATTCCAGATGACCAAGCGTTTAGGAAATAAAAGGAAGTTTGATACGGTTCTATCACATATGCATCTCATCAACTGCCCTTGTAACGCCGTATTCAGGAAGCGGTGTTTGGCTCAGCGGTAAAAGATCGGATTCGTATTGAGAAGGTCGTGGATTCATCTCCACCCGGCGGCATATTTATTTCCTGCTCCTTGAAAATGCGTACACCTACATATCGTTCCCGTAGGGATCGTGAGGAAAAGATTAGATTAATTACAACACGCACGGAGGCATTTAAACAATCATTCTTCCCGCGCTCAAAACGTGAACTGAAACGGAAAAAACCCTAATAACTGGTACAGTGGGACGTATCCTCTGCCATGCACTACACAGTGGTTTACAGAGTATTGATGTAGGTGTAGACTAACGTCACAATTAACGGCAACATCTCGTAGGTTATTTTATTAATTTGTATAAGCAAAAGAAGGAAGGCCATTGGATGAAATTCGGGAATAAATGTTAAATGTTTGTAAAAATTATGGGACTTAACTACGGGGTCATCAGTCCCTAAACTTACAAACTACTTATGAACTACCTACAACTAAGGACGGTACAAATATCCATGCCCTAGGGGGATTCGAACCCCCGACCGTAGTGGCCGTGCAGACCGTGACTGAAGCGCCTCAGTCCCCTCGGCCACCGCGGCCGGCGAAATTCGGGTTGCAAACATTAAAAAAAAAAGGTACTGTAGTTAACTCGTACTTGGGGACGTCGTGTATGTAAATTGATACTTCCATTCTTTTGCAGTTGATCAATTACATGTACCGGGGTGATATTCATCGAAGAAACAGGGGAAGCAAAAATTTTGACCTCATCTTGCGCACTTTATAAACGCAGCCCTTTGCATTTACATGTTTTTTTTTTTTTCTTTTTCTTTTCTTAAAAAAAAATGTCTCCATAGAAAAAGAAACTTGATTGACATTCTGATAACAGCTTCTTTCATCGCACAGTCCAGTAGCGAACCAAGCGTAATGCAACATGTCGCTGAATACTTGCGAGGACAGCTGTATAATGGAATATAGTTTGATGCATGCTTCTCGGGAAGTCAGTAGTGTTCGCATTGCCAAGGAGCAAATAAATATTTGCCGCCGGGCGTAATCGAACTCGTGAAACTTACAATAAAAACACGATCTCTCTCAGGGGCAGTATATAATGTACATATGGTGGTAGATCCCTATCAAAATTCCTCTTATTTCCTAAACGCTTAGCCATGTATAGTTCCCACTTGGTACACCTTCATATCTAACCACGCCCTACATGTATGGTACCATAAATTTGGACGAATTCGGCGATGACGAGTAGGCGTCCTCTCCTGGCGAGATAAAGTTTGTTTATAAATGTGTTTGTTTTAAACACTCACGTTCCTCGGTTCACTGAGTGCATAGCAGTTATGGGTTTGCTACCCCCACAACAGAGCACTTTTCGACACGATTTCACTGTCTTCATGGGGCTGACACAATAAACAAGATGGCGGCCAAAATAAAGTTTGATCAAATTCTTGTCGGGTTTCCAGCATGTACGATCCGGCTGGAAATCCGACAAGAATTTGATCAGTCAACTCGTGGGGAAAGTCTACATAACCACATAATAAAGTTGGTAACGATTACCCGATATTTAGAGCCGAGATTCTCTTCAAATGTCTTCTCCTGTTCTTGGTACCATATAATTGACGTGATGTAAATCTTTAATATATAGTGCACCTGTTTTAGTAAACACAAATATGCCGCAAAACATCATAAAGAATTGGGTAAGCGCTGGATAGTGTGTACTTTAGTTCGTTTAAATGCTGTTTTAAAAGTAAGGGAGTGAATTTACTGGAGAAATGGGAATTCTGCAACTCTTGACATTTGGTTCAGAATTCCGTTACTCTCGCCGCGGTGAAGTGGCCTAGCGTTACAGGGCGCCTAGCTGCAAAGCGCGCCGTTGCTCGACGTCAGAGGTTCGAGTCCTCCCTCGGGCATTGGTGTATTTGTTGTCCTTTGGTTACGTTAGCTTAAGTAGTTTGTAAGCCTAGGGACTAATCACCAGAGTAGTTAAGTCCCATAGAATTACAAAGATTTGATATTCCATTACTTTCCATAAAGATTTCCGTTTCTTCCAAGATGTCCATTTTTCAGCTCTTTTCCACGGTATTCAAAACTTTGAGATAGTTTTCTATTAAAAAAAAAAAACATTTATATGTTTAGCTATCGGTGATTTGTTGCTTCTGCCAAGTCTGAAACAATTAATGTGTTCTTTAAAAGGCGTTTTAAAGTTTCTGCCTTTGTGACCAATGTAATATTTATTGCACAGGATTCAAGTAAATAAGTTTCTGATTTGTTTATTTTATTTCATTATTTATTTATTTATGTAATTTTTTTGTTCTGTGATGTTGTGAATGATTTTCTGTTTGAAATTGTTGTTGGTGGCAAACGTGATCCTGTTATCTGTGTTTTTGAAAAGTTTGGCTATTTTGTCAGAAATGATGTGCCGCTGTCTGGTCGTAGATCTATGTTGTTGAAGATCGTTGCTCTCGCTAGCGGCTGGCTGAAATCTCAGGGGGCGAAAAACTAATCCACTACAAATAACTTAGGCAACACACAGAATTACAGTTCTTTGAGACTTCAACGATTTATTATTAGTGCCCAATTGCCCCCATTTATGGCCACCTTACAAGCCTCATTAATTACATCCATTAATACCAGGTACGCACATTCCACACGTCAATAATAAGCATTTACATAGTTCGTGTGTGGAATACAGAAGTCTGAGGTGTACAGTGTGGCACAAATATGAAGTAATCACTGTAGATACACTTTCTACACACCTGACATTGAAGACGTTTTACATAAGTATTAAATTTAAAATTCCAAGTGGCGGGGCTTGTGCCTCCGATCGCGGCCGAAACAGTAAACAATACTCGGAACTGACATAGATTGTGCATCGCATGTAGGATGAAACAATACACTATTACATGCCGCGAACGCATCCTACTTATATCTTCCAAACAATGTCACTGAAAATTACGTATTGTTAATTGAGTTCATTACATTAATTATAATGGAAAAGTAAACAATTTTATGCAACAAGCTATGGTAAAGGATAGCGTGAAGAATTCTGATTAAATCAATATATAAAGCTCTGTTTAAATAATAGTATTTAATTTACGTATTTAACAAAATAGGTTGATCAACAATACTTTTGTAATTAACTGTAATTATACACAAACTAATGAGGGCAAAACTTTCCTTACGTTACTTGTGAAACATAGTAATACCTACTGTAATATCATGAGGAAAGAATTTACTAAGTTATAAGAGAAATACTAATTAACATACTATCTGAATTTTAATAATACGTCTCTGGCATTAACTAATTAATATTTGCTATTTAAACAAACTTCACCGATGTCAAATAATAGCAGATGACTTCAGATACTTACGTTACAACAAAGAATAACAAAAGTTTTGGAAAAGAAAAATGATAATAAACTAAACACATTCATATCTGTTATTATGCAACAGTGGTATCGGGAGGTTCAGTAATGCAAGCAGACTGGATAAATCCCGACATACTTCGTTACAATTATACCTATGTATGGTATGCTTATGAACCTGACATTCTTCATGATTTATGATGTATCGTGACATACTTATGTTTACTAAGACAGGTGCAGTATATATTAAAAATTTACATCTCGTTAATTATATGGCAGCAAGAACAGCAGAAGACTTCTGAAGTGACTCTCGACGCTAAGTATTGACTAATCGATACAAACTTTGTTTGGACCGACATCTGTTTTAGTGTGTCAGCCTCGTAATGACGATGAAATCGTGTCGGAAAAGTGCTGCGTTGTCGGGCTAGCAAACCGAGAAGTGCTATGCACTCAGTCAAACGAGCAATATATCTGCTCGACGGGAATGTGTTTAAAACAGACATTTTTTAAAAACAGACTGTATCTCAGTGTTTTCACACGTTAATTGCCACAAACATCATGATATTGTCAATATCGATTAATGTATAGCCTGATTATGATGCACAGCGTCGAAAAATGTCGCTATTAACGCTTTAACACTTAAATCATAGTTGTGACTGGTAGCGGAAATTTCCAGCAACCATTTAATTCTGACTGCACCTTCAATATAATGAACTGTGGTATTGGTTGTGTCTTTGTACCTGTGTACAAGCCTGTTCATCGTCGGCTCTTTGAAGAGTGCTCGATTTTTTACTGCAGAGCTTTATGCCCTTTATACAGCCATGCGTACATCAAACGACACGAACTCCTAAAGCGTGTCATATGCTCAGGCACTCTAGAGCTCTTGGGAGTCTTTGTGTGCTCTACTCTGTCCACCCCTTAGTACAAACGACCCAGGAAAGCCGCCGCTCTCCGTCCGAGGAGCCAACGTGGCGTTCAGGTGTGCTCGTGGTCACGTCGGTGAGACAGGAAATGAGGCTTCCGAAGCTGCAGCGAAGACAGCAGCTCCCCTCCCTCGGCCTGCTACTCATTCTGTTCACTCGGATGGTCTTCCTGTCGTTGTCTGTCAGCATGTAGAATTACTTTGGCGTCCGCATTGGTCTCATCTTCAAGGGAACAAACTCCAGGAAATTAAACCTCTCCCAATAGCTCTGACGACTGTTCTCAGCCCACTCCTTTCCTTTGGAGGACACTTTATCTCGACTGCGTACAGTCATCTTCATTTATGAAGTGTCTGCCTCGTCCCAAACTGTGCCTACTGCTCTCTGCTTCCTTCCTTACTTACCTATACTGGCCACACAAACCGCAACCGGTCCTTGGCCTTACTTAGTCCAGCCTTCAACACTTTCCTGCCATTTGCATCTTCATCCGCCGGACACAGTATCTGCGCGTTTCCGATGGTATAATCATTCCATCTCATTCATGATCTCTTTCCTTCAGATTCTCCATCAGTTACAGCCTTTATTACAGTGTTCTCGCCTGTCCTCCTCACGTGTCCATGCCATCTTAGTCTCTTAATTCTCCACTTTCACTGGTCCATATATTTTTCTCAGTAGTTTATTTTCAAATGTCATCAGTTTTTTTCTGTTTTCTTTCTCAGGGTCCATGTCTCACTTGCATAGCACAATATTGGCTTGATGATGGTCTGATATATTCTTATTTTTGCCTGCCTAGATAGTAACTTTGATCTTATGATGTTATGCATAGCTCTTACACATCTTCTCCCAATTTGAATTCTTGTCACTATTTCTTGCTCTATAAGATTTTGTACGTTTATGGTGACAACGAGGTACTTGAATGTATCTGTCTTCTCTATTGTTAGATTTCCAATTTTTAGATGGTTTGATCCTAAACAATCTCTTCTTTCTACTACCATGAACTGTGTTTCACTTTGATTTATTCTTACTTTCTTAGTTTTTACCATTAACACAGTCCCCATTTTCTCCATGTATTCAATGTTCTCTCCTATCACCACAATATCATCCGCAAAAGCCAGGAGCCGCCTTGGATTAGCCGCGTGTACAGGAGCGCCATGTTAGAATTCCCCCCTCAGGCATAGATGTTTGTACCGTCTTTAGTATAAGGTTGTTCATAAATAGTTTGTAAGTTTAGGGACTGATGACTCCGTAGTTAAGTCCAATAAGCGCTACAAACATTTGAACATTTTTTTAATCTAATATTTGTTTAGTGTGAATATTTGGTCAATTGTTCATTTACCTTTTCTGAACCCTGTTTGTGCTGTGTATAATATTTCTGCGCTGTATGAATTTAGCCTATTAAGTGTAATTCTTGATATTACTTTATACCATGAGCAAAGGAGAAATATCCCTCTTTAGTTCTGTCAGCATTTTATCTCTTTTCTTGTATATGGGACATACTCGTACAGCAGCAGTTTTCCATTCCTCCGGCATTACTTCTTTTCTTCATACTTCTTTTATCAGTTCGCAGTTCGACTAATCATTCGTGTCTCCCGCTTCTTTGATGAGCTTTGCTAATATTATGTCTATGCCAGGGGCCTGCCCATTTTTTTAAAAGTCTTTTTATTGCCTCCTTCACCTCCATCAGAATTGGATCCACGACGAATAGTGGTACGTTCTGATTGTTTTCTGCCTTGTTTTCATTGTTGAAGGTATCTACCCGGTTGTTCAGCATTTCTTTGAAGTATTTCTTCCAGTTCTCTAAATTTCCTTCATTTTTAGTGATCAATTTTCCCTTCTCATCTTCATTATCACAGACTTTGTTCTGTACTGTTTTCTGTAGCTGTTTATTGTCGTGTAAAACTGTTTACTATTGTTCTGCTTATAGTCTTCATCAGACTTCTCTATCTTTTTACAAATGAATGATTTCTGCTTAAAGGATTTTCAAATGGTTTAGGAAATAGCACGCATTTTGTCCAGTTTGTCTTTATTTTTTTGTAGCTCAGTAACATGACAAAGGAAATTTGATATCCCTGGGGCATTTCACCATCTCCACGGTCTTTTCGAAAACAAAAAAAGTGTTTCTAAAGGCACATCTTTACCTTCAGTGTTCTTTACAATTTAAGTTGTTCGTAATTGTTATTCCTAGGTATTAATGTTCGATCGCTATGAATTCAGTATTAGACCTGTCGTATCGTTTGCTAAACTATTTTCTGATGTTGCGATATGACTCCATCCATGCAACAGAGAGACATTTAAAGCAACTTACTCTTCTTTGAAAAATTTTGTTATCTATAATGACAGAGGCCTGAGAAACATCACAGAAAATGTCAACATGGTAGCTTTTATTCTTTAGTTATACTTAAATTCAGTTTTTGAAATCATATACAAAGTGTTCCTTTAAATAATGCAAAAATTGTTGTTCTTAAAAGCTGCATTAATGTTCTGCTGAAGTATACTATACTCCCTCAAAATTGTTTGAGAATACCCGGAAGGAGTGGTCGGTCTATAAATACAGATCAGTACTTATCTTAGTTTTAGTGTGTTGGTGCCCCTTCTGAATTTTCATCTACTCTTGCACGAAGATCTTTGACGGATTCTTCGCATGTTGGCGGTGGGCAGCAGATTACCTAAATTTTTTCATCAGTAATACTACTACAATGACGCGGCTCGTAACGAATTCCTCTTATACACAAACAGCATTTCCTATGAGTCTTCAAGAAACTAATTCTGAAAAATACTAGAAATGTATTCGCATTTGCTAACATGAATCAGCACCAGCTGTATCATAATGAAAATTTATTCCGTATCGTGGCTCGAACCCGGATTTCCCGCTCTTCACAAGTGGTCCCGTTAACCATTACCCACGCCTGCCGAACCGATGCAAACCTCAGTATGGCGCACACTGCCTATTGCTCCAGAGTGCTCGTACATTGCACTCCGTAAGTTAAACAAGGGCTTGCGACGATTGTAGTGAAACGTCTCTGCCTATTCAGGACTTACATAGTACGAGCTGTCATGGGCAGTAGGCAATGAGTCGTATGAATAAGAAAGAGAAAGTACGTTATTCTCGAAATTCCGGAGAACAACATCTGATTCGCATGAATAAAGCGAGTCGGGGAATATAGGGGGATTGGAACTTAAATGGTGGTAGCACTACTCTGGAGATACTATGCAATAGAATCTACTATTGTCGATGATAGCACAAGTTGTTGACATACCTACAGTACCTCACTTCCGAGCAAATGGACTCGCCCGTCCCACGTCACCGGCGTGCGCACAATCGAGGCAAACACAGTCACTGGCGAGCGAGCGGTCTAACGTAAAGCCGTCGGCAGACGGAGCATGTATCTGAACGAGTGTGGCCAACGAGGCGAGTTTCTGACGTCACAACGTGCGAACCCGTGGCCGGGAGAGAGTCAGGGCGTGGGCACTTAGCCGGGTGACGTGGCAAGAGTAGTGATGCGCCGACGCGATCGCGGATTTGACTGGTTAGCCGCTACGAGGCAGTGGAAAGGGAAGGGAAGCTTGGAGTTTAACGCCCCGTTGACAGAGTGGGCATTAGAGACGGACGAGGCAGTGGGCCGTGCCCCAGCGGCTAACCAGTCAAATCCGCGATCGCGTCGGCGCAGCACTACTCTTGCCACGTCACCCGGCTGAGTGCCCAGGCCTGTCTCTCTCGTCGGCCACAGTGTGATCCGCACGTTGGCGAGGCTATCCCAAAGTGTCGGGCAGTATCAAGCATGCCAGATATTCTCAATGTGCGTCTGAACGAGCACCAATAGGGTGGGAGAACGCCACCGACGTCACACCACGTGGCTATCCGGGGATATATATATATATATATATATATATATATATATATATATATATATATATATATATATATATATATATATAATGATATTTCACAATATAAAGATGTTCCAAAGGGGGCAGCTCTTTTCGGTAGAGAGATGACGACGCCATATTCGCCGTCGTATTTTTTTTCTTTTTTTTTCTATAACTCAGGTCTTATGAATGTATGACTTTTCAAAGCAAGTAAAAGTAATAGTAAATTGAGAATCTCTCGAGAACCGGTCGTTAGAGGTACTATTTGTTATGACCGAAAACGTCCTATATGTGGTTAAAAAATTTCCGTGTTACAGTAATCTGCCGTTTCAATGCAAGGCGGACTGAAGATCTATCAACACGAATTGTTCTTTACATCATGTATTATAATTACATGTCAGCAACCGACTTATCTATCAGCAGCGTATATGACACCTCTAATACCTTTGTCAATGACATGCAGATACTGTAGTGGCTGTAGCGTTGGCGGAGCAGGGCGCCAGGCTCAGCGCGCCCGGTCAGGGGGCTGAACGCCCTCTATAATAAAAAAGCTGAGCCAATCATTCAACGAACAAACTGAACGAACGACCGCGAAATATAGATCTACCAGACAAAAAAGAAAAAAGAAAAAATGGCGGCAAATTCGTAGACTGTGAATGTAGGATGTCCTATGGCGCCG
This sequence comes from Locusta migratoria, assembly GCA_026315105.1. Taxonomy (NCBI): domain Eukaryota; kingdom Metazoa; phylum Arthropoda; class Insecta; order Orthoptera; family Acrididae; genus Locusta; species Locusta migratoria. The sequence continues at coordinate 734,643,238 of CM048744.1, read as the reverse complement.
GTTCAAGACGCTTCAGAAGCAAATTTTTTTTCTTCTTATATTCGGGTTTTCCGATAGACTCAAAGACTTTCCTATAAGTTTCATAGAAGTATACTGCTTAATATTCGATACTATATGCGCATCCTCTGAGGAGTGAGTTTGTTGGATTCGTTTTATGAACAGGACAGTTTGCACCTACTTAGAGTAAAATACGCACTTCATTGTTTCACGTATTGCATTTCACACGTTCTTGTACTGAATAGTAAAAATGGTCGTAGAAGAATGATCTTTACGTTTTACTAAAAAGCGAGACTGCTGCAATAATGTTTGCCTCGTGTGAAGGCCTTTTCTAATTTTATATCGCGCAGTTTGTCCTGAAACTTTTTTATTCTTTATTGTCATTTCATTCCCTGGATGGGGTGGGCTGTCAGCACCTAAGACGCTCTTCAGCCTACACAAATTTCACGTGGTATTAAGAAATACAGAAACACAGAAGACGAATGGAGCATATAAGGAGACAGTACATAAAACACGGTGAGGAAAGGGACGACGCGCATAAATTTGACATGGTGTTTTGTGTGCAGTGCTTAAAATCACACTGAAGGACTTAGACACACAGACAGTTAATAAACACAGGCGTCGGCTGTGAGATGGCCGTCCGCAGTTACATTAAAAGGAAACACTAAACTGATGATGAACTCCGATGGAGACACAGATGATGCACACACGAATGATGATAAAGTAATGGGTGTAGATGGGAAAGGAGAAAAAGGGAGAGTAAGAGATGGAGGGGGATGGAGCAGATGGGGGCTACTGGTGGGGACAGGGCGAGGAAGGGCCACAGTGCCAGGGGAAAGGGAGCGGGTGGCTGTCCTCAGAAGAAGGAGCGGGAGGCGGGATTCCGGAGGGACCAGTAGGAGAAGGGCGCCAGAAAGGAGGGTAGTGGGGTCGTCTCGGTGGTATCAATGACCGAAGGGAGAGGAGGAGGAGAAGAGGGATGATCAGAGCTGGTACGAGGGATAGATGTCTGGGCGGAGGGCATTGTCAGGAAGGGGGAGGGTGCGGAAATTGCCACGGGAAAGGGTAAGAACGGTGGACAAGTGGAGAGCAGGGGGGACAATGGTAAAAGCGCGGCAATGGGCTGGGATTTGAGAGGAGAGGATGGACAATAGGGTGAAGGGGATCAAGTTTACGGTAGAGGAAACGGAGACAAAGGTGCTCAATGACGCGGACAAGACGGGGGGGGGGGGGGGAGGGGATGAAGTCATAAAGGAGGCACGCGGGGGATAAGGGGTAGGAAGGCATACAGAAGGCGAGGCAGAGGCATAGCGTTCCAGGATCTCTAGGGGCTTGTAGAAGGATTGGAGGAGCAGAGATCCATGCAGGATGGGAGACACAGAAGATGGGGCGGATTAGGGATTTTTAAGTATACAGGATGGTGGAAGGGTTCAGGCTCCAGGTTCGGCCAACAAGTAGTTTGAGGAGGTGGGAGGGGGCTATTTTTTGGATGGTGCACAGGTGGGGGGTTCCAGGAGAGGGTGCGATCTATGGTGAGTGGTGAGGGCGGATGGGACAGTTATGGAGGGTAAGGTAGAAATCTGGGGGCAGAACAAAGGGGTGGTGCGACCTAAAATGATCGCCTGGTTCTTGGAGAAGGTGTTTGGAATAGGTGAGGGTGGGAACTAAGGCAAGGGACGCGGTGTCATCAGTGTATTGGAAGAGGTGAATGGAGGGAGCAGGCATATCTGCGGTATACAGGAGAAAAAGGAGAGAAGAAAGGATGGAACCTTGGGGCATGCCAGCTGTGGGATAGAAATGACGGAAATCGGTGTTATGGATGGTAACAGTAGGTAGGGTGGTTGGAGGGGAAGGAGGCAATGACCGGGACATGGTTGAAAAAAATGTTCAAATGTTTGTACAATTTATGGGACTTAACTGCGGGGTCATCAGTCCCTAAACTTACAAACTAACTTATACTAAAGACGTCACAAACAACCATGCCCGAGGGAGGATTCGAACCTCTGACGCAGGAGGCAGCGCAATCCGCAACGTGGCGCTCGACAAGGTTGATTAGAAGAGCATAGGCCACGATGCCAGACCTGATCATAGGCCCGTTCGAGGTCTAGGGAGACAAAGATGGCAGCACGACAGGAATAGAGCTGGAGAGAAAGGAATTGGGTAAGTCGAAGGAGTTGGTCGTTAATGGAGAAGGAAGGACGAAAACCACATTGGGTGTCAGGAAAAGGTGGTGAAGTCGAAGGTGGTGATGGATGTGTTGGGATAGGATGGATTCGAAAACATTGCTGAACACCAGGGTGAGGAAAATTAAACGGTAGGAGGAGGCATCATAGAGGGCTTTGTTAGGTTTAAGGAACATGAGGACATGGAAAATTTTCCACAGGTGGGGGTAGTAACCGGTGTAAAGGATGGTGGTGTAAGGGGTTGCTAGGAAGGTGAGGAAGGGAAGGGGGTATTCATAGAAGTGGAGATAGTTGATACCGTCGTGGCAGGGAGCTGTGTTGCGTTCTGTGCGGAGTGTCAGCTGTAGATCGTGTGCAGTTATGGGTGTGTTTATTCTGAAGGGGGAATGCTGCCCAGGTATTGAAAGTCAGGAGCTAGGGGTGGAAGCGAGATGTCTGTTTTCTCATTAACATCTGGGAAAAGGGAATAATCGAGGTTGGGATTATCAGGGATGGTGAATATGTCAGAGAGGAAGGACGCAAAATGGTCAGCCTTACTGGCATCATCAGGTAGTGATTGGTCACGGTGCAGGTGGGGATAGGTGGGGGTTGGTTGGGGAGCCAGTAAGACGGTGGAAGACTTTCCAATACAGGGAGGAGTCGATGGGGCTGTGGGCATTGAGCTGTGTAAACTGTCTGTCGCCAATCCCGGCGTTTTTAGCAGTCAAAAGACTGTGCACGTGTTGCTGTAGTTGCCAGTGGCATGGATGTGTATCCGAGTCACGGGTATGGAGAAAGGAATGGTACAGGTGGCGGGATTCCCAGAGGAGTAGGACTGCCTGTGGGGGAAGGGTGGGATGGTGAGGGTGTATGGCTTTGCTGCAGTGGCAGACTAAGGTTGTTGGAGGCCCAGGGTAGTGCCAGAACGAAATGAGCCCCTCCCTTCCCCCTCCCGTCCACTATCCCAGTATGTATTAGAATTGTAGCCCCCCCCTTCAGGACGAGAGGTACAGGACAGTCTGCAAAAATAGCTTTCGAGTTTTGGAGGCCCCAGCACAAAAGATGCCAAGCGCACATGTCCCCCCCAAAAAAAGGACCCCTTGCTTTCGAGGTATTTGGAGGCCCCCAAAACCGAAGTCGTGGGGTGGTCCGCACCCCCTTAGTCCGCCACTGCTTTGGTGGAAATGTGGGATTGGACAGTGTCAGACAAAGTCTGTTGGGGGAAGGAAGCTGCATGGTCTATGTTGGAAGGGGAGTGGAGGGGAAGGGGGTGGCTTTCGACATGATGGATGAGGGAAAGGCGAAAGACATCCCAGTCTGCTTGGGAATAATCATGGACAAGGCGAGGAGTGGGGGCGGGTGAAGATTGTGGGAGCGATGGACATTTGGTGTAAAGGTGAGGAGAACAGGGTCGTGGTCAATGCCATGGGGGTCAAGGATTTAAGCAGTGACGCGCCCCAGGAGGTTAGGAGAAACTATGATGACATCGGGGGTGGTGTTGTGCAAGGACGGGTACGGTGGAGGAGGGGTATGATGTCGCCACAGATAGTGGGAAGGAACTGATGCCACCTGTGGAGTTCGACAGGAGTGCAGGAATGGATACTGAGGTCAGTGATGATCACTTAGGTCGAAAAGGAGGAGTCAATATGAGTCAGGAAGTCATAGGGGATTGGGGCGTGGGAGTGGACGTATATGGTGACACAGGTGATGGTGAGGGAAGGAAGGAACAAGGTGTTCATAAGGGATATTAAGGGGTGGGATGCAGCTGAACCGGGTAGTGGCAGAGGTGGCCAAAAGCTACTGCTCCGCAATCAGAGGGGTGGGGGGAGTCGTGATGGTGCAGGAGGTAGGGGTTGGTGGTGACTTGGTGGCAGGGAAGGAAGAAAGGTTTTGTTCAGGAGAAAGGCATCCATGCGATGATGGGAGAGGGTGGTCATGAGAAGGAGTCTGTTGGTGGTAAGGGAGCAGATGTTAGCATAAAGAAGGGTAACGTGTTGCTGCGCCATGATGGTGATAAAGGATCAAGAGGAGGGAGAAACTAAACGAGGTTCTGGCGGCTGTCAGTGCAGGAAAAGGAGAGGTTAATATGTTTCTGAGATGTTGTGGCTTTAAAACCTAGGTTGAAAAGTGAAGGGACAGTGAAGGAGATTTGCTAAAGGGTGTGGGGTCGTTGAAAAGGGTGGATTTTTTAAGGACAATGGTGAGGAACCTGATGATATCCCCCACAGTGGGGGGGTGGGGAGAGGGTTGTTTTTTGGCCAGGATAGCAGCATTAGTGGGACAGACAGGGAAGGTGAAATCAGCTTTGATGGACGGGGGTCGGGATTGTAGGAGTAGGTGGGGTGAGACTCACCACAGGTTTTGCAGGAGGGGGGGGCAAGGTTGGGACAGGATGTCTGTAAATGGGGAACCTTGGCAATGGGGACTGACAGGAGGGAGGCAGCAGTTTACAGAAAGGTGATCATTGTAAGTCAGACTGTGGGAGGAATGCAGTAGGGTTCAACAGGGTGCAGGCGGTTATAGGTGAGAGCTCCATTTTGGAGGAGGTGGTCGATGGAGGGCGCATCTTCCTTGAAGAAGAAGTTAATGCGATGGGCAGAGCAAATGTTAAGGCGAGGATTCCGCCGCAATTCCCCCAGCACCTCAACCTCCGTGATCCCCGGGTTTAGTTTGGTGATTACAATGGTGAGGGTTGGGGGAGGGGCGGCGGGTGGGATGGATTTGGTTATGAGAGGTGGACGGAGGAAGAGGGGCAAGTGAAGCATGGGGGCCAAAATGAATATGGGGGATATTTTGTAAGAGGAGGGAGTGGACGTCAGGGTCCATGGACTTGAGGATGGCCGAATCCCTCTGGTGGATGATTTGGCAGATGGGTGCGGAGGGGGCATATTGGCAGAAGAGGAGAGTGAGGGTGTGGGGGTCAAGGTATTTCGGATCAGGGTTGGACAGGTCGAAGGAGTGGAGATTGGAGGAAGGGGGTGGGGGAAGGAGCTGTGGGGGCAGAAGCTGAGCTTGGGGAAGAGGAGCAGCTTGCATGGGGACGGGTGGGCCAGTGACGAGGGGATCGGCGGCTTTTTTCGAGGAGGTCGAGGAGGCAGGATCAGAAGCCAGCGCGTTTTGACTTCTTTGGTTTCTTAGCAGGCTGTGAGGTAGGAGTGGGCATGGGGTTGATGTGGAGGTGACACAGTGGCACTGCAGCCACAACATCCTCTGCGGTTGAGGAGAGGGAAGAATCGACAGTGGCCCGTCAGGTGCAAACTGCGGCGGCTGTTCCTTGGGAGCTGGGGAGGAGAGGAAAGGTTTTCGAGGAGAAGGTGGAGGCAGGGTCTGGAGTTGGAGTGGGGCAGTTGTTGCTGCGATGGTGATGGTATAGTGGGAGGGCAGGGTTGAGGCGACGCTCCAGGCGAGTATGGTGGGGGCAAGGGAGGCAGAGGTGCAGGTGATAGTGGATGAAACGGTGGTGGACGGAAGTGACATGTCAGAACACAATGATAACACAAACACGAAGCACACGCAGACACAGCGAGGTGGTGGCGTGGGCGGACGCGCAGGTGGCGACGATCCCACTGAATGTGGCGGCTGCGCTGGCGAACGACGGCCGGAGCGAGCGGCGGGCCCGGCGCGGTGATTGGCGGAACCAGCGACAGCTGGGTCGTCGTCTGCGGCGCCGGCGGCGGCGGAGGGTGGGCGCACACTGGACAACCACAAGCCGCGGACAGCGGCGGTGGCAGGTGCAGAGGGGCCGCTCGACCTCACTGAAGACGGGCGACCTCACTGAAGACGGGCGGCGGTTGCGGCTAGGGCAGACGGTCCGGTCTACGTCACGGACGGAAGGCGGCGCCGATGACACTAGGCGTAGAGTCGCCGGTCGGCCGCAGAGACGCTAAGCAGTCACCCTTGCAGCCGTCGGCATGCGGACACTCGTACAGGCACTACAGACGGCTGCAGCTCACTCGGGGCGCAGACTCTCCAAACAGTGAAACGCTACAAACAGCAAACTAGCACCTGAATAGCCACACGACAGTAGTACAAGAGAGTGGCCCTTGCGGATGTACTGTGGTGGTACCAGATGGACGTGCATGAAACATTTATAATTCGCTGTATTTATTGACGTAACATGCAACTATTATAAGAGTCTTATGTTCATAGATATTTTGTAGTTACTCTTGTAGGCCTATATTACAGAACATAACGAACATATGCACAAGTGCGAAATAAGCGATTTAATAGAGGTAAAGCAGGAATTTCACTCTTTTGATTTCGTAAACAGTGTGATTGCAAAACCTGATGCCACCGATAACTGTCGCTGGAGCGCGCTGTGGTCGCGTGTAGCTCGTTGAGGCACACGTCTCGTATGCACAAGTCGCGCTGTCTCCCAGCGTTCAGCCGCAGGCTAGATTCACCACGTTGACCACTCACGTTCAGACACACGCTCCGTGTGCCGACGGCTTAACGGTGTCACTGGATGTGACATGAGCCACTTGGTATGAGTCAAAACTGAAATGCCAATCCAACGAATGGCGTCATTATGGGTCGCCGCTAAAGTCGAAACTGCGTCAGAGCCCCAGTATGGTGAAAGTTATGGTGATTCTCGTGTACGACTGAGATTGTGTTATCCTACTGCATAACGTTCCTCCGTGGCGAAAGAAGCGGCAACACTTTCTGCGCAACCCGCCCTTCATTTTACGCGACAATGGACGGGCGCATATAGCGCAATCTGTGGGTGCTCTGTTCCGTCGATGGGACGGGGAAGCATTGTACTGTCGACCATACTCCCCGGACTTAAGTCCTTGTGATTTTGATTTGATTCCCTATATCAAGGAACCACTTCGTTGAATTCGCTTCAGAACTGATCCAGAGATTCGACAGGCAGTAGACCGCTCCATTCGCACCATCAACAGAACAGGCTATGATAACGGTATACGACGCCTTCCACATAGCTGGCGAGGGGTTCTACACAACGCTTGTATCTACTTTGAAGGACAGTAAAAGGGGCGAACATGTAACGCACTTGTACGTGTTGTGAATAAATAGGTGGCACCATGTAAGTTCTAATCCTCGTATTTCACCTGAGAATGTACTCAGCTTAGTAAAAAAGTGGGGGAAGTTGATTAACGCAAAGAAAATTATCAGATTTCGCATGAATAGAACTAGCGAAGTTTTTTAGAAGCAGAGAACATTCTCCGTTTTCTGAAGTGAGCTCTCTGGCATACGTAGAGCTGAGTAACCTCCATTAAGGGTACTATACGTTTTTCTGTTTTTTATAATAAAAATGACAGATTTGTGTTGCCCAAAAGGTCAAAAAATACCTTATACGTAACCTGAAGACACACGAGAGGAACAAATAAAATAATGAAAACAGTGTTTTGTTTCCGAGCAGCTCCTTTCACAAAAATCATTACAGTGCCCAGGTATTTTACTTAGCGATTAAAATGATCTCAGTAGAGTTTTTTCATTACTGAAATGGATATGAAACGCTGGTGAGTGCGTGTTTACAATTGTATGGTTCAGAATATGGTCTACTAATAAGGTCATATCAGGTTAATTCCAAATGAAGCAGGAGTTGTCAGTTTGCACCAGAAAATAAATATTGTTGCGATAATGAAGTATTGTTTTTTGTACTACTATTGTTCATTCTGGCAAAACCGGTTGACCTATTTAAGATTTATATGCGACAACGTAAATCTCAATTTCTGTTATGTTAGGAGCACATAAACGCGACAGAATAATTAATTAGAAACCTTGCCGGCAGTTTCTCCTAACAAAATCAGACGGCCTTTCGCTCTGAATGCACGAGCAGCTCATTGGGAATCAAATTTAAACAAAAGTATGTCCTGCTAACAGACTCTGACAGAAAACCCGGTTGAAACAGATGAAAATCTGATGTATCCTTAAAATTTCGTTCGCATATTGTGTTAAATTAACTTCAGTAACAAAATCGTTTCTCGCACGTCGAAAATTACGAGGGTAGTTTGATACGTCTGGTAAATTTGTGTGGAAGAGCGGGAAATTTTCGGAACTTGCACTGTTGTTTGTAAGCCTGATATTCCCACGGATATTACAGCAAGTTTCGAATGACAGCTGTTATTAGTTGATTGTTGGGTGCCATCTGAAATCGTAACTGCGCAGTTAGTGCCTTAGGATGGAGAAAAAAGAATTCAGGACCTTCATTAACCTTTTCGTTTGAAGGGGTGGACGGTTCCACAGATCAAATCCGATTTGTATGAGGTCCATGTTGGTTTCGTACCAACATTGAAGACCATTTACTTTTGAATCAATGAGTTTAAACGTGGTCGGAGAATCACGGAAAATATAGTAAGCTTCGGTCGGCCCGCTGAAGCCAGCACACAGGAAACCATCAATAAGGTGCATCATATGGTAAGGGAAGATCGAAAATTAAAAGTTGCGAGGGAGCTAACATTTTAGGCATCTCAACTGAACGAGTGCATTACATCCTCCATGAAGAAATAGCTGTGAAGAAGCTCTGTGCGCGGTGAGTGCCACGCCTTCTCACTTTGGACCAAAAACAAAAACGAAAGAACATTTCTGCTCAGAACCTCTTACTGTTCAGGAGCAATCCACAGGACTTTTAGCGCAAGATGCATAACTGTGGATGAAACCTGGATCTACCATTACACTCCAGAGCCCAAACAACAGTCCAAACAATCGACGAAGTGTGGGGAGAGTGCACCAATCCTGTTATGGTGCTCTGCTGGATTATTTGAAACAGGAGCTAATTGATAAACGTCCACGATTGCCCCGGAAGAAAGTGTTTTTTCATCAGGACAATGCTCCACCCCACACAGCAGCTATCGCAGTGGCAAAAGTGCACGACTTGGTATTCGAACCGTTTCCTCACCCACCATATTAGTAGATTTGAGTCCAAGTGACTTCTTATTATTCCCAAATCTGAACATTTGGCTTGGTGGGAAGAAATTTTTATTGTATGAGGAACTGTCCGCAGCTGTGACAGATTATTTTGCAGAGTTTGACAGAGCCTACTTTGCCGGTGGCTTGAAAAAAATTGTAAACTCGCTGGATCAAGTGTACTGGTGCCCAGTTCCTTGACCATATAAGGCAATGTTTTGGTCGCGCATACGCCGCGCCCGCTTCAACTCCGCAATTACGGTATCCCAAGCCGTACTGAGCTGCAAACCGCCGTCTTTACTGAGGGTGTTTTCTGAGATTTTGATCTCTACTGCCTCGTTTATTACGCTGTCCCAAAAGCTGTTGGTCCGTTTAATAATAGATGTCTCGTCGAAAGCAATTCGGTGTCCGTTTTCTAAAGCATGTTCCACCCAGCTGATTTTTCGGGATAGCGTAATCGAAAACACCGCTCGTGTTCTATGCGCCGCTGTTCAATAGAGAGAACAGTCTGGCCGACATAAAACTGCTGACACTCACACGGAGTTTTATAAATGCCTGGTCTTCTGAGACCTACATCATCTTTCACAGGCTTCATGAGTTGTCGGATCGTAGGGAAACGAGCCGCATTCTTGTAAAATCGAAGTTTCCAGCACCAAACATGGCTAGAGCTGAACTCTGTGACCTTCGTCCTCTCCACAACGATCCTTTCACAGTCGTTCTGCCAGCTGACAAGGGCAATGCTACCGTCCTGATGGAACGAGCCGATTATGATGGAAAAATGCTACAGATGTTGGAAGAAGACACGTACCAGAAGCTGCCTCGGGACCCAACATCCAGAATTGTAAGGAAGATGTCAGAACTTCTCAAAATGTCGTCTCTGGAAGAGAGTACAATTAAGAACCTCCTCCCTCAGGCCCCAAGACCACTTACCTTTAACGGTCTACCAAAGGTGCACAAGAAGGATATACCATTAAGACCGATAGTGTGTACCATCGGCTCTCCTACCTATAGACTTGCCAAACACCTGGCGACAATCTTCTCCTCGCACGTTCGACACTGTGAACATCATATATCGACCGAATTAAAGGACGGCGCCTAAGGGAGGAAGATATTATGGTTAGCTTCGATGTGGTCTCCCTTTTCACGTGTGTTCCCATCACAGACTCTATTGACTTACTGGCCCAGTTGTTTGACGACACCATCGTGGATTTATTTAAGCACACCCTGACGTCTTCATATTTCTTATATGGTGGAGATTATTTTAACCAGACGGACGGCGTTGCGATGGGAAGCCCTTTAGCTCCAGTTGTAGTCAACCTCTTCATGGAGCATTTCGAAGATATTGCCTTGGGCACGGCTCCTGCAAAGCCTAGCTGCTTTTATCGTTACGTCGACGACACTTTCGTCATCTGATCCCATGGACAGAAAAAACTAGAAGAGTTCCTGGAGTACATCAACAGTATCCATGGCCAAATTAAATTCACGTTAGAAGTAGAGAAGGACGGTTCCCTGCCATTCCTGGACGTTCTTGTCCGTCGTAAGCCCGATGGAAGTCTGAGTCACAGCATTTACCGCAAGCCCACTCACACGGACAGGTATTTGCACGCCACCAACTACCAGAAACTATGTTCTTCAGACCTTAGTACATAGAGCCGAAACCGTATCAGATGCTGATAACCTGTCAAACGAGATTAGCCACTTACGCAAAGATTTCAAGGATAACGGCTACAGCAAGAGACAAATATCTCAAGCAGTTTCACTACAGGCATGATATTAGAAGACACCTGAAGAAGAAGTCAAAAAGACCGCATTTCTGCCGTTTTGTGGCTCCACAACAGGGAAAATTAGCCGGCTCCTGAGGACGTATAAAATTGACACAATCTTCAGGCCTCCAGCAAAGATCCGACAAATAATGAAGCCTGTGAAAGATGATGTAGGTCTCAAACACCAGGCATTTATAAAGTTCCGTGTGAGTGTGGGCAGTTTTATGTCGGCCAGACTGTTCGCACTATTGAACAGCGGCGCATAGAACACGAGCGGGGTTTTCGATTACGCTATCCCGAAAAATCAGCTGTGGTGGAACATGCTTTAGAAAACGGACACCGAATTGCTTTCGACGAGACATCTATTATTAAACGGACCAACAGCTTCTGGGGCAGCGTAATAAACGAGGCAGTAGAGAACAAAATTTCTGAAAACCCCCTCAATAAGGACGGCGGTTTGCAGCTCAGTACGGCTTGGGATACCGTAATTGCTGAGTTGAATCGGGCGCGGCGTATGCGCGACCAAAACATTGCCTTATATGGTCAAGGAACTGGGCACCAGTGACGTCACTGGCGGCGGCGCGCCTATAGAAGCACGGTAGCGGACGCGAAATGACAGTCATCCACTTGACAATGGCAGAGGAGTTCTCTGTCGAAAGCTCGTGGGCAGTAAACCACATGACGCGGCTTGTAACCCGAGAAGATTTCATTAATGGATATCGCCGGGAAAACATGCACTCATACATAATTTTTATTCTATTTTTACCAGACTTATTAAACCGGTCTCAGAGGTAACTTCGTCAGAAAAGTCATTTCATTAAACTGTCCATATTTAGGCCTAATAATATTATGCTGCACAAGAAACAAATCTAAACATAGTTCATCTTTACTGAACACGTAGATGCCTATTACAGGCTTATACACTGAATTATTTGCCTGATTCAGCTATTTGAAAGAAATATACGTCTAAACAGCTGTTCTTCGACGGACGTGACACACCGAGAACTAACTCAAGAAGGAGGGGAGGTAGCGAGAAAAAACTTCGCGCTCCATAGCATGATTCGGAGTTTTCAATCATACGAAACTGTGAACTTGTCGAGAGAACGTTATTTTGCCCTGAGAATATTCTGCGGAGCATTTGGTCTTTCTTATTCGTTCGGCTAGGGACGTATGTGCGGAGTCGCCAGGCGTGCGCGGGTAGCGTGATGGTCAACACGACCACTCGTGAAGACTGCGGAATCCGTGCTGCAGTCCCGGTTCGGCACTAATTTTCATACGTCACCGTTAAATTGTGGAGCTTATGATGGTTAATAGCCGCCGTGGAGTGGCCGAGCGCATTGAGGCGCTTTGCTATGATGCGCGAGGCCGTTCCTCGTCGGTGGTTCGAATCCTCCCTCGGGCATGGATGTTTGTGGTGTCTTTAGTGTAACTTAGTTCGTAAGTAGTTTGTATGTTTAGGGATTGATGACCCCGCAGTTAGGTCCCATAAGATTTACAAACATTTGAACATTTTTTTATTGTTAATATAAGCGATGGCGAATAATTTGACAGCCGCAGTCTTTTCGGTGTCATTCTTACCCGCAACATACTCATGCATTTCTGCAGGACATGCATTGCTTCCATCAGTAAACAGCGGCACTGCATGTCGTATTTAATTCTGAAAATGCACAAGATGCTGTTATAACTTTCTTCTTTTTAAAAAAAAAAAAAATACTGCAGCGATTGTTAAACGACTTCTTCGTAATAAGTATAAATGCAACGTTGCTTCTCGACCAATAATAATTTGATGAACAATTTCATTCACAATTTAAAGTCAACCTGTTCTACCTTAGATAATTCTGGCGTTTACAAAATTATTTGTGAGACTTGCTCTTCTACTACATAGGTCAAACGGAACGTGAATTTAAAAGCAGGTTTACAGAACAACTTTTGAGAAAGAATGGTACTAGCCTGCAGAACTCGCCTTTTGCTGACCATCTTCTAACTACAGTTCACGCACTTAAAGCCATTGATTATCTGAACATTTTGCACACCGAAAAGAAAGACCACAGATTAGACGTGCTCGAAGAATTGTAAATATTTAAACATCTTGATCGCACTGATGGACTTATTCAAATTCAAATGTTTGTTAAGCTTATGGGACTTAACTACGGGGTCATCAGTCCCTAAACTTACAGACTACTTATGAACTACCTTATACTAAAGACGGCACAAATATCCATGCCCGAGGGGGGATTCGAACCCCCGACCGTAGTGGCCGTGCAGACCGTGACTGAAGCGCCTCAGTCTCCTCGGCCACCGCGGCCGGCTGGACTTATTCTAAATTAGCAGTTACAACTCCCTAATACAAGCTTTATCAACGATATTAAGCCGTTACACGTTTATGATGTTGTTTTGCAGTATCCGAAATACTTCTTCCGACTTGATCCAAAATTTGTTTTCCAAAAAGCCAATTTTAACTATTTCTTACTTGCCAAAATGACGCCTCCGGCATGTCTCATGTCACATATAGCTTCTTGCAACACGTTTCTGTAAAGTAGACTAGTTCTAATTACGGCTACCAGGTGGCACTACTGAGATAACGTCTACTTGTTCACAACTCCACTTATCACACGCCCAGCCTGATGCCTCCGTGCAGGCGTGCAGCCCCTAGAGGCTAACTCTTCGTAATTTTTTTTTTAAATTAATTTCTTGACGTAAGCTTTACCACTGACTTGTAACTTTTATTATGTGACTTTTAAGTACCGTTTCAATGCTCTATATCAATTTAGTACTTACATTCTCTTTTTTATGATTTATCTTCGCGATCGAGGGCTGCACCTTAATCCTTTGACTTTGTAGATGCTATTATGTTTTCTATGTCAGTTTTCCTGTTATCTGCAAATGTTCAAATGTTTGTAAAGTCTGTGGGACTTAACTACGGGGTCATCAGTCCCTAAACTTACAAACTACTTATGAACTACTTACGAACTAGGACGGCACAAATATCCATGCCCGAGGGGGGATTCGAATCCCCGACCGTAGTGGCCGTGCAGATCGTGATTGGAGCGCCTCAGTCTCCTCGGCCACCGCGGCCGGCCCTGTTATCTGCGCTCTCTGCAATAACTTTACTTATCCAGATGCTGGTTCATAAACACTTTGAGCTTTAACCACAACTACTCCGTGTTTCTTGGCTCTAAAACTGTCCAAAGTAATTTTTCCTCATAGATTTACGGAGTGCTTCCATTTTACTCACGAAATGAGCTACGTGTCGTTCACTACAATTCTAATATGTCGCTACACAAAGAGTGCCGCTTTTATCAAAGGAAAATTAAGTAGTAAAGTTTCCGCAATTTGAATGTGTGTATTTTATACAGCTTATTTTTGTGGCTAGAATCAAATAATTCTTTTAGATTTAAAAAAAAATTTCCTCAACTGAAGACAGATCTGAACCAGAATAAGAGACAGTTGCCGCACAAGAAACGCTTTCGCCAGACGCGAGCCCTACTCCGTGTGATCATGTCACCTGTGAACGCCAGGCCATGAAATCCAAGCACGGGCCGCGCTGTTCCGGTTATGTGGTATTAAGTCAGCACATTGCGGCAACGGCAGCACCCTGGAAGCGGCCACATTCGCCGTGATTGCGCCGCCCCGCCGACCCATCCTCTGCTCTCTGCCAAGTCCGACACCACTTCTGTAACCGCCGCAGAGTTCTGCGAGTGTGCCACATTACTGCAAGACATTCTTTTACACCTGCTCAGGAGGCACAAACAAGGAGGGAAATTTACTACTCACTGTGCTATTGTAAAATTAGTGTTGTTACAACTACGAACCACCCCCATGAACCACAGACATTGCCGAGGTGGGGTGGCTTGCGTGCCTCAACGATACAGATAGCCGTACAGTAGGTGCAATCACAGCGGTGGGGTATCTGTGGAGAGGCCAGACAAACATGTGATTCTTGAAGCCTTTTCAGTAGTTACAGGGGCAACAGTCTGGATGATTGACTGAGCCGGCCTTGTAAATCAGCTAATGTGGCTTTGCCACACAGTTACTGCGAACGGCTGAAAGCAAGGGGAAACTACAGACGTTACTTTTCCCAAGCTCTACTGTATGAACATATGTTGATGGCATACTCCCGGGTAAAATATTCCGGAGGTAAAATAGTCCCCCATTCGGATCTCCGGGAAAGACAACACTGGCATTCTACGGAGCGTGGAATGTTAGATCCCTTAATCGGGTAGGGAAGCTAGAAAAATTGAAAAGAGAAATGGATAGGTTGAAGTTAGATATAGTGGGGATTAGTGAAGTTCGGTGGAAAGACGAACAGGATTTCTGGTCAGGTGAGTACAGGATAATAAATACAAAATCAGTTGGGCGTATTACAGGAGTAGGTCAGATAATGAATAAGAAAATACGAATGCGGGTAAACTACTATGAGCAGCACAGTAATCGCATTATTATTGTCAAGATAGATACGAAGCCAACACCGACCACAGTAGTACAGGTTTATATGCCAACTAGATCTGCCGATGATGAGGAGATCCAGGAAATATACGCGGAGCTAAAGGAAATTATTCAGACAATTAAGGGAGAGGAAAACTTAATTGTTATGGGAGACTGGAATTCGGTAGTAGGGAAAGGAAGGGAAGGGAAGATAGTAGGTGAATAAAGTCTGGGCAAAAGGAATGAAAGAGGAAGCCGACTGGTAGAATTTTGCACAGAACATAATTTAGTTATATCAAACACCTGGTTTAAGAATCACAAAAGAAGGTTGTATACGTGGAAGAGACCAGGAGACACCGGGAGATACCAGATAGATTTTATAATGGTCAGACATAGATTTAAACTGTAAGATTTAAACTGTAAGATCATAACTTGTTGGTTATGAATTGTAGGCTGAAACTGAAGAAACTACAAAAAGGTAGGAAAATAAGGAGATGGGACCTGGATAAATTGAAGGAACCTAAGTTCTTAAGAATTTCAGAGGGAGCTTTAGGCAAAAATTGACAGAAACGGGGGAAAATAAAACACTAGAGGAGGAATGGGTAGCATTGACAGATGAAATAGTGAAGGTAGCAGAGGACAACATAGGTAGAAAGGCAAGACCTACAAAAAAATCCTTGGATATCATAGGAGATACTAAATTTAATCGATGAAAGGAGAAAATATAAAAATGCAGTAAATGAAACAGGCAAAATGGAGTACAGATGACTAAGAAATGAGATTGACAGGAAGTGCAAAATGGCTAAGCGGGAATGGCTAGACGACAATTGCAAGGAGGTAGAAAAATGTATAAATAGGGGAAAAATAGATACAGCCTACAGGAAAATAAAAGAAACATTTGGAGATAAGGAAAACAGCTCTATGAATATCAAGGACTCTGATGGAAAACCAGTTCTCAGCAAAGAAGGGAAAAATGAAAGGTGGAAAGAGTATATAGAGAGGCTCTATGAAGGAAATGAACTTAGCGGAAATATTGTAGAAAGGGGAGAAGAAGTAGATGAGGGTGAAATAGGAGATACTATACTGAGAGCTGAATTTGCCAGAGCATTGAAAGACCTAAGTCGAAACAAGGCCCCTTGAGTAGATGACATTCCTTCAGAGTTACTGAAGTCGCTGGGAGAACCAGCCATGACACCTGGTGTGTAAGATGAATGAGACAGGTGAAGTACCTTCAGACTTTAAGAAAAATGTTATAATCACCATTCCAGAGAAAGCAGGTGCAGACAGGTGTGAAAACTACAGAACCATCAGTTTAATAAGTCATTAACACGAATTATATACAGAAGGATGGAAAAGGATGGAAAAGGCAATACTCACTTTACGACTTATCCTAGAAGATAGATTAAGAAAAGGCAAACATACATTTCTAGCTTTTGTAGATTTGGAGAAAGCTTTTGACAATGTCGACTGGAATACACTCTTCCAAACTCTGAAGGTAGCAGGGGTAAAATATACGGAGCGAAGAGTTATATTCAACCTATACAATAACCAGACAGCGGTTATTATAGTCGAAGGGCAAGAAAGGGACGCAGAGGTTGAGAAGGGAGTAAGATAGGGTTGTAGCCTTTCGCCAATGTTGTTCAATCTGTACAATGAGAAGCAGTGAAGGAATGGAACGAGAAATTTGGAGAGGGAATTAAAGTTCATGGAGAAGAAATAAAAAGTTTGCGGTTTGCCGATGACATAGCAATTTTGTCAGAGACTGCAAAAAATCTGGAAGAGCAATTGAATGGGATGGACAGTGTCTTGAAAGGAAGATATAAGATGAACATTAACAAGAGAAAAACGAAGGTAATGGAATGCAATATCTCAAAATCAGGCGATGCTGAAGGAATTAGATCAGGTAATAAGACAATAAATGTAGTAGATAAATTTTGTTATTTGGGTAGCAAGATAACTTCTGATGGCCGAAGTAAAGGAGATATAAAATGCAGAATGGCTATGGGAAGGAAAGCGTTTCTAAAGAAGCGAAACTTGTTAACATCCAATATTAATGTAAATGTTAGGAAGTCCTTTCTGAAAGCATTTGTCTGGAGTGTAGCATTGTATTGGAGTGAAACGTGGACGATAAGGAGGTCAAGCAAAAAGATGATAGAGGCTTTTGAAATGTGGTGCTACAGACGAATGATGAAAATTAGATAGGCAGATCACGTAACTAATGAGGAGGTGCTTAATCGAATCGGGGAGAAAAGGAGTTTCTGTTCAAAAATGTTCAAATGTTTGTTAAGCTTATGGGACTTAACTACGGGGTCATCAGTCCCTAAACTTACAAACTACTTATGAACTACTTACGAACTAGGACGGCACAAATATCCATGCCCGAGGGGGGATTCGAATCCCCGACCGTAGTGGCCGTGCTGACCGTGACTGGAGCGACTCAGTCACCTCGGCCACCGCGGCCGGCGGAGTTTCTGTCATATACTGACTAAGAGAAGGGATAGATTGGTTGGACACATTCTGAGACATCAAGGAATTGTCAACTTAGCATTAGAAGGAAGCGTGTGGGGTAAAAATCGTAGAGGGAGAACGAGGGACGAATATAGTAAGCAGATTTATCAGTGTTAGTTTTTCTTGAGTAATTCTTTCACTATGGAAGGTGAAGTGTTTCTTAATTTACAGAACTCAAGTAATTTAGTGTAAATTTAGTATTCGTATTTCCAATCCGGCTATGATTTTTGTGTTCAGTCTTCTCAACTTAGAATACTCGTGTGTGGCCTTCAGCCTTTGTGTAAACCTAGTTGTTTTCAACTGACGTTTTCGTGTCGTGTCTGTATCTGTGAGTATGCTAAATTTTTTCTCAGATTCTTTGGATTGATTCCGTCTTTCCTGTCTTTGTATGACCAATTCCACAACGTGCTTTTGTAACGGTCTTTAATTGGGCCTTCAGCCATGCTTTTACTGATGCTAGTTTTCTTGTATATGAAATTTTCGCGTGTGCCTTACTTGCTTATTCTAAATTAATTTCTTTTTATAAATTCTATGTAATACACTGTGGTCGCACACCACATGGTACTTGAGAATAGTATTCCGCTGCCCCCCCACACGAGTTCATTTGGTGCATAGTTTGATTTTAATTGTGCTTGAAGACACCCACCATCTCGTCAAAACGCTGCCGAAACTTCGTTTCGCCGCTGCTATCAAGTTTTCTTGCATGACTGATGTGTCACAAGCATTATGCACTTGTCTGTGAGTGAATGAATGTGCTTTCCTTATCCACTGAGTATTTGCAAATTTCCTCCCACGTTACCTCTGTATTCATAAAGGGCAGAAACAATTTTACTATTGGCAGTAACTTTAAGATTTCATTCACTTTTGTACAAGGTATGTGCTTTACTGTGATTATTTGGACTCCCCACATTTTGATTATTTATTTTATTGAATAGATAATGATTTAAAGTATCAAACCTCTGCTTTATAATTAAATGTTTCCCATCCCATGTTTAATTATATATTTCTTTATGTTATTTGTGTTTGTTAAAACGCTGTCTGCTCCCTTAAACAGTGAGCAGTTAGGGTGGGCAAGTTTGAAGCCCTTACTCTTACGGGAATTAGTTAAACTACGAGTTTGAGTACTATGGGCAGGGCGAAGCTGGGAATTTGTATCTGACGGGAGGCGTGCATGGGTAGTCCTTGCAGGTGCGGTGATCACTGTGTCCCCAGTGGTGTAGGGGTCAGCGCAATTGCCTAGAAAGCAGGAGACCCGGGTTCGAATCCCGGCTGGGTACACATTTTCAGCTTTGCCCAATAGCAGTTGAAGTCATATATTCTATGAATATTAGATAAATTTCCGTTGCGCAAGTACTGTGGCCACTCGAAAAGTAATTTAGAGCAGCAGTGAACGTTTTAACTTGCGTTTATGGCTGTCTACTGCCCAAGATCTTACATAGAAAATTTAACAAGCTACTCTTACTTGGCTTACCGCTACCAGGATTCGTCCGTCTGGTGTCTCCTGATTTCATTTTAATTTTTGTTTGTTTCTCTAGTTGCCCTCCCGTCCTTTGAATGTGTGTGTGTGTGTGTGTGTGTGTGTGTGAATGAGTAGAAATCGCAAACACTAGTGTACTTCTACTGTAATTTCAGCCACACATTGCCAGTGCACTTGTTTTTTTCTTTCATTAGTGATCAACAAGTGTATTTATTTTTATTTTTGGGGGAAATAATTGTCGAGTCTGCACATTGTGAAACGCGAGTTCAGTTACGACTGCTATGCTTGCAAAAATAATATTGTTTGTGAAACTCTTACAGAAGCTCCACATGTTCTGACCAAGTTGGTAGCCAGGAACTTGTTGTTCGATATTTGGTTGTGGATATTTTAAAGTGATTTAGAAAATGGATAGCATCTCAGTATCACCAGTCGAAACACGTAGGCATGCCGCTCTTAAGGAGTAAGAAAAGGAAAAGCGTGGTAGGTCACAGGAAATAGATTCATTTGCTACTGAAAATCCGCATGTTGCCTTAAGCGATGCTGCGAACGCGGGAGATAGTTTGCAAACAGAAAATATTTCAGTTACAAATCGCGTCCAAAGTGTAGGCGATGGGCTAGTTGGAGGCGAGTAGCCAGTCGGAAAGCAGTAGCCGGGCTCCCCTTGTGTTATGGATTATGGGAATAACCCAGCCGCGACCACTTGTCCGCAGTTAGCTGCATCACCCAACGTGCTTACTGTGCCCCTCAAACAAATGACCGTGCAGATTACCAAACAAATGAGAGAGCAGTCGCGAAAGATTGATGGAATGAAGGATAAAAAAAAGTTCAAATGTTTGTATAGCTTATGGAACATAACTACGGGGGTCATCAGTCCCTAAACTTACAAACTACTTATGAACTACTTACGAACTAGGACGGCACAAATATCCATGCCCGAGGGGGGATTCGAACCCCCGACCGTAGTGGCCGTGTTGACCGTGACTGGAGCGCCTCAGTCACCTCGGCCACCGCGGCCGGCAAGCGAGAGTTGAAACCATGCTGATGGACCATATGAGCACGTAGCTCGGCAGCAGGAGAAGGCCGCGTGTAATAATAGCGGCGCGCCAGGCGGCTCGTGTAACAGCTGACACGGGAGCGCAGGCCACGACTCGGACTCAGCTTTTGAGGACGAGAGTGAGCCTCCCCGAGCAAGTTCGAGTTGTAATCAAAATAGAACCACATTGTAATCGGGACCCAGCACCGGGCTTCGATTACAACCATTTCCTAATGGTGCGTAAATTAATAGTCTTCCGGAACGCTCTCAGTTGAATACATCCGCTGGCGTGGGTACATCAACTTCACTTCTCCCTTCCACCGAACTGGCCCAAATGGCACAAAATAGAATTTGTGCGTGGACACTTGAAAGGCAAACCCGCGACGTTATTGAGGTCATTCCCTCGGTATGGCAAAAGCTACAAGAGCTTCTGATAATACTCTTTAGTTTCCTACTGGTCCGAGAACCAGCAGGACCACGTGCGCCACAATATCCAAATGATGCCCTCCTTCAAACAGTCGAACTTTGCCAGTCTAGCCGAGTTCTTCCAAGACATGTTACATAAGAATTATAATTGAACAAACCCTTATCTTGTGCCTTAACATCTTGGGATTTGTTTGGGTAAGGTGCTGCGACGTCTGCGCAACACTCTCTTAGCAGGGAGATGCAAAGACGACGTGGAGCAGTTTCAGGTCCTCCTAGAAGATCTCGATTTTGATTACGACCCCCTGCAGAATAACTTTCCAGCCAAACAGGGAAAGGGTAATAGTAATCAGAATCAGACATGGAGAAGGAGCAGAATACTGGTTCTAATCGGCAGTCTTGGGGAAATGGCCAGCGAACCCAGCAAAACGGGCAATGGCATAACAAGTATGAGAACGGGTATAAGGGTGATTATCGGGGGAAGAAAAAAAATGCAAGTGGGAGATCGGCAATAACTGGCACTCTGATAACAACGAACCGTGTGATGCAAATTCCAAGTGTGTTCACTGGGAACGGCCGAACACGCCTCCGCAGGATATGGAAGTGCGTTCGCCCGACCCGAAGTATAACACGCTAGACACGCAACCCGGACCATCATAACAATGACGTTCTTACAAGGTTCCTTCCTGCTCGCAGTATGACTACGAACAGGAGACGGAACCCGTCAGACAGATGAAGTTTGACGATGTATCGGAAGTCTTCTTAGAGGAGGATCCTGTGTGTATTTTTCTTGTGTATTTTCTATAGATTTGAGGTTCCAGATTTTTATCGTATATTTTGTATGTGTTTTCCACTGTTCTGCGGAGTTAAAGAACTCGCCGACATTGTATCGCATAGAAGATACATTTGTAATATATGATATCCTGCATCTGAGTATATGCAGCGCTGGGTGAGATAAGTTGAGTCCTGTACAATCAGCTGACGCATGAGGCCTGCTGATTCGGTGTGCGCACTTAAATGTTGTGCCATCGTCGGTAATATCGGCTATGCTAAAGAGACGTTTCATTGCTACTTTACTGTGGAGCGCCTGTGTAATGGGTAAATTTAGTTTAATTTTCAGTCGTTCATGCGTGTTGTTCAACTGCTGCACCAGATATGCGATCTAAGTACAACTAGTATCAAAACAAAGTGTAATATTTTAGCGTGTACCTTTCTTTTCAGATGTGCTACGGAAATGTAATGTTTTAGGTTTGCATTGATGTCCAGCACCGTCAGTGAATGAGTGGGAACTGCAAGTTCCTCCAGAGCAGAGAGCACGGTAGTTAGTACTGGCACAGCCAGTGTGTGTGCGCCCTGTGTCCTTGAGATTGCCAATGTGTTTCCTTTTGTAAGTCGCCGTAACGGTGCCACCTCCCGGATAGAAACGGGTTAGTGCTTGGTGAAGCGAAGAAGGTGTTAAGGAACATGTTGGGTGTCCTTAGGACAATGGTTTGTAATACCAAGTAGGTGGCGTATCTAATTTACCAATTGATCAAGAATCCGTAACGCAAGCTTTAACGTGACGACCTTAACTATATGCACACCTAACGAAATTTCCCATTTGTATTTATACAGGAAACTGTGTTTGAGGCAATGAAATAAGTGAGAAGGACGTACTGAAGAATCTAGCTTACCAGGCCCACTTCAATTTTGTTGACGAGAGAAAGTACTCAGCCCAGTGTACAATGACAAGCCCATGATTAATGCGACCAGAATGCTAGACGAGTGCCCGAATTTGGAACACCATTAGTGGTATAAAAGAGAGATTACGTATTCTAAAATGATTTTCTTTTTGTAAATTTTAGCTGGAACCTACGTAACATGTTTTTAATTTTTATGATACGTATTTAATGAGAAGCCTAGAACAAGGCCATCTAATCACTAGTGTGTGTCTTGATTTATGTTTTTACAAGCCGATTGTGATTTGTATGTTTGACATAATCAACTGTGTTTTATTTTCTTTATTGTTCCAGGTGTTTATGTATTTTCATGTCTTGTTTTAGTATTTCTCTGATTATAGGATCAGAAAGGTGCTGAAAAGGTGATAGCCTATGCATCAAGAGTACTCTCAAAGTCCGAGATAAACAACTCTACAACTGAGAAAGAATGTCTCGCAGTTGGGCTATCAACAAGTTCCACCAGTATTTATTTGGCAAACCATTCACCGTCGTGACAGACCACCATTCTGTCTTGAAGGATCCATCAGGTCGACTAGCAAGATGGACACTAAGACTCGAAGAGTACGACGTCACAGTAGTATTCAAGAATGGACGCAAACACAAGGATTTCGACTGCCTTTCGAGGAATCCATTAGTGGAACACAACAACATGAATGAAATTTCAGCCCTCACTGAATTAGGTGACGTTACAGGCTGAACACAAAGAAGATCCAGCATTATTAAAAACGATAGA
Source organism: Locusta migratoria (assembly GCA_026315105.1). Taxonomy (NCBI): domain Eukaryota; kingdom Metazoa; phylum Arthropoda; class Insecta; order Orthoptera; family Acrididae; genus Locusta; species Locusta migratoria. Next base: position 734,620,132 of record CM048744.1, on the reverse strand, counting down.
GGTCTTGGAGAAAGGCGAATCGACCAATGGAGGGTACCAATTTATAAACTGGACATTGTACAAGAGCAACTACGATCCACTGGGCCCCAAATGGCTACTGGTCGTTCCAGCTCATCTCCAGCCAGCTCTTCTCAGGTATTTCCACGATGCTCCAATATCCGGTCACCTGGGATTCGTGAAGAACCTAGACAGAATCAGACGGAGGTATTACTGGAAAGGTCTCTACCGTTCTGTCAAGCGCTATGTGAGTCACTGTAAAGAGTGACAGCGTATTGAAGAGATGCAACAAAGGAGGGTTGTCCAGGTGTACAATTCTTTCTCAGGCAGTGTGCGTTGTCAGTTTCCATTACCGTTGTAATTTTTGACTATTGTACTCGAATTCGCACTTGTAGCAAGTACTTTTTTATTATTATTCTCGTGTCAAAAATATACATATTTACACAGTTATTAAGACAGTTATACACATTATGTTACAGGTGAGCAAAACTCGGCCACTTTCAATGCGTTCTCCGATGCCTGATAAAGATCCGTGCAGGTATTTGGACACAGTCGATATTAAAGCACGTGTTTCATGGCCTGGTCTTCTCCGCACTTCATATCTGCCTCAGTGTAGTCCCATTTTGCTAGATTAACTCTGGATCTGTCTACTACGGATCTCAAACTATTGAAGAAATTTCGATGTCAGCCGTCCCTTGTCATGACCAGGTGGTAACGTTTCAGATACTCTTTTCCAACCAGGTGAAAGTGGCCTTATTTTTCCACAATTGCAATCTGGCTTTTTCATCTGTGGTTGTAAGTTCTGTTGATTTTCTCAAAAAATCCTTCCGGGATTTAAGTCTTTGCACATGTCGGTCATGTCCATATAAAATATGAGTTATTTCTTACTCCACTTTGTTACTTTCCTTGCTTTCTATTATTTCTCTTCGAACAGAAGGTGCTCTTATTCTTGTAAGGTGGTAAAACCACTCTATTGGAGTGGGTTTTAAACATCCCATTATAATTATGCCCATGTCATTAAGAGCTATATCTACCTGTTTGCCATGAGTTGAGTTATACCAAACGGGGCAGGCGTACACTGCAGTAGAATAACACAATGGAACTGCAGAAATTCTGATGGTTTCAGGTTGGCTACCCACTTAACGAGCCAGTTTTCTAAGGAGATTGTTCCTAGTGGAAACTTTCAACTTGGTGTTAATGCAATGTTTCTTGTAAGTAAGATATCTGTCGAGGGTCATTCCTAGATATTTCGGATTATAGCAGTATTCCACTTCGACCCTTCAGATGAAAAGCACATCTTTGTGTCTTGGAAGGATTTGTTTTAGATGATTTGTAGTGTAGTATCCTGACAGGTCTTCAAGGGCATTCGTTAGGGTGTCGTCAACTGATTCAAAGTTTGTGCTCTATGTGGCAAGAGCGAAATCATCAGCATAAAAGAAACTCCTGATGTTGGGGGCTTAGGGTTGGTCATTGGTGTATATATATATTGAACAGGATTGGAGCTAGCACACTTCCTTGAGAAAAACCATTCTTCTGTAGTCTCCATCGGCTACACTGTCCTTGGAAGTCAACAAAGAACCAACAGTTCTGAAAGAGAGTGGCGATGAAACATCAGCAAGTACTTATGGCGCCACATGTTGTTGTTCCTGTTTGTTGTGTATGCACTGGTAATACAGTGCCGACGAACATTGAATGACGGCGGTTCGATCCTCGCTCCGGCAACCAGAGGTACGTTTCCTGTGGTTTCCTTAAACTACGTTAGGTAAGTTGGTTCCTTTGACAAAGATACGAACAGTTTCTTTCCCCATCTGCTCCTAATCCGAGCTTACCCATCGCAGTAGTAGTTGAACGGATGTTACACCGCAGTAATCGCAGCCTATCGTTCTATAATTCAGCAAACGTGTTGTAGTAAATGCCAGACGTCTAGAGAAGAAGTTAGTCGTCTTGTTGAGGTGTCGTTAGGACAGCCGTATCTCACAGAGCCCGCCGCAGCAGTTCGTCACCTGTGGCTAGCATGGAGGCAGCCAGGGGTGATGCACGAGGACAGAGCTGACACTGCACAGAGCACAGCCATGCAGACGACGTGTACTGCGGCGCGGACCGCCGCCGCCGACGCACATGAATAATTAATCTATTGCCGTACAAGCGGCGCACGCTGTACAGCGCCTAAGATTAAATAAATCTCTGACCACTTACCGGCTGATTTACAGTGGCATTTACGCAATTGCCTATCCTGTACAACAGTCGTAAACAACTAAGAGAGTTGTATGACAGGGAATACTCATTTCAACTCATATCTTCCGTGCGCTTTTAAACAGAGAATAGTGGATATCCATAATCCATATATCTCATAAAATAGGCTGAATGTGTGTATGTGTAAATGCATGTATATTCTACATCTCCTCCATAACTACTGGACTCATTTCAACCAAATTTGGTACATATATTCCCTATTATCAGGCAACAGTCGCTATTGCAGTAAAAACCACCTACGACTCATACGCAAGAAGATATGACGTCATTAACATTGACAGTCGTGAAAAACGGCCACACCGTGCGATAATATTCTACATCTTCTCCTAAAGTAATGGACAGATTTAAACCAAATTTGGTACAAATATTCTTTAAGGTCAGGAATCATTTTCTATGGTTGCAAAAACTACATACGATATCACGCCATAAGCAATGAAATCTGCACCATCTTGTGGCGCGTGATAGCGTGATTTTATGCATCAACTATTTGACAATGCGAGCACTTAGCGACTTGCAATAAATTTAGAAAATAATTTCAAATCTTTACGAAAATTTTTCTTGCTGACAACCCAAAAAAATGATGAAAGGAAAAAAGTTTATAGCTTACTACTTTTCCTATGTTCGTGATGTATATCTTCGGCATTTGGCATGACGTTACAAGTTATTACTTTTATACTGTAAACTGTATTCGAGAGACAAATTACGGTACGTACCACTGAATGTTCCTGTAATACTGTATCATAGTTCGACATATAGTTCATAAGACATTAAGTCATAAACAATTTGGTTCATGAAAAACCGCGTCATCTCGCATGACGTTTCCATTCATTACGTCTTTACTACTAACACCATTCACACAATATTTTGTAGACATTAGGCACAGCAGCAGTGGAGTAGCCGAGCGGTCTAAAGTGTCTCGCTGCGGAGCGCGCGGTTGCTCGCCGTGGAGGTTCGAGTCCTCCCTGGGGCATGGGTGTGTGCGTTGTCTTTAGGTTAGTTTACCTAGGTTTAAGTTAAAAAATGGTCAAATGTTTGTATAGGTTATGGGACTTAACTACGGGGTCATCAGTCCCTAAACTTTAAAAAATTACTTATGAACTAGCTAATCCTAAGGACGGCACAAATATCCATGCCCGAGGGGGGATTCGAGCCCCCGACCGTAGTGGCCGTGCAGACCGTGACTGGAGCGCTTCAGTCCCCGCGGCCACCGCGGCCGGCTAGGTTTAAGTAGTTTGTAAGCTACGGACTGATGGCCACGCAGTTTGGTCCGATAGATTTACAAACATTTGAACATTAGGTACAACTGAATGTACCTTCGAATTTACATCGTAGTACGACACATATTTCAGAAGATATGACGTCATAAACAATGAAATCGCGGCCACGCAATGAAATTTCCGAATAACTGCTACATCATGCGCTATTTTTCCCACAGCTCCTCCTAAAATAATTGACCGATTTCAACTAAACTTGGTACACATGTTGCTTACTATCAGACAACAATCACTGTGGGGTTAAAAACTACCTACGACACATAGTTCAGTAGATATGACGTCGTGGCCATTGAGTCAGAAAAGCCTTTCCAGGGATACCCCTTATTCCGATAAATCTGCCTTTTAACTTCAAGAGAAAACAATTTCCAGCGAGACTTGCATTTTCTACTACAATTAACAAAATCACAAGGACAATGTGTGAAATACCGCGGAGTGGATTTGACATCTCCATGTTTCTCTCATTTCTCACTATGTCGACTGCTCAAGGGTGGACTCATCAAAGAATTTATTCATACTAGATCCTGGACGAGTTAAAAAGAAATATTGAAACTTCCTGACAGATTAAAATTGTGTGCCTGAACCGGGACTCGAACCTGGGACCTTTGCCTTTCGCATCGTGAGTCGTGTCGGAATAGCTCAGTCGGTAGAGCGCTTGCCCGCGAAAGGCAAAGACCCCAGGTTCGAGTCCCGGTTCCGGCACAGAGTTTTAATCTGCCAGGAAGTTTCATATCAGCGCACACTCCACTGCAGAGTGAAAGTTTTATTCTGGAAACATCCCTTAGGCTGTGGCTAAGCCATGTCTCCATATCATTTCTTCCAGGAGTGCTAGTCTTGCATGGTTCGCAGGAGAGCTTCTGTGAAGTTTGGAAAGTAGGAGGCGAGGTACTGGCGGAAGTAAATTTGTGAGGCGGCATCGTGAGTCGTGTCGGGATAGCTCAGTCGGAAGAGCGCTTGTCCGCGAAAGGCAAAGGTTCCGAGTTCGAGTCCCGGTTCCGGCACACAATTGTGATCTGCCAAGAAGTTTCATATCAGCGCACACTCCGCTGCAGAGTGAAAGTTTCATTCTAAAAAGAAATATTGTTCATAGTCAAGTTTCGAATTAAATTAATGTTATACATCACATGTATTTTATTACTATTTTTCTTTCTTTTGATACTGCATATATAATTTTGTGCGTTATGCATATTTATTTGTTTTTCTGTTATATAATTTCTAAGCTGTTTTTATGAATACGTGAAGATGAAATCTTTTCCGGATTTTTAGTTTCGTTTCTAATAATTAGAAAAATGCATATATACTCAGGGAATAGCGGGTTTAGCAGATAGTGTTTTTTATACAAGACTGGGTAACGTAAAAACGTTATGTTGCCCGCTCCGTCCACTTCAGTTAGTGGACAGTTACATTTTATTTTACTGGCGTTAATTCCCGGCGTCACCACGGTGTGTATTTATTCCTCTCAAATGTTAGTTCATTTCCTTTCTCCATTTATGTCCATCCCTTCCTAGCCTATTAACTGACAATTTAAGTTTCGTTTTAATGCAGCTCAGTCCTTATAACGTCATATCTCCTGAACTATATGTCCTACAGTAATATAATTTTCCAGGTTTGTAGAGTGGAATCTAAGGATACTGTCCGCGAAATGTGTTAAGAAAGGAGTTGGTAGCAAAGAAATAATTAATTACAACGTCTTGCGTAATGGACCCCATTTTCATGCATTTTATTGTTTTTGGCGTCATAGCTCTTGAACTATGTGTCGCACTATGACAATTTTTTCGAAGGTACATTAAGTAGTGTAGCGTGTATACGTGCATCCTGTCTGCAAAATATTATGTCGGGGACAGAGTTACTAACAGAGACGTTATAAACCGAAACATCATACGATATGGGGCGGTTTTTCACAAACGTTATTGTTTATGACCTCTTATCTCTTGAACTATGTCTCGTACTATGAGCTAATTTCGAAATTACATTCAATGGTATGTGTGTATACTATCTGTAAAATATCTTGCGAATAAAATTAGTAGTGTGCAAGCAATAAAGTGTAACGCTATGCTAATGCCATAGTTTTACTGCAGGGACAGCGGAAAAGTTGTAAGAGAGAAACTTTTTTTCCTTTCATCATCTTGTTAGAGTTGTCAGCGACGAAAAGTTTCGTACAAGTGTTAAAAAATGTGTGAGCTTTTGTAAGTCGCGAAGTGGTCTCATTGTAACCAGTGGATGAATAAAGTCTTGTTATTCATGCGTCGTATGATCGATTACTTTTCATAATTCAATGTTACTTGAATTTGTATCGTAGGTGGTATTTACGACGGTAAGTAATATTTGTACCAAATTTGGTTGAAATCGGTCCAGCAGAAGACAGGAGATGGGGAACAAACATATATACTTAAATTTTTGTTATCAGTATATTTATATATTACAGTACTTTACTACTTCATGAAGGTTGATGCGATAAGTCTATCTGACTTATAAAGTCTTGTTTGTTTCTCATTAAGATGAGAGAGAAGGCGGAGAATGAAAATTAAGGCATCCGATGATGCACGACGACCACTCTCGAATAACACCGCAGAAAGAGAGGGATAGGGAGACAGGGGCGGCGGGTATACTTGTTTGTCAATGAAAGACACTTCACTGCTTTGAATCGCAGGAAGGAGAAATCATTATAGAAAAACTGAAAACTACAAGAAACACTAATATTTTGACAGTTTATAGAATCCTCCCTGCAGAAAATATAATGCTATTTATGACGCTAAGGTAGAGGCACCGAAGATCACAATAGCGAGCGACAAATAATTATTTCGTGGAGAAAAATTTGTCTATCTCATTTGCTACTAGTGCAACGACTTTGTATAATTTCCTTATTTATTACAGTTCTTTTTAAAGTTATATTGAGAATTTACTCTTATTTATACCAGACATGAAGAAACTGATTATTAAACTATCAAAATAATTGTTCTCTGTTTCGTTCGTCAAACGATGATCAATCGAGATGTAATTCAGCAGTATAATGTTGATGCCGTTCCCATAAAACAATAAACCTACATCTGCCATCAGCTGTCGATCAGGAGGAAGAAGAGTGTCGCGAAAGCAGTCAGGAAAGACATGTATATTGTTTCAGTCGTGAAGAAAGAAGTGCAGGACTTGTAATTCATTGAAATTCAAAACATTTGTTCAGAGAGTGATACTTGCCTACTTTTTACAGCATCTCATATCGACCTTATTTGTTGCCGTGATTTACAAATTTCAGATACAACTTTATCGTGTATCTTAGGTTCTAACCCTGATAAAATACAACACAGTGAAATAGTTTAGAATTTTGAAAACCATAATTTTAAGCTGCGTAACACTTTTGGAACTATGCCCTACTATTAACTTTCGCAAATTCAACTAATTTCATGGTTTTTTATATACTGTACTTACATATCTATTTTCACAAAATACTATCACATCTTATAGAAACGTTACCAGTATGCTAAATATTTTAACACGAAGTATTTCAATGATATTTTTTGCAAATAATAAAACACGGTTACAAAACTCATCATTAACTGAAGTATTAGGCCCTTTTTTTTGTTTTTCCTGTTATGGTAGCCGTAGCTTCATTGACTTCCTTTCCCAACTGTTTAATCCTTTTTATCTGTATATGCAGTCTTGTTCATTAACAATTCCGTTCTACACCAAGTCTGTTACACCATAACTGTAGATAATGTACATTGTCTCGCGGAATAAAACAGACTTAACTAGGTAGTAATGAACAATATTAAAAGGAGTGCAAATAATTCTGTGGTCTGTCACTGTATAGCACCAAAATTTGTCTTGAATGGCCATAATTTAAGTCGATTTCAGTGTAATCTGAAACGTTTGCTTCAATTAATTCCGACTCATCAACCTTTCCTGTACCTTCAGACTGAGTCAGGGATAAATAACATCCTTGATGCACCACAGTTATATAGTGAAGCATGTGCTGGACATCCAACGGTATCTTACGTTGGATAGGAGTAGACCTATGATGTTTTGGAGTTGAAGTCAAAATCCATGATTTTTGTGGCCACGCTACGTCACATTAATTTAAAGGAAGTTCCCGTGAAAAATCTGCTTAAAAACTGCAGCTTGAATTTAAGCACAAAAATCTGAACACCTTAGTTTCTGGAAAGTTAACGGGACGTCCATTCGTTGCTTCATTTGTTTTTTGTTATGTGCTGTGAATGCATCCGACTGCACGGCCACTACGGTCGGGGGTTCCAATCCCCCCTCGGGCATGGATATTTGTGCCGTCCTTAGTATTAGCTAGTTCATAAGTAGTTTGTAAGTTTAGGGACTGATGATCCTGCAGTTAAGTCCCATAAGCTCTACAAACACTTGAACATTTGAATGCATCCGACTGAACTCCCAAGAAATCATCTTCTTTTTAAGTTACACGGAAATTTCATTTTGATGTCTACTATTCTTGACAATATCAACGCCGTCGTTTGTAGTGGTACTGAGCTAAGGAGGCAGTGTTCGTCTCGAGGACGAATAGTGTCGCATCATATACAGTTTTGATTCCAACTTCGCCGTAGCCTCCGACGATCATCGTGTTAGGCATTGTAGGCGTCAAGTTCAGAAGGCGCATTCTGCCATTATTGTGGAGAGACACACATGCATAACCCCTGACGTCATGGTGTGTGGAACCATAGGGTAACTATTTAGATCACCTCTAGTGGTCCTTCAGCAGACACTGATGCTACAGATATGCGTCATATACATTCTGCGTCCACAAGTCCCGCCGCTCATATCACAACACGCTGCAACAGTGTTCCAACAAGCTAATGCACGCTCACACACAGCGCATTTCACTCTTTGTTTGCAAAATATTTACTTTGAAAAATTCTTTTTTGATAGGGTATGGCATATACCTCTACAGGAGAGTCAACACAATGAACATCGTCATCCTAATTTTAATGTACCATTTTGTAAGAGCTAAAAAAGTAATTTAATTCATATCAGAATTTAGAAAAGTAAATTATATAATTCTGTAGATTTGTGGGCTTCCAGTCATTTTAAAGCTAAATCGCATTGAGTTATACAAGGTACTGTAGTGATAGAGATACAAACAAAAGGGGCTACTAGACGAAAATGACACAAAAAAATTGTAAGATTTTGCTGACTGAGTACATCTACATGTCTACATGGGATACTCTGCAAATCACATTTAAGTGCCAGGCAGAGGGAACACTTTATAACAAGTGACCGTGAGAATGTAAACCGTAGGTATACACCTGACCACGAACCCATTACAAGAACATTCCACTATTGATCGTTCATCTACGTGGCAATGAAGGCATAAAAAAATTTCTTTGTGCTGGGTAATAAATCCCGACAAGAACGCAATCGTAAATCGAATAGTATAGAACAAACGCTAAGAGACAAATTCGCACCAATGATTTATCAGATTTTGAAGTTATAAGATAAACGAATAAGGAAAAATTCCATATATTTATGCGGATAAAATGATGGGTACTGCAAATAGTGCGTGGGAAATACGTCGAATGGATAGTACACGTAGTAAGAGCATTATATGCCATATTTTAGGGAAAAAAAAAGAAAAAAAAAAACAGGAAACACGACGTGATGAAAGGTACATAATAGAGCAGATGTGTATCAACACTGTAATGGAAAAATCTAGCCCCCTGCGTGACGATCTACCACGCTGTCCAATTTTTATTTTATTATTATTTTTTCCTTTGTCTCTAAGATTTCAGATACTGATTTATTGCGTTCTGATCCACGCCATAATCTCCGAGCCGTTTTCACTAAGCGCCATTTTGAACACTCAGGTTACAGACATACGAAGCAGGTATTGTAGCAGTATGTATCACTGTTTAGTTAAGGACAGCAGTTTTAGAGCTCTCGTAGGTTGACTGCCTCTGACGTTGATTAATTAATGATACATCAAAGCGAAAAAAACTGCAGGCAGTTTGTCCTGCAGATTTTCCGTTAGCAGACCGTGTCTCACTCCACACACATCCATACGACGGACAATTTATTGCCACTGTCCAGACAGGAGATCAACAGTAATTTATGTGGCAGCTGCTTCACTGCCGTTTCTCAGCTCGTGTTTGGTGGCGCGTTGCGGAGTAATCGATACTCCGTGATTTGTGAACTCTCACAAGAGTAAATCGCATAGCGTCAAATCGGTTGAAAGTGGACGTCTCGGTCAACGTGGCTTGTTATCCATTACTTTGCAAACTTTAGGAACCAGTTCCTTACTTCACAATATGTAAGAAAGTTCATATGAATATACGAACGAAAATCTGTAACAGTCCTCTCGCTAGGGCAACGGTTTGCCTTCGTTAATTATAGAGTTTTTATCCTACTAGCTGTCAAACCCGGCATTGCCCGTGTATATATGCATTTTTCCAGTCTTAAATTAGAAACGAAAATAAAAACTCGAAAAGATTTCATCTTCATGTATCCATGAAGACAGCTTAGAAATTACGAACCAATAAAACAATGAAATATGCATAATGTACAAAATGTTATGTGCAGTATCCCAAGAGAGAAAAATAGTAATAAGATACAAATGTTGTATTACATCAATTTAATTAAAACTTGACAATAAACAGTATTTACTGATACTTGTGATGGGAACATTTTTGTGACTCATTGTTTACGACGCCATATGTCCTGAACTATATGTGGTTCTCTAATGTAATTTCGGAGTTACATTCAGTGGTATATGTGCCTAACGTCTGCAAAATACGCCGTGAATGGTGTTAGCAGTAAAGATTTAATAAATCGAGACCTCATGCGTGATGATGCTGTTTTCCATTATCCAAATTGTTTAGCTCATGATCTATATCCCCAACTGTTATATAGTATCTAAGGAGCATTCAGTGATAAGTGTGAATGTCTCACGAATACAATTTGCAGAGTAGAAGTAATAACTACTAACGTCATGCCAAATGACGTAGATATACCTCATGAACATCGGAAAAGTAGTAAGCGATTATCTTTTTCCCTTTCATCATTTTATTGGGCTTGTCAACGAGAAAAAGTTTCGTAAAGATCTGAAATTATGCTCAATGTTTACTAAAAAGTCACTAAGTGCGCTCATTGTAAAATAGTTGATGAATAAAATCAGGCTATTACGCGCCGCAAGGTGGGGCACTTTTTATTGTTTATGACATGATATCGTATGAACTATGTATCTATAGGAAATGATTCCTGACCTTAAAGAATATTTGTACCAAATTTGGTTGTAATCGGTCCTTAGTTTAGAAGCAGATGTAGAATATTATCCCATGATGCGGCCGTTTCCACGACTGTCATTGCTTATGACGTCACATCTCCTTATGTATATATTGTAGGTGGTTCTTACCCTGACAGTGATTGTTGCCTGATAGTAAGCAACATCTGTACCAAGTCTGGTTAAAATCGGTCCAGTAGTTTAAGAGGATATGTGAAACATATGTACATACATACCCACGTACACAGATACAGCCTATTTTAGAAGATGTATAGATAAGGTATCTCTTAGGTTTAGTCGTAGCGTAAGACGCAAGTGATTATTGTTAATGAATGGTCGATAACACTTAAAGTTAATAATTTTGAAAAAGTTAGAAATTTTTTAAGTTGTATCAAATAACTGGAAATCTTTCACTGAAAATTGATAGTTATCGCGGATATCAAGGTTGTCATAAATAATGCAAAAGATTGATTTTGCCAGAACAAATGCTGAATTCTTTACAACTTTTGTAAGCAAGGGCAAATCAATCGGACTTTTGCAAGAATTAATAGAACAAGACTGCATGTTCTAGCATTCAGGGAAAATGTTTTTGAATTTACAATAATAATTCATCGCGACGCTGTAGTCTCACCTTGTATTAACAATGGTGGAGAATTTGATGAGCATAATAGATCTGTAATTTACGTTAATCTAATTGGACGGAATGAATTTGTTAAATAGTTAACAATTTTTTCCCAGGCGGCGATATGCGTAAGTGTATAAAGATATTCACTTACTTGAAAAAACGATGCAGAACAGAGATGGCTGGAGATGTGCTTCTCATCAAGTTATGCCTGAATAAGAAAGTTCAAGTGAATTTGTACACGTGGGCCACAGACAAATCATGGAGTCCATTGTCCAACTTCAACTTTATTTAACAGAGTTCAATATACAAATTGAGCTATTCGTTATCTCTAAGTCACACAATATTTATTTGAATTCATGAAGTTACGATAAGAGAAAAATATCTCTAATGATGTGCTCTGAATCCTTCATTTTCTAATTATTAATGAAAGTTAACAATTTTGGTAATTGTAGCTCAACAATACAAACTCATAAAAAAATCTCGAAATTTCCTCCTCTTTAATCTAAACACGCATGTACTCATGGTACTCGAACAATTGACGAACGACATTAGAAATTTGAGTACCGACAGCTGCAAGACAAATCATGGACTTAACACTCGATTGGTTTCACTGGCTTGTGCTTCGATAAGGAATTTCTGCATCCGAGTAGTCTGTTGCCAATACCAATTGAAGAAGGTGTCGCCCTCACGCTCAGAGATAGTGATCGAAAGAACTGATATGGAGGTAATGGGGAGGCCATAGAACCTTATCTTCCTCTTCTCTGTCATTATGGATACCAGCCAGTGCTTCTCAAACACTGTGACTCAAATAGGCTGGTGCTCTCTTTATATTTGCTGATGAACATCGTCTAGTAAGTATTGCACGGTGTTTGGAATAAAGTTCCTGTAGACAACACCAGAAAGATGTGCTGGGAGAATGTATGGCTCTATCACACAGTCACCTTCAGTTGCAACTCACACATTAATGAAGCTTTTGGCCCACTTTAGGTTTAGGTTACGGTAGTAACACTAAAAGTGGGCCTTTGCGATCGTCTTTTACAGCTCAAAATTTAAATGAAAATAACGGCTTAACCATTCATCTGACACTAAAATTGAATAACCGAATTTGTAGAGGACAAAATTCTCTACAACTTTGCTCTCTCTCGTAATTTTTTTTTCTTCATATCTCGTATCGTTTCAGAGATATTTGCAAAAATAACGGAGTTTTGACACCCTCCATTTAATTAACGAAAACCAGCCGTTCGCAGATGTCACGTGACATTCCTCGGCCAGAACTATCTGTGGCATACGCCATCTTGCGTTGGGTATTTGATGATTTTCTTATTGTAACTTACACGTTGTCATGTCAAAGCAAAGACACACTGAAGAATTAACAAAAACACGTCGTTCTTCGTACGATAAATGATAATCTAGAGTCTACAAATGCCATATTATCATCAGTTAACAACGGCTATCAATACATAGTATGAGATTAAAGAACATGACTACTAACTGTTATTTGTAGCGTAGTGGGTTGTGCGTTGGACTCTGACGCTGAAGGACAATGGTCCGGAACCCGGCACTACATAATGTTTTTCTTAAAATGTTTCAGACACTCTTATTAATTAATTTTTTATTGTTTAGATAATTATTTTGGTCCAAAATGTTAGCAAAAACGTATAAAACTACAAATCTAAAGTGGCCGTAAAACACGTCAGTGCGATTTTTTTCTCACTGTTAACAATTGGAGAGGCTACCTGTGGTTTGATATACCAAGGATAAATTCCTCAAAGTCAAGATCGTAATTCTATTTTATTTATGTCGTAACCAGTTTCGGCTTCTTAACAAGCCAGGCTGAATACATAAAATGTTTTAGGGAATTATAGTTATCGTCATACTAATACTACATATTATACACTTAACACATTTTGCCATCATATCCCTAAATCATATATTCAAATCCGAGAATGATAAAAGAATTTTTGGGCTTGAAAAAGACCATCATGTAAAGCAAAACATACACCGGTAGTAAAATTTTCATATACCAACGTCTTTTAAAATCCCTAAAGTATGTTTCAAAGTGCATGGTGTAAAGAGTTGTGGCCAACAATGTGGCAAACGGAAGACTGCTGCATTCAGTGATAAATGTTGATACTGACTGCAAAGTGTGTTGCCAACAGAGTTACTACTTGAAAAGTACAAAATCCGCCATGGCAGTTTTGCCGCACGAACAGCAAAAATGTAGTAACCAATGAACTTTCATCCTTTCATTATTTTGTGTTCTGTAATGGCCTGAAATTATATGTGAAGCTTCTTGGAACTCGTTAAGTGTTAACATTTTTGAATAATTGACGAATGACATTGCAAACATGAGTGCCGACAGCTGCAGGACAAACACCACAGTTAATTGCTATTCTTGTAATATCGTATTAAACATAAGAAATCATTTATAATCGTAAATTCGTCAATAATTACATGGAATATTGAGAATGATATTTTTATTGCCCCAGTGTCAGGTAGGCCAAACAGGTCACAAAGATTAGCGATAGAGTGTTACTGATACCCCTGGACTAGTGATAATTGGTATACATATCAGAAGTATTAGCATGCTGTAGTTATTCTGCAGTACTGTGTCAAAATTTAAATGTTACACACTTCCTGCTGCACAGTCAAATTGAGAAAAGGTGATGGTTTTTGCACAGTATATGTGGTATAAGGCGGTATGTACATGGCTTATAAAACAAAATTTGTTCATGGGTCATTCCTGAGAAATCTACCAAAAATAGTGCCTTTTGTGTGAAAAAAAAAGAAAAAAAAACTACAAATTGCGGGGATGGCCACTTCGATATTCATTTCAAATCACTGTCATTTCTAGCATATGTTTTAAAATGACAACTCAGACTACTTATTTAATTTTTCTATTGTATGTATCCAAAGGATCAGAGTTGACGTACTTGGGTGCAAAATTTAAACAAACAACAAATAAAATAAAATTTTAAAAAAATGTTTGGCCATTTTATACCGTAGAACGTAAATATCTGAGTAAATGACCAGAGCAAATAAACAATATATTCTGTAGCAATTTATCCAGAAATTACATTTTCTAGTTTTCTAAAATCTTTACCCATTACAAAGATACACTCGAGAAACCGTGATGTTTGGAAAGAAAACCATTCGTTCCTCACCGTGCACTTGATCACGTCTTTCATTGAACTGTCTGACTGAACTTATAACCACTGAAACATTCATAGCATCTTGTCCGCAAACCTTGCAGATATGCCGATGAATTTCCTTTGTTCAATTGTTTGAAAATCTATCGGGTTCAACTACTGGGTCATTAGTCCGTAGCTTACTAACTACTTAAACTAAGGTAAACTACCGTAAGTACGACACAATCACCCATGCCCGAGGGGGTCTCGAACCTTCGACGGCGAACGGCCGCACGAACCTCAGCACGGCACACCAGCGCGCACGGTTAATCCGCCGCGGCGATTTCCTTTAGTTTAACTGTCTTTGTATTTAGAAAACGAATCAGAGATCTCATTTCACACGCGGCGGCATTTTCAATTACGGCTGACATTATAAAGAAGCACAACTAAGCACACGTCGGCAGCAAGAATCTGAAAATGGCGTACAGGTCTTCTCCTTGAGTCAGAGTAACTACCGCGCATGCTCGGAACTGCGATCGTAGCGCTGCCGCGGACAGAAATAAAAACGGAAATTACCTTTTGTGGAGGACCGTCGTATTTGCGCTTTTTTGTGCTCTGACCGTATCATTTTTCAGCACATCATTAAACTGATGGATGTGTACATTGTGAAGCGGAAGATCGAACACAGAAACACTGTATCACTTGGATATTGTTGTGACTAATACAACAAAAAAACCTTGGAAATACGGTTTATTCAACACGATATACAAGTGCACATTAACTGAAAACATTCGGGCCCATTCCCGGTACAGTGTAACAAAGTCTATTTCTTTACTGACAAAGGGATAGGCCGTAGCCCAAAACACAAAGTCGTAATCGTGATACCATCGGTTGATCGTGGCCGAGTCGGAGTCCGTAGGTGGTCCAGTGGGCTGGCGTAGTCGGTCCTCAGCATAGTGGTGGTTCGTGACATTCCTCTGCGTCCTCCAGATATAGCTGGCGCTTGGCGGAAGGGTCCACTGTTGCGAGTGACAGCGACCTCTGTATACGTCAGCGGACAGTGACGTGGCGTGTGAGCTGCGACCTCTGTAAAAGATAGTCCCCTGTTTAGCTTTGGTGTTTATGTTGATGTTTTCCTGTCAATGTTTACCAAGCGCGATAATTGTCTCTAGTCGTCGGCTTTCCGGCTTTGCCTGGTACTCCGCTACCTGCGTACATGGACCTCTACCGGGTGGTTTACTTTGTAGGGGCTATTCTTACTGGCTTACAGATATGAAAATATCTTGCATAGGAGCCCAAAACGATTCCTGTAACAGACTTAAAAAATTCGCATTTAACGTGTCAGACGCCGGCAGAGCAGTTGATAGAGGGAGGCGGCATCTGCCCACAGAGATCTGTCCTAGGCGGTGGCTGCGGCCGCGCCAGCGGTCGGCTGCGGTGTCTCCGGGCGCGGCGACTGCGCGTTCACAGCGCCGATTAAATGGCTTAACACAAAACAAACAGCGGCACCCAAAAAGCGAAACAAAAGCGGCCGACAGCCAAATAAACTGACGCAGCCGCGCCCCGCCATCATCCGGGAATGTCACCGCTGCAGGACCCCGCGTCAGGCCCCCTTTCTCCTCCCCCACACAGCTCACCCCCACCACCAACCCACCGCCCCGCAAAGCCAAAAGTCCGATTCCCCATCAGCAGACTTTTTTTTTTTTTATCACTGCACCGGGGACACCGCGCGTGGGAAAATAAAGCTGAAAATACAATCCGGCGCAATGCGAGCGGAATATTGGCCGCACTGATCCGGCTCGTTGGCGATCCGGCGCCGGCAGAAATTAAATACCTGTCGGCCGCGCGTGATGGCCGAAGACGAGTCGAATGGGCCAGCTGCGCTCCGCAGCGCACCGGCTGCCGGTGGCCAACTGCCGGCAATGGCTAAACAATGCGCCGGTGCTGTAGTGCACTGGCGAACTATAAGGCTGTCGGTGGCCCGGGGCGGCGGCAAAGCAAAATGAGGGCCTCCGTCCACTCGCAAATACATGTGTTACGAGGCGCGTTTTTTAAGTGTGTTCGGTTTTGTTGTAGACACTAGTAGTACACGCACATACCGCAACCAGCGCGTGCGTCGTGTACCGCCATGCGTCTGGAGCAAGTGTGCTCAGTTTCACCTCTGTAGCCAACCTGCACGGTTCTGTTCTGTGCTTTCAAAATGTTTAAAGACTATCAACTCGCCCGCTGCGTGTGAGGTTCGCTTACTAGGGGAGGCCGCCAATTGTGAAATTCAGATTCGATTCATTCTGCCCATAATGAAAGCTCATGGCCAGAGGTGTAATCTGGCAAAGCACCAAGATGCACTTCTCAGCCGTTGTCGAGAAAATCGACAATTAAAAAAAAAGCCGTTGCGGTGAAATACTCTCTACGATTGGTAATATTGTGCAGAGGCGTGGCGTAGCGGTAAGCGCTCGGGTTGGTAATACGGAGGTCGCCGGTTCGAATCTCGTCGCATGCAACTTTTTTTAATTATTTGTGTTTTGTAATTCAAATGTACACAGACATATATATGAAGACAATTAGTAACATTTGATTAATAACATTTGATGTTCGAAGTCACCAGTGTTTCCACGACAAACAACTTTCAAACAACTTATTATATGCCAATGGCGACTTCGAACATCATTATGTTTTCCGCAAACAAAGTTGTATTTCATAAATGTTATTAATTGTCTTCATAATGTTTACCACGTATAGTTAACGGAAGAAGTATAAACGATATTCCGAATACGTATAGTGTAAGTCAAACCTGACGAACGATAGAACAATTTTTCAGAATGTCAATCAGGTGTGTTCCCAACAGATAATTTAAAAAACAATTGTTCTTGTAAAAACGCATCGTTTATCAAATGTGCTCGATGTCGTGCTGTTTTCTGCTTTCCATATTTCACTCTGGTTCGTAATAATAATAAGTTACATGCCGCGAGATTAGATCCGGCAACTTTCGGATTACGAACCCGAGCGCTTACCGCTACGCCACGCCTCTGCACAGTATTACTACTCGTAGAGAGTATTTCACCGCAACGGCTTTTTTTTAATTGTCGATTTTCTCGACAACGGCTGAGAAGTGCATCTTGGTGCTTTGCCAAATTACACGTCTGGCCATGAGCTTTCATTATGCGCAGTATGAATCGAATCTGAATTTCACAATTGGCGGCCTCCCCTTGTTAGTGATATGGTTATTGTTACCAAGGAATCTGTCTGCTGCAGAAATTCATCGACAGATTTGCAGAAAGTATGGTGATACTGTGCTACATTACACATTCGCACTCCACTGAAGGTGAAGTGCTTAAAGATCGTATTCATTTCAACAAAAATCAACGGAATCATAGATTACGAAGCAAGAATACACAGTAGTAAGGCAATGGTATGTGAGCAGTGGCGAGAACTCAAGCCACTAGCTATAAACCCTTGAAGTTGGATTTCGGAGCCACGTGGTTCCTAAAGCCAGGAAAAAAATTCAATTTCCGAAAAATAAAGAAAAATAACTAAGGCATGCCACCCTTCGAAATGCGTAGGATATCATAAGGAAGCTAAAGAAATACAGCCAGACGCGATTCAAAGGGCTTACACGGATGGACGAAGTCCAGTCTTCAAAAATCAGAAAAATGGAATAAATTCAAAGTCGGAGGAAAATCAACTAAGAAGTACGACATGAAGCCCCTAGAAATTCGTAGTATTTCATAAGCAAGCTAATAAAGAGGGTAGCGTAAGGCTAGAAGAGAATTTACTGACGGAGTCTGAAAGCAAAGTACAAGTTGGAAATGAAACAGCAATTTAAAATAGACGGAGAGGAGATCGCGATGTACTACGGGAAATCAGAAAGGTACATGCATGATTTCTTGCCTGAAGGGCATAGAAACAGACACAGGGGTAGCTGAAGGCTTTGTTCTAAGAACACACCATGTGGAGTACATATCACTCGCAGAAGGAGAAAACGGAAAGGAATATTTCACATACACTACACAGAATATAAATATTCCCACACATTAGTCGCATTCCCACAAAGCCAGAAAGAAATTAAACCGAATTCGTACACCGCCAGCTAGACTCACAAAGGTTACCAATTCCCAGCCTTTATCAAACCGAATTAGTTACATACTCACCTCATTTACCTATGCAGAATCACGGAAATGAAATTGAATACACTTCCGTATGTGATCGGAGAAACTTATTCCGAAAAGTGAACCTGAGTTTTGAAGTCAAAATTGAACAAACCAGACAACGAATCGCTACCATCTCAAGGGAGGAAATAAAATAGGAACATCTTACCAGGTCGAAGCCCAGCCACAGAGTGAGGAGACCGCCCGGGATTCGTCTGGCACGACCGGAAATCGGTAAAAACCCAGAAAACCGAGGTTTTGGAGAGCATAGACTCGCACGTCATGCCGAGGCTCGCTACTGGGCATTGCCAACCCAACTTGTAACCAAAGGGTAGAGGCACCTCTTTGGTAGCATCAAAAGCAGATGTTGGTAACGACTACCCATCGATATGAAGCCAGAGAAACATGCAAATCGAGCAGCCAGCAGCAAACGACGAAAATTCTCATAGATACTCTCAGACTGCCATGCCCAAAGATGCTCATACATGCACATACATAATAAAGCAAGTACACATTCTCACAAGGAGAATGGCGTTACAGAGAAACCGCTCATATTACCACATTCATAGACACAATGATAAATTATTAGCATAATAAAATCCCAGCAATATTAACACACTATTACAGAAACTAAGATTTAAAAACATGAAATGAATTGCTATTCCTCATGCCTCCAAACGAAAGGGATTCTCGTTTAGCAAAAAGGCCCGTCTAGTGAACTTAGATAAATTACAAAGTTAAAAACCTAGGGAAGAAGGCAGATAGCCGTCTTTCAACTGTTATGAGTAAAGGCAAAGTGCGTAAGTGGGTACGAGAATTCGAAGATGACTGTGACAACGTCCATGATGAGGACCGCTCCCTTCGATTACAGACGACTTGGAGGTTTCAACTGAAGCGAGTATTCGTGAGAACAGGAGCTTCACAATAACAAGTCTCTCAAACGAATTCCTGACGTGTCGAGATCAGTGCTTTACAAAACGGCAGTGAACTCTTGGTTATAGGAACAGGAAGGCAAAATTGTATGAAGATAGTATTTTAAAATTGGTTGAAAGCCATGATAAGTGTTTGAACGAACTTGACAACTATGTCCAAAAATAAAGTATATACTTCCTGAAAATGAATTTACTTTTTTGAAATAACCTTTCGGTGTGTGCTTACGTTCAAACGGAACTTACTTAAAAAACGCGCCTCGTACTATAAATAAGTAGGTTTTAAGATTTGGAGGCCCCTCCAGGACGAGGGGCACGGGCCAGTCTAAAAAAAACTGCTTTCGAGACTTGGAGGCCCCATAATGGGAGGCCAAAGACGCTAAAAAAACACGCGCTTTCGTGACGTATTTGGGGGCCCCTCAAGATGCAAGGGCAGTCAGCCCCCTCCCCGCCCTCCCCCATTAGTTCAAATGTTCAAATGTTTGTAAATCTATCGGACCAAATTGCGTGGTCATCAGTCCGTAGCTTACAAACTACTTAAACCTAGGTAAACTAACCTAAGGACAACACACACACCCATGCCCCAGGGAGGACTCGAACCTCCACGGGGAGCAACCGCGCCTCCGTAGCGAGACGCTTTAGACCGCTCGTCTACTCCACCGCGGCACCCCCTTAGTTCGCCACTGCTGTAGTGGTAATGCTTGTCTGACTGTTTTGGGTGGGAAAATGCCGTACTGAAGTGTTTGAAAAAATTTTGAAATGGGAGGACGCCTAAATGAGTGAAATGGTAAACCATTTGCAAGTAAAATATTTTGCAGAACAAGTAACCCACAGAAATCGACGAATAGTTACCTTTTTTTTTCGCCGTAGTCGAAGATCTCGTAGTTGAGTTCAAATAAAATTATTTTCAAACCGCGTAACTATTCTCCGACATTGGATGGAGGTTCGGTGAAATTAAAGTCGAGGCTTGTGTAGCAATTTTTATAAAGGCGGAATTATTTTTTAAAGAATGGTAGTGAAAGGTGGACAATGACAAACAATCGGACTTCGGAAAAATTTACGCGAAAAAAAAATGATTGCAGTTTCTACGCCAGTAAAATTTTGATAAATACGGAATAAAATTTGGAAAATGGAGTGGCAAGCTACACGACATACAGTTTCAACGCAACCAAATTCCAAACCCGCAAGGTCGACACAACTGGAAACAGCACGATGGATAGTGGGAGGAAATGATAAAAGTAAAGTGAATTAAAAAAAAAGTAGAACTGAAATTGACTGGAGGATTCTTAATGAAAAACAGAAATCAAATAGGTTTCATAGTTACCTGAATTTACATCAAAGTAGTACATCGGCTACAAAGAATATAATAATGAACAGAGCAAAATACATCGAAGTGTTCTCAGCCTGGAGTAAGAAAAAATAAAATACACAAATTTTTTTCTTACTTCCTTGCAGGAAGGAATAAATGAAGGTAGTAATAATTATTAAGTACTCTTTTATGTATCAGAGTAAAATAATTGCGTTGACTGACGATTACAAAAAGTACTGAAGTTGTTCTATGTAAAAAAAAAAAAAAAGTTGTTTGAGGATTTTTGCAGTATCGTAATCTAAAAACGCCCCCTTTGACATGGCGAATAGTACATGAAATGGCCCGTGAGCCATGGCAAGTACAGCAGGATTTTAATAGATTACAATAAGTTACATACCTTAAATTTAATAAAATAATAATAACAAGAACACATAAAATTCTTATTACATTAGTGAATAAAGTTCTTTCCATCACATCACTTTATCAATCCGTTCACAAATAGTTTTTATATGGCTAATTTGAGTAGTGGCATCGATGGTTTGCTATGTTGAGGTTGGCAATGGTGGGCGTTGCGGCGGCGTCGAGGTCAGCCGACTGTGCGCGTGTCAGTCAGCGGTAGCCCCTCCCCCGCTACCAGAAACAAATATGGCTGAGTGGCTGCGCCACTGCTTGCGTTGAACCATTGGTGGCATAGTGTTTTCAGTATCTCTGCTTAATTTTTCTTTTCTTTTCTTTTCTTTAGTACTTGAACTGCACCTGATGGTGTCCTTTTTATTCGTCACTCGACACTGTTTATTTCACGGACATGATAATGTTGATGTCCTAACTTGTCGTTTGATGCCTGCACACGGGTTCTGAGAAAGTCATATGTGCATGGTTATCACTGTTGAAGATTTCATTGCATAAGGCGTTCTTAGTGGCGTTACAAAACGTCTTTTACCAACGCGCACTGTCTGAATTAAAGGGCCGTAGGTGAATTGCACAATTGTAATCATTATCTTATTTTTCAAAGGCGTCTGTTCGTTAGCACGAATGATTGTTCTAAAATTGACACTGTCTTTAACATAAGTATTTCACTTTCATACAAAACGCTTGGCGTCCTTTCACAGGCATATCACTGTAAATGTTACAGTTAATACTGCCGTAACACAGCTTGAGTCTCACAGTAAATGTTCAAATGTTTGTAAAGCTTATGGGATTTAACTACGGGGTCATCAGTCCCTAAACTTACAAACTACTTATGAGCTAGCTAATCCTAAGAACGGCACAAATATCCATGCCCGAGGGGGGATTCGAACCCCCGACCGTAGTGGCCGTGCGGACCGTGACTGAAGCGCCTCAGTCCCCTCGGCCACCGCGGCCGGCAGTCTCACAGTACATCATTTTATCATTACACGTATAATTGTCTCCTTACTATCATTACATTACATTACATCGTAATTACTTTACAGTAAATAGCTTGTCCATCAGCTACATAGTAAATAAATTTTTCTCAGAAAAGAGTACACAAACGACATTTTTGTTGTTGAACGTAGCATCTACTATTTTAGTAGACCTATGTTCATGTCTGTCACCACTGAGTACGTTCTGTTTCCAGCTTGTACTAACCGTTTGATCGTACCCTTATTATAATTCCGATCGCCGGTATTACCTTTTCTGCTTAATAGTCTATGACCTAGCTCGTCTTGTTTACGTGTTTACATAGCAGATCCACTCACACACACACACACACACACACACACACACACACACACACATATATATATATATATATATATATATATATATATATATATATATATTGACAAATAAAATATGACACAAAATATTGTATCTATAGTACATTTAAATTAAGGTAAGACCAAGCGCGGCCGTTTTGCTAGACACGAAAGTTTCGTTGCGTCATTTGTGCGGCAGAAGTGAAGGTGAAAGAGGAAAGGAAGAATGAGGAGAGGTGAGACAAAAGAGATCTTGCTAAATTATTCTCACAGTATCAATTTATACAAGTACAGACTCAATGAAGCAAAGATCACTTTTAAATGCAGTGTAATTTTTCTTACACAAAAAAATGAATATTCATTCCTAACATGGAAACATCCTCATTTTTCGTTATATTATCAGTGCTTACAATTATGCACAGCCGTGCCTAATCATGACTTGCATGTATGCCTATGACTTCATACCTAAGATAAACGTGTAAACGTCTGCTCTCTGCGTTGTGCTATGTTTCCGACAAAATTGTTCAGTTTTCTTCCAAAAATAATGCACCTCCGAATTCCTATCGTAAAGATTAGTGTAGCGACGGCAACGACACGTACATGATGATTCTTCTAGCTACAAAGAAAATTCTTATAGCTAAAACTTAAGTGTAGGGTGTCCCAGCAAAAGACATAAAATAAGTTTCCATACCAAACCAAAGCGTGAGGTGGCATGCGTCTAGCCCACGCTACGAGCGTGTGTTTATCAAACAAAAGTATCGTGGCATAAAATTGAGTGAAAGATTCTCCGTGCATCTGCATTATCTGATTGTACTATTTTGTGTCTCTGTGCATAATAAAAGGATACCTTACAGCTAGCTATACTGTACACAAATCTGCTGTCTACTCGTGCGCAAAAATGGCAAATAGCAAACTACGTAATAGTTGAATGGAAAATCTTACACTCTGAATGCGTTGTGACATCCTTAAGTGGTTACAACAGCTAAAGAGAATTGCTATTATTTAGGTATGCGAGTGCAGTAAACATCAAAATATGTTTTGAAATTTTGGTCGAATTACTGATTTTTTTTTTATTTTTTTTTTTTTTATTCGCATATTTTATTCACAACACAGACGTTAGTATCGAGGTATTTTGAGCGTTATTTTGTTGGTAGTTAACACTGCCAAATCAATAATGCTAGCATAATCTTCGCCACAGCACCAAAGACAAGACATTTAACTACTTGAATAAAATAAAAGGAATAACACTCATGCTCACACTCTCAGCAACGTACAGACGGCAACACAACACAACCTCCGAGATTAAAAGATTAATGCCTCACAAGTGGCTACACGTCGTATCAAGCGGCAAAATGTCGTACTAGAAGCATGTTGTTCATCAACAAAAATGCAACATTAAGGATTGATGCACAAAATAAAGTATAACTCAACTTTCAATACGTTGTTGTCCAGGAACAACACTGGGAATGAAAGGATCAAGCGATGTTGCTTTGCGCGTTCTGCGCATGCGTGTGTGTAAAATAGCCAGCTGATCAGTGCAACATTGCTAACAAAATGTCTGTGCCATGGTGTGCATTATATTGCCAATGAAAATGGTTACAACATTGTGCGCTCCAGGTCCAAGTAAATAATAATTCTCACACACAAACTAGAACAAATCACCTCCATATCTCCATTCAACATACACACAACTATTCCGTAAATATAAGTATTTCTTCTACTCGCACAATTTATCCCAAAACAAGCTTATAAAATGAAACAAGCTTTATGTATATATTAAGTACTTTCCTGTTGTCTTGAGTGTCGTTTGACAAAATGCTGCGCACGATGTCTTGAGGCTTACAACTATAAATATCTTGCTGCTTACGCTAAACATGAAAACTCTTTAAGTCTTTTTGCCGGCCGCGGTGGCCGAGGAGACTGAGGCGCTCCAGTCACGGTCTTCACGGCCACTACGGTCGGGGGTTCGAATCCCCCCCTCGGGCATGGATATTTGTGCCGTCCTAGTTCGTAAGTAGTTCATAAGTAGTTTGTAAGTTTAGGGACTGATAACCCCGCAGTTAAGTCCCTTAAGCTTAACAAACATTTTTTTAAGTCTTTGTGTGGATAAAGGCCTTCTATTTTTCCTGAAGTAATATTTACTAAAAGATAACTGCCTTTTGGTGGTATGTGAACAATTCGATACCGTCCACTGTACATGTGTTGCCATTTCTTATTCACTTTATGTAAAGCTGAAGCTTTTGGATGAGTGCGTATTACACTAAATCATCTGTTTCAAACCTCTGGACATGTTTTAGCTGTCTGTCATAGTAAGACTTCCTATTAAAAGCTACATCAGTTATGGCTAATAAATCATCTCTCTCTTCTAGCGCGGAGTTGTTTCTAGGCGCTTTTGGTATGAGGATGAGCCAGTCATTGCTTTCTTTGATGAACAAGATGAGATAGTATGGTGTGTATGTTGCAGAATATATGGAAGGGATGAGCCTTAGAAGTTTGTTTGAGTTGCAGAAGTCTGCTGGTTAACTTCTGTCACTTCCGTAATCGCTATACTAGATGGTGGTGGTCTCCAATTAGTTTGTTGAGCATTGTCAATCATCAAATTTGCCACAGGTACGAAATCAGTACGTCTTGCGTCATTCGGTGGACTATGATTCGGGAAAAGTCTCTCTGTATAGTCAGCATTCCGTTGTGGGTTGTCTGAATAATTGTTTCTGCCCCCATTCCGGTTGTTGTTTCCTGTATTTCCCCTATTTTGGTATCCCGGATTGTATCTGTAACCATTCCTTTGGCTAGGTATGGTGCCCCCATTATCTGACTGTCTGTTGTGGTTTCCGTTGCTTCCGTTGTTATGTTGACGCGGGGCCTGTGCACCTGTGTGCAAACTGTTCGCTTGTGGCGTCTGTGTATAGAAAAGCTGCGGTTGGCTACCCTGCGGAGAAGGCAGCGGCTTCAGCTGTGCTGATCCGTTATTGTTATTATAACGGCGAGCGTTCCCGTATGAGTTGTTGCTGTTTCAATTTCGTCCATGTATTGTCCTATCGTCTTCGTAGATTAGGGCTAGAGTGTCTACGGTAGAGAAAAAATCTTCAAGTTTATGGATCGGGATACTGTAGATGTTATTCGGAAGTCATCCGATTAGTACACTCAACACCTCACGATGAGACACAGGCTCATCAAAAATCGCGCCTTGTTTAGGTATGTCTCAAAATACCTACTCAGGTGCGACTGGTCGCGTCAGTGGGAACTCAGCCTTACTGTAGATCAGGGGTGGCCAACCTTTACAGCCGGCGGGCCAAATAATTGAGAGTGGATTACCCCGCGGGCCGCATTATCGATTTTTCTATTGTGAAGTAAAATAGCAAGAGATATTAATTTATTAAAAAAATACAAATGTGATTTAAAGAACATTTATTGTACAAATTATAATAAAATCCTTACTAAACCATTTATTCATTTTTCTCATTTTGAATGCAAAAATACGATCAAGCCTGACTGTAATCACCTGATCTTTTCCTTGGAGTCGAGTATTAATAACATTTACGTTACTAGTTATACCAACCAAGAACGCAAAGTCGGAAAGCTATTCGTTATTATCGAACTCCGAGAGTCTCTTTGCCTTGCTTTCAAAGAATGGTTGTATTTCTTACTTCAAACACTCTTTTCAACATTTTTCACGGGCTAGCCATCTTATCTCTGTATAATACGAAATGTTACTTTGCTCTGTATCCAAAGACTTCAAAAATTATTGGAAGTGTACACTCATCCAAAGCTAGTGAATAAACCTCTCGATTTAATAAAGTTCACTGTTTTCACAACTACCTTCATGGCATGCTCCATTTTGAGGCACTTCGCACATAAATTCTCTTGATGGATAAATGCAGTGAAAGTTTAACAGTGATATACTACCAGCTTTGCAGATCTCATTATCAGTTAACTGAACTAATCATTCGCTTATCCCAGGCATTGCTGTTGTTAGCAGCGATAAGTTGTCAAATTTTAATGAAAACCAACTAATGACGATGTAAATCTCGTGACTGAAGTGGATACAATGCCGCTAATTCTTCTGTTTTATTAACATGGGCATCAAAATCACTGGCATAAATCGCCACTTGGTCGCTATCCGGAATATCTGTACACTCATCCAAACATAGTGACTAAAACACCAAGCACGATTTTTAAATTATCTTCAATTTGTCTTTCACTGTCGACACACGTCTAGTAATATTTTGAAAAGACAGGCTTACTTTTGAGAAATCCTGTTTCTTTTGTGGACGCATCATTTCGACGACGGTCTGAAAGCATTCCTTTAACATTTCGCCGTCTGAATATGG
Source organism: Locusta migratoria (assembly GCA_026315105.1). Taxonomy (NCBI): domain Eukaryota; kingdom Metazoa; phylum Arthropoda; class Insecta; order Orthoptera; family Acrididae; genus Locusta; species Locusta migratoria. The sequence continues at coordinate 734,593,195 of CM048744.1, read as the reverse complement.
GTTTGATTTTTTTGCCAGTATCAGAGCTACTGCAAAACTCGCTTTCACGTAGCATGTTGTCTCTGATTTCTCCATTGTAAATAATTGCTGTTGAGTAGAAAGTTGCCTTTTTAAGCCGTTTACTTGACTTGTTGATATTGTCCCTTGTACTTTCCGAACATAGCTGCGTGTTTAGTCTCATAATGCCTTTTGATGGTATATTCTTTTGGAACAGAGATTCCTTGCATATTATATATATCGGTTTTATTTTATATTACACACACACACACACACACACACACACACACACACACACACAAAAGTTTACTGTCCACCTGTCTTGAAAAGTTCTCAACTCCTTTGTAACTTTCCTCTTCTTATGTCCTACTTCTTTGGTAGTTGACGCCATACCAAGTTTACGTCTTCAGTTGAAACAGGCATTTTCCACCATAAGTCAAACTGGCAAAGACATCACACGGTAATCGAAGTATTGTAATATATATATATATATATATATATATATATATATATATATATATATGTGTGTGTGTGTGTGTGTGTGTGTGTGTGTGTGTGTGTGTGTGTTGTACGTGAATTTCAGATTGAAATATGTTACGTAAAGTAGTTCCATGCATCTCTAGAAAACTCCCTACAAATCTACTTTAAAGTTCTGCGAAACAGTTTAACACCGAAAAACACTAGAGGCGCGTGCAACGTGTTCACTGGTTGATTGAAGCCTCCGGAAAAAAAAGCTGATCATGTAAAAAAAAAAAAAAAAAAATAAAAAAAAAATAAAAAAAAATTAAAAAAAATGTGTCGTTGAATTATGATTCTTCATTACATTCTCCTAGCAGATCATTTTATCTGCAATGCACATGTGCAAAACTTCCTTGAAGGCAACATACACGCCTTACGGTTGTTTTTGTCGCACTGAAGATTTATGAAAAACAAGGCATATTTGGTAAAATTACAGCAGCCTTTCTTCGTGCATAAGACAGAGCGATTTTCTTACAATCTGTTATTTACTGTGGTTTAGAATTCATGACTTCTGAGATAACAATGATTTTGTTACATTTAGTTATTTACTGTGATTTCAAAATTCAAACGTTTGCAAATCTAAGGGACGTAACTACATTGGTCATCAGCCCCTAGGCTTAAAAACTACTTACAGTAACTTATGCTAAGGATAATACAAACACCCATGCCTGAAGAAGAACTCGAATTTCTGACGGCGAGCAACCGCAAGACGCCTTAAAAGGGCCGGCCACTCCAGCGCGGTACTTTAGCGTCCACGATGACAGGGATTTCAATATTCAATATATTTATACCAGTGGTAAGAGATGACATGCTTTCAGCCTAAATGGCGGTACCACAGAGGTATACTTCTCGTCAAATTATCAGTGTTTCATTTAAGTACGGTATTATACGTACTTGGGAAGCTTGATAGTCCTTTCTCTCGAGGATTTTTGATACTAGTATTCAACTACTTTAGGAAATTTGTGTTTTAGTTCTGAACGTCATGTGTCGTAAACATAAAAATTGCTGATGCTTCACTTAACCTGGCAGCCTAACTTTAAGATTGCGACATCTTTTGGTATGATTCTTACTGAAAAGTATTCTACATTTCAGGTCTATAACATTATTAGTTGCTTTAAATAACACAGAAAGGCAGGGTCATATCTGTACATTTGTAATACGCAATCCTTAAAAGGCATCAGTAAAACTACATTATTATAATTAGTTTTGTACTACTGAAATTAAAAGATGGTACTGAGGCAGAAACCATTGCTAATGTCGACCGGTGTACCTAACCGCCATGACTGAATATATAAAATACATACAAGTCTGGTAAAAATAAAGACAATCATCTTAGATCAACTGTAAAAAGATAGAAGCTGGTTTTACTTGAAAGATTAATCTGTTTAGTCACAACCGCTACTAATCGTCCCCTTATTACCATCCATTCACTTTGACTGGAAACGATTCAAGAATTTATTTCCGAACATTCAACGCTAACGCAGTAGCTAAAGAGATTATAGTTCAAAGAATGCAACATCAATCTGAAGGGTCCTCTGTCACTCGGTACAGTGAATTATTATCTTCTGTTGATAGAAGAGGAACTGTAGACACCGTTGTGTATTCGGCTGATGTGGCAGCAATGAAGGTGCCCGCTACGTCACTCAATTGTCTGTGCTCCAGCCTGCAGTCGCCACAACCGAACGCTAAGGATTCATAAACACGAGCTTTTTTCCGTCTCCTCCTCGCCCGCCCGCTCACATGTAGCAAAGCTGCCCTTTTCTCCGGTGGTCCTCTCGCCACACTCATGACCACACGTCCGCATCTCGAGCACCTCCGCCCTCAACTGACTTCCGCAAGCGTGGAACTGGCCGCCACGGAATTCACAACGGCCGTCCGACGCCGTCCAAGCTGCCTCTCACGTCCCTGTAGTTCTCACACTGTCGACCGCCTCAGCCACATGCCACGCAACATACTGTAGTGTTTTACAAACAGGAATTTACAAGAAAATTCAATAATAGTTGAATCAATGAAATTATATATATCTACTGTAATTCGATACGATACTAAAGACATTTGATGGAATGCTATTTTACAGTTATGCATGAAATAAAAGTCTAAATTTTTCTTCTATATGAAACAGCTGCGCGAGCCAAAACTCATCGGTTCGCGGGCTGCATGCGGCCCGCGGGTGCGGGTTGGCCACCCCTCCTGTAGATGTTAGTCGGAAGTCGTGCGATTAGTACTCTCAACACCTCACGGTGAGACATGGCCTCATCAAAAAATCCTCAGGTTGCCACTGCGCTCATTGAACGGAAGAAGGATATAGATTTCATTCTTTCCTCTTTTTTTGTATACCGGAGGACAAATTTTTATTTAAAAATGCGTTCTCAAATTCCTGAAGAGTGGCGCAGTTGCGGAACACTCCGGCGGTCTATATTATTCCCTCACTCTCAATGTACCCCATAAGAATGCGTATCATTCTGCGCTCACTCCGATTTACTGGTAATAACTCCCTGAATGACTGTATGAATATTACTGGGTGTACTGATGAATGTCGGAAATCGGTGATGTTTGAGCATGCTTTCCTCCATTAAAATTGATGCAACGCTCAGGTGAGGTGATTGAGATCTCTGTAGTCCGTTACATCTGTCTGCGTCATTCCAGTCGTGCTCATCTGCATGGGCGTGTATTACATCATGGGTATGGTTGCGTCCTTCGTTAGGGGATGACGTCTTAGAAGATGTGAGTCGCGCATATACGTCACGAGTTACTACTTGTGGCCGTTGCGTCATCTAGTCGGGTGCTGTTTCGTCAACTGAAACTTTTTGTTTCCTGTCACCTGGTGCACTGTATTTCTGCAAACATGCTTTGAGGCTTGTGAACTCATCTTGTAATGATTTGACTGTTACGCTGTGGTCTTCATGCACTTTGGTTGCAACTTCCGTATTACAAGGTTCAGATCATGTGTTAATTTCTCATTAATTCGTGTTGCAGTCTATTCAAGAAATGCTTGGATACGTTGCTCGTTTTCTATCAAGATAGCATTGGCCTGGGTGGTTATGTGGGTAACAGTTGTCTTATGTGTTTCGAGTCTAATTTTAATGCTGACCTGTCTTGTGTCAAACTTTCATTGCGGAAGGCAAGATGTTCAGATGTTTGTAGAGCTTATAGGAGTTAACTGCGGGATGATCAATCCCTAAACTTACAAACTACTTATCAACTAGCTTATACTAAAGACGGCACAAACATCAATGTCCGAGAGGGGAGGGTATTCGAACCCCCGACGGGGAACGGCCTCGCGCATAGTAGCATAGCGCCTCAATGCGCTCGGCCGCGGCTGCAGAAGGAAAGTTTCGGGTGATTAGTGTAACGTTTTCTAATTGTTCGCCTGCCGCGAATATTTTCTCGCCCACAGTTGCTAAATGACTGCTGCCTACCTGCTCCTCGAGAGTGACAAATTTGCCGTATGCTGACAATCTGTGTTCGTAACTGTTTATTAACTTCGTCTTAGATTAATAATGGTAAATCCTGCTGAGTGGCTACCAGTTGTTTAAAGCAACATCTCCTCACGAGTCATTATTTGTTCAGCGAGTTCATGTTCCTGTGCTTCTAACCTTGACAAACTGTATTGTTGTACCTCAAATTGACTCTGTTGTGTTTCTCTAAGACTGTCTATTTCGTGCTTTTGCGTCGGTTGCAAATTTATAAGTTCTTGTTTTTCGATATTATTTAAGGTTGCCTTGTTGATTATCCAACTCTTCTTCAGTGTGTTTATAGTGCTGTTCGAACTTGCTATCCTTTTTTGATTAATCTGGGTCACTGGCAATGTCAAATTCTGAAAGATAGCTTCGAAACGTGTAAACCACGAATCAGCGTACGCCCGCGGCAAATGTCTCTCATCTGGCAGTTACATCGCTGGCAGGCGAAATACTCTCGACCTGCCAGTCTGATGCACTTCTCTCCGCTCCCTTATTCAGTTGTTCTATCGTATCTAAGCTCTGTGTGTCCTCCATGTTAGCTACCGCTCATCTCGTGCTAACCGTAGAAATAAGGTCGTAGCAGGAATGTAAATATTAACACTGCGCGCCAAGATGGAATTGCTTGTTTATAGCAAGTCAAAGGTATCACTGTCGCGGGACGGCACAATCAAACGTTGGTAATGCGAAAAAGAAGAAGATCGCGTTACAAGATCGGCAAGGTAGCCATCTTGTGTAATTAAAGAAAAGCCTATTGCTCCCGATAATTAATAATGGAAAAGTATTGAAAATTTGGAAATTCGCAGAAAATGCAAAATTGACATTGCGGAAATAGGCGAAAGCAAAAGAAAGAAAGAAAAGTCTGACAGAAGCGGCGCAAGGATGCTCTTACCTTGATTAGCGTCGTCTTCTGGTGTGGCGTTCGAGATAAAGTTTTGATGTAGTGCAGATATTGAATTTTTCCTAATACACCCAAAATAGTTTTTTTGACATCTATCTGCACTAATAATAAATCTGTAAATGTAGGCCTGTCGCTGTTCACTTCAATCTTCAAAACTACTGGACGAATCTTCATGCGGTTTCACAAGAAACATGAGAAAAGTTTGGTTCAACATATATGTATAAATTTATTAAAATCGGATCACGTAAAAAAAATCGTAATTATAAGTGTTCAACTATTACAAACATCTTCTAGCCAAAACTACTTCACGAGTTTGCATGGGTTTTCACAGGTAACTTGAGCGTAACTGTAGACAACATATAGACTTCGTTCCGTAAAAATCGGACCACGGATAAAAAGAATGCCGTAATTTGAATTTTTTTATCTACGACTGTCATGTCTGTCTCTTTGAACACGTTTATCTCCGAAACTAGTTGAGGAATATTCATGGGGTTTTTGACACGTAACTTGAGCATATTGTGCGGTTACATAAAGGCTTCAATAATTAAAATCGGATCAGAGAAAATAAAGATATCGTAATTTAATCATTTGTTTAAAAGTTGAGGATAATCTCCAAAAGTACTACACGAACTTTCATGGGTTTCCCCAGGTAAATTGAGAATAGTTTGGTGAGTAACATAAGATTCATTTCCTCGAAACCGGATCAGAGGAAGGGAAGATATCGTAATTTGAAGTTTTAAGTGTATACTATGCTTATACTTACGGTGTAGTGCAGCAAATCTCCAACAGTACTATACGAACTTTCACGGCGTTTCATAGGTCAACTGAGAGTATCTTGGGGCAACATACTTGTTTCATTTCATCAAAATCGGATCAAGGGAAGAAAGGATATCGTAATTAGTAGTTTCTGATGTATGCAATGCTTGAATTGCAGCGTAGTATAGCAAAGATCCGATAGAGGCGCTGTTACTTACATAGTATACAAATAACTAATAGATGGCGATGCTGCGTTTTTTATTCTCATAACTTAAGGTGTAATACACTAAAACAAGGGCTACGGTTTTCCTTACGGCAGCGGTGTAGTGTATTGATGTTGGAAACGGCCGTTGAATCCTTTTTGAAAAATCTGTCATGTACAATGAGGGGAATAATTCTTTGTGGTGATAATGAAATAAATAATTAATTTTGTTCCGATCAGTAAATTAATGATCCCCCTAAAGTTAATATTTCGTTTCCAAGATTAACATACTAAACCACTGCCACTGCAAGAAAAATTTAACTCAGGTACGACACAAAAATACTTTTTTTACTAGCTGTATCCCGCAAGCCTTGCAATGCCATGGAAAGAAAGAAAGTGCTTCATCCGTGGGTATCATTTGAATTTAAAACATAACGACGTTCTTTCGCGTCTATCGATGTTTTCATTTATTAAGAATTCTTTGCAGGGAAACACGAAGTTATGTAGTTTCTTTTCTGATTTCAGTACGTACGTATTACATATTGAGTCCATTCTGTTCAGGAGTGCCTAGAAAATGTAGTAGTACAGTACAGAACAAATAGTTACCCTGTTAGTGACGTAGTGCACCAAAGAACTAATAGTTGGCGCTCCTGCATTTTTTAATTACATTTACTTTTTATTTCTTTTCGAACGTTATTACTTGGAGATGGACAGCTGAATCACTGGTTTTTGGTACATTTGTATTTCCTCAAAACTACACACAACATCATAACAGGATATGCATATTTCATCACTAAGCAGTAGTTGCAGCAGTATACGGCGTCTAGTCACTTACCTGTTCAGTATTTTAAGAATTTTTGGTCCCATCTTCTTCAATTCTAGTACACCTGTTGGCTTAACACAACAGCGAGGCCATTATGACACTATAGTGCTGTTTTCTTTTCTTGCTCCTTGATACTTTCCTTGTCTGTTACGAAAACACAATTATCTACAAATTAAGTATTTCTGCCTCCTACTCTACATCTACGTCTACAAGGAATACTTTGCATATCACATTTTTAAGTGCCTGGCAGAAGGTTCATCGAACCACCTTTATATTATTTGTCTCCCATTCCATTCTCGAATAGCGTGCAGGAAGAAAGAACACGTGAATCTCTCCGTACGAGTTCTGATTTCTCGTATTTTAGTCTGATGATCATTTCTACCTATGTAAGTAGGAGTCAACAATATATTTTCGCATTCGGAGGAGAATGTTGGCGATTGGAATTTCGTAAGTAGCCCACGCCGCAGCGATAAACGCCGTTGTTGTAATGATTCCCAACCCAGATCCTGTATCATTTCCGTGACTCTGTCTCCCCTGTATCGTGACAATACAAAACGAGTTGCCCTTCATTGGACTCTTTCGATGTCCACATTCAAACCTACTTAATAAGGATCCCAAACTGGGCAGCGATACTAAAAAACATTCTTAGATAGGTTACGCTTTTCGTTTTAGTTCTTATACTGATGTTTATTCATTGTCCAAAGTACAGCTGAATCTGGATTTCCAGCTGTAGTCCCAGTTTGGAATTGTAAAAGAGAGAGTATTCAGAGGCTGGTATTGCTGAAGCAAACAAGAAATGAGTCAGTTAAGCAATCACCTCTGAATCTCGTGTGTTTGATACATTGTAATGACAGGCCTTGTACACCAGTTTGCAGATATAAAAGTACGTGGACTCCGCCTTGTGAGTCAGCTTTTTATGCACCCCGAGAGATTCCCTTATCGCGGAACAGCCGGCTTAGATATCTTACACAAGCACACCTAGTGGCGGCTTTATGTATAAGCTCTCCGCAAATGTCTGGAGGTCACGTAACAGTTTCTCAACTTAATACATATCTCCGTTCTCTGCCTAATATAGACTGACAAAAGTAATATACATATTTTCGTTCTTTTTGAGAAGACACCAGTATGTAATTCTGAGTGCCTTAAATACGGTCAGTTCCTTTTCTTTTGAACTTAAATCAGTCGTTTATTGATACCCAAATATATGAACATTCACATTACTAAACCTATATCTTATAGTAGGTTACATAGGAAATTAATGATAAATACGTTTCAATACGAGAACAGAATTACTAAGTATAATTAAGAGTACAAACAGCAATTTCTATAAGAATGATCCAGAGAACCAATCTGTAGTAGTTCGTAAATTTCTTAACGAGAACGCAGCAAAAGCGTCGTGGATGACGAATCCAGACACCAAGTACTTCACGTGTCAAATACTCTCGGAAACTGGATCTGGGCTTTAAAAAATTTTAATATAACATAATATAATGAAATACTTGTTGAAAAATGCCTCTTCCGGAGTACAAAAAGGCGGGTGTGTTCCTCTTTAATGGAGCCAAACCCTGCCTATCTAACCCATATTAATTTAGGCAAGTATTTGATATATGAAAAAGCAACTATTTGATGCAGTACCTTAATTTTTTACTGTATGTTACATGATGGTAATAGAGGCAACTGTTCTAAAATCTACTTTATCCATTTTATAGTTATTAAGAAATACTTTTTTTAATTTATTAACACAAAAATTAATTTTTTTCTGCAGAAAATATTTGTGTGGTCTTTATAATGGACGTATATTAATAAATGTAGTATCAGAGGTGGCTTTTTATGTTATGCAGAGTCTCTGAAAATTTCATCCATTTATATATGATAGATTCTGATATAATGGGGCATATGTTTGTTCTAACTTTCGTAAATCTATCGAACTCAACTGTGTAGTTATTAGTCCGTAGCTTACAAACCACTTAAACTAAAGTAAAGTAACCTAAGGACAACACGAACTCCGATGCCCGAGGGAGGACTCGAACTCACGATGGCGAAAGTAGGCCTCCAAAGCAGGTATATAGTCTTCACTGATCTGTCTTTTTTTTCATACTAACTATATGGCTGCCACTACAACAGTATATCCTATCTGTTTTTGCACCGCCATTTTCTCTTTTCCACCTTCACTATCTCCTCTTTCTCTACGTCTGGTATTGTCTTCTGTCTCTTCAACCTACACTGTCTCTTTGCTACTAATTGTACCTAAAATGGAGAATTTGTGACATATTCCTCTTTTTTGTTCTCCAGTAGGAGGATTTCTCAACTGGGGCCCTTCTCCTCCCAGTTTTTCTGTAGACCAACAACATTCTAAAGTTTGTGTGTATAAAACTTCCTGGCAGATTAAAATTGTGTGTCGCAACCGGGACTCGAACCTGGGACCTACCCTTTTGCGGGAAATTGCTCTACCACTGAGCTGTCCCAACACGACTCATGGCCCGTCTTCACAACTTTAGTCCTGCCAGTACCTCACCTCTAGTCCCAGGTTCGAGTCCCGGTTTCGGCACACAATTTTAATCTGCCAGGAAGTTTCATATCAGCGCACACTCCGCTGCAGAGTGGAAGTTTCATTTTACGTATATACTTCGATACATTTTCATACATCAAGAGGCGAAGGCCGCGGCGCCCTCGTCTGACGTCACGCAGAGTTAGTCGTGATCTCAAAAACGTTTATAAAGCTTACTGAACTTAACTACGGGGTCATCAGTCCCTAAACTTACAAACTACTTATGAACTACTTACGAACTAGGACGGCACAAATATCCATGCCCGAGGGGGGATTCGAACCCTCGGCCACCGCGGCCGGCTAGTCGTGATCTCGTAGCTGAGCAACACCATCTAGAGACAAGGCCTTACAACAATCCGCGTCACGTCACACCGAGTAGGCCGCGATCGCTAGCTGACTGGCTAGCCGCTGGGGCACAGCCCACTGCCTCGTGGTGGCCAGCCAGTCAGCTAGCGATCGCGGCCTACTCGGTGTGTCGTGACACGGGCTGTTGTGAGGCCTTGTCTTCAGACGGTGTTGAGCTGAGAGGGTGGCCGCTAGGTCACAGCCAAATACCTCGACTCCCTAACGGCGCTGCTGTCGCGGGATAATTTGAACCTTCGGTCGGCCGCCATGGTAGTGGCAAGCGTCACATAAACACGAGTGTTGTTAGGAGATAAATAATTGTGTATGACATAGCTACTGCGGTATATATACTCAGTTGGTAGTCACGTCTATACTGTTTGACTATTGCAGTAAACATGAAACATGATGTTGAAGAGCTGCTCAGCGTTTAACTGCACAAATAAATTTAAGAGAGGATAAAAAGAACGAATACTGCCTTCCCATTTATATTTGTCAGGAATACAAGTAGCCCTACTAGTTGTGTTCAGAGATAGTTACTCTTGATTAACAGGCTGTTAGTAAAGAAAATTTAAGACTGAATGAAAAAAATAACAGGCTGTTACAATACTGGTAGCTCTTCAAAACGAGCTACCTTAGGCAGTACTGGTGAAAAAGAAGTTAAAAAATCTTCTTTTTATGATTGTGCAATATAACTACTGCAGGCACGAGATCAGTTACCACACTGCAGTTCGAATTTTTATGGAATTGATATTATCAACATGTAACACAAAATTTAAAGGTCATCTGCATTGCAAATATGTATAACAACTTAAAGGCGTTTTCAGAACTCTGTGTAGTTCCATGTATGAATGACACATAACCACACTGTATGCACCTTGTGAAGTTGAACCCAGTGTCGATGGATGCTGTCTTTTGAGCAGTTCACGCACCTGTAAGGTATTTCACTTACAGCATTAAGAATGCTAATATCCTACTAGATACGCTAATGATAATGTTAGATGCACTTAGTTAAGAAAAAATTACGGCAAAATACGCGTTTTAAAAGAAATCGGTAGTGGCTGGTCCTGTATTCACAAGGTAAGACGCTATTTTTCAGTTATGTATCTGATGGGATATTTCATTTTCACAGTCGACTTTTAACATAAGCTGTTTCGAGCAGCCCTGTTTCATTTTTTGATGCTATAAAATATCTACATGTTGGAGAATACAGTAGGTACTCAAACAAAGACGTAAGATGTTGTGAAACTCTTCCGAAATTGTTTATACAAAAGTTTCACCATCGTCTGTCACGATAAAACCCGTTCATATGCTACACTTAAAACGCTAGAAATCTAATTGAAGAAGAAACGCAGTTGGTTGATTTCTACGCTGTGTGTGTAATACATTTACACACAATCGAATGTTGTATATTCAAAGAGTGTGAAGCCGTTTTGTATACAGGGTGTTAGAGCTCATTTTATTACTTCTCTTCAAATCACATTAATCATGGAATGGAAACACACAGCAACATAACGTACTGGCGTGACTTCAAACACTTTGTTACAGGAAATGTTGAAAATGTCCTCCGTTAGCGAGGATACATGCATCCACCCTCCGTCGCATGGAATCCCTGATGCGCTGATGCAGCCCTGGAGAATGGCGTATTGTATCACAGCCGTCCACAATACGAGCACGAAGAGTCTCTACGTTTGGTAGCGGGGTTGCGTAGACAGCAGCTTCCAAATGCCCCCATAAACGAAAGTCAACAGGGTTGAGGTCAGGAGAGCGTGGAGGCCATTGAATTGGTCCGCCTCTACCTATCCATCGATCATCGAATCTGTTGTTGAGAAGCGTACGAACACGTCGACTGAAATGTGCAGGAGCTCCATCGTGCATGAACCACATGTTGTGTCGTACTTGTAAAGGCACATGTTCTAGCAGCACAGGTAGAGTACCCCGTATGAAATCATGATAACGTGCTCCAGTGAGCGTAGGTCAAGAACATGAGGCCCAATCAAGACATCACCAACAATTCCTGCCCAAACGTTCACAGAACATCTATGTTGATGACGTGAATCGAGGAAGCACAGTACATACTAACGAAACAATTGGGTATTTTGACAATTGTCTGCACGAATTATTTAAATTTAAAGAGAAATACTAAAATGAGCTGTAACATGGAAATTAAGCGTTTCCGGGTACATGTCCACATAACATATTTTCTTTCTTTGTGTGTGAGGAATTTTTCCTGAAAGTTTGGCCGTACCTTTTTGTAACGCCCTGTATATATATATTTAAATGAGACAGTTTTCGCAACGTAACTCGAATGAATACACACTCTAATCAAAGAGCCTTAAGCACATTTAAAGTTCGCGCGGACGTTTGCCACCATAATGGCCGCCGAGATGCTCTTCAATTTGCCTCATGTTTGCAGTCGGCCGCTTACGGGATTGTGGGAGCTTGGTCGCAGCCTACTACGGCCTATAGTTGGCATCATGTAAGAAGGCTTTCCCGCGCATAGAGGCGGAGAGGTAGGGGGAGCGAGAAGGGAGGAGCTACAGCCGTGTACCAACAGTGAAGCCTGTGGGAGAAACATTGTCGTTACTCACAGCCAACTATGCATCTAGAGAATGAATATTATTGACCGCCATTGCGGTAATGGACAGGGATGCGCGGAACGGCTGAAAACTGGTGCGCCTTGCCATTGGCGGACTAGGGGCGGAGTGGGGGGGGGGAGGAGGCGAAGGGGGGACCGTCTCAACTTAGGGGCTTCCAAATGCCTCGAAAGCAGTTAAAAAAATTAAGCGTCCTTTCCGTTCTGGGACCTACAAAGCTCAAAAAATGTTCAAATGTTTGTTAAGCTTAAGCTTACAGGACTTAACTGTGGGGTCATCAGTTCCTAAACTTACAAACTACTTATGAACTACGTTATACTAAAGACGACACAAACATCCATGCTCGAGGGCGGATTCGAACCCCCGACCGTAGGGGCCATGCAGACTGTGACTGGCGCGCCGCAGATCGCAGATCGCTTACAAATCTCAAAAGCTATTTCTTTAGACTGTAAAAAAAAAAAAAAAAAAAAAAAAAAAAAAAAAAAAAAAAAAAAATGTTCAAATGTTTTTAGAACTCATGGGACTTAACTACGGGGTCATCAGTCCCTAAGCTTACAAACTACTTATGAACTAGCTAAGACTAAGGACGGCACATACGAGGGGGGATTCGAACCCCCGACCGTAGTGGCCGTGCAGGCCGTGACTGGAGCGCCTCAGTCCCCTCGGCCACCGCGGCCGGCTTTAGACTGTCCCGTGCCTCTCTACCTGGGGGGGGGGGGAGGGGGGGGTTTAAATCTCAAAATTAACTTTTTATAGTAATACATGTGGATGAGGGGCTCATTATTATTATTATTATTATTGTTATTATTATTTTGTTGCCATCGCTGCCCCGAGCCTCCGGCAGCCTTATTTAACCGTTGTTTTCAAATGACGCTATTTGTCTAGTGCGTGCGCTTGATTTACATACAAATCTTGTATTGAAAAAGTTCGTTAGCGGGCAGCTTACTGTTCTATGCGTTTTAGATCACATATTACAGCGAATGAAATGGAGCCAAAAATACAGAAAAGTTTTTGAAATGGTAGTCGCACTGATATGGGCATCCTTTCACAATAATTGCGAGTGGTGTCATGCCACGTTCGCAAGCCTTCAATCTCGGCAGGTGCTGGGCGAAGAGTGAAGCACTTCGGCACTGAAAAAATGAATTGCTGGCCACGTGTGTCAGTCCTTTGTGATGTGTTACCGGTAATGATCAATAACTAGAAAACAAATATAAATTAATTTTCCTTGGGTGGCGTCCGATTACAATGGACAATGATCTGCTGTGGCTTTACGTCAGGTCATACTTCAATTTATAAGAGATATTAAACTAGTTTGTTCTCCATATCATACAATTAATGAAATATATATTTCGTGTTTGGAACTAGAAGAGAAGAATAAATTAATGTTCACAGAGACTTTGATGTTGATGGACTGGAATAAAAGTTTCTGACATAATACTTATTGGCCTTCTAGTTCGAAATGATAAAAGGAAGAAACCTAAAATTATACTGACGTTTTTAGGTACATCTGCGCCTAAGTCATAGAGAGTCAGAAAATGTCGTAACACAAGATAAAAATAATTGTATAGAGCTTCTCCCACAATATCGCTCACGCCCGAGATTACAGTAAGATCGAAGTAAGTAAAAAACAGGAGATAAATGTAACATTAAAAACGTGTAAAAACGAGGTACTGGCCGAATTGAAGTAGTGGTAGAGTGGTAGAGCGCTTGCCCGCGAGATGCAAAGATCCCAGGTTTGAGTCCCGGTTCCGGCACACAATTTTAATCTGGCAGGAAGTTTCATGCAGTTACCTCCTTATAAATGATGTTGCAAGTGGTGGTATTCGTGAGTTTTACCGGTTATTGTTTGTATAGATTATGGCACTTAACTACGGGGTCATCAGTCTCTAAACTTACGAATTACTTATGAACTAGCTAACACTAAGGACGGCACAAAGATCCATGCCAGAGGGGGGGATTCGAACCCCCGACCGTAGTGGCCGTGCAGACCGTGACTGGCGCGCCTCAGTCTCCTCGGCCACCGCGGCCGGCTTTACCGGTTTTATGAGGAACACGCGGTACTGTACTTCAACCCATATCTACTTTCAAAGAACTCTACACAGGTCTCAGAATTTAATTATTTATTTATTTTGTTAAGAAGCTGTCTGATGGGCACTGTGTTTCTACGATCATTTTGTTAAATCGTCTGTTAACAATTTTATTTTCTCCAAATGGTACTTCGATTTTTTTTTTTATTTTTTTATTTATTTATTTTTTTTTTTTTTTTAAACCGAAAGGCAAATACGCTGATTTAGTTTAGCCTCCGACACTACAGGTCATGTCAGTAATGGCTAAGAAGCGTGTGCAAGTTTTTTTCTTGTTGTGTTTTGTTTTTTGCTTCTTGGTGGGCTTGTATCTAGCAACAAGTTATCTCCACCCAATGTCAGCTGAAGATCGAAAGAAACACGGTGCTGTCCAAAACGTGTTTACTGCCATCTGCTTAGAGCCAGCTAACGGGTTATTGATTTTTTTATTTTATTACTATTGTCCTCACACTGTAGTGACTCGCCAGATTTTACGCACATAAGAAACAGGTGGTAGTGCACTCATTCCATGAATTTCGACTGAAATGGAGGAGAGTTTTTCCTTATGAGAAGAGCTAAAAAAAGTTATGAATTTTTTACTTATTTTACTTAATTAATAGTAACACAACAAAAAATGAACGGAACATATATTCCAGATGTGTTATATATATACAGGGTGTTTCACTAAGTGTGTTTGCCTCTGTAACTTATAATTTGTTGTATCCATTATTCATAGATAGTAATCGAATTAAACTTAAAATTGTATAAATAACTAAATATGTAACACCATGAATTTCACTAGTAACTTATGTAGTTGTTACTATCACTGTATATTTAAACTTAACGCTATTAAAATGTAAAAGACAACACAAACCATACTTGGTCTAATTACGACCAGCTATATACCCGAAGGCAGCTTGTCTGTATCAAGGATATTTATGAACACTAAGTGTTTGGGCGAATCTAAACTTTAAATGTGTATGATAAATGTATTTCATTGTGCGAAAAAAAAAGTTTAAATTGATTTTGACGCAGCTGGCTTCACCGATTCCAATGCGCGATAGAAAAAACTATTGTTCCATTTAAAAAAATTATATCTTTGTGCTGTAACTCTGTGGAAAATGATACAATAAACTATGTTCATAGCTCCGCAGAAAGTGTAACATTTATTGTGTTGACCTACCGCATTAAAATTTCCTGTCACCTATTATTTTATAAGTTACAGAGGCAAACACACTTAGTGAAACACCCTATATATATATAAAGCTATCATGCAGAGAGACTTGTATTGGAAACAGGCTGGAGACGTGAGATACTTGTGCTGCAGTACCGACACCGTAGCCCAATCGGCTCGTGCCGGAAATACCGGGTGACCAAAGTCAGTATGAATTTGAAAAGTTAATAAATCGCAGATAGAGAGGTAAAAATTGACATACATGCTAGGAATGACAAGGAGTTTTATTAGAACAAAAAAAAGTTCAAAAATGTCTGATCAGAAAAGCAATAATTAGCATAACAAATTAAGACAAAGCAAAGACGATGTTCTTTACACGAAATGCTCAATATGTTCACCATCATTCCTCAACAATACATGTAGTCGAGGAATAATGTTGTGAAGAGCACTGTAAAGCATGTCCGGAGATATGGTGAAGCATTCGCATCGGATGTTGTCTTTCAGCATCCTTGCGACTGCAGGTAACCCCAAATCCAATAATCGCACGGACTGAGGTCTGAGGACCAGGGAGGCCAAGCATGACGAAAGTGGCGGCTGAATATACTCTCATCACCAAACAAGGCGCGCAAGAGATCTTTCACGCATCTAGGAATATGGGGTGGAGCGCCACCCTGCATAAATATCGTACGTTCCAGCAGGTGTTTATGAGACAGGTTGGGAATGATGCGATTCTGTAACATATCGGCGTACCTCTCACCTGTCACGGTAGCAGTTACTGACGTTTTGCTGTCCAGCGCCATCTGTCGGACATTGTTTGAACATTTTTTTTCTAATAAAAACCCATGTCATTCCAAGCATGTGTGTGAATTTTTACCTATCTTCATTATTCCGTGATTTAAGTTTTCAAATTTATACTGACTTTTTGATCACCCGGTATTTCCGGCGCGAGCCGATCGGGCTACGGTATTGCTTCTGCAGCACAAGTATCTCACGTCTCCAGCCTGTTTCCAATACATGTCTCTCTGCATGATAGCTTTTTTATGTATATAACACTTGTGAAATATACGTTCTGTTTATATTTTCTTGTATTACTATTAATTATTTAACATAAATAAAATATTCAAAATTTTTTTTAGCTGTTCTCATAAGGAAAAACTCTCCTAAATGTCAGTCTAAATTCATGGGATGAGTCCATTACCATCTGTTTCTTATGTGCGTGAAGTCCGGTGAGTCACTACAGTGTGAGAACAATAGAAATAAAATAACAAAATCAATAATCTGTTAGCTGGCTCTAAGCAGACGGCAGTGAACAAGTATTGGTCAGTACCGTGTTTCTTTCGATCTTCAGCTGACACTGGGTGGAGATAACTTGTTGCTGGTTACAAGCCCACCAAGAAGCAAAAAACAAAACACAACAAGAAAAAACTGGCGGTATTAGTCTTTATTGACACGACTTGTAGTGTAGGAGGCTACACTAAATCAGCGCATTTTTCTTTCGGTTAAAGTAAAATTTTAAAAAATCGAAGTACCATTCGAAGAAAGAAAATTGTTAACAGATGATTCAGCAAAATCATCGTAGACACACGGTGCCCATCAGACAACGTCTTAACAAAATAAATAAATAATTAAATTCTGAGACCTGCTCAGAGTTCTTTGAAAGTGGCTATGGGTTGAAATACAGTACCGCGTGTTCCACATAAAATCGGTAAATAGTTTTTATGTGGGAGAAGCCCTATACAATTATTTTTATCTTGTGGTACGACATTTTCTTCGATTTTTTTTTGTTCTAATAAAACCCCATGTCATTTCAAGCATGTCTGTGAATATTTACCTCTCTATCTACATTATTCCGTGATTTATTAAGTTTTCAAATTTATACTGACTTTTTTATCACCCGGTATTAAACATTCCGAACGTTGTCTGCTGAAGCGGAGTCCTCTCGGCCCGGCCAACAGTGTGAACAGTGCAATTGGAAACAATGTGTTTAATCTCTCGGCTAGGCTCGGCTCGGCCCGGCCGGCAGTGTGAACACGGCCTATTAATCGGCCACTGCGCCTTCCTACGTGACGCGGAGTATAGCCACTCAGACAGGCGATCTCGGCGACCTGTGCATGACGTGAGACGAGAGCGCGGAGGCCTTCGCCTGCGGTGACGCCGGTGGTCGGTGGTCGCCACCTGTCGGCGCGGGCTGTCCCGCAGGGCGTCACGGCCAGGCGCGGTGACAGCGCCACTCCGCCGCCGCCGCCCGCCTTGGGACCGCCACCGCCGCCGGACACGGCCGGTGGCCGGTGTGACGCTATCGACCGCCGGCCGCGCCGCCGCTGACAGCCGCCGCCGCCGCCGCCGCTGTCACCGGCACGACGGGCCGGTCGCCGTCCCCACATCCTTCCCTCACTTCCCAGAACCACCCGCTCAAATCGCCAGCAGGCGGCGATTAATTCCTAGCACGTCCAGCGGCACGAAACGTTATCA
The DNA here is from genome assembly GCA_026315105.1 of Locusta migratoria. NCBI lineage: Eukaryota > Metazoa > Arthropoda > Insecta > Orthoptera > Acrididae > Locusta > Locusta migratoria. The sequence continues at coordinate 734,575,343 of CM048744.1, read as the reverse complement.
CCGAATGTCCCAGCACATCGAAAGCAACACTCGCTAGTACTATTACACGGTGCGTATTTCCCAGAACGGTTATATTCAACTACCTGGTTTTTAGATCTTACACTCAGATATAACTGAAGGTCATCAGCGTATAGATGATATTTAAAGTGGGACAGAGAAAACGTCATTGACATACAGTGAGAATAGTAAAGGCTCCAGTACAGATCCTTGCGGAACCCCTGACACAAACATCCCTCCATTGTGATCTTTTTTTGCAGTTATTACACACAGTTTACGGGGGGGGATGAGTGGAACCACTGAATAGCGCCTGTAGAAAAATTTAGATTAGGAAGTTTAGCAAGTAAAATCTCAAAATCGACATTTATCGCGAATCTTTAATTCAGTGCAAAGTTCCCAGTGATTGGAAGAAAGTGCAGGTGACTCCCGTTTATAAGAATGGAAAGAGAACTGGCCTACAGAATTACAGGCCAATATCGTTGACATCAGTTTCATGTAGAATTTTAGAGCATATTCTCAGTTCGAACGTAGTAAATTTCCTTGAAACGGAAAAGCTTCTTTCCATGAATCAGCACGGGTTTAGGAAACATCGTTCATGTGAAACTCAGCTTGCCCTTTTCTCACATGACATCTTGCGAGCCATGGATGAAGGGCAACAGGTGGATTGTGTTTTTCGCGACTTCAAAAAGGCGTTCGACTCGGTGCCTCACTGCAAAAAAAATGTTCAAATGTTTGTTAAGCTTAAGGGACTTAACTACGGGGTCATCAGTCCCTAAACTTACAAACTACTTATGAACTAACTAATACTAAAGACGGCACAAATATCCATGCCCGAGGGGGAATTCAAACCCCCGACCGTAGAAGTCGTGCAGATCGTGACTGGAGCGCCTCAGTCTCCTCGGCCACCGCGGCCGGCGCCTCACTGCAGATTTCTAACGAAGATACGGGCTTATGGAATAGGTTCACAGATTTGTAACTGGCTGGAAGACTTCCTAAGTAATGGAACGCAGTACGTTGTTCTCGACGGCGAGTGTTCATCAGAGACGAGTGTATCGTCGGGCGTGCCCCAGGGGAGTGTGATAGGACCGCTACTATTTTCCATCTATATAAATGATCTGACGGACAGAGTAAGTTGTAATTTGCGGCTGTTTGCTGATGATGCTGTGGTGTATGGGAGGGTGTCGACTGTAACTCACTGTAATAGCATACAGGTTGACTTAGACAAAATTTCTAGTTGGTGCGAAGAATGGCAGCTAGCTCTCAATGTAGACAAATGTAAGGTGATGCGCATGAGTAGAAAAAACAATCCTATAATGTTCGAATACAGCATTAGCAGTGGGCTTCCTGATGCTGTCGCGTCGTTAAAATATCTAGGCGTAACATTGCAGAGCGATATGAAATGGAACGAGCATGTAAGGACAGTTGTGAGTAAGGCAGACAGCCGACTTCGGTTTATTGGGAGAATTTTGGGAAGATGTACTTCACCTGTATAGGAGACCGCGTATAAAACGCTTGTACGACCACGTCTTGAGTATTGCTCAAGTATTTGGGACCCGCAGCAGATCGGTTTGAAGGAAGACATAGAGGCTGTTCAGAGACGAGCAGCTAGATTTGTTACCGGTAGGTTCGACCAATGCGCGAGTGTCACGGAAATGCTCCGGCAACTCAATTGGGGATCGCTGGAAGAAAGACGACGTTCTTTTCGTGAATTTCTGTTAAGTAAATTTAGAGGGCTGGAATTTGAAGCTGAGTGTAGTACGATCTTGCTGCCGCCTACTTCCATTTCGCGTAAAGATCACAAAGACAATATAATAGAAATTAGGGCTCGTACAGAGGCATATAGGCATTCTTTTATTCCTCGTTCCGTTTGGGAGTGGAATAGGAAAGGAAATGCCTAGTAGTGATACAGTGTACCCTCCACCACGCACCTTACGATGAATTGCGGAGTATGTATGTAGATGTAGATGTACCTTTCAATCCGGCGTAGCCTGGGTATTTATCTCTTTATTCCTGCCATTTTTCAGGTATATATTCATTTGTATAAGTGCAGTATGTCTGTAAAATCTCCTGGAAATACAATTAGTAGTAACGAAGAAATATATTAAAACTTGGTGCGTGATGGGGCGGTTTTCCATAAATCCTATTGTTTATGTGCTCATATAGAACGGACTAAGTGTCGTACTATGATACAATTTAGAAGGTACATTCAACTATATGTGTGTATACTGTCTGAAAAATTTCCTGAGGCTACAATTTGTAGTGTACAAATTATAAATTGTCATACCGAATGCCGTAGTCCGTGAACAGCGGAACGTTAATGTTTATGTCCTCATATCTCATGAACTAAGTGTCTAACTGCGATAGAATTTAGAAGGTACATTAAACTGTATGTGTGTATCCTGTCTGTAAAATTTCCTGCGGCTATTATTTGTAGTGTACAAATTATAAATTGTAACGTCATAGCGAATGCCGTAGTTTTAGTCCATGAACAGCGGGAAAGTAGTAAGCGAGAAACTTTTTTCCTTGTCAGTTTTTTGATGAGGTTGTCAGCGAGAAAAAGTTTAATAAAGGTTTAAAATTATGTTTAAAGTTTGTTGCAAGTCGCTAAGTACTCTCATTCTCATATAGCGTATTTATAACGTTTCACCGTATTATGTGTCAGGTTTTTGCGATTCCTATTGTTTATGACGCCATATCTTCTCAACTATGTACCGTATGTGATTCTTAACTACGCAGCAATTGTCACCTCACGGTAAGGATTGTGTGTACCAAAGTTTAAATTATTTTTAAAGTTTGTTGCAAGTCGCTGTAATGGTTACCTCACGATAACGAATGAGTGTACCAAATTTGGTTGAAATCGATCCAGTGGTTTAGAAGAAAATGAGCAACATTGTCGCTAAATGCAGCAGTTTTTCGCGCATCCCATTGTTTATCACGTCATATCTCGTGAACTATGTATCGTACATGATTCTTACACTTGCGGCGACCGTCTTCAAGGCTTGAAACGTACGTGTACAAAATTTGAAAAAGATTGGATCAAAACTGAAGATTTTTATGCAACACATACACACAAACACACAAAAATACGGACACACTGCTTTATATATTAGATTAGGTATTTTCAAAAACGTACGTTGGAAATGTATGAATTATATATTTTAGAACCATTATAACATTTAATAGAATCAATTCATTCGCCGACCGCGGTGGCCGAGGAGACTGAGGCGCTCCAGTCACGGTCTGCACGGCCACTACGGTCGGGGGTTCGAATCCCCCCTCGGGCATGGATATTTGTGCCGTCTTTAGTATAAGGTAGTTGATAAGTAGTTTGTAAGTTTAGGGACTGATGACCCCGTAGTTAAGTCCCATAAGCTCTACAAACATTTGAACATTTCAATTCATTCATAACATTTTTATTTTACAATTATGTACACAACAATGAGTATACAACAATTAGCTGACGCGTCACACGTAAGGAGTCTCCGATTATTTTCCACACCTTTGGACTTAAAGACGGAAGAAGACACTCACATGCCTTGGTCAGCTTATTATGAAGTGTTCGAATTTTTAAGGCTGGATTAAAAAAATTATATATATATATATAAATGAAAAAGCTTTTGGTGCAAATTGTCTCTCGATGGGAAAACAATTCAAATCAGTCAAAACTCAAAAGTGAACTTAGGAATTCATGTACAATTAGCTTTTTGCTTGCAGCGATCCTTATCACTAATTCTCCCTCTTCACCTGTCATAGCGTAGCTCTCGATGCAAATGCACAGTCTGAAATGTTTGCTCATTGCTGCCATTTCAGCGTTCACAGAAGTTGCGAATATATAGTAGATAAAAAAATTCGGCAACAATGAAGACGTGAACAATGAACAAGATGAAACGTAATTTTTATGAGATTGAACGTTAGAAAAACTACATTTGGTGAAAATGAACAAAAATTGAAATTGAGGTACAATGAGATAGATTATGCTATGGAAAAATAGTTAATAATGCATTAATTATGTATTATTATTATTAATTATGTATGTATTAATGTATTAAATTATTGATTGACACTAAAGCTTGTTTCCTTTCTACACGAGTAAGGTTTATTACGGATTTCCAAATGAATTACAATTACAATTTTTAAAAGTAACTGAACTATCAGTTTTATAAGTCATGGTTGCAAAATACTGACACGAATAATTGACAGACGAATGGAAAAATTTGTGGAATCCGACCTCGGGGAAGATCAGTTTGGATTTAGGAGAAATGTTGGAACACGGGAGGCAATACTCACATTACGACTTATCTTAGAAGATAGGCTGAGAAAAGAGAGGCCGAGGGGACTGTGGCGCTCCAGTCACGGTCTGCACGGCCACTACGGTCGGGGGGTTCGAATCCCCCCTAGGGAATGGATATTTGTGCCGTCCTTAGTGTTAGCTAGTTGAGAAGTAGTTTGTAAGCTTAGGGACTGATGACCCCGTAGTTAAGTCCCATAAGTTCTACAAACATTTGAACATTTGAGGAAAGGGAAACCTAGGTTTTTAGCTTTTGTAGACTCGGAGAAAGCTTTTGACTATTTCGACTGGAATACACTGTTTCAAATTCTGAAGGTAGCAGGGGTAAAATATAGGGAGTGAAGAGTTATACTCGACTTATACAAAAACCAAACAGCGGTTATTAGAGTCGAACGACATGAAAGGGACGCAAAGGTTGGGAAGTGAGCAAGACAGAGTTGTAGCCTTTCGCCATTGTTGTTCAATCTGTACATTGAGCAAGCAGTGAAGTAAGGAGAAATTTGGAGAGGGAATTAATGTTCAGGGAGAAGAAATAAAAACTTTGTGGTTTGCCGATAACATAGTAATCCTGTCAGAGACCGCAAAGGATCTGGAAGAGTAATTGAATGGATTGGACAATGTCTTGAAAAGAGGTTATAAGATGAACGTCAACAAAACAAGGATAATGGAATGTAGCGTCAGAAAATCAGGCGATGCTGAAGGAATTAAATTAGGTAATGAGGCAATACAAGCAGTACACGAGTTTTGTTACTTGGGTAGCAAGATAACTTCTGATGGTAGAATTAAATAGTATATAAAATGCAGAATGGCTATGGGAAGAAAAGCGTTTCTGAAGAAGCGAAACTTGTTGACATCCAATATTAGTTTAAATGTTAGGAAGTCCTTTCTGAAGGCATTTGTTTGGAGTGTAGCATTGTATGGAAGTGAAGAGTGGACAATAAGGAGTTCAGATAAAAATATGATAGAAGCTATTGAAATGTGGTACTGCAGACGAATGATGAAAATTAGATGGGTAGATCACATAACTAATGAGGAGGTGCTTAACAGAATTGGGGAGAAAAGAAATTTCTGGCGTATTCTGACTAAGAGAAGAGATTGGTTGGTGGGACACATCCTGAGACATCCAGGAATCGTCAGCTTAGCAATAGAAGGAAGTGTGTGGGGTAAAAATCGTAGAGGGAGAACGAATAACGAATACAGCAAGCAGATTCAAAAGGATGTAGGTTGCTGAAAGTATTCTCAGATGAAGAGACTTGCACAGGACAGGTTAGCGTGGAGAGCTGCATCAAACCAGTCTGCGGACTGAAGACCACAACGAAACAACAAAAATAACTGTAAAGTTACTTGTAACTGATACAGTTACTTTCGACGTATAGTAACTATAACTGTAACAAAGTTACTTTACAAGGGAGTAATTTCAATTGTAACTTAGTTACTTAAAAAAAAGTAACTTTCCCAACCCTGGAACTTATACCTAGACAAAGCAACTAATAGTAATGGGGTAGTAAACCCCGACTAATTTTAGAGAAAAGAATATTTTAAATATAATCGTTATAGTTTGACAAGGGTCGTTAAGCTTACTATTCACTGAGAAAAGTTAAGGCGGTTGTCAATGCCACGCGGAATGGCAGCGTGGTCTAACTCGTTGTCTTATGGACTGACCGCCCATTCGAGCAGGGAGTTCGAGTCCTCCCTCGGACACGGATGTATGTGTTGTCCTAAGAGTACTTAGTTTAAGTAATTAGTAAGTGTAAGGACTGCTGAATACAGCCGTTTGGTGCATTAGATTTTCAAACATTTGAAAATTTCGTTGTCTATGACATATTTCAAATGGATATCACAGGTTTGAAACTTAACATAAGCGATCACAACTGTCACACGCTTCAAAAATAAGGACAGCACCTGCATGGAGCATCTCACCTGAGACATATGCTTACTCGTACAATTACCGGTTATATATTGATTTAAAATAGTAGAACCAACCATTAAATCTTTATAAATATCTTAGATTTCTGCTGAGAGGTTGAGCCAGCGCATGAGCATGAAAACGGGGACCGAGCGAGGTAAAACACTGGACTCGCACTGGTTCAAATCCACCTCCGGCCATCCAGATTTAGGTTTTCCGTGATTTCCCTAAATCGCTCCAGGCAAATGCCGGGATGGTTACTTTCAAAGGGCACGGCCGATTTCCTCCCCTATCAAATTCAAATGTTCATATATTTGTATAACTTATGGGGCTTAACTACGAGGTCATCAGTCCCTAAACTTACAAACTACTTACGAACTAGCTAATCCTAAGGACGGCACAAATATCCATGCCCGAAGGGGGGATTCGAACCCCCGACCGTAGTGACCGTGACTAATGCGCCTCAGTCCCCTCGGCCACCGCGGCCGGCCCTCCCCTATCCTTCCCCGAAAATCCGAGCGTAAGCTCCGTCCCTAATGACCACACTGTCGATGGAACGTTAAACCCTAAGCTTCCTTCCTTCCTCCTTCCACGAAAACGGCGGACGAAGCACCAAACAGATGTCTATGTCAGCATTACCAATAGATGCTGAAGAGGCGATGAACGCCGCAAGCGCTAATACCATACTGGCGTGTCGATGGGGCCGAAAGCGAGCTACTGCACGGCCTCCACGATTCCACGCCGTAAGTAAAGGAAAACAGCGATTATGTTGACTAAATCAGAAAATGAATCACCGGTTTTTCAGCCGCCATATGAAGTGGGCTAGGAAATCCGATTCAGGCTGTCACATATAAACATGAAAGCGAAAAACGGTTTACATCTACATAGATATTCGGCAAATCACATTTAAGTGCCTGACAAAGGGTTCATTAACCACTTTCACAACTTTTCTCCGCCATTCCATTCTCTAACAGCGCGCGGGAAGAAAGAACACCTAAATCGTTCCGTTTTCGATCTGATTTCTCTTATTTTATTGGGATGGTCATGTCTCCCTAAGTAGGTGGGTGCTAGCAAAATAGTTTCACATTCAGAAGTAAAAGTAGGTGATTGAAATTAGAAAACGAGCTGCCGTTCTCTGAACCTTCTCAAAATCTTCTGTCAGTCCTCCCTGGTGAGAGTCCCACAATGGGCAACAGTACTCCAGGAGAGGACGCACAAGTGTGATGTAGGCAGTCTCTTTGGTGGAGCTGGTGCATCTTCGAAGCGTTCTGCCAATGAAACGTAATCTTTGGTTCGCCTTCCCCACAATATTTACTGTGTGTTCTCTCCAGTCTAAGTTTTTCGTAAATGTAACTCCTAGGTATTTAGTAGAATTTACGACCGTAAGGTATAACTGATTTATCCCGTAATTGAAGTGCAGCGGATTTCTTTTAGTGGTCATGTGTATTACTTCACACTTTTCTTTATTTAGTGTCAATTGACCATTTTCGCACCTGGTAGAAATTTTGTCTAAATCGCTTTGCACTTGCTTTTGACCCTCTGCTGACTTCAATAACCGATAAACGACAACATCATCCGCGAAGTGTTGCATGTAAACGTAGTGACTGTGGGCCCGCCGAACCCAGAATCAACCAAGGCCAAGGAGGCAAGGCAGCTTAGATAGCACGGCGCCAGAAATATAAAATTAGAATCGATACGTAAAATATAAATATCTATGGAATGAGTATAGTCTGCGCATGCTCTCAACATCTTGCCGGGCTAGTCAAGTGATATTGGTACGACACTGTTTGGTTACGTATTGTGATAATAGCGAAACTTAAATGTTACACGTATTTGACTTGTTTTACGTATGTTTCTCAATTATGGAAGGCGATTGGCTTGAACATCACAATTCTGTACAATGCGTGTTCTTGTTTAGATACGTTATTCCTTCCTTTGAACTAACATACAATAATGTAACGTCGATTCCGCACCACGGCGTAGCACGGCATTTTTCTTATAAAAGATATTGTCAACGCACGTGGAATAAGTTACGAGTAAATGTTAAAAATACCAGGTCTGGCCAGGTATCGAATCCATCACTTCGAGTTCGTAGTTCGTAGTCTTTCAGTTTCTCTCCCCCCACCCCCACCACGTTTCTTTGTTGTTTTTTTTCCCTTTCTTTTGTACTGCAGGTAGATCGATTCCTTGCGGTCGTTTGATAATGTTGGTTCTGGGCAGTTCGCTGAGATTTTGGCTTGGTTTTTTTTTTTTTTTTTTTTTTTTTTTTTTTTTTTTTTTTTTTTTCAGAGCACGCAGAGTCACGATACCTGACGCCCCTGAGCCTCAGAGCTGTGGTGCAGCATTGCTCTGCTACAGGTGCAAGGAAAACTACGCGAACCGAGAATCAAATACTTATCATGGGTTTGTCCGAGTTAAGTCTACTTGTATATGTCGTAGCGATACGAGGCACTACAAAAGCTGAAAAATTTTATTCACAGTATTACAAGGTGTTACACTATGGAGCTAGTTTCTGTCATTTTTGGCCGTTTTTTTACGAGAATAGTGTTTTATAACTCTATAAATCAAGTCTGAATAAACTGTCAATATGTATATTCACATTCGTCTCATATTCGACGGCGGATGAAATTTATACTTCTGTATGAGACAGTTACCTACATTATGTGAGTTTAGTATTTTAGTCAAAATATGATTCCAAAAGAAAGAAAAAACATATGGAAGAATTTCCTCCCTATAATTTATTCAAAAGGGTAATTTAGGAGAGTGTTTGTATAGCAAAGGGTTCGGAAATGCGTGGTTGAAGCGTGTTTCTGTGGTAATGTTTTTGGCTTCCCACAGCATCTGTTGCCAAAAGTGTCATCAACAAAATCGCCAACAAAAAGAAACTATAAGTGGCGGTATGTGTTGATATTAGAGCATTTGAGGTTTTATTTTCAATTTATTTCAAAGCAAATACGGAATAAACCTCAAATAAAGTGGGACATCAGGTATGACACCCAACAGCGTAATACTCTCAACCTTTCCGCGTTTAACGAAATTAGTCACAGGTATCACATGGTAAGACGTCTACAAATATATAACGAAAGTTTTACCATACTTCTGAAGGTTATGTGTGTGTAATTAGCGAAGTAATAGAGCTCGGAAAACACTTATCGCTATACGAACTGTAGCGCGCCGTCCGAATGCCACGTCACTTGAAAGAAAGAGATGTTGCGGACAGAATTCTCGTTCTACACATCCTAATGCTCACTCTACGAATCTATCACCGTATACGAGCCGTACCAGCTCAGTTTCACTGCAGTAAAACTTACTCTTTGTCATTTTCTTTTCCTGGGAACAGCTGATTTTAGTGTCGCTGTTAAGAAGAGCCTTGTAAAATATATAATGTTTCAAATCTTACTGTTGGCCTTACTGGAGAAATTTATACATTACACTCTAAAATGTTTGTTCCTGGCCTCGGTAGAACTGCGAGGGAAGATGTCTATCAAAACCATTACATTTTATTTACTCATCTCGTGGTTTATGCAGAACTTGCATAGTTTCCATTGGCTTGGTGTGGCGATTCTTAATGTTTTTAGTATCTATTGTGGCTTGATGTCAGGAACAGGGTCTACAAGAGCGCTACATTTCAAACTGCGAAGTGACCTAATAAAGTCAACTTCAGTAAAATAAAATGAACTCGCCTTCAGTCACAAAATTGTGTTTTCTTGTACACAATGCAGGGCTCATCAACAGGTGCCTCTATGATTTTTTTATACATGTTTAACAGCCTGGTCTTATTAAAAAGTGGTACAGTAAGATAATTGTTTGTCCAGGAGAACATCTGTAGGTATAAATAATCATCAACACAAACAGTTGTCATCTTAATCACATGACCGCGTGGTCTAAGGCGTCACGCTACGGACTGGGAAGCAGTTCCTGCTAGAGGTTCGAGTCCTCCTTCGGGCACGTGCGTGCGCGCGCGCGCGCGTGTGTGTGTGTGTGTGTGTGTGTGTGTGTGTGTGTGTGTTTTATCCTTAGGGATTGATGGCCATAGCAGTTTCGTGGAATAGGTTTACAAACATTAAAAAAAAAAAAATAAAAGAATAAAAAAAATAAAACAAAGAAGTTGGAAATCTTAATTCACATCGTTAAAAAAAACGCAAACAATTAACTATCAGAAACGTCCCGTATTGAATATCTGTTTGAACTAAGATCAACAAAGCCCTACGAAATGACAAAAAAGGAAAACAAATCGTGTTTTCTCATCATCCTCTTCACAAATAAATCCTTCTTTTTGTAGAAATTGTTAAGAGTATAACCCGTTCCCGGCTCCGGACAGGTAGTCGACGCGTAAGGTCCCTATGGTCCCGATATAATTAATTTTCTATAATATTTAAGCCACGTATTTTAAAGTAAAGTTATCCAATGTAGTTAATGCTGTTAGCTTATTCTTTTCATTTTACACTCCGAGGAGCCGGCCCCTAAAGAGGCGCAGTTCTATTCAGCCTCATTATAACTATTGATCAGTTTGAGAGTGAGCGCTTTGACTGCGAGAGACAATAGCGGTAATGCGCCAGACTCATTCAGTAGTTGTAACGTGCCGGGATCGGTTAGTAGCAGTGACGAAAGGCGGTTGGTGAATGCAGTCGTTATAATAATAGTTGGATAATCAATTGTAATGGAGAGAGAAGTTGTCATGTGCCCTGTATTATGAATTTGGAGGAGATATAATATGAATATTGACATGCGGCTTAATAACTGGACATTATCAACTGAATCGTTGGGTATGCGTTGTGGCACGACATTATTGTCATTCATGATTTTTTTAAGGTTCCTGTAATTTTTTCTACGTTAAACTTTTAGAATACACGATTTATAATTTAAAATTTTCTTTTCGTGTTTTCAATTTTTATTAGTTACTTTCTCAATCCTTGTTTTCACTTCTTGAGTATTCTTTAATTTCATTATTACCTATCAACCATTTACATATTCTTTTTTATACAATTTATAAAATTAATGATCTTGCTTGCTGAGACCTACTTGCTGTTTCCCGTTTCCAGTTTTGTAAAGAGAATACGAGATAAGTCGAATTTCATTTATTTTGACGCAGTCATATTGTTTCTCCTTACATCGTATATAAATTTATCAGATGAGTTTCTGATTCGAGGTTTCTTTCGGGTGTACTAATAACAGGGCCACAGTTTTTATTATTTGTGTTTCCCCTATTTCCCGGATGTGTCTGTTGCGCATATCTTATGATATATAAAGCACAGTGTCCGTTTGTTTGTGTGTACATGTTGCATACAAATCTACAGTTTTGTTCCAATCGTTATGAAATTTTGTACACGTAAGCTTCAGTCCATGAAGACGGTCGCCGTAAGTTTAAGACTCACGTACAACATATTGTTCACGAGATATGACGTCATAAACAATGAGATGCAAGTGAAAATACTGCATTTAGCGACAATGCTGCTAATTTTCTCCTAAACCACTGCACCGATTTCAACCAAATTTGGTACACACATTCCTTACCGTGAGGTAACAATTGTAGCAGGGTTAAGAATCACACACGACACACGGTTAAGAAGATATGACGTATAAACAAAAACTGCCACATAATGCGGCGAGACTTTATAAAGTTCTTAAGAGTTCTTAGCGACTAGCAACAAACTTTAAACATAATTTCAAACCTTTATTGAACTCATTGTTTCTCGCTTACTACTTTTCCGCTGTTCATGGAGTAAAACTATGGCATTCGGTATGATGTTAAAATTTATAAGTTGTACAGTATAAATTGTAGCCACAGGAAATTTTACAGACAGTATACATGCATATAGTTGAATGTACCTATTAAATTGTATCACAGTACGACACATCGTTCATGAGATATGAAGACATAAACAGTAACATTCCGCTGTTCATGGACTAAAACTACGGCATTCGGTATGACGTTACAATTTATAATTTCTACACTACAAATTGTAGCCGCAGAAAATGTTACAGACAGAATACACACATATAGTTGAATGTACCTTCTAAATTGTATCACAGTATAACATGTAGTTCATGAGATATGAGCACATTAACAGTAACGTTCATGGAAAACCGCCTCATCACGCACCAAGCTATAGTGTATTACTTCTTTACTACTAATTGTATTCCCAAGAGATTTTGCAGACTTACAGCACTTATACGAATGAACATATACTTGAAAAATAGCAGGAATAAATACCCACGTGACGTCGGGTTTTCAGCTAGTTGATTTATATTTTCAAGACGTACCTCAGTGGTGGAAGTCACCACATTGTTCGGTTTTAAAAGTTCAGTTTTGCACTAAGTAGTGCGCAGTATTGGTCAATTTCCATTAAATTTTTAACCTTTTTAAATATTCGTGATACCTTGCAGTGTATCTAGCAGCGCAGTACAGCAGAGACTGCGTACGAATATCAAAGTAATATAATGAACTCTACACGATCACAGACATTCAATATTACAGGAATACCAGTTTTTACAATACACACCTTCAACCCATACTTTGATACACCATTTCGATATCCATGTGATATCTCGATCGCTCCGAAGGACAAACACCTGTTCAGTTATTACCATAACAGTGTAGTGTTGTTGCCATCAGTTCGGTTGAAGGTTTCTTGGTATCTATGACGATGTTTTGACAGTTCACATATGATATGACTTCCTAGTACCAGTCAGTTGCCATGAAGTTGCTGCCGTCTGCAGCGCTGTAGCTCTTCCCTGAGCGAGATAGAAAGAGAGAGAGAGAGAGAGAGAGAGAGAGAGAGAGAGAGAGAGAGAGAGAGAGACTTCTAGAGCAAACTGTGGACGAAGGCCAGAGAAACTGCTAGACACGGCGAACAGCGCTCTTGCGGCTCCACTTCCAGTGTACGCTCTGTCCGGCGTCCGCAGGCTAGCTGGCGAGACTCTGGAGGGTCCCCTCGGTCCACACAAGTTTGGTTTCGGGCGGAGGACGAGGCAAACGCTCGCCTGTCGTCCGATTGTGCTGCACTGCACTTCAGTGTGGCACAAGGTCACAAGCTAAGCACGGCGTGCCGTTCTGAATGGAGAGAAGTCTTCCAAAGTAAAAGTAACTTCTGACGTGCCTTAAGAGCGCTTTTCAGAATATGTATAAATGAGGTAGTAAGCAACGTCGGAAGTTCCGTGAATCGTTAGCGGATGCTGCTGTAATACACAGCAAGTTACAACGCCAGAAACGTAAGTGAAATGCAGGAAAATCTGCAGTGGTTCGACTGTTGTTGCAGGAAGTGGCAATTGAACCTCATCATAAGAAAATATTCAGTACTGAGAATAAGCAGAAACAAACATCGTTTATTGTGAAACTGTCTCCATCCATAGTTACTTACAGTTAAAGCAGTTTTCATAAAAAAATTATAATGCCGCAACTCACTATGCATGCATATACAATGCCGCGAAAGTTTTCCTTTGGAACTATTGTAATGCGATCTACCCAACAAACCGCGCGAAATCGAAAAATAATAAATAAATAAAAAGCTATTGGACGACGATTTTCTGTAGCTAATGCGACATTAAATTAGTTCTTTGCCTTTCACTTCATTTTGTAATTCGTTATTATATCTATAACTGCAATCCACCAGTTTTCTCTTTATCAAACAAGACTCAAATAATCCTCATGGATAAAAAGAACATTACAAAATTTCATGTAACTATTACTTTTCATTTAAGGATCCCATTAAAACTGTAGTAATAACATTATAATTAATTATTTTATGTTTATTAACCTGTTCCTATTTGGAATTCAAATAAATGTGTTCCAGTTAACTCTCTTCTAACACCTGCCTATACTGTTTCCATAGGCCATTGTTTGATCTATTCATAATACTGCTTTATTTTTATCAATTCGTATCTTAATATTTCACCATTCTATAATAAAACAGCATTCTGAGATATTCAATTTAATGACATTAATCAAATTTTATTTTCAATTATTCATCCTTATTCACAAGAATTGGTAAATGAACTGTGTATTTTAACAGGATAAATCCTAACTATTATTTCATTTACTGACTTCCTAATTAAGGTTCATATAACTAATGGATCAAATAAAATAATTAATGAAAAATCTCTGTATTAGTTAATTACTTCAAAGAAGTATGTTTAGAAGACACGAACTTACAACCTTAACTCTTAAGTTATTAATTCTTAAAAACTTTCACCGAACAAATGAAATCACTTAAATTTAGTAATCAATGAAATAAAAAATTAAAGATGCAGGAAAAAAGCTTCTTCAGGCTAAATATAAAAATTAATCCTAAGCCAAGCATGAAACAAAATAATCTTAAGTGAAGAAGGAAGAAATAACAATAAATTAACAATAAAGCTAACGATTTATAACATCATAATCTTTTTAAATAATGAAATGTGATGAATTGCGCGGTGTAACGTCATATGAAATATTCTGGCCTATAGAATGTATATAACCAAATATTAAATAATTTTAATTAGAAGACGAACCAGCAATAAATACAATATAAACACAAAATTTTGTACACTAGAAAATATAAAGGTTAATTTGGAAAAAAATATCAGTAATTAGTTAAATGAAATAAAATAACTCAAAAAGCAAATGAAATTATCATACTAAAATAGAATAAATAAGTTCCTTGATTTAATAGGAATTGGCATATCTCTGCAGGTCGTAATTACATCATTAAAAATCTGGGGAATACCAACAAAACATATGTTGTTTGGTCCCTTTTGAATCAGAATAAAATTTAATACCTTTCATTCTAATGAAATTGTTTAAACCACTCTCATTAAAACACAAATTACTTAAAGAAGAAAATTTGAAGTAAATCATAAATAGCTGTGGAGCACGGAGTTGCTTCTCATCGGAGATTCGAGTCTCCCTTGGGCTGCGTTTGTCTGTTAACCTTAGGTTAGTTTAAGTAGTTTGTAAGCATGGGGACTAATAACTATAGTAATGATGTGTCATAGCTTTCCAAACATTTGAATTTTGTAATCATAAAGTATCAAAACTCTTTGTAGAAAAAAACATACATATTAGAATTACAAATTCAGCATGCTAATCTGGCAAAATATCAAATATTTAATTTTGATCTATAAAAGTACTTCATCCACATGTTCCAATAGTTTTAATGTCAGTTTAGATAACTTAGTACAGAAATCAATCTCGGTAATGCTGCTCACAACTCAGATCTTGAAAGAATTTAAAGATGAAATACCTCACTACTGGGCAACTGCGCCCAAAATTTTTCTTAGTTTATTTCATGGGAAACATTCTACGTGACCATGTAACTAATTACAAAATCCGCCAAAAAAGGGAGAAAAAAATTTATTACTGTTTGTGGTTCTCTGTCCTCCTCGTTCTCTTCTGTGGCAGCGAAAACAGAAAGAGAAACAGATACTGTTCGAGAAATACTTTAAGTTCAAAAACAGATTGTAGGCGACATATACTTATGTTCTGTGACAGCACAATTAATTTATGTGTAATTTAGCCGCTACTACAATTCCATCTACAGAGCATGGGCTCATAGTGGCCTAGTCGCTGCTCTTTAATCATTTAATTATAAAATCTACGACTGTAATATCAAACCTTTAGAAGATAAAGACTTGAAAGGTAATGACGTGATGGACGTTTCAGAACAAAAGGAAGATGTAAGAACTTTTGAGTAAAATTTTATTTTTTTCGGTAGTAAATATTTCCCCAGAATTTTAGTCCTCCATGAAGGACGATCGTGCACTTCAGCTGAGAATGGTACTAGATCAGTTTTTATTATTTTGCTTAAGGCCACATATGACCATGCATTACCTGCTCTGTCAGTGTCACAGTTAATAATTAACCAAAGAAACTATGATACACCATCTGAAATATCCAATTTATGAATTTGGAATACCGGCAACTAATCCTTCAGCAAAAAATTCTCTGTTTTTGTAAGGGATAGCATACTGTAAGATATCGCAGAAATTGTTTTACTGAAGGTACTAAGCACATATAAGTAACCGTTATTTTATATAAAAGCACCATTTTAAATGTATCACTTATGATGTTCACAGTGACCTACTATGCTGTGAAGTTTCCAGTTAAAATTAGAGTTTTGTAGCGACGATAAGGAACTCCAGAGATTATTCGCATTAAGGGAGGTAATTTCCTGAGAGTGCTAACTTCGTTTATAAAGTTGAGTGGCTGGTAGGCCTTTCCGGAAAACTGTACTTAAAGTAACTTTTCCTTCGCAAACGGCCACCAGTTTCAGCGGCGTGTCACTGCTCCGAAATCGAATCAGCGACGGGGGCTACAATTTAATTGTATTGTTAGAGTCAAGCGTCGTTTCCAAAAGACGTTAAGAAAGCTCGTTCTTCTCCGAAAAATAAACTCGAAGGTAACTGCGCGGCGCGGCGTCTCAAGTTGCGCGCAAGACGCAATTATAAAGTTGGTAGCGCTACAATCGCGAGGGTTCCGGATGTGCGGCCGGCGAGCGGACAAGCGGCGCAGAACATGTCGCCTCTCTTTTGTCAAAGGCCAGGGCGGCCAACTTCTGCACTGCGGCGGCCGTTGTCGGCCACCAAAGGCGGCTCATTTCCGTACGCCCACGGCCAGCGGCCCAGTGGTCGGCGGAGCAGGCGCTACCGTCGCTCCCCAGGGCTCAACTTTGTGTCCTGCTGCTACACGTCAAGTTTAAAGGCCAACTACCTTGTTGACTTTCCAGACGCTCGTTATGCAGTGGCTACTTCTCACTGCTCCCATGCGAACGTAACGCCATATTAAACACAACTTTTGACAAAGTATGTCTATATGAAAGTGAAAGGACACTCATTCACCATCATCATCATTATCATTAGAGACTGATTATGCCTTTTAACGTCTGGAGCAAAGTACCTCTAATAAAATTCCTCCACGATCTCCTATCAATGCTAACATTGATGCCGCGTCTGATGTTATGCCTTTTACATCAAAATCATTCTGCACCGAATCTAAGTACTTTCTTCTTGGTCTACCTCGACTCCTCTTACCTTCTGCTGCCGAGCTCATGAGTCTCTTAGGTAACCTTGCTTCTCCCATGCGTGTAACATGATCCCACCATCTCAGTCTGTTCACTCTAACTGCTTCATCTATGGTGTTCATTCCCAGTTTTTCTTTGATTTCCTCATTATGGACACCCTCCTGCCATTGTTTCCATTTATTAGTACCTGCAATCATTCTTGCTGGGTTCATATCTGTAACCTCTACTTTATGAATAAGGTAACCTGTATCCACCCAACTTTCACTCCCATACAACTAAGTTGGTCGATAGATAGAGCGGTGCACTGCTAACTTAGTCTTGGTACTGACTTCCTTCTTGCAGAAAAGAGTAGATCTTAGCTGAGCACTCACTGCATTAGCTTTGCTGCACCTCGATTCCAGTTTTTTCACTATGTTGCCATCCTGTGAGAAAATACATCCTAGGTACTTGAAACTGTCTACCTGTTCTAACTTTGTTCCCCCTATTTGGCACTCAATCCGTTTAAATCTCTTTCCCACAGACGCTACTTTTGTTTTGGAGATGCTGATCTTCATATCATAATCCTTGCACCTCTGATCGAGCTCTGAAATATTAGTTTGCAACCTTTCAATCGAATCTGCCATTACAACTCATTCACTCACTAAACACGAAATCTCGAACACTACTTCACGTATGAAGCTGAAATTTGGCAGGAATGTAGTTTATAAGTAGAAGTCGTCATCTAAGAACGGATTTTGCAATAGGGCTGATAGTTTAGGATATATGACGTCATAAACAATGGAAACTTCCTCGTCTAGCGGCACGTGATAGTGTGACTTTATCAGTCCACTATTTGAGCAGGAGATCACTTAACGACTTGCAACTAACTTTAAACACAATTTTAAACGTTTAGGATCCTTTTTCTTGCTGACAACCCTAGCAAATGATAAAAAAAAGTTTCTCGCTTACTACTTTTCCGCTGTTAACGGAGTAAAACTACGGCATTCGGTGTAACGTCGCAATTTATGATTTCTACACTACATATTGTACCCGCATGAAATTTTACATACAGCTGAATGTACCTTCGAAACTGTACGACAGAGTACGACACGTAGTTCGTGAGATATGAGCATGTACACAGTAAAGTTAATGGAAAACCGCCCCATCACGCACCAAGTTTTATTCTATTACTTCTTCGCTACTAATTCTATACGCAACAGATTTTTCAGACATACAGCTCTTATGCAAATGAATGTTTACCTGAAAAATTATAGAATTGTACAACATATAACTCAATGATTATGAGATCATATATACTGTAGTGGGTAAAAACATTTGACATCAGGCAGCACGTTTTATTACATTTCTTATTTACTGCTAAGACACTCCTGTATTCCAGTGAGTTTAAGGAAATACCTAAAAGATGACAGTGTAGTTGAGAACTTTGAACTGTGAAGCGCATACGCTGTAGGAAGAAGCTATACATTTCTAAAGAGCTGCAAGGAAAGGAAGAGAATGAAACAGTGTACATCCGACGAATACCCATTATTTCCGACAGATCTGGCTTTTAACTTTGCAGTGAGACTTGTATTTTCTGTTATGATTAATAAATCACAGGGCAATCTACTCAATAATGTGCATTGTATTTGAAATCTCCATGTTTCTCACACGGACAGCTTCATGTCGCTTGCTCAGGGATGAGCTCGCCACAGAAAATATTCATATTAGATCTAGAACAAGTCACAAGGAAGATTAGTGTTTAACGCCCCGTCGACAGCGTGGTCATTAGAGGCGGAACTTATGCTTGGATTGTTTAGGTATGAATGGGGAAGGAAATTAGCCGTGCCCTTTCAAAGTAACCACCTGGAGAGATTTAGGGAAACACGGAAAACCTAAATGTGGGTGGCTGGAGGCTTGTCTGAACCGCCGTCCTCCCGAATGCGAGTCCAGTGTGTTACCACTGCGCCACCTCGCTCGGTGTTATTTATAGTCAAGTTGTGAATTAAATGAATGTTACATATCATTTGTAGTTTGATTTCTATATTTGTTTGTTTGAATACTGTATTTGAAGTTTTGTACATTATGGAAGACAGCATTATTTCTTTTATATTCTCTGATAAATATAACATGTTTTTAGAAAAAAGGAGATGTACAGAGAGAGAAGGGATAGGAGAATACTAAAGGCTTGAAAATAATAAATTAATTCCCGGGCAATACCGAGTTTTCAGCTAGTACATATACATTTTCACTTACGTGCCACAGCTGTAAAGGAAGAATAAATAAATAAATAAATAAAATAAGTACACTCGACAAGATGACGTCGAGTTTGATCCACGATGGCAGATGTAACATGGGGGTAGTGGATGCACTGATAATGGTTTCAACGTCTCCTTCCAATAGATGTCTATAGTCGGGTCAAAATACGATGATCCGTGGCTCCGCCTACTGGGCTGGGAGACCGCCCCGGCTGCTGAAACTGAAGGCAACCATGTTGCCAAATAGTTAGTTAGCTGCCTGACAGTATAGCTAACGGTCGCTGTTGTCTGACAGAATTGGCAAACGTGGAGAGCGCAGCCGAACGCGCGCATGCGCAGAGCAAAGCTCGCGTTTGACTGACTCCAATGGTCTGCTGCCCCAGCCAGCGCTCAAAGCCGATTGGCGCAAGCACCAGGGATCATGCTATTTCGGCTCGACTATAGTGAGACAGCTGCCAAAGCGCCATCTGTGCGTACCCTCTAATAGGGAATGTTTACAGCCACAAGGCTCACAAGCAGACCACGTAAGTATCGGATTTTACAATTTCTTTATATTTACGGTAAGTGAAGTTCAGAACTTAAATAAGAAACAGACAAAGCCATTCGACGCAACTCTCAAAAATTCTCGAGAAAATCGACTTTGAAGTTTTGCGAGTATATGTAAGTACCACTAATTAAAACAGTTGAAGGATCTGTCGATGTAGCTCTGGTGGCAGCGTTCTAGCTTCGCAACAATTGGGTCGATGGTTCGAATTACGCTGAGAGAGATATTTTTTTTCGTGTTCGAATTCAGTTACATAAAAAATTTTGGGATCTCTAATTCCACGCATTGTCATTTTTTGTTTTTGTGTATGTAGACGAGCTGAAAACCTTGTTAAAGCCATGGATGAATAGCTTAGCTGCTTGGAAAGTCACTAGTAACTATGGAGATGACTTTCCAAATACAGTGTGTAGCTCTTCACAAACTGAACAATCAAAGACTACCATCGTCAACTAATAGTGAATTCAATACTATAAAAAAAATGGAACTTAGATTTTTTGATTGAAACCGTGGTTATTAACAACCTTCTATAAAATATAGAAAATTACGAGTAAACAAAAATACGTCCACTTTTCGTAAAAATTACTATTAGATATCAAGTTTCTGTAAGTATTCGAACACAACGAAAAAAAAAAAAAATAATAATAAAAAAATCTGTCTTGACAAGATAGTAACACCTGAACACACAGTTGGGAGACCAGAACGCTACCAGCTGAGCTAGAGCAACATATGCTACAATTGTCTTAATTATTGGTACTTACATGTAATCGCAGAACTTCAAAGTCGATTTTTTCGATACATTTTAAGAGTTGCGTCGAATGGCTTTGGCTGATTTCTATTTGAGTTCTGAACTGCACGTACGATAAATATAAAAAATTTCTAAAATCCGGTACCCTTGTGGTTTCCTTGTCAGCGTGATATCATCGTGTAGAAGAATCAGCCGCCATGTTACAGAGCCGCACACGTAGTTCCTACGGACAACTGAGAAAGTTTGAAAGGGGTCAAACTGTGGCCTAGCGAGAGGCGACATGGTCCTCTCGGAGAATTGCCATACAAGTTGGATGAGCTATGTCAGTTGCAGAACAATGCTGGCTGCAATGGTCATGTGTACGTCATCACATCGGCGAACGAGGTTCTGGGCGTCCTCACTGTATAGACGTCCATCAAGATCGTCTCTTTGTAAGGGCAGCAGAGAGAGAGACCGTACGGCTACCACAGCACAGATGAGAGGGTTTGTGATCCAAGAACGGTGAAAGTTATCGGATATTTGTAAACATAAGGGACAGACAGATGTTTATAAACCCAAGGGACCAAATTTCTGAGGTCACCGGTGCGTAGACTTACAGACTACTTAAATTAACTTATTCTCAGGACAAAACACACACACATACACATGCCAGAGGGAAGGTTCGGACCTACGACATGGAACGGCCTAGTTAACAGTAGCACGGTGCCGTAGACAAAGCGCCAATTCCCTCGTGGCTCAGAAAGGTCAACACGATATGTTGGCAACCAGTTACGAGCAAAAGAACTAACGGAACGAACCCCAGTGGATTTCCGCTAATACCACAATAATGACTTGAACGGCTCGATTGGAGCCGTCAGACGATTGATTGGCAGGTGGAATGGCGAACCGTGATCTTAAGCGATGAAAGACGATTCTGCCCGCACGCAAGTGATTGTCGTCTGCGCTTTCGACATAGACTGGCAGGTGCTGTCTCGTAGAGTGTATTCATCCGAGACACTCTTACCCACCCCAGGCTTTATGGGCTGGGGTGCAATAAGCAACCACTTCCGTTCGTCTTTGTTGTTTGCAGAGGAAATGGTGACCAGTGCGCCGTAGATTCTTTCTTGCTAGAGGGAGGTGGTGTGTTGTTTCAAAAGTCTATTTCTGGTCCATACACTACGCGTGAAACCAAACGTGCTCTGCAATTCATGCAGCAATTTCGAGAGTCTCTGTGGTAGCACGTCTCGAATGAGGAGGCTGCCCTACCAAGCAGTGGAGGCAGTGTTATTAATAAACTTTCTTTGTGATGAAGATACCCTTGAAAGGACTACTTATGAGATTTTTCTGTTTATGAAAGAAAATAGCAGATGTGGAAATATTAAAAGGTATCTGTAATATTAGTTAGTTTTGAAATTGTAGAGACACTGTAGGCATTGTTAAACTAGTGTGCAAAAGAAGATTTAAATAATAATGATAATCATGTCACAAATCGTAGTTTGTATTTTTATTATTTTGTTATTTATTTTTTCTTTTTTTAATTTTTTTGTATTATTTTTTTTTCAGTAGCGTTTAGTATTTCATTTCCCATTTCATAGAATTTTCATACAATGGTTAATGTTACATTGTTTCGTAAGCGTGTGATTGTGCTATATTGCACGTGGTAAGCATTATAAAGGAAATTAATTTACATTGTGTTAATGGAAGTCATATTAGTTGCTATTATGAAAGGAATTAATTGCATGACAAAACGAGCGTTTCTATGTGCACAGTCAGCCAAATTACTAATGACTAAATTCAGATCATTGATAGAGACCAGTATTGTTCAGATGTTGTCTCCAAAGTAAAATATTAAAAGACAGTTTTGTGTAACTCAGTAAAAGACTATGATGCAAATGTTATACGTTATTTCTGTTATGCTGTTGGATTGGTCAAATGCGACATTGAGATCGTTGTGCAGTTAACAAAGTACCTATGAGCAACAGTTTTCATTAAACAAAAGGTTTTAGCACGCAGTCTGACAGGACACGTATTTAATGAACATTCACAGTTTTATAGCGCCATACTCCGACGCACATCCATGGTCTTTACAAAAAGCTCCAATATGACGAATATGATGTATTTGGCTAATCTAAAGTTTTAGTCGTACGTGCTCTGCAAGACGTGCAGCAATTTCCCTGGCCTGCACGATCTCTGGATTTGTCTCTCATGACGCACTAGTTGTATATGATACGACGATAACTGACACTTGTGCTCGTCGAACCACAAATCTTGCGATTGATTATGCCAGGCCTTTTCAACAATATTTTTAAAATACCTGAAACTGCGAAAGAAACTATTTTGTTAAAATAAATGCAATTTGGCCATTACTACAACTACACCTGTTCTATTAAGAATAATAAAGGAAAAAAAAAAATGTTGTGAGCCATATTCAGCCAGAAAATATAAAGCCGATTTTCAGCCTTTAAACATTCGTATGATGACTTTTCTTCAGGACACAAACGTCAACTCGCTAACGATTCAAGTATTCTGTCCTTCTTCTTCTACTACTTTTTTTTTAACGATATTGATATTTGTGACAGAAGATTTGTTACAGTTTGTGGCAGATAAAACAAATCAACATTACGGGTATACTAGAGCAAATATTTCGGAATATATTTCGGAATCCTACATTGACTGTCGCTCGTAGTGAATATCTCCAATATTTCTTTAACTGTGCAATTGGTGACGCGAAAATGTTAAAGTAACACTGAGAAAAACACAAAACGCGAAACAGAATTCAGTAACAAAGGGCCGCAGCAGTAAGTACAGACGCACGTTCGAAATTTGCATTCGAAACTCTGAACAGGTATTGAAATGGTGCGGAAACTCAGCTCTGCGCCTGGAGACGTCCACAGCACACAGGGAAGCGAGTGCTCGGCGCATCTGAACACGTCAAGAGCACAGACGAGAAGTCCCAGGCGCACGCCTGGAGACATCCACAGCAGCAGGGGAATGGAGCGGAAGCGCGTCTATAGACGTCCACAGCACCAGGGGAAGGGCACCGAGCCGCTTCTATAGACGGCCACAGCAGTCAAAGGGTTAAAACAGGATTAATGCGTTGACGGTTTACAATGATATACAACGTGTTAAAAGATTGCAATTTAGCTGTTAAAAATTGAGTTTTCAAATATATTATGTTGATATTACTATTTATACAATAAAATATATTGTTTGGAAGTACATACGTTTCAGTGACTTTTCAGTTCAATGCATTAACAGTAAGAGGGTCAACTTAAGGCATAGATTTAACGCAGAAATAGAATTTAAAACTGACCAAGATGGCGGACAGGTTTCAATTGATTTATCTGCTCGGCATATATAACGCCCTCTCCATTCATTCTAACCTCCTTGGTATTATTAGAGCCGCGACGAATTAGCCGCGTTTGCTGGAGCGCCGTGTTGCGGTGCGCGTTGCCGTCCGCCGGCGGGGGATCGAATCCCCCCTTGGGCATGGGTGTTTGTGTCGTCTTTAGTATAAGGTAGTTCATAAGTAGTTTGTAAGTTTGGGGACTGATGACCCCGCAGTTAAGTCCCTCAAGCTTAATGAACATTTGAACATTAGGTATTATTAGAAAGGGCATTGCACGAACAAAGGAGGTTAGAATCTCTGGAGATACCCTAACACTGAAAAAGTGAAGCCCGAAAATGGTGCATTCCGGCATTTGTTTGTGCCCAAAATATTGGTCTTACTATGTGGTAAAATAGTTCTAATCGTTGAAATGTTCGTTATATCTACGTAAATACTACGATGTGACTATCGGTTTAGTGGCATTACGTAAAGATGATTTTACGTAAACATGATTTTAAACAAAAAATTCTTGTTTTGGGCACAAAAGCATAGCCTCTTGGCTTCAACCAATGCCTGTTGTCAGCATAGGTAACGCCACCTCCCCTTATTCTAACCTCATTGGCACGAACATGGAATAACATATACAGTCGCGACACTCACTACTGTAAAAATTGTTACCTACCGACAATTGCACCAACACTAGCGACCCTAGCGGTGAGTAAGCCACCGTAAGAGAAATCGTTGTTTAAAATTATTTTTTAACGACTTGATTACTATAATATTTGCGTTTCAAACATTAGTGAAATACAAAGAGAAATAAAAAAAAATCGTGAAATAAATTTAGAAACAGACGAATGTCACTGATTCAATTGATGATTGAACAATTTATCAATTAAGTGTCTAATATAGAGTGTGGCCTTATATGGAGCAGAAATGTGGACATTGAGAAAGCAAGATGAGAAGAAAATTGAAGCTTGTGAAATGTGGATATGGCGTAGGATGGAGAACATCAGTTGGATCGATAAAGTCAGAAATGAAGAAGTACTGAATAGGAACGGAGGATGTTGCTGACGATAAAGAACAGGAAACAAAACTGGATATGCCGCCGTTTAAGACGAGATTGCCTCCTAGTAGAGGCAATTGAGGGTTTCATTCCGGGAAACAGAGGGAGAGGCATAAGAATGTACCAGATGCTGCATAACGTCAGCAAGCCACTAGGGGGGGGGGGGGTGTACCAAAGAACGAAGATGATAGCAAAAGACAGAGAGGCATGGAGGGCTATGCAGTCTAAACCTGCCGTACGGCAGACAACCAAATCATGATGAATTGATGATCCAGTGCCTGCACAAGACCATTTGTGATCCGCTCTGAACGACACGTCCGAGTCAGCATGAAATATCGTTGACACTAAAGTGGGGCAGTGGTGATGTTCAGTGTTAAGCGATGTTACTCCACGCATTAGTAACTCTGATTTGTATTTGATCTTTGTTTTTGTTATTATTATATGGTGTGTGTTCAGTATCCAAGTTGTACGATTTAACACAACATTTTGTAGTAATGTCAAAGTTGCTAAACTCGCAACACAGTTATATAAGCCACAACTTGTTCATGAAGAAATAGTGACGCATGTGTGTAAATTTGTAACTTACTCCACTGAAAATAAGAGAACATGAATATAAGATAAACATAAATTTCTGTTACGATACGTTCCTTCTACGACAGAAACTTTCTTTAACGCGTAACAATGTATGATTTACACATTTTTGCGCTTTTCGTCTTTCTTGCAAACCCATATAATTTTTAGTGTAATTACTTATGCTTAAGAAGCGAATGTCTTGAAGATTCACGCTTATGGTTCAGATGTAGCTACAGTTGCGGGACTGGTTTCTTTCCTGTTGAGAAAAAGTTTTATTGCTTATGAAGTTTTATTGCCACGTCTGTGAGGTTCTTCCTTCAGCTACGTCTGTGCTGGCTGATATTGTACATTAAATAATGTTGGTATTGCATTCCATGTAAGTTTACTACGTTCCACATTCACTTATTTGACTGTAGTTGTAATGAAGAAACAGTACATAACGTTCTTGACTAAAAAAGCGACGTCTTTCTGCAAAGGGTCAGATCTTCTGGTGTTTAGTAGCTGATTTTCGTTCTTAGAAGCAGTTAAGTTCTTCAGTACAATCCTATAGCTTACAAGAGAATTATAAATATATTTTTCGCTAATGTACCGTTTCATACCCAGACAACCCTTAGTAAAAGCAAGAAAGACAAATGTGGAGTTATTTTTTAGGTAACACCAATTTTTAGAGTACTAAATACTTCTCTATTTTAAAAACTGTATTAAAATAAATATAAGCAGCACTATTCGCACTCATCCGATATCGTATTCATAAATGTAGCTCGCCGACTGCTTACAGGGCTCCTGTTGCAGTATATAACGAAAATCAGTCTTAGTATCGTGACCATTTATCTATATACTGGTCGTGACTGTGTATGTTAGACTGTGGCATAATTTTCAAGGCACCAAGATCACTCTAGGAACCCCACGTAACAACTGGCAAAACAATGGAGGTGTCCATTAAGGATTCTTTATTATTATTATTATTATTTTAATATATTATAATTATACAGAAGTTTTGTGAAAGGGAGTAACATTAGATTGCAGATGTAAGTAATATTAGTTTAAAATTGTGGCCTTTCTTGCGTACTCCTAAAGTGTTGAGTATTTTCCACATCTTTGCCGACAATCACATGGTTCTACGTTAGAATCACACCATGTTTATAACCGTTATTCTGTCTGTAAAACATCGAATGAGCAGGAAGTGGCATTTTATACGTCGAAAGTAATATACTATAAAGAGGACATCTACCGGTACGTCATTCATAAAGCTTGCGACCATACAAATATTCGTTCCAAAATGCACTGTGAAAGTAATTCCACATAAACATAAATAAAATTGTAACAATGACATAAGGGGGGGGATAAAACAGTAGAAGAAGAATGGGTAGCATTGAGAAATGAAATAGTGAAGGCAGCAGAGGACAAAATAAGTAGAAAGGCAAGACCTACAAAAAATACTTGGATATCACAGGAAATACTAAATTTAATTGATGAAAGGAGAAAATATAAAAATGCAGTAAATGAAACAGGCAAAAGGTAGTACAGACGCCTAAGAAATAAGATTGACAGGAAGTGTTAAAATAGCTAAGCAGGAGTGGCTAAAGGCAAATGCAAGTCTGTAGAAGAATGTATAAATAGAGGAAAAATAGATACCCCCTACAGGAAAATAAAAGAACATTTGGAGACCAAAAAAAAAAAAAACAACAACAATAACAACAAAAAATAACTGTATGAATATCAAGAACTCAGATGGAAAACCAGTTCTCTGCAAAGAAGGGAAATCTGAAAGGTGGAAAGAGTATATAGAGGGGGTTCTACAAGGGAAATGAACTTAGAGACAATATTGTAGGAAGGGAAGAGGATGTAGATGAAGATGAAACAGTAGATACTATACTGAGAGAAGAATTTGACAGAGCACTGAAAGACCTAAGTCGAAGTAAGGTCCCTGAAGTGGACTACATTCCCACTGAACTACTGAAGTCTCTGGGAGAACCAGCCATGACAAATTTATTTCACGTGGTCCGTAAGATGTATGAGACAAGGGAAATGCCATCAGACTTTAAGAAAAATGTAATAATCCCCATTCCAAAGAAAGCAGGTGCAGACAGGTGAGAAAATTACAGAACCATCAGTTTAATAAGTCATGGTTGCAAAATTTTAACACGAATTATTTACAGAAGGATGGAAAAGCTGGTAGAAGCCGACCTCGAGGAAGATCAGTTTCGATTCAGGAGAAATGTAGGAACACGGGAGACAATCCTCGCTTTACTACTTATCCTAGAAGATAGATTAAGAAAAGGCAAACCAACATTTCTAGCTTTTGTATATTGGAGAAAGCTTTTGACAATGTTGATTGCAATACACTTTTTTCAAATTTTGAAATCAGCAGGAGTAAAATATAGGGAACGGAAAGTTATTTACAACTTGTACAAAAGCTAGACATCAGTTATTAGAGTCGATGGAAATGAAAGGGATGCAGAGGTTTTTACATTGAGAAAGCTATAAAGGAAAGCAAGGAGAAATTTGGAGAAGGAATTAAAGTTCAGGGTGAAGAAATAAAATCCTTGCGTTTTGCTGATGATGTCAGAGACAGCAAAGGACCTGGAGGAAGAACTGAACGGAATGGACAGTGTGTTGAATGGAGCATGGAAGATGAACATTAACAAGAGCAAAACAAGGGTAATGGAATGCAGTCCTAGAAAATCAGGTGATGCTGAAGGAATTAGATTAGGTAACGAATCATTAAAGGTGGTAAATGAGTTTTGTTACTTAAGCAGTAAAATAACATATGGTGGTCGCAGTACAGAGGATATAAAATGCAGAATGGCAATGGGAAGAAAAGCGGTTTTGAAAAAGAGAAATTTGTTAACATCGAATATTAATTTAAGCATAAGGAAGTCTTTCTGGAGGCATTTCTGTGGAGTGTTGCCTTGTATGGGAGTGAAACATAGACGATAAACAGTATGGACAGGAAGAGGATAGAGGTTTTTGAAATGTGGTGTTACAGAAGAATGGCGAAGTTTAGGTGGGTGAATCGCGTAACTAATGAGGAGGTATTGAACAGAATTGGGGAGAAAATGAATTTTTGGCATACCTTGACTAAAGGAAGGGGTCGAGTTGTAGGACACAGTCTTAGACATCAAGGAATTGTGAATTTAGCATTGGAGGGAAGTGTGTGTGGTAAAAATTGCAGAGGAAGACCAGGAGATAAATATAGTAAGCAAATTCAAATGGATGTAGGTTGCCGTTCTTATGAGGAGATGATGAGGCTTGCTCAGGATAGACTAGGGTGGTGAGCTTCATCAAACAAGTCTCTGGACTGAAGACCACGACAGCACCATCTTTATCGAAAAGATAAATTGCTACTTTCCACATAGATGAGTTTATGAGCACTAGGAAAATTCGGCTCAACAATTTAGCTATCGGCCTAAAGAGCTTTCTTGACAAATAGACACCCATTTATTCACACGAGCACAATTCATACATATGACATTTGATTTCCTGCTGTAGTTAGACTTTGACTGGTGACAGTGACATGAGTAACTGCTGTTACTCCATGCTAGAGTTTCCAAAGAGTAAGTTTCCCTATCATTAAATGAAAAATAGATAAAATTACACGGAAATGTTTATCGGCAACAATTCGAGCAAAATATTTATGCTTTTGTCATATCGTGGGATCAACTTCTGCCGCGGTGGAGTAGCCGAGCGGTCTATGGCGCCACCCTGCGGAGCGCGTGGTTGCTCGCCGTCGGAGTTTCGAGTCCTTCCTGGGGCATGGGTGTGTGTGTTTGTCCTTAGGTTAGTTTACCTTAGTTTAAGTAGTTTGTAAGCTACGAACTGATGAGAAAGCAGTTTGGTCTTATAGATTTACAAACATTGGAACATTTTTTCATCAACTTCTGTATTCCTGTGTCGTGTGTGTTGGATGATCGAACAGCTCCCATCGCACCATCCGCTTTGCTTTTCGTCGAGCCATGCGGATACGAGAATTGTCATGTAGGAACGCAACACCTGCAGTAAGCAATGCACGCTTCTTGTTCTGAACGGCACGTTGCAGTTGCCGAATTCTTTGGCGGTAGAGGGTAGCGTTTTGACAACGACGAAGAGCTGAAGACGCAGTTCACAGACGACAGACTTCTAAGACACAGGAATGCAGACGTTGATCCCACGATACAACAGCTTCCTCGGTTGTTTCGATGCCTGTTTTCAAATATAGTTCATAGCTTTCACACATGGTTTACGCCGGTGGCGACACCAACAACGTGCTGACGTGAGGAAAGTCCCCAACCGATTTCTCATACACAAACAGCAGCTGACCGGCGTTGCCTGGTGAAACGTTGTTGTGGTGCCTCGTGTATGGAGGATAAATGCGTACCAGCACGTTTCCTACTTTGATAAAGGTCGGATTGTAGCCTATCGCGATTGCGGTTTATCGTATCGCGACATTGCTGCTTGCGTTGGTTGCGATCCAATGATTGTTAGCAAAATGTGG
This sequence comes from Locusta migratoria, assembly GCA_026315105.1. Taxonomy (NCBI): domain Eukaryota; kingdom Metazoa; phylum Arthropoda; class Insecta; order Orthoptera; family Acrididae; genus Locusta; species Locusta migratoria. The sequence goes on along the minus strand of CM048744.1, from coordinate 734,545,215 downwards.
AATCGGTGGTTTCAGGAGGGCAATAGGGAACGCCGTGCTGGATCCCAACGGCCTCGTATCACTAGCAGTCATAACTGGCATCTTATCCGCATGGCGCCTGTAATGGTGTACGCAACGACGAACCTGGGTGCACGAATGGCAAAACGTCATTTTTTCGGATGAATCTATGTTCTGTTTACAGCATCATGATGGTCGCATCCGTGTTTGGCGACATTGCGGTGAACGCACATTGGAAGCGAATATTCGTATATCACCCGGCGTGATGGTATGGGGTGCCATTTGTTACACGTCTCGGTCACCTCTTGTTCGCATCGACGGCACTTTTTACAGTGGCCGTTACATTTCAGATGTTGTTCGACCCATGGCTCTGTCCTTAATTCGATCCCTGCGAAATCGTACATTTCAGCAGGACAATGCACGACCGCATGTTGCAGGTCCTGTACGGGCCTTTCTGGATACGGAAAATGTTCGACTGCTGCCCTGGCCAGCACATTCTCCAGACCTCTCCAATTGAAAATGTCTGGTCAATGGTGGTCGAACATTTGGCTCGTCACGCCAGTTACTACTTTTGAGGAACTGTGGTGTCATGTTGAAGCTGCATGGGCATCTGTACCTGTACACGCCATCCAAGCTCTGATTGACTCAATGACCAGGCGTATCAAGGCCATTATTACGGTCAGAGGTGGTTGTTCTGGGAACTGATTTCTCAGGATCTATGCACCCAAATGTAATCACATGTCAGTTCTAGAATAATATATTTGCCCAATGAATACCCGTTCATCATCTGCATTTCTTCTTGGTGTATCAATTTCAATTGTCAGTAGTGTATATTCCACATGTCCTAAACTACTGAACCGATTTCATCCAAACTTGGTACACGTATTTCTTACTATGAGGCAACAATCGCTGCTGCGCTAGAACCTCCCACGAGGCATACGTCAGGAGATATGACGTAATAAACAATGACATTCCTGAAAAACGGCTGCATACTGCGATCACATTCTACATCTGCTCCTAAACTAATGGACCGATTCCAACTATTTGGTACAAATATTATTTAAGGTCAGGATTCATTTGCTGTGGTGGCAAAAACCACCTACGACCCTTAGTTCACATGATATCACGTTATAAACCATTGCTCCGTCTTGCGGCGTGTGATAGTGTGATTTTTATTAGTAAACTATTTGAGAATGAGAGCACTTGGCGACTTGCAATAAACTTTAAACATAATTTCAAATCTTTACGAAACTTTCCCGCTGACTACCCCAACAAAATGATGAAAGGAAAAAGTTTATCGCTTACTGCTTTTCCGATGTTCATGATGTATATCTACGGCAGTTTGCATGACGTTACAATTTATTACTTCTCACCTATAAATTGTATTCACCTGACATTTCACAGACAGTACACACACATACCACTGAATGTTCCTTCGATATTATATCACAGTGCGACATATATTTCATGAGATATGAAGTCATAAACAATTTGGTTCATGAGAAACAGCATCATCTCGTATGAGGTTTCGATTTATTACTTCTTTACTACCAACGCCATTCACGACATATTTTGCAGACATTATCCATATATACCGCTGAATGTACCTTCAAATTTACATCGTAGTACGACACAAATTTCGGAATATATGACGTCATAAACAGTGATATTGCCGAATAACTGCTACATTTTGCCCTCTTTTTCCACATATCATCCTAAAATAATGAACCGATTTCAACTAAACTTGGTACACATATTGGTTACTATTAGACAACAATCTATGTTGGGTTAAAAACTTCTAAGACATATAGAGTGCGGAGTAGATTTGACATCTCCATGTTTCTCACATGGACAAATCTATGTCGCCAGCTTAGTAGTGGGCTCACCGAAGAATTTAATGACAGTGCTCCTGGACAACTAAGAAGAAATATTGTTTATAGTCAAGTTTCGAATCAAATTAATGATAGACATCATTTGTATTTAATTACTACTTCCCTTTCTTTGGATATGGCACTTATAAATTTTGTACACTATACAAGTTTCTTTCTTTCACTGTTTCATAATTTCTAGGCTGTTTTCATGAATACATGAAGATGAAACTTTTCCTATATTTTTTTTCGTCTCTAATATAAGTCTGGAAAAACGCATATATACCCAGGCAATACCGGACTTTGCAGCTAGTGTAACAACATTGTCTTTTTTTTTTTTAATATTGTTTAATTCCCGGGTCGGCCTCGTATTCTTAAAATTGCGTTACTTCAAGCACTGAGTCACGTATCTGAATAATGACAAGTTATTGAATAGCCTGTTTAGTCAACAGTTAGGTATATATGCTCATTTCCTATAGACGATCTGTAAGCTATAAACGGCTGAACCATAAATCCAAAACTTACAGGTGGTGTAACAGTTGCATTAAGTTGTTTACTTTGTGTACGTGACAATGTACACGCAGAAGGTTTCGGCACAGACGTACGTCTGGGGTGTGCTCGGCGGTTTGTTGATGGAGAACGTGTTGACACCGAAATTGCTGGTGCCGCAATCGCAGTGCAACATAATTAAAACGATCGCTTCGTTTCATCGTCGTAAAAGCTTTAATTAAAATTTGTTCGGTGGCATGTTATACGGTCGGCGACAAACATGAGTTATGGGTTTCCGATATTCGTCTCGCTCTTTCCCAAAATAATAACGAGATATGGACGGGAACAACTTTTTCCCCCGTACGGACGTTGTTATTACTTTCTCAAATAAACAATGGTGTAATAGGATTTGCTTGAATCGAACCGAAATTGGTTAGTAAAATAAGGTCGTAAATTGCCTTTTTATGAGAATTTATGAACCGTTTTTCATTCTAGAAATATTGCAGCAGTTCAGCGTTTTATGTAGTTGTGTTAATTGTTCATCGAGTAAAACTGGGAACTGCGCTCAACGGAAATTTGGATTCAGGTACCACAGCAAAAACTGCATGTGACTGATTTTTTAATATATAACATGTCTCTCCTAAGAGTTGTCAAGAGCATTTTCTCCTGTGTCACAGCAGCTATTTGCAAATAAATTTTTCGTATGTGAAGCCGTAATCATCCGAAACAAATATTATACATCATTTTCTGCGACGTCTGGTGACAAATGACATCGGTCCCTATCCTGTGTCATACAAAATTGTTTTTAAAGAGACAGAGCGGACGAAAATTAATGAAATTTGATGTTCGGTTTATCGATGTGTATTAAGAGTCACAGTAAAACACGAAGAATAACTGGTAATGCAGGAAAAGGATAGTGGTACCAACTGCCTATCATGCCGTAGCGGATAGTCGAGGCATTTGTTCATGAATTCAATACCGCCATTTTCAGGGATGAAAACTGTCCCCGCAAACTAAATTGACACCCTGCGTGGTGGCTAATGGAAGCGACCTTCGATAGAAACATACGTCAGCTACTACGCGAAGGGCCAACTCAAATTGCGCGGTGCAGTACGAATACGGCTTATTATTTAAAGGACATGAGTGATAACAAAATAAAACCGAAGTACAAAATAAAATGATTTTTCGCTGCTCACTTTGTACTGAGTTATTAATTCGCGCCGCGGCGGATTAGCCGTGCGCAATGAGGCGCCGTGCAGTGGTGCGCGCGGCTGTTCGCCGTCGGGGGTTCGAGTCCCCACTCGGCATGGGTGTTTGTATTGTCATCGGGTTAGTTAACCTTAGTTAAAGTAGTTTGTAAGCTACGGACTGATAACCCAGTAGCTGAGTCCGATAGATTTACAAACATTTGATTAATTCGCTCTCAAACGAAAGCAGTTCCTTAAGACTTTGTATTACTTCTTCGTCGAAATACAAAGTGACGACAGCGCTCGGTATTAATGTGTTCGAAAACGCAGCAAGCGAATCTGCGATCCTTCGGGGCTTATATCTAAGGTTCTATTGGTCACAGATGCAAGGATAAACTGTTTTGGATAACACTTGGCATGGTGATGATTAGTATCCATTTACGAAATATTGTCATGCTGTAGCTATCCTACTGAGCAATGTCGTATACACTGCCTGTAGTCCAGGCAAATAGAGCTAATCCGTTTGTTTCTTGCTCATTATTCGTGATCTAGTGTGGTCACAAAAGAAGCATTTGTTTAAGGATCGTCCCTGAGAAAAAACCCGAAAAACATAAATTTTTTCGGTACAAAACTACAAATTTGATGGCTGTCATTCATGAGGACGGCAGTTGAAATCCACCAAATCGTTCCAGGCAAATTTCGGGATTGTTTCCTTCAAAGGACACATCGATTTCCTTCCGCATCCTTGTCTGAAGAACCAAAGCTTGTGCTACGTTTCCGACGACCACATCGCTGATGGGACTCAAATTCTAATCTTCTTTCCAACAATTACTTCTTCATAGATGTGTAGCAGTAGATACAGATTGGCAATCCTGCGGCACAATTGTAGATGGCGGCCGGGAAAACCTGCCTCCGAGCCGCCTCAGCCGCCTCTGGGGGAAAACGCAGCGGCCCCGCCAGTCTGGCTGCACCTCCGACATGTCCAGACCTGTCCACCCCCGCCAGACTGACGCCTCACACCCACCACCCCCGATTAATTTTATTACATTTGCATATCAACTTAACCGCCACTGTCCCAGACCGCCCCCGAAGCCAGATTCGTTCTTACACAGTCTAATTATGTGATGTATGTTTGGAGCTACACCTTAAGGAAGAGAAAGCGGCCGGTCAATGAATGTATACACAAGCGACCGAACTAGTTCTGACGCACTCACGCGCATAGCGCGAGCCACCATCCGCAACCCGCGATAAATTTTTGCACATCAAATTAATTTTAACCTCCCGCCGCATCCCTGCCACCCCTCTGCTGCCGCCACAGACAGTTCTAAAGATTACCGCCCCAGCACCCCCGAAAATAATTTACAGGATTCAATTGTTGCATAGCCGCGATGGAGCGGCCGAGCGCACTGAGGCGCTACGCTACGATGCGCGAGGTCGTTCCCCGTCGGGGGTTCGAATCCCTCCCTCGGGCATGGATGTTTGTGCCATCTATAGTATAAGCTAGTTCATAAGTAGTTGTAAGTTTAGGGACTGATGACCCCGCAGTTAAGTCCCATAAACTTAATGAACATTTAATTCGGACAGTACAATTACCTGGAATAACACGAGAGTTTCGTAAACAAATTGACCCTGCCAGCCGCCAGGCTATCCACCACCACTCCCTATTGTTGTTTTTAGATTTTTATTTATTTATTTATTAATTTTTATTTTTTTAAACTTATGGGACTTAACTACCGGGTCATCAGTCCCTAAACTTACTAACTACTTATGAGCTACTTACGAACTAGGACGGCACAAATATCCATGCCTGAGGGGGGGAATTCGAACCCCCGACCGTAGTGGCCGTGCAGACCGTGACTGAAGCGCCTCAGTCCCCTCGGCCACCGCGGCCGGCTTTTTAAATTTTTTGACATGTTAAAAGTTCAGTACAGCTCGATCCCCAATGCGATCACAAACACACAGCGTTCTCTCGGCAAGCTACATAAACCAATTCTATAAACATATGCTAAATGTTTAAAAAAAACGTAACGTATTATTATTTTAAGCTTTCTTTCTCCAAGCTCTTAGCATAGACTACATATACAACAGCCAACAGACATGTTTAATAATAGCTACCGTTGGGTAATAAACGGGATGTAACGAACGCCACAAACTTATGCACCCATCTTAACAAATACACGTTTACTGTCCACATTATTTAAAACAATTCTGACCAGAGACAAACATTTGGGACTACTCAAAGAAAAGAAATGTTCCGTTTCGGAACAGGACCGCCACCTCAGATCTATAAGCAAAATAAATGTATCTCTCCGTTTAGACTATGTCTGCAACAGCCTACGAACGTAATGTAACGGTAAGGACCACCCCAAACCTAAGTGTCAAACACTGTGGGCGTGTAACACAACTTCCTTAACAATTTCTCTCAGAAACGGTACCAACGCTCCTCGTTTAAACGCCTAACAGTAACTAGCTCAATCTTCAGTGCGATCACAAACACAGTGTTCTCTTGGCAGACTACATAAAACAAACATACGCTAAATGTTTAAACAAAATGTAATAACGTTTTAACTTTTCAACTTTCTCTCTCAAAAACATCTGAGCTACATATGCAAATGATCAAAACCTTCTACACAAAACCCCTGCAGACACAGCACTTCGACGAGGACAGCGCGCATTGCATTTATTTAAACATGCTATGACGGAGCTGCACCCAGCCTTATATATGACAACAGCAGTCAGCGTCAGCCTCCCTTACCGAAAGCAAACATGCTTTCACATACAAGTCCCATGTAACGACAGCCCTCTCCCTCTTTCGTATGAATCTTACCAGTCGCCCTTTGTGACTGCTCTTAAAATTATAAAGTTCCGAAATTTAATACTCCCTCTCGTACGCTGTTACAATACACATAATTCTTTTCCAAACATACCAACAGCTCCTTAGATCGAGGTAGTCCCAAATCTTTGACTCTGGTTAGAATTGTTTTTAAATAATCTGGACAGCAAACGTGTATTTGTTAAGATGGGTACATAAGTTTGTGGTGTTTCGTTACCATTACAAATGTTTGTAAATCTATCGGAACAAACTGCGTGGTCATCAGTCCGTAGCTTACAAACTACTTAAACCTAGGTAAACTAACCTACGGACAAACACACACACCCATGCCCCAGGGAGGACTCGAACCTCCACGGCGAGCAACCGTGCGCTCCGCAGCGAGGTGCTTTAGACCGCTCGGCTACTCCACCTCGGCGTTACCATTACATCCCGTTTACTATGTAACGTGCTCTATTATGAAACATGTCTGTCGGTTGTTGTATATGTAGTCTATGTGAAGAGCTTGGGGAAAGAATGCTTAAAATAATAATACGTTATGATATATTTTTTTAAACATTCAGCATATGTTTATAGAATTGTTTTATGTGGCTTGCCGAGAAAACACTGTGTGTTTGTGATCGCAATGGGAATCGAGCTGTACTCAACTTACTCTTAACACGTCTAGAAATCTAAAAACAACAATTGGGAGCGGTGTTGGTTAGCCTGGTGGTTGGCAGGGTCAATTTGTTTACGAAATTCTCGTGTTATTCCAGGTAATTGTACTGTCCGAAGTATGCAATAATTGAATCCTGTAGAATTATTTTCGGGGGTGCTGGGGCGGTAATCTTTAGGACTGTCTGTGGTGGGGGCGGGGGCAGGGGCGCGGGCGGGCGGTTAAAATTAATTTGATAAGCAAAAATTTATCGGGGGTTGCGGCTGGTGGCTCGCACTATGCGCGTCAGAACTAGTTCGGTCACTTTGTGTATACTCTGACCGACCGCTTTCTCTTCCTTAAGGTGTAGCTCCAAACATGTATCACATAATTAGCCTGTGTCGGGGGCGGTCTGGGACAGTGGCGGTTAAGTTGCTCGATAGTAATTTGATATGCAAATTTAATAAAATTAATCGGGGGTGGTGGGTGTGAGGCGTCAGTCTGGCGGGGGTGGACAGGTCTGGACATGTCGGAGGTGCTGCCAGTCTGGCGGGGCCGTTGGGTTTTCCCCAGAGGCGGCCGAGGCGGCTAGGAGGCGGGTTTTCCCGGCTGCCATCTTGAATTTTGCCACAGGAGCTCAAATCTATATCTACGTATAGGATATGTCTCTTGTAACCAGCTCATTCTGCTGTAGCAAGGAAAAGAAGGGAACAAGCTAGCTGAAAAATGCTCCTGTGTGTGTGTGTGTGTGTGTGTGTGTGTGTGTGTGTGTTTAAAAGATATGGTAGAAAAGTGGGCAACCAGCTTCCTCTGTCCTTATTCTGCATTCCTGGCCAAAACTTTGGGGTGCGAAAATAGAGGCTTTTTTGTAATAAGGCAGATCAATAGAAAGAGACGTTAGACGAAAGAGTAGAGAGTGCCATTGAGAGAAAAAGGGAGATCAAAGTCGTGTTGGGAGAGAGACACCGGCAGTAAAAAAAGATAGTAGCATTGGGAAAAATAGAGAGAGGGACAGTGGGACGAGGAAGACAGATGATGTCCCTCAGCAAAGACATCTGTAGAGAGCAGGAAATAGCCACAGCAGAGTGTGAGAAAGAAAGAGCCCGTGACTGAAAAACAATGGATCATAGACAGTCACAAGCTGACACTGTAAGTTTGACAAAGGAGTCAAAACAGTGATGGTGTATAGTACACCATCAAGAGAAAGTGCTAATTGCATAAATGTAGACAGTGTGTAAATCGACAACACAGTAACATAGGTTTTTTTCTTTTACTTCAACATTCCATTCATACTGATTGTTTATTTCAGAGCCGTCAATCGTTATTTAGTTCCTACGAAGTTCGATATTGTTTCGATTTGTTCGCCTCTTGTGCCAAAAAAATTTTCAAATGTTTGTAATTCTATCGGACCAATCTGCGTTGTTATCAGTCCGTGGCTTACAAACTACTTAAACTGCGGTAAACTAACCTAAGGACAACACACACACCCATGCCCCAGGGAGGACTCGAACCTCCACGGCGAGCAACCGCGCGCTCCGTTGCGAGACGCTTTAGACCGCTCGGCTACTCCACCGCGGCCCTCTTGTGGCAATTTTTTTTTTTTTCTAAACACGATCGTGGAACTTCATTCCGCTAGTCTTAATAATAACCAAGCATCTCGTTACGGTGGAAAGATATTCATGAATTACTAGCTGAAAACCCGGCGTTGCCCGTGTATGTGTGTATTTATTTATTTATTCAAGTTTTGAGTTATTACTTCTCATATCCCTTCTCTCTCTGTCCATCTCCTTTTTTTAATAACATGTCATATTTACGCGAGAGTATTCAAGAAATAAGGCTGTCTTGCATAATGTACAGAATAATAACTGCAGTCTCCAAACAAAGTAAGGTAGTCATCAAGATTCAAATGAGGTACTGAGAAACATGGAGTTGTCAAAAACCACTCTTCAGTATTTAATAGGTTGCCTATTAATTGTGATTGTGATAGAAAATGCAAGTCTCACTGGAAACTACAGTCTCTTAAAGTCAAAAGCTACACTTGCCGGAAATAACAGATATTCAGTGGATATACACTGTTTCATTCCATGTAGCTCTATAGATATGATAGGTTTTTACCCATTGCAGTATATACGAACTCGTATTTATTGAATTATATGTTGTAAAATTGTATAATTTTATAGGTATATATTCATTTGTATAAGTGCTGCATGTAGGTAAAACTTGTTACGAAAACAGTCAGTAGTAAAGAAGTGATAGATTAAAACCTCAAGATAGAGTAGGGTGGAGAGCTGCATCAAACCAGTCTCTGGACTGAAGACCACAACAACAACAAGATTAAAACCTGGTGCGTGATAGTAATGTTCCTGGAAAACCGCCCTGTTTATGTGCTCATATCTCATAAACAACATGTCGTTCTGTGATATTTAGAAGGCACATTCAGCTATATGTGTATATACTGTCTGTAAAATTTCCTGCGACTACAATTTATGGTAGAGAAATTATAAACTGCAATGACATACCGAATGCTGTAGTTTTACTCCACAAAAAGCGGAAAAGTAGTAAGCGAGAAACTTTTTTCCTTTCAGTATTTCAATGTAGCTGTCAGCGAGAAAAAGTTTAATAAAGGTTTGAAATTATGTTTAAAGTTGGTTGCAAGTCGCTAAGTACTGTCATTCTCATATAGTGTCTGGTCGCATTATGTGACAGTTTCTTGCAACTCCTATTGTTTATGACGGTATATCTCCTGAACTATGCCTTGGGGTTTCTAACCCCGACAATAACTGTTATTTCACATATGGAATGTGTGTACCAAATATGGTTGAAGTCGGTCCAGTGGTTTAGGAGAAAATGAACAGCATTGTCGCTTAATGCAGCAGTTTTTCGCCCATCTAATTGTTTATGACGTCATATCTCGTGAATTATGTGTTGTACGTGATTCTTACACTTACGGCGACCGTCCTCGTGGATTGAAGCTTAGGTGCTCAAATGTTTGTCAAGCTTAAGGGACTTAACTGCGGAGTCATCAGTCGCTAAATTTAAAAACTACTTATGAACTCCCTTATACTAAGGGGGACACAAACATCCACGTCCGATGGGGGACTCGAACTCAAGACGGGGAACGGTCTCACGCGTCGTAGCATAGCGCCTCAATGCTCTCGGCCGCTCCGCCGCGGCGAAGCTTATGTGTACAAACTTTCATAAAGATTGGAACGAAACTGTAGATTTGTACGCAATACGTACACAAACAAACAAAACTACGAACACTCTTTTTATATATAAAGATATTCCGCCACCAACAAGAGCCTGTTATGCCAATTATTGAGTGCCAACAATGACTGACTACGACGCACACCGCCTCACTGAAATAAGATACAGCCCATCAGCCTTCTATTAGAATGTACGGCTAGCCAGCGTGTTAGAAATGTTCTTCTAAATAGCAAACGAAAATGAGTGAAAACAGTGTTAACGATTATACAACTAAAAGATGTACCAGACAGGTTCCTAACCTCATCGTTGTTATTCTGGGGCAAATATTAGAATGTAAAAGTGATAATGACAATTATTTATTATGCTGATCAGGAATGAGAATTTTAATTAAAAAGTGTCAGTAAATTCAACGCTGTGCAAATCAGTGAACTCTTAGTTGTGCAATATTGAACTGCCTATTATTGATTATACAGTTCGTTTGATTCAGACTAATTCAGTTATCACTGTGTGATTTAGCAGGGCTGGATCTAGGACATTTGCCAAGGGGGCAACCTTAAATTTGCCGCCCCTTCTTTCACCCCCCCCTGTAAGAATCGTCTTTTTTACGCTAATTGAGTTACATATTCTACATAAATGTCACAATCTCACAACATGAACTTATTTTATTGACGGAATTAAGATCAAAGAAAAACAGAACAATTTTAATACATACAAAAATATTACAAGATTACTCATCGTACAAAAATCAATTCAAAATTTCGCTTTTCGAGCTTTTTTTGCTGGAAAACTGTTTTTGATATCATCATAGTTTAGAGAAGCAGCTCTTTTGTGCTCTATGGATATTATACTCAGATTTGTTAAGCAGTAGTGCTCCTCAGGTGTATTTAATTAGTTTCACCTTGCTGAAACTTCTTTCTCCAAGCGAAACAGAAGCTAGAATGGTAAGATATAGTTTAACGCTGTAGTAAGGTTGGGATACCCCTCTACCATTTTGTTTTTATAAATTAAACTTGGGGTTGATGATGCAGTGGAATCTTGCAAAGCTCTGTCTACTGCCAGCGCATGTTATCTGACACTTTCAACTTCAAGTTCTTCCTCGCTAAGATCTTCTGCCAGTTCCGCTGCTTTGGCCTTCAGGTCCTCCACTTCCATTTCTCGAATTTGCACACCACACAGAAAACTAATTCTTGCACAAATTTTCTCAAGTGCGGTAAACCTGGTACTAAGCTCTGTCAATTAGTCCTTATTTTTTCTGTGAATGTTGGATACTTCATCCTCACAAACCTCATCGGCCATTTTCTTCTTTCTTCGAATCTTTTTTTCGGAGAATACCGTTGATACCTCATTATCTTATGCTAGCACTTTGGCCTCAGAAATAGCTTCAGAGGTATAAGAATCCCGGGAAGTTTTGAGAAAGCCCAAAAGTCCTTGAATGTTTCGAACAGCTTTATCATTTGTAAAGTATTAACTTTGCAGAAACTGATTAACATGAGCATTTTAATATTGCATACCAGAAACAAGTTAGAGTAATGAATTTGATTTTTCTCATATTTTTAAAATAGATTTAGTTTCTGGTGTTGACAATTTATAAGTTTCAGATTCTTCCAGGGCCTTCACAACTTTAATAAAATGCTTGTGAACAGCTTCAACCGCATCTACTCTTGCAGATTACCTTGCCTTGCTGAATGTCTGCTGAAGGTCTGCTGAATTTGCACCTACTAAATTAAAAGAGTGGGCAGCACATGATACGAAATAGGCCAGTTAATTCTTCTGAAGTATTCTTGACTGGACGCCTTTGTACTTTCCAGCCCTGTTTGCCCCATTGTCATGAGACTGCCCCCTGCAGTACATAATTTTCAACCCATCTTGTTCCACATTTTGCAGTATCTCTTGTCTAAGGCCTTCTCCTGTTTTGTCTGTAACTATAAAACTTTCCACAACCTCTGAGTCATTCGACTTGACATATCGAATTACTTGTGTCATCTGCGCATTGTGGCTGATATCTGGAGTGCAGTCAAACATCAATGAAAAGTATTTAGCAGCTAAAATATCTTTAATTATATCTTGTTTTATTTTGTCAGCAATCAAGTCACGGAACTCATCTTGTATATTTTTGTAAAAATAGCTAATCTGGCCTTTCTTGTGACGTTCAATGCGCAGACGAAGGGGGACACTATAGTATGATACGAGATCAATTTTATTTAGAAATTTGCCGCTATGTGGATCACTAAAATCACCATCTTCTTTTGTTTCTCTAAAAGGATTTCCTTGCTTAGCTAGAAAAAAGGACAGCATCAATAATACAGTGAGATTCCTCCTGTTTTATCTGGTCTTGCTGCCCAGTGTGCGATACTTATAAGGTGGGTTTGCCGGAGGACATCGAAAGAGTCGAAAGAAGGGCAGCTTGTTTTGTATTGTCGCGATACAGGGGAGACAGCGTCACGGAAATGATACAGGATGTGGGATGGGAATCATTAGAACAAAGGCGTTTATCGCTGCGACGTGGGCTTCTTACGAAACTACAATCGTCAACATTCTCCTCCGAATGCGAAAATATATTGGTGCCTCCCACTTACATAAGTAGAAAAGATCATCTGAATAATTACGTGAAATCAGAGCCCGAACAGAGTGATTCAGATGTTCTTTCTTCCCGCGCGCTATTCGAGAATAGGATGGGAGATAAATAGTATAAAAGTGGTCCGATGAACCCCCTGCCAGGCAGTTAAATGTGATTTACAGAGTATCCTGTGTAGATGTCTATCAATTCCACCGCTACCGAGAGAGGATTCTAGATCCTTAATGCTTTTGACTTTCAATAAGAAGTATGCGCACCTAAAATACTTTTTTTATAAGGACTGGAACGTTATTCAAATTCACCTGTTCTACAAATATTACCTCGATATGAAATATGAATATTCATATCTGAAAAAGGAAATCTATGCAAATTAATAAACATTGTGCATTTATTTATGGAATAACGCAAACATCTCCCTCCTTCTGACTAATATCTCCCTCCTTCTGGCTAATTTTACTTTTAATAATTCTGTGTCAGTTAATTTTATGAAATTATACCAGAAAGCTACATTCTGTACAACAAAAAAAAAAAAAAAAAAAAAAAAAAAAAAAAAAAAAAAAAAATTGGTGTCCACTAAATTCTGCCGCCCGGGGCAACTGCCCCCTTTGCCTCCCCCCTCCCTAGATCCGGCCCTAGATTTAGGGCAGGATAATTAACTCACTGTATTGTAACAAAATAACTGACCGTGTTCGTTAAAACATTACGGCTAATAAATGTCTCCGATTGATAATTGCAAGTATGATATTGTTGACAGTAATAATTTTTCTCAGATAACAGTGTTCATTAATCAGTCGAGTCACTAGTTCATTTAATTTGCAAGAATTTGCATAATTACACAATTACTGATGTTACAGCTACACGGAAAAAATGAGAGTGTAATTTTGAGTATGCAATTACTGCAGGTAACGACACTTATATTCAACCTATACAAAAACCAGACAGCTGTTTTTCGAGTCGAAGGACAAGAAAGGGACGCAGAAGTTGGGAAGGGAGTAAGACAGGGTTGTAACCTCTTCCCAACGTTTTTCAATCTATACACTGGGCAATCAATGAAAGAATGCAAGGAGAAATTTGGAGAGGGAATTTAAGTTCAAGAAGAAGAAATAAAAATTTTGCGGGTTGCCGATGACATAGTAATTTTGTCAGATACTGTAAAGGATCTGGAAGAGCAATTGAATGCATTGGACAGTGTCTTGAAAGGAAGATATAAGATGAAGATTAACAAGAGTAAAACAAAGGTAAGGGAATGTAGTGTCAGATCATCACGCGATGCTGAAGGAATTAGATTAGGTAATGAGACAATAAAAGTAGTAGATGAGTTTTGTTATTCGAAAATGTTCAAATGTTTGTAAATCTATCGGACCAAACTGCATGGTCATCAGTCCGTACAGACTACTTAAAGTAAGGTAAACTAACCGAAGGACAACACACACACACATACACACCAATGACCTAGGGAGGACTCGAACCTCCGACGGTGAGCAACCGCGCGCTCCGCAGCGAGTCGCCCAGACCGCTCGGCTACTCCATCGCTCGACACTTATGACAATGACACTGAGTATGATTTGCTTATTGTGTTTTATTGTATGTAAAAAGTAGCAGGGATCAGTAGGCATTTTGAATAATAATACAAAAATGGCTTTAATGTTGATTTCTGCTTATTAACACGCAATAGTTGTAAGATTACTGCATTATTTTACAGATGATTTAATTTTCAGAAGATGTTTGTTTGGTGTCATTTAGTTTTGGTGCTGGGTCCAGTTTCGCTAGTATGGTTTCTCTCTCAGCCCACCTTCTGAATTAACCACTCATTGATTAACCATTTAACCATTTTCCAAATTTTGTTCTCTCATTAGTGAGCGTAGCGACCGTAAACCATTTTATGTAGCTAAATTGAGACAGTTATACCCATTACTTCACCATTTTGGTGACTTTATTAACTTATGAAATATTTTCACAAACTTTGCCCACTAAATTTCCGATCGTTGTTGTGCACAGAAACGCTGCGGCAACGATCAAATTATAACCTCCACTACATTCATCGGGATAAAGTTTTGGATAATTGCCTTTCCATCTAATTAGCGACTTAGGCACATGGCATATTTAATTGCTAATTGAACGGTAATTGTAGGGGTGGGAGGTTATAAGTGGTAGGCAAGACGAGGCGCAGTGAATGTAAGCTTGACGATGAGAGACAGGATAAGAGAATTTAGCCTGCTTTGTGTTAAAGGAAGCCGCATATGTTCGCATGGCGATATTTTTGTTGAATATGTCTGAATGAGGGCTGTGGTTTCCCCACTTTCCTGTCAGTATCTCTTAAACAGGAAAATATCTGCCCTTTTTTTATCTTCGACAGGAGCTTTCATTCAGGTGTTAAATATTTATCCAGAAATGTAGGGTTCCCACAAACAGAAGCGAATAGGCGTCAAGTTATCGCGTAATTTACTTATATCGATTAAATATAGTTGATTAAAACTTCCGAAACAGCAGATAATGAGGTAATTTTATCACTTAGTTTTTCACTTTCAGTTACAGTTTGATATTTCCTGCCATAATTTGCATGTGTCTCTTGCGATTATTTTCAGTCACTATTTTTTGTAATAATTTTTTAAAAATAATTTGTCTGCTTCATTACTAAACCTTCATTCTATCTTTTTTTCCTTTATCTAACTTGGGCTTGATTAATTATAAAGTCTAATATAACATTAACTAATGATTTTATTTTTCCACTAACAGGGGTACAAAGTTCAATCCTCAAATGTTTGTAAAGCTATGGGACTAAGCTACAGTGGTCATTAGTCACTAGACTTAGAAAATACTTAATCTAACTTACCACACCTATGCTGGAGTGAGGACTAGAATGTCCGATTGCGAGCAACCACGGATCCGCAGCAAGGTGCCTTAAAGTACATGGCCATTCCCACGCAGCAATATTCAATGTTTTATCAATAAACAAGGCCACTGGAGTAGATGATATTCCCTCAGAGCTACTGAAGTCTCTGGGAGAACCAGCCATGACAAAATTTTTTCGAATGGTGTGTAAGATGAATGAGACAGGTGAAGTACCCTCAGACTTCAAGAAAAATGTTATAATCCCCATTCCAAAGAAATCAGAACCATCAGTTTAATAAGTCATGCTTGCAAAATATTAACATGCATTATTTACAGAAGGATGGTAGAAGCCGACCTCGGGGAAGATCAGTTTGGGTTCAGGAGAAATGTAGGAACACGGGAGGCAATACTCACTTTACGGCTTATTCTAGAAGATAGATTAAGAAAAGGCAAACCTACATTTCTAGCTTTTGTAGAAAATTTTGATTGAAATAAACTCTTTCAAGTTCTGAATCAAACAGGAGTAAAATATAGAGAACGTAAGGTTATTTACAACTGTACAAAAACCAGACAGCGGTTGTCAGAGTTGAAGGGCATGAAAGGGATGCAGTGGTTGGAAAGGGAGTAAGACAGGGTTGTAGCCTTTCTCCAATGTTATTCAATTTGTACATTGAGCAAGCTATAAAACATTGCGTTTTGCCGACGACACAGTAATTCTGTTAGATACAGCAAAGGACCTGGAAGAGCAATTGAACGGAATGGACAGTGTGCTGAAAGGTGCATATAAGGTGAACATTAACAAGAGCAAAACTAGGGTAATGGAGTGCAGTCTAAGAAAATCAGGTGATGCTGAAGGAATTAGATTAGGTAACGAAGCAATAAAGGAGGTAAATGAGTTTTGTTATTTGGGCAGTAAAATAACAAATGATGGTCGCAGTACAGAGGATATAAAATGCAGAATGGCAATGGGTAGAAAAGCGTTCTTGAAAAAGAGAAATTTGTTAACATCGAATGTTGATTTAAGCCTAAGGAAGTCCTTTCTGAAGGCATTTGTATGGAGTGTTGGCTTGTATGGGAGTGACACATGGACGATAAACAGTGCGGACAGAGGCTTTTGAAATGTGGTGCTACAGAAGAATGCTGAAGATTAGGTGGGTGGATCACGTAACTAATGAGGAGGTACTGAACAAAATTGGGGAGAAAAGAAATTTCTGGCATACCTCGACTAAAAGAAGGGATAGATTGGTAGGACACATTCTTAGACATCAAGGAACTGTGAATTTAGCGTTGGACGGAAGTGTGTGGGATAAAAACCTCAGAGGAAGACCAAGAGATGGATACAGTAAGTAGATTCAGACAGATGTAGGTTGCCGTTCTTATGTGGAGATGAAGAGGCTTGCTCAGGATAGGGTATTGTGGAGAGCTGCATCAAACCAGTCTCCGGACTGAAGACCACAACAAAGACATGATGTACCTTGCCTGAAACTGGGAAATGGCTTCGCCGATTAGTAAAATTCCTTTTGTTCGCTTTAATTCAGGGTTGGTTTAGGAAATAAAGAATAGGGGAAAGCGAAATGAACAGCTGAAAATCGATAAAACAATCTTAAATCCTTTGCCTAATATCCCCTGGAAAGGCAACCAGCCAATCATAACTGTTTGGGAGCTGCAGACGCTACTACTCCTTTGATGCACCATAACATTAATGCGTGAACACGAAAACTGAAGAACCTTTTTAAATCCCAAAATTTTTGTTCAAATTAGAAAGTACTTATGAACTAAGTAATACTAAGGCCGGCACAAATATCCATGCCCGAGGAGGGATTCGAACCCCCGACCGTAGTGGCCGTGCAGACCGTGACTGGAGCGCCTCAGTCCCCTCGGCCACGGCGGCCGGCTTTTTTTAAATCTCAACATCACTTTAAAAACAAGAGGAAGCTCACAGTCTGCACAAAATTTTATTCTACTTACAACTTCTAGACATACCTAGTTTCATTTTGATCTTGATTAAATTTAGCACACATGATCATCAATACAAGCGGTTACCTTACAGCAGACTTTGACACTGTTTTATTAATTATTAGAAAGTTCGCTTATTTATGTATGTTTTGTTGGAAAGGGTTTTTATAAAATGTTCAAATGTTTGTATAGTCAATGGGACTTAACTACGGGGTCATCAGTCCCTAAACTTACAAACTACTTAAGAACTAACTAAGACTAAGGACGGCACAAATATCCATGCCCGAGGAGGGATTCGAACCCCCGACCGTAGTGGCCGTGCATACCGTGACTGAAGCGCCTCAGTCCCCTCCGCCACCGCGGCCGGGTTTTTATACGCCGCAGTTCAGCATATGATGCGTGGTAAGGGATGTCACGCAATAAACTTTGACAGTGTTTTACTGATAACCACAGAGAGGGGTATCAGTTGTCACAGATAGGAGGAGGAGGAGATGAACTGAATAGGCGGAATGGACAATTAGATGACGAGGAAATTGAGAGGGGCGGAAGAAATGGGAAAAGAGGGGGCAAGGAGGAGACGAAAAAAAATGTTCAAATGTTTGTATAGTCTACGGGACTTAACTACAGGGTCATCAGTTCCTAAACTTACAAACTACTTAGGAACTACTTACGAACTAGGACGGCACAAATATCCATGCCCGAGGTGGGATTCGAACCCCCGCCCGTAGTGGCTGCGCAGACCGTGACTGGAGCGCCTCAGTCCCCTTGGCTACCACGGCCGGCGAAGGAGGAGACGGCTAGAGAGATTGGAGAGGAAGAGGTGGACAGAGAGAGAGGGGGGGGGGGGGAGGGGGAGAGAAGGAGAGAGGAGAGAGTGGGAGATTCAAGGGGAGACGGACTGCGAGACTACGGAATTAATAAATGCCGAGGCAACGCCGGGTTTTCAGCTAGTTTTTAATAAAAGACTCACAAAATATAAATCTACAAGCAGAAAATATAAGAATTTTCATGAAATTGGAGCTCAAAAAATACAAATAGAGTATCTAACTTTTTCATGTCGTTCACTGAAAGGTTATAATCATTATTACTGATAATTACTTGTGAACATCTCCCGACCTACATACGACTTGTACCGATACTTTTCGCGGACTTATTACTTAGGATCTTGCATAGGTATCTATGCAGTGTGCTAGAACAGTATGTTTCGCAGTTTCCAACCCCAAGATTCATTATTGATCTCGACTATAAAGACTGTGAAGAAATTAACATTTATGTAAATGCGTAAAGACTGCAGTGCAGCATCGCAAGACGAATTTTTACTACGTAATTTATGATAGGAGCTGTACGACTATTGTTCTCATTACTCACGTTGTCTGTTATGGCGGAAAGAGCTATTCAGTCGCCGACAAATAGCCCATTTACATGCTTTATACCCTTATGAATGTCCGCATGGTGCAATTCATTGTAGTTTCCGAGTTGCGAGGAAGATTACACAAGGATTAACGCTTCCTTCCTTCGGAGGTGAGATAGCTCCTCGCTTCAAGGAAATATATTTCAGATTACTTCGCTTGTTCTTCTTCTTTTCCTTCTTCTGTCTCTCGTGAGACGCCCTTTTCGTTGCAGAAATATTTCACATTTAGTTTTACGCCCTCAGTGACGAGCAGTCTAGACAATTTAAATAGTTTTATGAATCCTTATATTCTTTTGACCCTGTTGCATTATTCATATCTTTCAAGGGCATTATATAATTATAAATTCAGAACGCTGCAGAATGTGATTATTTACTTTTACAATAGACCTATTTCGGAAAAATAACCATCATCAGTTTATCTGTAAGTAAGTGGTATATAATTCTGATATATCCTGATACTAGGCAGACCTAGGCGGCAGTTTCTTTTATGTTCTCTCAGACGGGTTTTAACACTTCTTTTTGTTGTTCTGATGTAAACCTGTCCACAACTGCAAGGTATTTTATAAACACCTGGTGTAGCAAGAGGATGTCGCATATCTTTCGCCGATCTCACACATTCTTTGATTTTCCTAGCAGGTCTAAAAACAGTTTCCGCATCAAGTTATGACAACTCCTTCCGTGAAAGCCTTCATTGTATGATCAATGTGACGTATGCAAAAAACATATTTTTGTGCTTTCTACGTAAGTAGTGATTACAGTATTAGAAATATCATACCAAAATTATGAACTATTTACTTACAAATAAGCTAATGACGGTCCCATCTGGATGAAAACTCTCCTGTAGGTCGGTACGACACGCTGGAGCAGCGTATTGCAATAATGCTGGCCAATCACACTGCACGTCTTCGGTCCTTGAGCTCTGACACTTCAAAAAAGAATGGGCCAATGACAAATGTAGGTCTGAAGCTACACCATATGGTGACATGTTCAGCATACAAAGGATCTGCACGTACAGTGACTGGAGGTGAAGTTTCGCACACTCGGAAATTCCTTGTGTTCGCTTCACCCGTCAGAGAAAAATGAGCCCATAGGATAATCCAGGGCCAGCCCTTACCAGTTTCAATCCTTGCATGAAAGTAGAGAGTGATGTCAACACGTCGTTGCGCGTTTTGTGTTGCAAGCCGCTGTACGCTATGGATCTTGTACGGATACCATTTGAGAATAGTTCGAAGTACCTTCCGTACAGTGGACCACGGGATGTTGAATGTCGTGACACAGCAGGCGCACACTTTGAAGAACGGGCATTGTGCGTCGCGTTGCCTGCCATAGCAGGCTATCGGTCTCATCCAGGAGCGATGCCCAGGTCTCCAGCTGATTCGAATTTCTTCATAATGCTCCGCACAGCCTGTAATATTCTCAGATTGCAGCTGCAGCATAAGTGTAGTTTGATAATACAGCTCCACCTGTAATGCCCTGCTCCTTTTGTCGAAGCTCATGTTGACATACCGACGAGTGCTCTGCGACTCGTCAGGTTGTGAGACTGGTCACGGCACCTGGTGGTCATAGTTGGCTAGACGGTGGCGGTGTGACGCCTAGAAAGGATCTACCCCATACTCTGGACATTAATGCTACCGAGTTATAACGTGTTGAATAGGGACAGTTTAATTATAACCACTCTGTATTAGTTATTAGTGACACATGAGTACCTATGTCGGACTTGGACTCGAACCTGCATATCAAGCTTATCAAGATAGGTAGCCTAAACCACTTCGGCTATCCGTGTGCGATATCTGGATTGGTCCAAGGATTCATGTGGCATATTATCTACTTTTCCAAACGCTGGGATCATTACTTCGATTCCCGCAAGAGGGAGAATGATACTGCAAGGTGTAACATAACAACGCAGTGACCAACGCCATTGCTTGCGAGTCTAAACACGATCAGCATAACTGACGGTATATAGTATGAGAAATATGCATAGCCTATATGTGTATATATCGTGTGTAAATTGACTAATTATTCTGTGTAAATGAGTTATGTGAATACTTAAATGGTTGCTTATTGCACAAAGAAAACATAATTGTAAAGTGTTGTAGAAGACACGTTGGCTTAGCGAGGGCAATGTTCGTAGCAACTTTGCGTAGAGCATTTTTTATCTTTGAGTGCAATCTGACGCGAGTCGCGAGAGAGTGTTGTTGAGCCCTCGAGGTGAACGGTAGAAAACTTGGACAGCAGCAGCGAACTGTAGTAGCGTGTTTATTCACAACGTTTTGGTACAAGCAGAGTTTTAGCAATTAGGCACTTAATTATAATTAACATGGGGACAGCGTTATAATTTCAAGAGGAATAATGTCAAGAGGAATCCTGTGAGCTCAATGTTAAAACAATATTTCGTCGCCAAGAATATTCCATTTTGCCAACCATTATAAAGTACCAGCAACTATTACCAGCTACATCACGCCATCACTAAAAAGTAAGATCTAAGCAAAAAACCATATTTAGATGTGTATCGCTAAGCCAAGGTTTAGTTTTGCAAATGATCAATAGCGAACTTATGTGCAATTAATTAGTGTCGATAAAATTCTTCATTTACGACAGTATCCAAACAGGTTCCTATTCCGCTACCTTTAATATCCTGAGGTTCAATCAGAACAATAAAAGACTTTACGCAAAACTAACTAAAATCAGTGGAGTCTTGAAATATTTTAGTAAGCAAAAACAATTTTACCATTATGAAAATTGAAAGTATAGTTAGCAACAATTGCAGGTTATGAGCATATTGTGTAACTACTGAATGGTACAAAGCAGTGAATATGAATTTTGTTTCAGGTATTCAATTTACGTGTGCCAAAATGCACTGCAGTACTTTGCAAAAAATTAAAGTCAACAATTTAGTTACGCTGCCACTAAATGTTTGATGGTAGATATGTTTGTTGCTATTACAGAGAACAATAGCTGATGTCATAATTTTACTTCTCAGAAATAATATTTTATTCAGTTTGTTAAAGAAAAAGTAAATTGCATAATTTCTCAGTAAATAACTCACTTACCCATTCAGCTAGTCAATGTAGGCAAAATTCAACCACGACAGTTAAATTTGCTATTGCTAACCAAAGTAACTTCCACTACGTTATCGGTTTCGCCACCGAATTAATTCATTAGGCACACGGGTCATTCTAAAGTTTAATTACTCGCGATTGTCGATAGCGTAGTTACAAACGGATCGAGACCAATCTTACTACCGTCGTTGGCTCATCCGTATTTCTTTTATTTTACAATTTCTCTTTCTCCAGATAGTGAAAAAAAAGTGAGTCACACGACATGTGAATATGTGCTTCTTCGAATTATAATCCAATGTTCCAACTTCTGAATGCGACTCACAGACGCCATCTGCCAATAGTCTTTAGGTGTATATGGATAGAAGGTGTTTTGCTTGAAATTGAAGGAAGAATAATAATAACAAATTAGGCAAGAATCCAACGATCATCGACAGTTGCCGATCGATTAGGCTCAGTAGAATGCTCTGCAAACTGTTTGAAGGGTGGGATTGTGTTTGTTTCTCGAATCATGAGGCTTTTGTCGTTCCCAAGAGGAATGATTCACAATCGGCAATCAGCTACAGTTGGAAACAGCAATCCATTAACTTCATGCAAATGCCAGCATCTCATTTAGGTGTTTTTAAAATAGATCTAAGACATATGATACCACTTACTTAAGAACCTTCTATGGAGATTTCAGCAATCCGTAAAGAATTTTGCTCGTCAGGTTTTATCTCACCAAGAGTTGATGTATAGCTCTGCTTATCAGTTATTCAGCAGAATGGCTTCTTTCAGGACTACAACAATACAGTTCAGGATTCCTCATAGACTGCTGGCTATCGAAAAGAAACCCTAAGTAGGCCCAAAGTTATTTGGGAGATAACACGTCGTACAAAAATTTAATGTTCAAACCACTTACGGGTATGCTGCCGGGTGACGTCATCGACAACCGCCGATATTTCGTCAGGAGGACACCCTGCCATTCTCAGGGCACAACTGTTGTTTCTTGAGAATGGCAGGGTGTCTTCCTGTCGAAATATCGGCGGTTGTCGACAACGTCACGCGGCAGCATACCCATAAGTCGTTTGATCATTCATCACGTCGGGAAAAGTTAAGGTTTCACAGAGATCTAATGATTGAAAATACAGCCCTATGTGAGGTGAGAAGGTTGATGTAATCAGTACTGAGTGTTGCTGTCACTGGTAACCTATAAGCCACGCTTCACCCTGTAATGTCTATACCCAATAAAATTCAGCTTATTTGGATAAAAGCAAATAGCGATACCAATTGAAACTGAGCCTTTACTTATGTATAATCACGAATCTATTTATAAATTGTTGAAATATGGTACAAGACAGTTAATCGCAACAGTGGTAATGTTCCTTAAATCATGTTCTTAAATTGTTTCTGTTCGTAAAAAACATAGCATTAATACTATGCAATAATACGTTTTTGCTACTTATATTTCTAACTAACATTATCTGATGTCTCTTGCAATGTATTGATTTGTTTGCAGTTATGTTTACCTTGAAACTGTGTAGTTATTTTAATTTAGCCATTGTAAAAATTATAAAAATATATTCACTGCTCTAATCGTAAATTACGATCTTAATTTCTGTTTTGTCTTGATACAAAACTACTTGCACTATAATTGTCATAATTTTGTGTATCTCTTCTTTATGAAAGATTCATTTATATCAAACAAACAAGTTTTTTTAAAGATATTATGTTGCAACTTCCTTGTTCTAGAATGTTCTCGAAAATGACATATTATATTAATACGCGCGTATTGGCGCGCACAGAGTCAGTTTACACCATGTCTTAGAAAGAGCCTAGTCAGTCAACTCTAAGTTTACATCATGTTATAGAAGAATCTTATCAGAAGAGTTTAGTTGGGGTTGGGTTGGCTTGTTTGGTTGGGATAGGGGGACAAAACTACTGAGGTTATCAGTCCCCCGGTGGGGAGGGGAAGGAGTGAGGATAGGAAAGGAGGGGAGGGGGAAAGGAAATGCAGTCCGGCAAATAAAGAAGGAAGGAAGACTGCATTAGCTCGATGCCCCGTGCTCGCCACGCACGCACCCACGAATGAATCGTGAGCCCCCAGGGGAAAAGAGTTTAGTCAGTCAATTATAAGTCTTTCTAGAGTCATACATTGCTTTGTTAAGTATGTCAGCTTTTGGTTGTGTATGATTTTTTTTTTTTTTTTTTCAAAAAGTAAATAAATCGATATATTAAATGAAACGTGACATATTGTGATTCATGTGACTCGGAAAAGAACCCGTCGTTTCATGATAATGTACAGGCAGGCGAGCTACTGGATCTACCAATGAACGACAAATATCAGGTGATGTATTCGTAATTTATGTTGTTGTTGTTGTGCTCTTCAGTCCGGGGACTGGTTTGATGCAGCTCTCCACAATACCCAATCCTGAGCAAGCCTCTTCAACTCCACATAGCCAGCCGCGGTGGCCGAGGAGACTACGGCGCTCTAGTCACGGTCTGCACGGCCACTACAGTCGGGGGTTCGAATCCCCCCTCGGGCATGGATATTTGTGCCGTCCTTAGTCTTAGCTAGTTCATAAGTAGTTTGTAAGCTTAGGGATTGATGACGCCGTAGTTAAAGTTCTACAAACATTTGAATTTGAACAACTCCACATAAGAACGGCAACCTACATCTGTCTGAATCTGCTTACTTCATCCATCTCTTGGTCTTCATCGGTGGTTTTTACCCCACACACTTCCTTGATGCCACTAGTTGCAGCTAGGAGATTGAGTCCAGGAATTACGTCAGTTCGCCTCCGCATGCCAACTGCGGGAAGAGAAGCCATAGGACGAAGAATACCTTCGCTACGCCTCAGGAACAAATGTTCAAATGTTTGTATAGTTTATGGGACTTAACTACGGGGTCATCAGTCCCTAAACTTACAAACTACTTATGAACTAGGACGGCACAAATATCCATGCCCGAGGGGGGATTCGAACCCCCGACCGTAGTGGCCGTTCAGACCGTGACTGGAGCGCCTCAGTCTCCTCGGCCACCGCGGGCGGCACGCCTCAGGACTCTTAGATTTTTACTCTGGATCTTCACTCGACTTATAGTGGACTCTTAATCTGATGCTACTACGGACTTCGTCTGTGGACTCTCTTTTGGTGAACTTCATATATTTCTCTGTGGTTCCTAAAGTAGATCTTGTGGACTTTAACTTAAGGTTCCACGATGCTACTGTGCTGTGACAGAATAGAAGCTTAGTTTCGTTAACGCCAGTAGGAACTTTGTCTATTGTTTCTCGCCACACGGGGATGGGCATACGATTTAGGGCATCACGTTACGGATCGCGCGGCCATTCACGTTGGTGGTTCGAGTCCACCGTCGGACATGTGTATGTGGTGTGTATGTGTGTGTTGTCCTTAGACTAACTTAGTTTACGTAGTTTGTCAGTCTAGGCACCGAAGACCACAGTAGTTAGGTCCTTTAGAATTACAAACATTTCAATATTATCATTTCTCTATGTCGTCTCGTCAAAATACAGGATGTCCCATTCAAACATCCCTGAATTTAAAGACCCAGGAAAGGGAAAGCACAATACATGCGACAATGATATTAAAATGTTTTTTAAGCTTATGGGACTTAACTGCGGGGTCATCAGTTCCTAAACTTAGAAACTACTTACTTATACTAAAGATAACACAAACATTCATGCCCGAAGGAGGATTCGAACCTTCGATGCGGGCGGCTGAGCGATCCGCAACGTGGCGCTCCAGAATGCTCGGCTACTCCCGCGCGACAGCGTGGTTTGTCTTTCGACGTCAGATGTTGAACAATTTCACATTGTAAGGACTCATACGAAGATGCTGGTGAACTACACGATGCAATGTTGTTCAAAGTACATGAAGATGCCTAGATGCTTGACGATTGACTTACATGGGCTTCTGAGAAAAGTTTGTGTCATGTCCTCCACTGTCTGAAACTCCGTAGTCGGCCGCAGTGGCCGAGCGGTCTGCGGCGCGCCAGCCACAGTCTGCACGGCCGCTACGATCGGGGATTCGAATCCCCCATCATTCATGGATGTCTGTGTCCTCTTTAGTATAATGCAGTTCATAAGTAGTTTGTAAGTTTAGGGACTGATGACCCCGCAGTTAAGTCCCTTAAGCTTAACAAACATTTGAACATTTGAAACTCCGTAAAGTGCACCACCAGAATGCTTCAGAGCACTTGCTGTTGCCAGAAACTTCCTATAATATTACTTATTTCTTTTAGCATCAGGAGGATCACATTCATAAACCCAACGAAAATTTCTTTGCTGAGTAATCGGCGATTTTGTTTCAGCGAACTATACTACTATTTGCGCGCGGTGCTATGTCTAACTAATACAACAGCTACCCGTAAACCAAATGTTCAAATTTTCAAATGTTTGTTAAGCTTATGGGACTTAACTACGGGGTCATCAGTCCCTAAACTTACAAACTACTTAAGAACTAACTAAGACTAAGGACGGCACAAATATCTATGCCCGAGGGGGGATTCGAACCCCCGACCGTAGTGGCCGTGCAGACCGTGACTGAAGCGCCTCAGTCCCCTCGGCCACCGCGGCCGGCACCCGTAAACCTTGTAATACAACAGCTACCTGTAAACCTTCACTGAACCAATCGATACCAAAGGTGAATTAACGTAATTACTCGTAATTTGAGGAACATAGAATGACGCCATGATCTGCTAACTTCTTTGGAGTATATACTTGAATTATTTTCGATCTACACACTTTTAGATGTTTATACATGAGACATTACATTTTTACTAAGTTATAATGACACTGTATGTACTATTTTGTTAGTAAAAATAGGTAGTATTTTGTAAATACCTGGACAAAAGGGCGATGTCACAAAGATGCTACTCTCGATGGTTTCATAAAAGTAAATGTTGCTAAATGTACATACCCTTTATTTTGCACCAGAAATCCGATTTTAACAATCACAAACTGATCTAACTGATCGTATCTCTTTCGATAATGCCTGTATTTTAATTTATGCATAAAAACATGTGTGCAACCACACACTTCAAAACATACGCTTTTTACCTCATTTGGAAACGAAACAATTCACTTTCCAGTAATATTGTCAATACGTTTGTTAATTTATATATGTCAACATCAGACATACCACCAGTCTTAAAATGTGCTAAATATTGAAATGTTTTGACAATTATGTAATTGTTTAAACCCATTTAGTTAAGAAAATCCAAGATGGACGACGGATTTCGTCACTTCCTTATAAGGAATTTTGCAGAGTGACGCTGGGAGACAGCATTAAACCTCATTTGTGTGAATACGTGTACTCTGTGTTGCAGTTTACTTCTGGAATGTCCAAAGAGTATGTCATGAAAGACAGTCTTGTTTACTGAAATGTTTGGAGTAAAATCCATCATGGAGGGCTCTTATCCGTTATAATAGTCTAAAGTAAATGTATTTGTTACTCAGTTTTCCGGGTATTATTTAAACCTGACCATATCATACTCCGAAATACCCTGCATTTTGACTCTTTGGAGAATCATGCAACTACAGACAATGAGAGCGGCCATCAAGTATTTATTAAAATTTTGATCTTCGAGATTAGACTTTTATGTATTGTTCCAAAATATATCCAGTGATAGCTTCATCGATCTAATCGTTGACAGGAGCACTCGTAAACGATAAGAGCTGCGGTGGAGTAGCTGAGCGGTCTAAAGCGTCCCGTTGCGGAGCGTGCGGTTGCTCGCCGTGGAGGTTCGAGTCCTCCCTGGGGCATGGGTGTGTGTGTTTGTCCGTAGGTTAGTTTACCTAGGTTTAAGTAGTTTGTAAGCTACGGACTGATGACCACGCAGTTTGGTCCGATAGAATTATAAACAAACGATAAAAATATATGTTCTGGAATTACAGGTTCGTTTCATGTGGAGTCGCCATTTCCACATCATGTGACATGCTGCATTCTGGCGACGATACTTGGTACGTCCGAGTTCTGATGCTGGAATATAAATTGGTGCATCCCTCACTGTCGTGTCTGCTGTGGTTCACCTTTCCTGGGTCTCTGAGATCAGGCAGGTTTGAACGGGACACCTCGTACAATATTATACCGTGACGACGTATACGTGTTACCAGAACTTGTAAGACTAGCTTGTGTAAATAAACTTCTGCTGTCAAAACTTGGGTTGTCTTCTGTCGCAAGAGGAGACGACGAATCGCCAGTCACTGTGAGCGATGTTCAAATGTTTGTAGAACTTATGGTACTTAACTACGGAGTCATCAGTCCATAAACTTACAAACTACTTATGAACTAGCTAAGACTAAGGACGGCACAAATATCCATGCCCGAGGGGGGATTCGAACCCCCGACCGAAATGGCCGCGCAGAGCGTGACTGGAGCACCTCAGTCCCCTCGGCCACCGCGGCCTCCACTGTGAGCACCAGCCGCCATTGCCCGATTCGGACGCTTCCTTCAGGGCGCTGCATTTTGGGTGGGCCGGCACTCTATTTACAGCGTCATTGAATACGCTGTGACACAGTACTGTTTCCCAGCGTATCCTGGCTCTGAGCGTGTTAACTAACATACGGCCGCTGTTCCCAGCAGATAATCGCATTTCGTAGGTTATCGGCACATCGAGAATCAGTGCGGCGCTGTCCCCTACTCCAGTGGATGGAGCGTCGCCACGCAGTGGGTGGGCTAACGCAGTGCGCGCTGCGTCCGCCGCGGCTCATCTCCGCCCATAAAACTGGTGGCCTACTGCGGCTGCCCTCGCCGGCACTTCAATGGCTGCCAGTGGCCCAACTGCCGTGATTTACGGGCGGCCCGTTTATTTGCGAGTGGCTCTGGACTGCGCCGCCGCGCCGCTGGTGACGAGGGCGGCCGCCCCAACTGGCAGCCAGCCATAAACTGGCCCACACCAGCCAGCCCAGAGGACAGGAGAGCAGAGGAGAACTCCCCACTCCAGCCGCGATCCGCCTTCTACAGGCCATCACGTCGCTATCGATAGTTGCGACGTACGAGGGACAACACTTCCGATTCTCTTCCTCAGGACTGGCTACTGATAGAAACAAGTGCTTCGTACAATTCGTGTACCGCCTCATGTTGCACCGAAGTTGTATGGTGGTACATTATGTGTATCACCATTATGGATGTGTAGAACAGGATATCCTCTTGGACGATTACCTGAACTACTAGCAGGTAATAATGGTTTTTTTAGTTCTTAGACCGACAAAATTGAAAATTACAGAGCTATCAGTTTAATAAGTCATGGTTGCAAAATACTAACGTGAATTATTTACAGAGGAATGGCAAAACTGGTGGAATCCGTCCTTGTGGACGATCAGTTTGCATTTAGGAGAACTGTAGAGACACGGATGGGCAATACTCACAGCACAAATTACCTTATAAGATAGGTGTAGGAAAGGCAAACCTACGTTTTCAGCATTTGTAGATCTGGAGAAAACTTTTGACACTATTTCTAATTCTGAACGTGACAGGGGTAAAAAATAAAAAGCGAAGAGTTATATTTAACTTCTACGACACACAGACAGCAACCACACGGTGGTTGTTAGAGTGAAGGTCATGAAAGGATCGCAGTGGTTGGGAACGGAGTAACACATGGTTGTAGCCTTTCGCCAATGTTGTTCAATATGTACATTGAGCAAGCTTTGAAGGAACGCAAGGAGAAATATGGAGGGGGAATTAAAGTCCAGAGACAGGGAATAAAAACCTTGTGGTTTGCTGACACATAATTATTCTATCAAAGACAGAAAAAGACCTGCAAGCCAGTTAAACGAAATGCACAGTGTCTCGAAAGAAAGCTATAAAAGTAACAATAAGAAGAGTGAAAAAAAGGTAATGGAATGTAGTGTCAGAAAAACATGCGATGCTGATGGAATTAGATTACGTAATAAGACAATAGTAGTAGTAGATCAGTTTTGGTATTTGCGTAGCAAGATAACTTCTGATGGCCGAAGTAAAGAAGATATAAAATGCAGAATGGCAATGGGAAGAAAAGCGTTTCTGAAGAAGCGAAATTTGTTGACATCCAATATTAATTTAAATGTTATGAAGTTCTTTCTGAAAGCATTTGTCTGGAGTGAAGGGAGTGAAACTTGGATGATAAGGAGTTCAGACAAAAAGATGATAGAATCTTTCGAAATGTGGTGCTACAGACGAATGATGAAAATTAGATGGGTAGATCACGTAAATGATGAGGAGGTGCTTAACAGAATTGGGGAGAAAAGGAGTTTCTGGCATATCCTGAAGAAGAAAAGGGATAGATTGGTGGGACACGTTCTGAGACATCAAGAAATTGTCAACTTAGCGTTAGAGGGAAGTGTGTGGGGTACAGGTCGTAGAGGGAGGCCGAGGGACGAATACAATAAGCAGATTCAAAGAGATGTAGGTTGTCGTTCGTATTTTCGGATGAAGAGACTTGCACAGGACAGGGTAGCGTGGAGAGCGGAATCATACCAGTCTGCGGACTGAAGACCACGACAACATGCGCAAGAGAACGTGTGCAACTGCTTTCAGAATTACTTCCAAAAATGCTGCTGCTGCAAGGTCAAAATCTAACAACAGAATTCGCAGGTATGCAGTGCGAATCCACTAACTACACAAATACTGATTTTGTCCATCTCTGTAGTATTAAAAAAAAACACAGGATTCTCAAATTGACGAAATTTGATTGACTAGTTTCCTAGATTGGAACAATGTGACCATTACGTTGAATAGGACTGACCACTCTAAAGCACGGGCTACTGTACAAATTGGTCCTAAAACAACTGCCGGCCACAATGATACCTACATGATCATATTTTATAACATTCTTCTAACCACTTCCAAAATTGTAATGTACCTTATTTTATATTTTTATCCTAACTTTGTATTACTGTAAAATTTTCATTATTGTGGAGCACTTGAGAATAACGGAACAGTTCTCCGAAACTGGTTGTTCAATACATATGAATTATTAGAAGAGTAAAAGAATTTTCAACAAGCAACTATGGTTTGGAATACATTTGTATTCCCTATCACACAATTTATTCCAGTTGCACTCCTGACTGACATTATGTCAAATTTTAATAATTAATTGGGATCGGGATGAATGACTGACACGAAACAGACCTAAGTTGAAATTTTTTCATAAAAGGAGAACATTAAGTTAAACAATATTATACAAAAAAAATGGTGATTACAACTTGGGAATGCCTTACACAATTTTTTCCAGAAAGTCACTACTTCTATTGTCATTTTCCGATAAAGATCAATCTCTAGTTAATAGCAACAAAAGAAAAACCAGCTAGAACGTTATATGATGTAAATTTTAAAAAATCGAAATTGTCTACATCACAATTCCTCCGGTTTTTGTACATTAAAAACATACTAAATTCCTGCACTATACTTTTAAAGAATGAACATAAAAGACGAAAATTAAGCCCTTCATGTTTAATGTCTGTTAGAGATGGACTACAACTGCGCAAAGTGCCTAATAATGAAAATATGACTCTCCTTACCTATATTCTTCATAATCTCAGAACGTTTACAAATTTAAATATTTCTCAACATTATTACACACAAAATGAATCAATTGATCCAAGCTCATACTACAATTTGCGACTTCATTCCATGTCTGCCTCAACAACACTACTCCTAGTCACCTGCCAGAGGCCGTCAACCTCACTCAAAGCTCAAACGCCGGGCAGTGCACACCAAAAATTGTCATGTACGCTTCTTAAACTGTTACGGATAAACACTACATATCAATAATTGTAAATATGTCTTATAATAATATTATTGTCGTACTGAAATTTTTGGCTTTTTATCTGTAAGGGATATTGAAATTGTAATTATGGTGTTCGATTCTCCCAAGTCTCCTGAATCCATTCATATAGTTATATTTGCCGTGCGTTCATTCCCTGATTGTATATGGATTTGTAGAATAATGTGTGTACCTATGTTGTATTACAGTTGCAATTTGGAATAGCTGCCCTCGCTCATCCAAGACCGCCCGTTACCTGTTTCCGAGCAGATTGGGGAAACCCTAACTACCTGTATTCCATTCACTAGGTCCAAACTGTTAGCCGGCCGACTGGAGAACCCAACAGCCTGACAAAACCCGCCTTTCACATGAAAAAAATCAGCTTCCCCTTGTACCTGTAATGGTACAAAAGTAAACTGTGCGACACACAGAACTCTGGCGGAAGTGGAAAGAGTTTGAGCTCTTATTGACACCGCACCCTTTCCACTCGATTTATTTTCACCCAGAACAGTCACTGCACTCGACATATTTGCAATGAAATTTTGTCAAGGCTAACTATAAACTAAACAATACAACAAATGTTGTCGTTGTGTTCTACAGTACTGAGTGGTTTGATGCAGCTCTCCAAGCTACCCTGTCTTGTTCAAGCCTGTTCATCTCAGAATAAGAACGACAGCCTACATCCGTTTGAACCTGCTTAATGTATCCGTTTATCGGTCTCTCTGTGCGATTTTTACCCCACACTCTTCCCTACAACGCTAAATTGACGATTCCTAGATGTCTCAGAATGTGTCCCACCAATCGAACCCCTCTCTTAGTCGAGATATGCCAGAAATTTCTTTTCTACCCAGTTCTATTCAGCACCTTCTCACTTACTAGATCTACCCACCTTATCTTCAGCAGTCGTCTGCAGCACCACATTGCAAATTCTTCGATCATCTTTCTGCCTTAATTCCTTATCGGCCACGTTTCACTTCTGTAAAATGCCACACTCAAGACAAATGTTTTCATTAACGAGTTAATAACAGTTAAAATAATATTTGCTGTCAAAAAATTTAACTTCTGCAGAAAAGCTTTCCTTCCCATAGCCATTCTGCACTGTATATCTTCTGTACTTCCGCCATCAGAAATCATTTCGGTATCCAAATAAAAAAAAAACTTATCTACTACTTTTATTGTATCATTACCTAATCCAGTTCCTTCAGAATCACCGCACTTTCTTACACTACACTTCATTACTCTTTTTTTACTCTTGTTAATGTTCGCCTTAAAGCCTCCTTTCAAAACACTGTCCAATCCGTTCAACTGCTCTTCCAGTACATTACGTATACAACACGCACATGTCATGTGTTGTATTTCATTGTATTTACATCGTTACTAATAACCTAATTTTCTTGAAATTGTGGTACATTTTGAGGCATTCACGTTGATGGAGTACTGGTCTACTCAAACATGTTGCAGTAGGAAACAGCTCCTCTTTTTTTTTCAATTTTTCTCTTCCTCTTACTGAAAACAGCACGGCACTTACTGATAATTTACATATATATGTGATGTCTGTTCTTTCGGACATGTCCCAAAGAACATATAGCACAGCCGATACGGATTATCCGTGCTCATTGGGGCGCCCTGCTGCGTTCTGCGCGGCCGTTCGCCGTCGAGGATTCGAGTCCCCCCTCGGACATGGGAGTGTGTTGTCCTTAGGTTAGTTTCCCTTAGTTTAAGTACTTTGTAAGCTCCGGACTAATAACC
Source organism: Locusta migratoria (assembly GCA_026315105.1). NCBI lineage: Eukaryota > Metazoa > Arthropoda > Insecta > Orthoptera > Acrididae > Locusta > Locusta migratoria. The sequence goes on along the minus strand of CM048744.1, from coordinate 734,511,682 downwards.
AATTAGCTGAGTCAGATAGATTTACAAACATTTCAACTTACAGCAAATTAGACAATATGCTGATGCTGATAATGGCCAATAATCCTTTCTTCAGTGCGGAGGCACTCCTAGGCCCTCACTCTTACGGGCATCAGTTCACAAAACTACGAGTTTGAGAGTGGGCAGAGTAATGTTGAGAATTTTCATCTCACGAAATGCGTACTTGAGTAATCCGTGCAGGTGTGGTGGTAGGTGTGTCTGCAGTGGTCTAGGTCATAGGCAAGGGCGCACTCAATAAGTCGCCGGGGCCTAACGGAATTTTATCGGACTTTCTGACACTCGATTGCTCCCTATTGGACGGAAATTTGTCGCCAACTCATGTCTCCACTGAAGTGCTACTTTCGTCAGCCTTTGTCGAGGGCCTCATCATCCCAATACCTAAAACATCACGCAGCACAAGAATCAGAGAATATCGTCCCCTAACACTACTTAACTGTGATTTTAAGATTTTCACTCGACTGATGGCGGCTCAAATTAAAAAAGTTCTACATCGCGTGGTGTCATCTGAGCAGAAAACCCTCAGCGGCGACAACAACATCCAAACTGCACTTAGTGAATATCGCGATGCCGTCTACGTGGAGCTCTGATTTCCATAGATATCTATCGTGCCTTCGACAGGGTGAGCCATACCTACCTTAATCAACTGATGACGCAAATGAATTTCCCGCAGCACTACATAACCGTAGTGATGCGACTATTACACGGGGCCATTTCTAAAGTGCTTATCAACGGCCAATTTGTTGCGTCCCTTACTATTAGGAGATCAATTCGACAAGGAAATCCTTTCTCCACGATCATATATGTCATGGCTCTTGAACCACTTCTCAGCGGCCTCCGCCAACGCCTGACAGGGTTACGATGCGTGGTTAAACGTTTCCCTGCAAAGCATATGCCGACGACCTTATATGGGTGGTAAGGAACGGCAAAGACGTTAACGCAGCTTTGGAATGGATCAGTCGATACGGTGCCGCTACGGGTAGCCGTATGAATGTGGCCAAATCCGTCGCCTTGAATATAGGTACAGGACTACCTGCCTACTGCGTTGCACCATTCCCGTTACGGGACTGTAGCAAGTATCTGGATATCGACTTCACGAATGATACACGACGCACGGCAGCGCTCAAATTCATAGCCATACGAATGGTGTCAGAGCGAACGCACTGTGGACATTAAATATGTTTCAATGTGTCGCTTATATAAATACATACTTGGCGTTACGCATTCCACACTATGCACAGTTTTTACCAATGCCAAAGATGATCACCCGACGCATACTGGCAGCATTTGGATACTTCATCACCACTGGAGCCCTCTTCAAGATCCGATATTAGGCTCTGATACTACCAACCCGTAGAGGTGGCCTCGGGCTTGTTCACGTTTACGATCGAACGGTGGTGCTCTATATTAGCGCGACATTGAAAACATTGAGAAGACAGCACCAGAGTCTGTCAGGCATCTGAATAGACGAACATGGAATCAGCTTCTCGACAAGTGCCGGTGATGGTGCAGAACATTTATCCACAATTTCAACATGTCAGAGTTTTTCCTTGAATATAGCTATGTTATGACAGAACTACCAAACAAAGATCTCCGACAGCGCGCGACATCTACCAGATACTTACGAGCAGGGGCCCCGCCAACCCTGTGGAAACACGGAACCCCACGATGCACTGGTCGGTGGTATGGCAGACGCTTTATCGTGCCACACTTGTCACGGCAACAACAACAACATTTACATCGTGGTTAACGCTAAACAAGTTACTGGATCCCGCCTGCACGCCATCAATACGGTGAACTCTCCGCTATGCCAAGTATGCCAGGTTCTAGACGACGACGCTCACCGTCTCATGTGCGGATCCTCTGCGGAAGTATGGCGGCTGGTGACGCAGATGATTGGCTTTCTTCTGCGCGTCGGACAACAAAATATCGAACCCAAGACTGTCCTTTTTCCAGACAGAACGTATTACCCACGAGCCAAAACGAACGTGGTGACATGTCTTTGAGTCAGACGGTGTATATTTGCTTCGCGACGGCGCGAAGCATGTGTCGGACTTCTGGAATTATTTAGAAGAACAACATATGGCGCTCGTACGGAACCTGAAGGATCAACAATATTTTTTCTAATTTTCTGGCGAGTGCGTTACAAGATCCTCCATGCAACTTGAACGTCCCAGGTATGAGAAGCAGCTTTGATAACGATGAAGAGGCATGTAATGTACATGATGAAACGGTTTCCTCTTACCATAAAACGATAAGATGTGCCTGGCGGCAAAACCACTGGAGTTGACCGCCCGGAAACTCACTCCGCACACAGAGTTTTCTTTACTTTAATGTTTTTAGTTATGAATGGACACCCTACAGCCGTTGGTAAAGACAGCATGGAGATTAATTGTGTTATGTAAGTGAAACACAGTCACGATCATTTCCATAATGAAACAAAACGGGAGAGAAAACCCAAAAAGGGGTGACAGGCGAGGGGAAAATAATAGTGAAGCTTGAGAGCAATCCAGCAGCGTACTTTTATATTCTTTTTCAATAGTTTTAATGCCTGCCATGAAAAGGCTGTTTTATTTTGATGGCTACCGTGTGGCTGCCAACGGCCACAACAGCTGGCTCTGGCCAAAGGCCTGACAACTGGCCGTGCCTACGTCACACCAAAAGGCGGTGGCTGCCAGTTGACTGGCTGGCCGCTGGGGCACGCCCACCGCCTCGTAGCGGCCGGCCAGTCAGCTTGCGTTCACCGTCTCTCGGTGTGACGTAGGCACGGCTAGTTTTCAGGCCTTGCCTTCTAGGTGGTGTTAGAGAGACTGGGTGGCCCTGGCGCGTCTCTGACGTCATCGCGACAGTCAGTGTGTAAAGACCGTATTACATGATAAACCTGAGACGTACACCTATGCAGCAACGCCCCAAGCGTGATTATCTGGAAGTACATACTGCTTGACGTAGACTTTGGCGCAAATCCGTGCAAGCGCAGTAGACAACAATAACGCGCATGAAATGCGGTAAAAATGGAGCTCTTGTAATTTTTCATTCATACCACACAAGAACCCGAGCGAAACTGATTTATTGGAACGTCATTCAAAATTATGTGAGCTCAAGGTTTCTATTTAATGAGGACTTTTATTATTATCATTTTTCCAAGTAATTGTTTTTCTATTGTATGGTTAGCACGGAATAGAGTCACTACTGCTTTGAATGACAGATTCGACGCTCCATTGGTCATCGGTCCCTAGACTTTTAATTAACTTATGCTAAGGACAACAAGCACACAGATGCCTGAGGTAGAACTTGAAAGTAGCTTGTTACATTTTCTATGTAAGATCTCGGGCAGTAGAGGTCTGCCATGATTATGTTGGTACTACACTAAGAACAGGCCACCTCGCCATCTTGCCAAGTAAGGTTGTCTCTGGCCACCCAGCAGACGGCAGTACCGAGGACATACGAAGCCACGCGTTCTTAACTAACAAACGAGGCCTAAAGCGCGGAGCGGCTACTATAAGGCAGTGCGCGGCAGTCAGTCAATATTCAGTGGACGTATTTCAAAGTTTCGGCGGGAGAGACCGCGCAATTCGTGACATGCAGCCTCAGACCACACGGTCATTATATATTACGGAACTTGGTTACACAGTACATCTAGATTTACATTTATGCAGCATTTTGCACATAGACGACTCAGTTTTAAGAGTTGTGACGTAAATCTTCGGCTTTGTGTGTCCTGTTCGCCTACTACCGAGGCTACACGTAAGACCCCAAGGTGTCGCGTGTTGCCGGGCAGCTAGGCGAACAATCTACGGGCCTACACGAGTTCCCAGGCGGCACTAACAGCAGGCACAGAGGACGCAGTAAAGGGACCTACGCCCGTCCGCCGTTCACGTGATCAGGGAGTTAGGTATCCTTCCGCTTGCGTATATAAAGATGCGCACAGCGAGCCACGGCAGTCGGACGCTAGCCAACGGACCTGTGACGCCTCCGCCCTCCGACGCCGCCGCCGCTGCTCAACCGCCCAGCCGCGCCGCCAAGGACGCCATCGGGTTCCGTGGGGACGGACGAACTGTAGGTCGCCACACTGACGTTCAGGATTGAAGAAAGTTAAAGTATTGGAAATGCAAATCGGTGGAACCTTTTAATGTTGGTTACTGTGTGATCAAAAAGTCAGTATAAATTTGAAAAGTTAATAAATTATGGAATAATGTAGGTAGAGAGGTAAAAATTGACACACATGCTTGGAATGACAAGGGGTTTATTAGAACAAAAAATAAATAAATAAAATAAAATAAAATTTCAAAAATATCCGACAGATCAGAAAAGCAATAATTAGCATATCAAATTACGACAAAGCAAAGATGATGTTCTTGAAAGGCAATGCTCAATATGTTCACCAACATTCCTCAACAAAAGCTGTAGTCAAGGAATAATGTTGTGAACAGCTTTGTAAAGCATGTCCCGAGTTATGGTGAGGCAATGGCGTCGGATGTTGTCTTTCAGCATCCCTAGAGTTGTCGGTTAATCACAATACACTTGCAAATTCAAATAAACCCAAAGCGAATAATCGTACGGACTGAGGTCTGGGGACCTGGCAGGCCAAGCATGACGAAAGTGGCGGCTGAACACACGATCATCACCAAACGACGCACGCAAGAAAAAATCGGCAAAATCCGTAACAGGGAAGTCTGGAATCAGTCCTAACCACAAATGTCACACACAAATAATAAGCAGAAGATTCCTGCACTCTTCAGTACCCGCTAGTGCGCATGCGCGGATTCATAGCAGTTTAGAAGTGGTCTCTGTTCCGGCACCCGCATAAAGTGTCTGCTAATAATCATGATTCCACAGTAGTTCCACGTGATCTTCCGCTAGATGGCTGTCTAGCTAGACCAATACCTTGAAAGTAGCCTATTATTAAGCGAGATCTCGGGCAGTTGAGATCCGCAAGTGAAAGTTAAAACGCTCACTGATGCTCTAAATTACTTTATGAGTGGCCACAGTACATGCGCAACGGAAATTTACCTAACTGCTCACTCCTTAAGGGAGCAGCCGTCTGAGCGTGAATTTAGGAGGAATACATTGCAGAGTCACCGCTTATATAGAGGGCAGAACCGTCGCTCACGGAACACGAGCCCACCATGCACTAATATCATCTAGGAGGCACATCTTGCGCATGACTTGGTTTCACGTTATGCCAGATTACAAAGTTCGCAAAGCTGAGATACTGATCGTAACACTATTATACCATTACTGGTTGCTGGTCCAAAAAAAATGATTTACAGCAGCAGTACACAATTAAAACTGAGCAAGCCATGTGGTTCCATGTGACACACTAATAGAAAGAGAGGCACGGCACTGGGATGGAATAAATTATCACAACTACTTGTGAAAAGAAGTTTTAATTGCTTGTCGACATCATGATCTCTACATACGGAAGTACGTGTGGGGGGAAAATATTACCTTTCATTTCCCTACTAACAATGTCACCACTACAGCACTTAACAAAATATATACCATAACAACATATCATATTATTCGAAGATTACTCACCAGGCGAAGGAGCACAGGTGTGACAGCAGCACAAATCTATAGTATGTCTGCCTAGGTGTGTTTGCGTCTGTGTAAATATATGGCTGTGTGTGAATTTGTTCACCTTCCTTTTCTTCCCCCAAGGTAAGTCTTTCCTGTACCGGGATTGGAATGGTTCCTTACCCTCTTCCTTAAAACCCTCATCATTACATTTTCCCTCTCCTTCCCTTCTGCCTGACGAAGCAGCTAGACTGCGAAAGCTAGCGTTTGTGTGTGTGTGTGTGTGTGTGTGTTCAATTTATTTCTGCTGCTGTCACATCTGTGCTCCTTCGCCTGGTGTGGTGAGTAATCTTCGTCTATATATATATATATATATATATATATATATATATATATATATATATATATATATAGGGTGTATTACTCAACTGTTTCACCCCAGATATCTCTGAAACTACAAGAGCTATTGAAAAACGACGTTTATGGTCATGAACGTACTATACTATGAGACAGTCTAAAACATAAAGAAATATTATTTTCAATTCAAACTTATGTTTTTTTTTTCAAAAGGATATCCCATATTATTTCTGAAGCAATCAACAGAATGATTGTTTCTCCGGATGTAATTGACGGATTGCGATGCAACCAACGCCGTTATTTTTTGTGATTTTTCATTCTATTGATTGCTTCAGAAATAATATGGGATACCCATTTAAAAAAACATAAGTCTGAATTGAAAATAATATTTCTTTATGTTTTAGACTGTCTCACGGTACTTACTTTTATAAGCCCCCGCCGTACGTTTACGACCGTGAAAGTCGTTATTCAATACCTATTGTAGTTCCAGAGATATCTGGGGTGAAACAATAGAGTGGCACACCATATATATATCAGTTCATGTTCACGGAACTTAAGCTTTGAATGGGTTAAGTTGAAAATTTGTACACGGCCTGATTCTAACCCGGGTGTCCTACTTGCTAGGCAGTTACACTGACACCTACAACACTGGCGATACTTATATCACCATAACTGCATGGAATACTCTAGCTCGCCACCAGTCAGATACAAATTCTGAACTTTTTCCTGCTCACTATTACTGAAACTCGCGGTTTTTCGAACTTAAGGCCCGTCGTACACTTCACGCAGCACAGGCAGAGCAAAACAGCGTAATCTAGCACAAGCCGCATGTCCACTGCAGACCTCTCGATGCATTTAGGCTCAATTTCTGAGTCTCCTTAAAATCTATTTTATTTAATTTGTGTGTGTGTGTGTGTGTGTGTGTGTGTGTGTGTGTGTGTGTGTCTTCAGGTTAAGTGCGTCATGTAAGAGTAGTGAAAGATCTCTGTTGATCAACAGGCAAAAGTGATTAATATATGGCGGACTTGTGTAGTCTGTGGAAGCTTCTAAACAGCTATCCAGGGAACGCTTCTGACTAAACAGATGGCAGTTCAGAGAGATTCACATGCTGATAGAAAAGCAAAGTAGTTTGTGAGACGCCATACTTACTGATGAAAAAATTGGGATACTTTTTAAGTATGTAATTAAAATCAGATTTGGTTTTCTTTCATTTCTTATATAATTAAAATAAACAAGTGTCACTGTAATTTCAATAATTGAAAGAACCTTTATGGAGCTGACATATTTAATCATGAAAGTGGTGCAGTTTGTACAACCTGTAGCACCTTTCTTCTCAGTGACGCCTGTTAGGCTTTTAACAGGTATTTGGCTGAAAGGTAAATCGATACGAAAAATTTATGCAAATCATACTTTCTTTGCATTTGCACGCAAAATATCTCATTCCTTGGCACTTTATTCATAGCTCTTCATGGCTCTGAGTACACAATATTTGCGTCTACATTTTCCTTCTTCTTTGGAAGCAGCTGTTCTTGACGTCCACTATTTCATTACAGTGCGACACTGATCTGTCTCTGTCATCACTTCTGATGATAATTATCATCAGCAACCTTTGTATTTGTTAACAGTAAAGGTAGAGCAGTATTTTTACAGCTGTTCAATTTTGCAAAGTAGTATAAAATTCAGCTTGAGGAGTATTGACAAGAAACGTTACTAGATTTCTAGATCATTCATTATTTATGGTGTAGCAGTGATTCGCTAACTCCACGAAGGCCCCTGATGATAAAGGAAATCGTTGCACACCCTTCCCGGCATAGCCGAGCTGATCATTCAGAAGTATCGGAAATTGTAAGTTATATAATTTTTTATGTCTGCCACAAAGTTTACTGGAATCCGGGACTATAGACCGAAAAAATACATTCAGCATCTTAAGTCGATGACTCTCCGTGTCTTTTCATTTCAGCAGGTTGTTCATTTCCAGCTTAGCAGGTCGGCAGAGCACGAAGAAGAGAAACACGCGGCAACTACGCACTCGGCACAGCAGGAGGCAACAGCCGCGCGTAGCTGCCGACCGCGTCGTGGCAAACGTATCTCAGGTATTTTCTCGAAAATGGAAAGAGGTATGGCTCTCCTTCCCCCGTTAAAAATAATTTCCACATGTTAGCTATATTTCGTCCGCAGTAATGTATGGTGTAAAATGCACCAAACGCAAGGTGGCCAGCGACTACGTTTTTCATTGCAAACTCTACAAAATATGCGTGGCATGGTACTTTAGTTCTTGTTATAAGAATAACTATGGGCAATACCTACCAGAAAGCTAGTTCAATATTCAGTGACTTTTGGCTATAAGATACAGAAAAATAATTTTTTGTACCGAATATTTTCTGCAAAATCCATTGAGGAAACTGCGTTAGCGGAAAAAGCGCACAAATCTGAAAATAATGTTTTTTATATTTTTTTTTTACTCATAAAGTAAAAGTCTTAGAGAGAAACTAAATACAGAAAAGAATGTAGCTTATATTCATCTACATAATTTTGGCCCACTTTAGGTTACGGTAGTAACACTAAAAGTGGGCCTTTGCGATCGTCTTTTGACAGCTTGAAATTTAAATGAAAATAACGGCTTAACCGTTTATATGACACGTAAGTTGAATAACGTAACTTTACTCTCTTATGATTTTTTCATATCTCGTATCGTTCCAGAGATATTTGCAAAAATAACGGCGATTTTGGGATGTCTGTCTGTCTGTCCGTAAAGTGTTCTCACTTTTTAAGCCGAACCGGTCAACCAATCGGCATCAAATTTTACAGACATAATTGTAGGTTGACAGAGACCAGAACCTCCCTTTTTCAAATTTTTCGGACAAAAATTACGTTAGTTACACAAAAAAGCCGTTTGTAATGTAATTTTAATTGCAAATAAACCGTTCGTCTAACTCGAATATTGAATAATGGAATTTGTAGAGGGGAAAATTCTCTACAACTTTGCTTTCTCATGTTTTGTTCATATCTCGAATCGTTTGAGAGATATTTTCAAAAATAACGGAGATCTGACACCTTCCATTGAATTAACGAAAACCAGCCGTTCGGAGATGTCACGTGACATTACTCGCCCATAAATCTCTCTGGCATACGCCATCTTGCGTTGCGTATTTGATGATTTTCTTATTGTAACTTGTACGTTGTTATTTCTAAACAATGACGCACTGTATAATTGCAAAAACTTGTCGTTCTTCGTACGATAAATGATAATCTAGTGTCTAAAAATGCCATATAAATATCAGTCAGGTAATAGTACAGGAATGAAGGTCTCACACTCCAGTTACTACCTGTGGTGTAGTGGATAGCGCGTTGGGATGTAATGATTATGGTCCGTGGTTCAGAACCCGCCACTTCCCACAAATTTTTTCTCCTTTTTCCCTAAAAGGGTTTCGGACATCCTTATTAATTAAATAGACCTATGTTCTTCAATGTTTAGAGATGTGCATATGTAAAAATGTTCCCTCTAAATTGCGTGTTTCTGATATTTCGTGAACATGCCGTGAAATACGTAACAACGAATTGAACAATGGTCTTCTGAAGCATATAAACTGAGAGATACTGTAATAATGAACAGTCTGAACAACGTGCTGCTACAGGTAGTTTCGTATATATATAAGAAGTTTCAGATTTCTTTGGCAAGTGTAGTTCCTTAATGAAACGAAGGGGAAGTGCATACTTTGCAACAAATTATCTTCCTTTATTTCTAAACATTTATTCACTATTTATGGAATATATTGAAAGTCATTAATTAGAATCATTGCATCTACTAAAATGTTTGACGTGGTTGCTATGGACGGTTTTAACGTAGATGTTATTACCTTCCCTGTAGTTCAGATATGACTTCGTTCATGTTACTCTGTAAAATAAATAGCAAATATACTATTTCAGACCGTGATTACGTTTCCTTTTACAGCTAAAATCACAAACGGAATAAGTGTGGTAATACTGAATTCCACAAAACCCTAGTACTTAACATATATACAAAGTTATTCGTTATATTTACAACAGTCAATTTAACTGTATCTCCCCAGACCATGTTTACAATTCGTCGCTATGTATTTCATGGCATGTTCTCGAAACAGAACAAATGCACTTTTCAGAGAAAGCGCTGTTACCTTTGAACAACTCTGAATCTTGCAGAATATAGTTGTGTTCAGTTAACAAGAGTGTGCGAAAACCTTAAGCAAGAGGATATATATATATATATATATATATATATATATATATATATGCGATCGTTCGTTCATATTCGTTCTGGGTATTATATATGCGATCGTTTGTTCATATTCGTTCTGGGTTGTTCGTTGAGAAATTTACTCAGTATTTTATTAAAGATGGCGTTGAACCAACCCCGACTGAAGAGAAGGCCTGTGCACTGCCGTGCGACGTCACGACACATAGAGTAGCTCGCGATCGCGTAGCTAACTGGCTTACTGGCTGGCTGTTGGGGCACAGCCCACCGCCTCAAAGCGGCCAGCTATTAGAGAATGGAACGGTAGAGAAAAGTTATGAAAGTGGTTAATGAACCCTCTGCCAGGCACTTTAATGTGATTTGCAGAGTATCTATGTAGATGTAGATGTAGTGAGCTACGTTCGTTGCAGGGTGTAGTCATCCGTAACCAGTACAGGCAAAGAAAATAAACTTCGAACTACCATGGCAAGACAGGTGATAATATTTTTACGGGAAAATATAATGAAAATGTGGGAGAGATATTCGAATGTTCAAATGTTTATAAAGCTTGTGGGACTTAACTATGGGGTCATCAGTCCCTAAACTTACAAACTACTTATGAACAATCTTATACTAAAGACATCACAAACATCCATGCCCGAGGAGGAATTTGACTGGCACGCCGCAGACCGCTCGGCCACTGCGGCCGGCGGGAGAGATATTAAAATGATAGTTCGAAGAGGTAAAAAATCAAAAAAGAGTATGTTTGTCAAAGCTAAACTCAAATATCATATAATTTTGGCTGTTTGTTAAAATACGGTCGGAAAGAATATTACGTGTTGGGTGCATAGATATTACCACAATCACCATATCACCATAATTTTTTATTATTTTGGTTCACAAAAACTTATAAAACTACAAATCTAAAGTGGGCCGTAAAACAAGTCAGTGCGATTTCTTTTCTTTTTTTTTTTTTTTTTTTTTTTTTTCAAATTTCACTTTGCGACCAAGGTGGAACAGAGGCGCAGGAAAACTGTGCGCCTCGAACAACCGAAGAGAGGCCTGACCGAGGAAACGAATGCCCTCCGCCTCGGCTGTGTAAGTATGCGCCGTGCGGTCCCACTGGAAAGCGTTGTTTAGAAACGGCAGGCCGCCTATCCTCTGCATCTCGACCGCCTGTGCTGCGTCAAGTGTGCGCCTGGCCTTATACATGTAAGAGTAAGGGCCAAGGAGTGCCTCCGAACCAAACATCTGAACAATTTTTGAACTGTGAGAATTCGCAGACAATACTGCTGGGGATACCGAGCTGGTTTCATTATTTACCCGTTAAGCAGTTAAGGAAATGGGGAGGAGAGCAGTATACGATCTCACCGGTCACGGCTCTGGCGACTGAGGGAACAGTGGTACCTCATGCACTTCCGCGCCCCCACGTTTTGCCTGTAGTGCGACAACGCCGCTTTGCCACTTCTCAACAGAATACCGCCCATCCACATGTGGCATGTGTCTCTCTGGACTGTCTGCACACTGAGGCCCGTAGATGTGTCCACAAAAAGTGGTAGTTCCCACAAAAATTTTCCATTTCGATTTTTCAGTTCTTCCGTTTGCTTTTCGCTATTTTTCTACTCCCCATTCGCCACGAACATAAAAAATTGAAATATACGAGCTTTCCTACAAACTGACGAAAACGAATGATAGTTTCGTATAGCATAGTTGGCCGGCCGCGGTGGCCGAGAGGACTGCGGCGCGCCAGTCATGGTCTGCACGGCCTCTACGGTCGGGGGTTCGAATCCCCCCTCGGGCATGGATATTTGTGCCGTCTTTAGTGTAAGTTAGTTCGTAAGTAGTCTGTAAGTATAGGGACTGATGACCCCGTAGTTAAGTCCCATAAGTTATACAAAAAATAGCATAGTTGTTAAGTGATAGGTCCGCAACGAACGTCATGTATCGAAAGTAATCCAATGTGGCGATTTCCATTCGAAATAACCAGTACGGATTTTTTCGAGTTTTCATCTGTTATTTGATTTTTTTTCTTCTTGTATTTCACATCGGACAACACATTTTTAAATTTTAGGGAGACTTAACGCAATGACAACTGATTTCGATTATTTTAGATTTTTGAGTTGTTCCTCGCAGTTTTCCCGTTCCAACTGCATTAACCCAGATAGATCGGAATTATTTTTGATTTAAATTTTTTTCAGAAGCTATTAAATACTTTCATATGACATCACAAGATCATTGTAAGTAATTGTTTCACAATTACAACATTAGTTTTGCAATACTACCCTACTTTCTGCAAGTACGTAAAGATGGATGTTCCGGAATTTCAATGCGATGAATCTCTATTATTAAAACAACATGTAAGATAAAATATATACTTTTCAATATCGCAAAAATTAAAGAATATTCCAGAAATACAAACACAACTACGATGAAGTCATCAAGCTCTATTTGTATGAACCAGAACTTTGCAGTCGTATCGAACCACTTCGCAATCAACAATACAAGCTAAAACTGATGTGCAATAGGAGCAGGCTACTCAAAGAAATAAAACAATGACTGTACACAAATTCTGAAATAGAAGAGTGAAAGACTAAGCTACCGTTCTCGTCCTTCTGGAAAGACGTCAGTGCAACCTAAGCAAAAAAAAAATAAAAAAAAAAAAAAAAAAATAAAAAAATATGGAATTTTTGAAATCTGTTAAGCCATTTCTGAGGTTTACGGAAACTAACACACAAAAATTCCTTTTTTACATACAGAAATTTAAACAAATGAGGTGTTGGAACCAGGGAAGACGGAGGTTTAGATTATGAATCAACGTCGCTCCGCCAGACCAACGGCGCAACTTTATGATACGAGTGTAAAACCTGATCTACTAGTACTCTCCCCGCAGAATGTTTACAAGTTTTCGTTTCACGGGAAACCTGACTGGTGCTTAGGCTGAGAGGGCGATCACACGATCAGACACCATCTCCTGAAAGGTCGGTGATCGGGACCTGCGACGACTCTCTGAGGAGTAAACGACCTCTCGTAAGTAGCTATCCACAGTGGTATACACCTTTTCACGCCTGTTAGGACAGTCCTTTCTGTACACTCCTTCCTACTATACGGTTACCACCCATTAGTCTCCATACTACCTGGATGTTGAACTACAGATTTTTGAGCTTGCCAGCCAAAGGTGTTCATATTCTGTTTCTAGACTAATTGCAACAAGGCTGCTGTGAAGTATACAAAAAACACTAAAAGGAAATATGTTTCGATTCCGTACTCATGCGACTCGGTTTCTTTTCATGTTGACATAAATCAAAGCAATTATGTTACGTACTAGATGATGAGAAATTCGTTTGACTAATTACGACATGGAAGACAACGTAAAACCGTGTGAAAAAACATGAATGAGCAAGCACGCTACAGTTCTATGCTCAGATACCATGTTATATAAGAGACTAACTTAAAGCAGCGGCGCCGCTCGCGTGTTGATTGATTATGATAAGATATCTTTCAGTAGTGTGGTATGAAACTGGCATTGAAGGAACTGAAAAATATTCTTATCAGATTGCAGAAGTCTATGTACTTACCGTTTATCAGGAAAGTAAGTTGTGTAGATCAAATCACTCATAAAAATGCACTCGTTTCGAAGAACCCAATCACGAAATTCAACAATAATGATTGTAATAATATCACAGACCGATCACTTGATGTAATTCGCGAAACGTCAAATCGATTTTTTTAAAGAAACGTATTAAAATTTCTTTTTTACTGCTTCATTTATTAATTCTTATATTTCCTTATTCGTATGCTTATCCTTACCGAGAAAGAGCTGAAGACATTGTAGGACGCATAGACCAAAGATATGGTCTGTGGCATCACGTTTCGCTGTATGTAACCTCCTTGCTATAGAGTCGCAAACGTCATCGCTGGCCTGCAGTCCGAATTTTTTTTATAATTTGACGACTTTCAACCACCATATCTTCCACCCCCTTATAGGTATCGACATGGATCTGCTATGGTGTACAACGGAAGACTTCGGACAACAATTACACACACACCATTCGTTTGCGTTCTGTAGTTTTCGCTGCAGAGCGAAATATTAACACACACACGTAGAATTTTATATACACCGATAACTTTCCATGCCAATATACTCCACCCTTTTCTCATTATCAAACCTCAAGCAACAATGCAACCAATAAAACCATTTTCAAAGAGTAAATATAATTTTCAAAGAGTAGTTATTGTTCCGCATTTCGGGTTATATTCTTCAAATTACTAAATATCTATCAGATCACTATAAAACCGTGCCTAAAACCTTCCTCAGGTATAAATTATTAACTGTACAAATATTTAAGTCTCTGCGTCTTGTCGTTCAGACGTGATAAACTTATACCAACAGACATTCACATTTATAGATATAGATCACTAGCGCTACTGCACCATACATGAAATACTGCGTGTCTCTGCCAACTCTCGTAATGAGTAACGTTCCTCCTTTCAAAATGTTCAAATATTTGTAAACCCATTGAAACAAATTACTAAGGTCATCAGTCCGTAGCCTTACAAAAAACTTAACTACTTAAACTTACTTGCACTAAGGACAGCACACACACACACACACACACACACACACACGCACGCACGCACCCATGTCCGAAGGAGGACTCGAAGCTCCGGCGGGAGCGGTCACCCAGTCTGTGGCATGATGCCTTAAACCACGCGGCTACTCCCGCGCGGCGTTCCTTCTTTCACTGTGCCTCATACGATATACACAGTAACACACCTCACCATGGATACAAGCTGTCTGGTGCAACGACCAAGGACAACGGAGTCTGTGCGGCACACTTAATGCGCTGGTGCGAGGCAAACAGTCGCCACAGAAGCTATAATTTGTTTGGTCGGGGATGCACGCCGTTTAGAACTCGCTGCCTGTTCCGGTCTACAATAGACACCCGGCATCGCTGCATCAGTGCGGTAGAATTGCATATGCTGTGGCAATGAATGCACCGAGACTGACGCTGCTGACAACAATTACTGTGAGCTGCGCATTGATATTCGGTGAAGGCTGCGTAGGCCTATGTCCACAACACAATACACTTAGGTGACAAAAGACAAGAGACAGCGATATCCACAGATACAGACGACGGCAGTAGCGCCTACGCTATTGGAAAGGCCTTTATTTGCACTCCGGCGATTCGTGTGAAATGGTTTCCGACGTGATTGCGAACAAACGGCGGGAATTAACAGACTTTGTACGCGAAATAATAGTTGCACCTACATGCATGGGCCATTCCATTTCGTAAATCGTTCGAGAATTCAGTATCCTGCAGCGTCAAGAGGCATTATGTCTGAGCACGGAGAATGCAGTGGCGGACGAACGAGAGCAGTGGCGTTTGCAAAGAGCTGCCAGTGCTGGCGCCCTGGGAGACATTAACAACACCATGATTGCGTACCATCGTGACGTGACACCGCCTGTTTTGGTCGCCTAGGCTGTATATAGACTCTTCGATTTTTGCGGTTGTGTAGAGTCCAGTCGACAGCTGTAGTAATACTATGAATCTCAATGTGATGTGTTACAAAATTATAGGTACTTTGAAATAAATTTAGCTTTACCATAACGAACTTCTCAAATCCATAGAATTGTAAACACTGGTATTCGCAAAACGCTAATTTGTTCCTGAGTACATTGATTCACTAAGGAAGTACAAATGTTTGTAAAGCTTATGGGACATAACTGCGGGGTCATCAGTCCCTAAAATTACAAACTACGTAAACTAACTTATACTAAAGACAACACAAACATCCATGCCGGAGGGAGGATTCGAACCTCCGACGCAGGAGGCCGCGCGATCCGCAACGTGGCGCTTCAGACCGCTCGGTTATTCCCGCGCGGCACACTAAGGAAGTAAAACATCACAGACCAATTTTTACATGCTGAAGATATTGTGTAGTTATGTAGGAAGAAGGATACCAATAACCGTATGTTTAAACACACTGGATGCTCATTGTGAAGTTTAACCCTATGACGAGGGTTACTGACTTTTGAGTAGTTCACGCTACTGTAAGGTATTTCGCTTACAGAATTAGAACGCTAATATTCGAGCTAAGTACCCTAATGGTAATGTTAGATGGGTTTTGGTAAGAAAAAGTTATGGCATACTTCGTGTTCTAAAAAGAATTTGGTAGTCGCTGGTTGCTGTATTCACAAGGTAAGACGCTCTTTTACAGTTATGTATCTGATGGGATTATTTCATTTTCACAGTCGATTTTTAAAATTCGCTGTTTCAGGCAGCCCTGTTTTTTTGATGCTATAAAATATCTAAATCTTGGATAACACAGCAGGCACTCAAGCAAAGACGGAAAGTGTTGCCAGACTCTTCTGAAATTAATATGTACAGAAACGTTTCACCATCGTAAGATAACTGAGAAAGTGCCAAAAATCGTCTCTGACGATAAATTTCGTTCATTTGCTACACTTAGAACGCTAAAAAGCTGAATGTTATAATTCGCTTTAGTTAGGAAAAAGAAAAGCTGTAGTGCGATTTCCATACAGTGTGTGTAATAAATTTACACACAACCGATAGTTGCTGTATATCCAAAGAGTCTGAAGCTGTTTTGTAATTATATATTATAGTTTTGTAATTATATATTATAGTTTTAGCGACTTTACTCGAATGAAAGCACAATCTAATCAAAAGAGTCTTACGCACATTTAAAGGTCGCGCGGAAGTTTGCCACCACGATGGCCGCCGAGGCGATCTTCAATTAGTCCGCTGTTCGCAGTCGGCCGCTCACGGGATTGTGGGGACTTTCTCTGGCTGGCGCCAAAACATGGCCGACGCGCGTCGTATCCCTTTTCGCTAGCATTTTGTTCTAATTTACAATCGATTTTTATAGATTTTATCTTACTGTGACATAGCTTAACACTGAGACGTTCCCTACTCAGAATTTTACCTGTGTTCTACAATGAGTTTATTAAATATTATTTAAAACATGATCGCTTCTTGGCGGGAGACCGCCTCATACATCAGCCGATCAGCCGAACGGGAAAGGTATTATTCGATAGTTTCTACTTACCGTCGAGTTTGGCATGGCAGACCCCACTTCCGCCTTTGGTACACTGGCAGACCTATTGTGAAGCGTTACATTTTTACACTATTGACTTTGTCACTGGTGGACATTGTTGTTGTTGTTGTGGTCTTCAGTCCGGAGACTGGTTTGATGCAGCTCTCCACAATACCCTATCATGAGCAAGCCTCTTCATCTCCACATAAGAACGGCAACCTACATCTGTCTGAATCTGCTTACTGTACCCATCTCTTGGTCTTCCTCTGCCGTTTTTACCCCACAAACTTCCCTCCAACGCTAAATTCACAATTCCTTGATGTCTAAGAATGTGTCCTACCAATCTATCCCTTCTTTTAGTCAAAATCCTCTTCCTGTCCGCACTGTTTATCGTCCTTGTCTCACTCCCATACAAGGCAACACTCCATACAAATACCTTCAGAAAGGACTTCCTTAGGCTTAAATCAATATTCGATGTTAACAAATTTCTCTTTTTCAATAACGCATTTCTACCCATTTCCATTCTGCATTTTATATCCTCTGTACTGCGACCATCATTTGTTATTTTACTGCCCAAGTAACAAAACTCATCTACTTCCTTTATTGCTTCGTTTCTCAATCTAATTCCTTCAGCATCACCTGATTTTCTTACACTGCACTCCATTACCCTAGTTTTACTCTTGTTAATGTTCATCTTATATGCACCTTTCAGCACACGGTCCATTCCGTTCAATTGCTCTTCCAAGGTCCTTTGCTGTATCTGACAGAATTGCCGCGGCGGATCAGCCGCGCGTACTGGAGCGCCGTGTTGCGGTGCGCGCGGCCGTCCGTCGTCGGGGGTTCGAATCCCCCCTGGGGCATGGATGTGTGTGTTTGTCCTTAGGTTAGTTTAACTTAGTTTAAGTAGTTTGTAAGTCTAGGGACTGATGACCAACGTAGTTTGGTCCCATAAGAATTACAAACATTTGAACATTTTTTGATTCTGACAGAATTACTATGTCGTCGGCAAAACGCAATGTTTTTAATTCTTCACCCTGAACTTTAATTCCTTCTCCAAATTTCTCCTTGCTTTCCTTTATAGCTTGCTCAATGTACAAATTGAATAACATTGGAGAAAGGCTACAACCCTGTCTTACTCCCTTTCCAACCACTGCATCCCTTTCATGCCCTTCAACTCTGACAACCGCTGTCTGGTTTTTGTACAAGTTGTAAATAACCTTACGCTCCCTATATTTTACTCCTGCTTGCTTCAGAACTTGAAAGAGTTTATTCCAATCAACATTGTCAAAAGCCTTCTCCAAATTTACAAAAGCTAGAAATGTAGGTTTGCCTTTTCTTAATCTATCTTCTAGGATAAGCCGTAAAGTGAGTATTACCTCTCGTGTTCCTACATTTCTCCTGAACCCAAACTGATCTTCCCCGAGGTCGGCTTCTACAAGCTTTTCCATCCTTCTGTATATAATACGTGTTAATATTTTGCAACCATGACTTATTAAACTGATGGTTCTGTAGTTTTCACACCTGTCTGCACCTGCTTTCCTTGGAATGGGGATTATAACATTTTTCTTAAAATCTGAGGTACTTCGCCTGTCTCATACATCTTACACACCAGGTGAAACAGGTTTGTCATGGCTGGTTCTCCCAGAGACTTCAGTAGCTCTGAGGGAATATCATCTACTCCAGGGGCCTTGTTTCGACTTAGGTGTTTCAGGGCTCTGTCAAATTCTTCTCTCAGTACAGTATCACCTATTTCATCTTCATCTACATCCTCTTCCCTTCCTACAATATTGTCTCGAAGTTCATTTCCTTTGTAGAGCCCCTCTATATATTCATTCCACCTTTCAGCTTTTCCTTCTTTGCTGAGAACTGGTTTTCCATCAGTCCCCTTGATATTCATAGAGCTGTTTTTCTTATCTCCAAATGTTTCTTTTATTTTCCTATAGGCTGTATCTATTTTTCCCCTATTTATACATTCTTCTACATCCTTGCATTTGCCTTCTAGCCACTCCTGCTTAGCCATTTTGCACTTCCTGTCAATCTCATTTCTTAGTCGTCTGTACTCCATTTTGCCTGTTTCATTTACTGCATTTTTATATTTTCTCCTTTCTTCGATTGAATTTAGTATCTCCTGTGGTATCCAAGGATTTTTTGTAGATCTTGCCTTCCTACCTATTTTGTCCTCTGCTACCTGCAATATTTCATCTCTTAATTTTACCCATTCCTCCTCTACTGTTTTATTTTCCCCTGTTTCTGTCAATTGTTGCCTAAAGCTCCCTCTGAAATTCTTAAGAACCTCAGGTTCCTTCAATTTATCCAGGTCCCATCTCCTTATTTTCCTACCTTTTTGTAGTTTCTTCAGTTTCAGTCTACAGTTCATAACCAACAAGTTATGGTCAGAGTCTATATCTGCCCGTGGGTATGTCTTACACTGTAAAACCTGGTTCCGAAATCTATGTCTTACCATTATAAAATCTATCTGGTACCTCCCGGTGTCTCCTGGTCTCTTCCACGTATACAACCTTCTTTTGTGATTCTTGAACCAGGTGTTTGTTATAACTAAATTATGTTCTGTGCAAAATTCTACCAGGCGGCTTCCTCTTTCATTCCTTTTGCCCAGACCGTATTCACCTACTATCTTCCCTTCCCTTCCTTGTCCTACTACCGAATTCCAGTCTCCCGTAACAATTAAGTTTTCCTCTCCCTTAACGCTCTGAATAATTTCCTTTAGCTCCTCATATATTTCTTCGATTTCCTCATCATCGGCAGAGCTAGTTGGCATATAAACCTGTACTACTGTTGTCGGTGTTGGCTTCGTATCTATCTTGACAATAATAATGCGATCACTGTACTGGTCAAAGTAGTTTACCCGCATTCCTATTTTCTTATTCATTATCAATACTACTCCTGTGGTACCCCCCAATTGATTTTGTATTTATAATCCTGTACTCACCTGACCAGAAATCATGTTCATCCTGCAACCGAACTTCACTAATCCCCACTATATCTATCTTCAACCTATCCATTTCCCTTTTTAAATTTTCTAATTTTCCTACTCGATTAAGGGATCTAGCATTACATGCTCCGACCCGTAGAATGCCAGTATTGTCTTTCGTGATGATCACATCCTCCTGAGTAGTCCCCGCCCGGAGATCCGAATGGGGGACTATTTTACCTCCGGAATATTTTACCCGAGAGGATGCCATCATCATATGTTCATACAGTAGAGCTGCATGTCCTCGGGAAAGGTAACGGCTGTAGTTTCCCCTTGCTTTCAGCCGTTCGCAGTAGCTGTGTGGCAAAACCACATTAGATGATGTTACAAGGCCAGCTCAGTCAATCATCCAGACTGTTGCTCCTGTAACTACTGAAAAGGCTGCTGCCCCTCTTCAGGAACCACACGTTTGTCTGGCCTCTCCACAGATACCCCTCCGCTGTGGTTGCACCTACGGTACGGCTATCTGTATCGTTGAGGCACGCAAGCCCCCCTCCTCGGCAATGTCTGTGGTTCATGGGAGTGGACTGGTGAACATAATTCACGGAATTTCAGGTGACGAACTTGCAACCTGTGTGCGAATATCAACTACCGATTTTTTACGGCGAGAGTTTCGATACGGAGATTCTGGTAGCCATTTATTTCATAATGACGAGATTTTAAATCTAATACTTTACTAGAATTGGCTTAAGGCTACTAAAAATTGTGACTATTTTAATTCGGTCTCCTCATTAATAATATTATCTCCAAATTTTGTACAACGACTGAAAATTTGCTTTCCTTCTACGAATTCAGTACAGACTGCGAAACAAGAGGAACTAATGGGCAGAGCGCCCTACAATCATAGTGTGGTGTAACTTGAGAATGGGCAGAAAGGGAAACGTGCCTGGATATCCTAAATATCGCCGTCGTGGTAGCTCAGCGCGCTCGGCCAGAGAGCTGAGCGCCCTCGGTAATAAAAAGACTGAGGATAGAACTCCACGAACAACCTAGAACAAACATCAACGAACGACCGCAAGGTACCGATCTGCTAGAAGAAGACATAAATACAGAATAATTGTGGAAAGTGACTGCTGGCCCGAAGCGGGAAGTTCGGGTTCGCGTCCTGGTCCAGTGCAAATTTTCAACTTTGAATTTATTTCGTTGCCCTATTGACTTTAACGGGTAAAATTAATCGGACCGCACGAAACTGTAAAATATCTGCACCACCAAATAGTTGTTCATTCTCTTTTCTTTTAGTCTAAGATGAACACTTATAATGCTATTTTGTAAGCCGTAGTATATTCGTCCAGTTGCATGTTAATCTGTCAGTAATTTGGATAAACAACGGCAACTGTTCGGTACAGTTCGAGCAGCATACCAAAGTGTTGCCTCAATTATAGATGCATTTTTCTGTAAAATATGTTCCTATGAATGTATAGTTGTCCAAACTGTTAAGTAACATCGAGTCCTGATACACTGTTGTCCGTCTAAAATGTAATACCAAGATGGATTTGAGATATCACAGCCAAATATATCCGGGAGTAACACGTTGTACAAAGAAAATACAGCCCAATGTGATGGTTCAGATAAAATCAGGACTCGTCGAAAAAGCAATGTGGGTCCAATCCCGTATGTACCGGCAGCACCACAATGATGGGATTAGAGTCTGGTGACGGTTGAATCTGCCGTCCTCAGAGCATAATTCACGTTTTTACTGGTGGACACATACACTGCTGTGGAGTCACTATGCAATAGATTCTACTACTGTCGCTGATAGCACACGTTGTGGACATACCTACCTTACCTCCGAGCAAATGGACTCGTCCGTCCCACGTCACCGCTGTGCGCACAATCGAGGGAAACACAAACACACGAGAGCGAACGGTCTAACGTAACGGTGTAACAATGTTTTCGAAACAAGAACAGCGAAGTTGGATCAATATTGAATGTACCTGGGCTTATGAAAAATTACATCCCGATGGGTTACACATGTAATGACGGACATGCAGAAATGGAGACGATACGACGCTGCACTTGGAGCGCTATGGACGCGAAGGAGAGGCTGTCTTACGCCGCCGGCCGCGGTGGCCGAGGTGACTGAGGCGCTCCAGTCACGGTCAGCACGGCCACTACGGTCGGGGGTTCGAATCCCCCCTCGGGCATGGATATTTGTGCCGTCCTAGTTCGTAAGTAGTTCATAAGTAGTTTGTAAGTTTAGGGACTGATGACCCCGTAGTTAAGTCCCATAAGCTTAACAAACATTTGAACATTTGATTTTTGTCTTACGCCGCATCGTCACACTGGTTGAAACATGGGCCACATCGCACGAAAAAAAAAAAAAAACTGATGAGCCAATCCAACGAACGGCGTCATTATGTATCGCCGCGGAAGTCTAAAGTGTGTTAGAGCCCCAGTATGGTGAAAATTACGGTGATTCTCGTGTACGACTGTGATGATGTTATCCTAAAGCATTACGTTCCTCCACGGCAGACCGTCAGTGCACAGTATTACTGTTCGTTTTTGGAGCATGACCTGCGACCCGCTTTGCTAAAGAAGCGGCAACACTTTCTGTGCAACCCATCCATGATCTTGCACGACAATGCCCGGGCGCATACAGCGCAAGCTGTGGCTGCTCTGTTCAGTCAGTGGCACTGGGAAGTAGTGTAGCATCCACCATACTCCCCGGACTTAAGTGCTTGTAACCTTGATTTGATTCCGAAGATGAAAGAACAACTTTGTATCATTCGCTTCAGAACTGTTCCAGAGATTCGACAGGCAGTAGACCGCTCCATTCCCAACATCAATAGAACAGGCTGTGCTAACGGTACACTACGAGTTGAATATCGCTGGCAATGGTTTCTACACAAATCTGGTGCAAACGTGTAACGGTTTTGTATCGCTCGTGAATAAATAGTTGCCACTATTTAAATTGCAATCCTTGTACGAGTATATACTTTCTTAGGCAGTGTATATCTTCTGCCGGTTATTTCGCTCATGTCCTGTGTCAGTGTCTATCTGAGTACTGAATACGGTGTGGTTAGCACAGATAGTCCAAAAATGTTTGTAAACCTATTGGACTAATTCTTCGTTTGTGTAGCCATTTCACAAAATTATTATTTGCCACTGTTCCATTCCGCTTACATTAAAATTAAATTTACTATAACATAATTTATTACAAAACATACAAGAAAGAAAAAAGAATTACGATTGTGACGTTGTCAGCACTACAATAACACTCGCTGCAGACTCAATCACAATCAAAAGAAACACGTCTGATCAGTGAAAAACAATTATGAACAGTGCAATAGTGAAAGTGAAATTAGTGGAAAAAACAAAGATGCAGCAAGAAGAATCGGCAGTACTGCATGAAACAGACCAGCATTCCACGATGTGAGGCGAAAACAAGACAAAAATTTCCGTTAAGTAACAAAACATTAGGCCTACTTTTCATGTTTCGCAACGAACTCAAATGTTCAAATGTCTGTAAATCTATCGGATCAAACTGCGTGGTCATCAGTCCGTAGCTTACAAACTACTTAAACCTAGATAAACTAACCTAAGGACAACACACACACACACACACACACACTCATGCCCCAGGGAGGACTTGAACCTCCACGGCGAGCAACCGCGCGCTCCGCAGCGAGGCGCTTTAGACCGCTCGGCTACTCCACCGCTGCCGCAACGAACTGTTTGGGATCTAAAACCGAAACACACTGTAGATTTCTATTATAACAGACCACTGAAGATGTTATATTGTCATTAAAATGAAACGCGTATGGTGAGAAAAATCACTTTTTATTTGTAGTAGCATAGACGAACAAACACTGTCGTTCATAACGGTTGGACTAAAGTGCTGTGTTTCAGTCCCTAGACTTACAAACTACTTAAAGTAATTTTCAGTATTGGCAAAACACACACACACACACACACACACACACACAGCCGACCGCGCTGGCCGAGGGGACTGAGGCGCTCCAGTCACGGTCTGCACGTCCACTACGGTCGGGGGTTCGAATCTCGAAGGCACTGATGACCCGTAGTTGGGTCCCTAAAACTTTACAAACATTTGAACATTGGTTCGAATCCCCCCTCGGGCATGGATATTTGTGCCGTCCTTAGTATAAGGTAGTTGATAAGTAGTTTGTAAGTTTAGGGACTGATGACCCCGTAGTTCAGTCCCATAAGCTTAAGAAATATTTGAACATTTGAACACACACACACACAAACACAGACAGACAGACAGACAGACAGACATGCCCGAAGGAGGACTCGCAGCATGACGCCTTAGACGATGCGACCACTTCCGCACGGAAGCACAGCTAGTATATCGTTAAAGAAGTGGACGGAATGGTTGTGCCGCGTGGGAGTAGCTGAGCGCTCTGGAGTGCCACGTTATGGATCGTGCGGCCTCCCTCATGGGAGGTTCGAATCCTCTCTCGGGCATAGATATGTGTGTTGTCCTTAGGTTAGTTTCAGTAGTTTGTAAGACTAGAGACTGATGACCAACGTAGTTTGGTCCCATAGAATTACAAACATTTTACCATTTGGAATGGTTGTAGGGCTGTCGTAATATCTTCACTGATCAGTGGTTTCAATTTAACACACTGGTGAAAGACACTCGACGTTTTCCGCTTCCTCTCCAGCACCCTGCGCCGCAGTGGGACGAGGTCGCGCGGCGGGCAGCGTCTGCGGCAGCCTGTGTTGTGGCGGTGTGCCGTTGCCATGGTTTCCGCGCTGCTGACGTGCGCCGACACGCCGCCGTTACACGGCCGCAGTTCCTGACTCGGCTAATCCACGGCCGTGTTCGCGGTTTAAAACATGCTGGCGGCTAACCTCTGCCGCACACTCTCGCTGCCGGAACAATTTAATTTGGCTGAGAGCATTGGTTCGCCTGCAGCAGGCGGAGCACACACCTGGTGGCGGCGAGCGGCGCAGTTTTCTCAGTTAAACGTTTACGGTAGTCTACATTTCAGATCACAGCGACAACCATGGTAAGAATCAGCTACGTATCTTTTACTCACCGAATGTGCTTATCGGGCTACAAAATATTTTCAAAAGTGTATTGGAATGGTATTATAAGTGGTGTTTGTTTCGTTAGTCTAACCGTAAAGATCTCAGTGGGGCCGCGGCGGATTAGCCGTGCATACTGGAGTGCCGTGTTACTCAGCGCGTGGCCGTTCGCCGTCGGGAGTTCGAGTCCCCCCTAGGCATGGGTGTTTGTGTTGTCCTTAGGTTAATTTAAGTAGTTTGTAAGCTACAGACTGATAACGTAGAAGTTAATTTCGATAGATTTACAAACATTTGAACATTTTTTTCTCAGTCCGGCAATTCTTGATCTTCCGATACCACCCGTCTGCTTTGACCCATGACGTCAGGAAAAACGTGATAACGATAATCGACATTCATATTTCTAATGCGAATGTAATGTGGTGTCGATAACAGTATGAAATACACAACTATACAAATATAAATGTAAGCAAAAAGAAAAAAAAATAAGTAAAAGGATTTAACGGGACTACCGTGGGAATTAAGGGGTTTTGGGTCGGAAGATTCTAAATAGAAAAATAATATTAATAGGAGTATTGAAATAAAAATGAAACATCGAAAAAAAACATGCAATGATAACGTTTCACTGTATGTAAATAGCTCTTCCGGACAATGTAGGACACAAAATAACCCTGAAAACGGCTTGTTTATAGAGGTTCTTGAATACGATGTAGCATCAGAAAAGCTTTTCTTCGTAATAATGAAGTACACTTACGAAACTAGTGAAATAAAGCACTAGTGAAGTGTAAAATCGACGTTACGTTTTATGTTCTTTTGTCAACTAATGAAGCCGAGGAAACGGAGTCTGTTTAGAGAAAAAAAAAATTCTTCCAAAAATGTTACGAACTCGCGCATAGCGTGCTTTTAAGTGCGACGTAGATCTTCATGTTTCAGTTTGTTAAAAAAAAGAATAAAAAAGAATAAAAATCTCACGGGATGCAGACAGTACTATATTTTTCTGCAGTCACAGGAAAGCCCATTTCAATGTGCTATGTATAATTAAAAAATAAATAAATAAAAATAAATAAAAAAAGGAAAGAAAACCTTGTGTGATGCGGAAAAATCGATGTTTAATAAGCTCACGAACACGAACTGTAACTTTATTAACAATGATTCCCTGCGGCATCATTGACAACGTCTACACATGAAAAACCAATCGCGGTCTCATAAACTACACTTCAGCCCATATAAATATAACTGGGATCATTTTTAAATGTTTTAAAGTATTTCCTATTGCTGTAATAACTGTTCAATATAAAACGCGTAGGTAAATAAATAAATGCATTCTAATAAATATTACCTCTGACACAATGTTTTATTACAAAAAGACGAAACACGTAATGAAATAAATACACTCTTATAAATTTATTCAACACAAAACGCGTAAATAAATAAATGCATTCTAATAAATATTACCTCTGACACATTTACAATCTAATCAGCAACTAGTAATAAACAAATAGAAACACATCTATGACAAAATGACGTAAAACTTGACACAATTGGTCAAAGCCGACGGGTGATATCGCACGGTCAGGGTGAGCCCAAAGTACATTGGAATGGTAATATAAGTACTCGTTGTTTCTTTAGTCTAACCGTAAGGGCCCATTCCTGTAACATGCTAAAACCATCATATGAAGAGTTCAATTTCACTATAGAATCTGTCTCTCTGTGAGAATTTTAACCAATCAATTTACAGCTATCACAACAAATAACGTTGAATGCAATACTGGGGCACATTTACATCAAACTTAATAATTTTTTAAATTTTATTTACTTGAACTTCGGAAAGCTCATCACATTTCATTCGAGAACGGTGTTTTTTTGCCTGTTACCTTCGCAGCTACGACAGATCGAAATTCTTCAGATTTACGTTGAAGGAAACTGAGTTATCAGAATGTTTCGCCTTCCTGTAGAGCCTTGTGGAGAGTTTCTTGAACAATTTTAAGAGAAAAAAAATGTTAAATGTTTGTATAGCTTATGGGAGTTAAAGTACGGGGTCATCAGTCCCTAAACTTACAAACTACTTATGAACTAGCTAACACTAAGGACGGCACAAATATCCATGCTCTAGGGGGAATTCGAACCCCCGACCGTAGTGGCCGTGCAGAGCGTGACTGGCGCGCCTCAGTCCCCTCGGCCACCGCGGCCGGCAATTTCAAGAGAATTTTGAGGAGAAATCATTATTTATTGTACAATTTAACAGTTCATGTGCATCGTAGAGAACTGCTTATGATCCATGTACCTATAAGATTTCTCCAGGGGGAAGTTTTATTTTGTTAATAACAAATTTTACGCTAGATGGTATGACAAAAATATTTATTTAAAAATATCGCATATCGATTTTATTCAATGATTGAACACCATCAATGCACTTTCAAGACCTGAGCACTCATGTACACCGTATAAAAATTATTGTACAGTCAAAATGCATAAATAGACCTGTTATGTGTGTTAAAAGTTAAAACTTGAGTGTAAAGAGAGCAGAGGGGAAAGCACATTGCAGAAATAAATTGTTATTTAGAATGAAGTATAATAGATATGGAGTGGAAAAGAAAAAGATTGGAGTTATTTTTATGTACTTTAAATACTGATTGTTTCTATGGGGCATAGTTTTGGTGTAGCTTGGTTGACACTAACTTTCAATGGTGGAGATTTAAAATTCAGTTTTCTTTCATAACGTAACTGTGTGAAAGTTAAGGTTAAATAAATACCTTAAGTTTCTTTGTACTGTCTCATGAAGGTACAGATAAACATTACTGAAAAAATTTCGTTTTCTAAGCTAGAAAAAGAAGTTCAATTTTGTGTAGATACAATTAAAGTTATTTTATTACGTAATGCATTAAAATGTGTGAAACTGCAGAAAATATAAATTCTGTATTTAAATTGAAGAGAATCCGTTATAAGAACAAGTTGAAGAAAAGAAAAT
Organism: Locusta migratoria; assembly: GCA_026315105.1. Classification (NCBI taxonomy): domain Eukaryota; kingdom Metazoa; phylum Arthropoda; class Insecta; order Orthoptera; family Acrididae; genus Locusta; species Locusta migratoria. The sequence goes on along the minus strand of CM048744.1, from coordinate 734,483,554 downwards.
TAATATATGTGTGTATTTAGTTCTACTGCCATTGCGCTTTCTGGCGTCAGTAGTGAAGAGTGTAATAATTCTGGCTTACAGCCATTTCTGAATGGCAACTCCTTCTACAATGTAGATGAATTTTTAGATAAAAAAAATAAAATAAAAATAATAAAACAACAAAAATGTAATAAAAATCCGTAAAATATTGACTGTCAAGTGTAGACAACATTTACTAAACTGACACGTCCCACATCATTACGAAATGTCGTATATATGGTCTATGGAATAAGTATTAATCTAATCTAATTTGAGAACTGCTTCTGTACAGCAGGTTAGAACAAGCAGCCGACAGATGCTACATGCAGTGTGAGAAGCATAACAGGTGCTACCAGTAGGTTTCGGCTGATCGGCTGATGTATGAGGCCAAACTCGACGGTAAGTAGAAACTATCGAATAATAAACGTATACAAAGATATTACACTAGATACTGACGCATAAACCATCTCAATTTCACACAGGCTGTGGTGTCATTCACAACACGCAACAAGGTACAGCTCAACGTCATCAGGAGACATCACTGGACATCAATATTTGGCTATCCATCCCTCCTTCGAAATATTCCAATAGACACACCAGTAGCGAGCAGTGAGCAAACAACGTTCATGTTATTTTAGCTTACAATACATTAATTTTAATTAGCAGTTTTATTTACATTAAATATGCCATAAGATGAGCAACAATTAATTAATTATACGATTAATTAATTATACGATTGCCAGTCATTCAAAAACCACATTATACAACTAGCAGGTAAATGACCAACGCTTTTTATCAGAGAACACAGAGCCGCCGCCCCCCCCCTTCCATAAGCAAACTAATCATTATATTGGTTGTTTATTGTAGGGCTACCCATCAAGTCGCCTTATGTCACAGGCCAAACTGATTGCCTACTTTCCTATTCTTTTACCAAAAATGACAAAAACCGTGCGGTAGACTTTATGTTTTTGACGAAAAGAGCGAAGGTGCTTGCGGGACGACCTTACCATTAACCCCGTTATCCATCACACGTGACTTACATGGAAAACTTTGTAAGTAACATAAAAAATATTTATTGCAATTACTAGCCTACTGGCTTCTATATAATTTAAAAAAAAATTTTTTTTTTTCATGTAATTTCCTTATACATAACTAGTTCGGATTTTTGGTTTTTAATATGTAATTTACAATCTAAATATTCATTTTATTAAAACAATTATCATCCTGTACAGTAAAAAAGCGCCTGAAGATGCAACTGTAGGTTGGGAAACCGGTTGTGCGGGTCTTCACGACTTCAATAAAATAACAGCTCAAGTGGACCAAGGACTTTCATTCAGACTATTACAATTGTAACACCTAATTTTTAACTGTGTGAAAGTTTCGATGACATAATATGTCTGATCAACGAGCCACACGCACACATAAAACAGCTTCACAATGAAATAAACAACATACACCCAAAAATTCATTTCACATTGGAAACAGAAACAGACAACACTCTGAATTTCCTGGATCTCACCATAAAAAGAACAAACAACGCCGGCCGCGGTGGCCGAGGAGACTGAGGCGCTTCAGTCACGGTCTGCACGGCCACTACGGTCAGGGGTTCGAATCCCCCCTCGGGCATGGATATTTGTGCCGTCTTTAGTATAAGGTAGTTCATAAGTAGTTTGTAAGTTTAGGGACTGATGACCCCGTAGTTAGGTCCGATAAGCTTAACAAACATTTGAACATTTGAACAAACAACACCCATGAATTCACAATATTCAGAAAACCCACCACTACGAGTACCACCATCCACCGTTTATCGAATCATCCGGTAACACACAAACAGGCAAGTTTCAGATTCTTGCTCAACAGACTAAATAGATCACCCATCAGGAACTGAACACAATAAAACAAATAGCATTGGAGAATGGTTATGATACCCACATAATAGACAGACTAAACCAACAAATATACAAAAAGAAAAATAATGAACAGATCACACACACACTGGACCACACACAATACACAACACAACACACTGGCAATGACCACATGCCAGACACAACAGCACATCACACAAAAGGAAACAAAAAAATGTTCAAATGTCTGTAAATCTATCGGACCAAACTGCGTGGTCATCAGTCCGTAGCTTACAAACTAATTAAACCTAGGTAAACTAACCTACGGACAAACACACACACCCATGCCCCAGGGAAGACTCGAACCTCCACGGCGAGCAACCGCGCGCTCCGCAGCGAGACGCTTTAGATCGCTCGGCTACTCCACCGCGGCACAAAAGGAAACAAATGGCACATACTCACCTACAACAACAAAATAGTTCACAGGATAGGTAACATATTTAAGAAACAGGGACTCCAAATAGGATACAGGACAGATAACACAGTGCTGAAGAAACTTAGAACACAAACTACACCAACAGACAAATTCAACAGAGCAGGCATCTAGGAACTCACATGTCAATCAGTTTACATTGGACAAACTTGTAGGAACTTCAAAACCAGATATTCAGAACACCTCGGAGCACTAAAAAGTCACAGTTCCCACAGTACATTTGCAGACCACCTAATAACTCACAACCATTACCAAACCAAAATAGAAACAGACCTAAAGATATTAAAACCCAGCCACAACCTGTACCACAAACTCACAATAGAAGAAAATTACCACATACAAAAAGCAATAGCAGAAGGAAAATCAGTCATGAACGAATACACTACCCTATGCAAAAATACATTATTTAACCCACTACACGAATTGTACAGTAAGAATGACACAGGCAGCTAAAACACACACACACACAGACAGAGAGAGAGAGAGAGAGAGAGAGAGAGAGAGAGAGAGAGAGAGAGAGAGAGAGAGTAGAGAGGAGAGGAGAGGAGAGAGAGAGAGAGAGAGAGAGAGAGAGAGAGAGAGAGAGAGAGAGTAGAGAGGAGAGGAGAGGAGAGAGAGAGAGAGAGAGAGAGAGAGAGAGAGAGAAAACAAACATCATTCAAATCGACCGCCATTCCACTGGAGAACAGCTGAAAGTCAACTGACACAGGTGCAGTTTAACAAAGTAAACAGGCGAATTTTTAAAGTGGAAAGTGGTTGTGATTAAAAAAGTCCACAAAAATATGTGTGTTACATGTGTGCTATGCGAAACAGGGCGGAAGAAGAAGTATATAACAAAAGAAACAGTAATTAATAGATATAAACAGACGATAGAAATATCCCCAGATGCCAAAAAATTACGTTTTCGCACCATAAGTAGCGATTTAAAAACCTCACAAGTTGTGAAAAGAGAATTTTGGTTGCAGATGACAACGCTACCACTTCATAAGTGTATAAAAGGGGTCCCACATGACCACAAAATGTAAATTAAGGTAAAAAACCAAAATAAGACTGACGACATTTTTAGGCTTTAATTTTACAACTAGCACAATAGTAAAATAAGTGTAATTTGTTTTTCACAGCATGAAATAAATATAAAGCCCACTGATGATGGCACAGAGGTGCTGAAACTAGTTTGGGTGCCAAATAAAAACAGTGTTTTGCATATCAGGCGGAAAAATAAGAGCTGCAAATCAAGAAAATGATGAATATGTATAAATATTTTAGCTGTGGTTGCCCGTCAGACAAAGTTCTTTGTGTGGGTATTTTGTTGTTAAGCACAATATTAAGCAATCGTACCTTATAGTGACATACGACGTTTGTAACAATTTAACTTAATCAGTATTGTACGTAATGCAAGGGGTTATCATATTGTTATGCTGTAAATTTTTATTAACGCGTTTCCTTGAAAGCGAGGAGCTTTTCTTAATAACTAATCTACATCTACATAGATACTCTGCAAGTCACACTGAAGTGCATGGCAGTGGGTTCATCGCACCACTTTTATAATATTTCTCTATGGTTCCATTCTCTAATAACTCGCGAGAAAAAAAAAACACTTAAATCTTTCAGTTTTCGATTTGATTTCTCTTATTTTATTAAGATGATCATGTCTATCTATGTAAGGGGTTACTAACAATATAAGTTCGCATTCTGAGGAGAAAGATGGTAAAAGAAATATCGCAAACAGACCTAGCCACAATAAATAACGCCTTTCTTTTAAGGATTTCCACCCCAACACATGCATCATTTTCGTAACACCCTTTCCCCGATATCGCGATAATATAAAACGAGCTGCCCTTCTCTTAACTTTCTCAAAATCGTCCGTCAGTCGCACCTGGTGTGGATCCCACAATGCACAGCAATGTTCCAAAATAGGACGCACAGATGTAATGTAGGCAGTTACTTTAGTAGAACTGTTGCATCTTCTAAGTGTTCTACCAATGAAACGTAGTCTGTGGTTCGTCTTTCCTACAACATTTTCTGTGTGTTCTCTCCAATTTAAGTTGTCCGTAATTGTTATTCCTAGGTCTTTAGTAGAATTGACGACTTGTAGGTTTGACTGATTTATCGTGTAAATGAAGTTTAACGGATTTCTATTAGTGATCATATGGATGACTTCATACTTATTATTAAGGAGCAGTGCTAATTTTTACACCAAGCGGATATCTTATCTACATCATTTTGCAGTTGCTTTGATCTTCTGGTGACTTTCCTAACCGATAAATGACAGCATCGTTCTCGAACAGTCTAAGACAGCTAGTCAGATTGTCTCCTAAATCGTTTATATAAATAAGGAACAGTAGGGGCCCTATAGGACTTCCCACTCCTACTCGATGACTGTCCGTCAGTTACTACGTACTGTGTCATTTCTGACAGGAAACCACGAATCCAATCACACAACTGTGGTGATATAAACACGCAAATTGATTAGAACACGCTTGTGAGGTACAGTGTTTAGGAAACATTGATCATGTGGTATACACTTTTTCCTGTTGAGTTTGCGTAAATTTATACTGACAACAATCATACTGTCACTCGGAACTTGACTTTATTTTTCGAAATATTTACTACAGCGTTGATTGAGGATGTTATGTATTCAGGAATGCCAAAAAGGAGATATGTAATGTTTTTTGTCGTTTGCAAAAACGGAAGTGAAGATGGCAATATAAAGCTAGCGCTATCAAGGACAAAATAGTAAAGACTTCTTATGGAAGAAAACAAATGATTACTTTCTGCGTATTTTGTATTGTGGTAGTCACGTTGATACTCTGAAATTTCGTAGTATCTGTTTGGCATGTTTGTGGTGTACGTAAAGATTAAAGACTATCTTCCTACAAGAAGGTATGGAAGACTATGGAATTTGTGGTAGCTATACAGTAGTCTAGTTAATTCAAGGCAAACGGGTCCGGGAACACCTAAAAACTATCGAAATATACGTGTGAAAAAGAAGAAAATCGACCTTGAAAAGAATACACGTGTAAAAAAATAAGACTTTTTTTTAAAACTTAGTTTTTAAATATTCATTTACATTGGTAGCTTAAAGGTTTTAAAGTCTTTTTACTATTTACTTCGCGTTATAATGATGGAGTGCCTTTTTCCGTGAAGATACAATGTACCCGCAGTTGTTGTTTTAAGACATTCATATTTATGGTGAATTTACCAAGTGGGGCGCTGCGCAGAAGCACGCATTTTGTCGATCTCTGCATGACGTCACGAAGGAACACTTCTTGCGCGCCTAGACCCGTCTATTCGAGGCTGTGTTAATTAGTCATTGATGAGTACGATCTATTTCGCTAAGTTACTGTTGTTTAGCGAGTTATTTACCTGTGAAAGTGTTTATAATGTTGTTGGTGTAATTCTAAATGTAGTTTTACTGATGAAGATGTTTGTCAGCATGTAGACCCTACACATATTGGCACCCCTCTAGGCACAAATTATATCAAGGGGCCTCAACAAAAGTGAAATCTGGAGAGGAATGTTGACAAATGTAGTTTTAGGGATGAAGATGTTTGTAATGATTCAGATGACGTCCCTTTACAAAATTCGATAGCGTAGAGGAGAAATTCTCATCTTAAAACGTGTGCATGAAATTGCGAGCACGTATAAATACCTTCGAAGTCAGTTGTCATCAAAGATACGACGTCTGCACGAAGAGGAAACTGACAAAAGAGTTTTGGCTACTGAAAGTAATCGTATACTAGGCAAAATCTTTTTACTGAATCAAGTCAGTAGTCTTTTACACGTTTCAAATCAAGTCCGGTAGAGAAAAGTGAATATTTGCAAAATAGACCAATTGACTTGCCGTTTCACAGAAAGTCTTGTAATTTTCTCAAGGAAAAACTCGAATAACCTTTACCTGTAGAGTTAGTTTTGCTATCTTTGGTAAACCGCAGTTTCTGTTACAACTCAGCTTTTTTAAATGACGTTTTAGTGAAGCCAGGCTTAAACACAGAGTGAAAGAATTACTCGATTGAATACAGTGTCCGTAGATCTTGTTTACTAGTTTACTTCTTCTCAGAGTCAAGTCAGCAAACGGAGTGCTCATTTAGAACATTTAGTTTGGCAGGCAACTGCAAAAACAGGCTACACTTTGCGTTTGTTTTTGCTACGGTTCGATTCGATAGACGCTTGAACTTTTCGAAGTCGGAAGTGTATGTCTGAACACTAGGCAATCTACAGAATTTATCAACATCATTCGAGGAATAACAGAACAGCAAATCTACTTATCATTGTTTCAATAGAAATTGAAATACCCCACAAACGCGCCACTCAAATGCGCGGGCCGCATACTATAGCGCCGTTACCGAGGCAGCCGCTGTTCCTTCGTGACGTCACATCCTTAGCTGGGGCACCTGGATAAGCGCATCCGCCATTTTTGTTCCTTCGGTTCCTAGAATATGGCAATCAGAACGCTTTCAGTATGGTGGGCTGTGCTGCTCCGAATTTTTCTAATCGTTCAGAAAATGGTTTTCGTGTTTTTTCATTTGCAATGGATCCCGAAAGGCGGAAAATATGGTTAATAAACTGTCGTCGTAACAAGCTCTTAAAAACTAAGCGAGTTGGGTTAATTCATTTGTAGTTATGCACAATTGCTACACGTTGTAAATGACAGATTTCTATACATGTGCTTTTTATCGAAGGTTCCGATCAACGAACTACTGTTACAGACTTTTATTTATATATATATATATAGGCGGTAACAAACAGTATCAACATTTAGATACTAATTACTCTTAAATGATGCACACTGTTTTTTACTAGTTATAATGGCTCATGTGGCTCGTAATGATGTTTGAAGCTACTGCGATGCTAATTTTAGTTCCTGCATCGGCGGCATGATTTCCTAATGTTCGCAACAAAATGTTCGTTTTACGAGGATAATTAATTTACTGACCGGACAAGGGTACATACAAGAAGTTGGTAAAAACGAAATCTAGTTTCTCTCATTCTAGCTGTTCGAGTTTTAAAAGAGTATTGAAAAGTCGTTGTCAACATAAGCACTCTACGCGACCGAAGACGTAAGTAAAATGGACCTATTTTATCACAGACAGAATTTTATTAAAGCCCTGATAGATGTTAAAATTCCATTAGCTGAAAAGTGTTTTGAAACTATAACTTGTGAAAATGCTTTACCTTCGCCTTAGATGATAATCGATACATTTGATTGATTTTTGCACCCATAATGTATTAAACTAAACTAAAGCGCAGATTTGGTAGTGCATCTAATATCCCGTAAAATTGAGCTGTCGAATACGTAAAAGTTGCTCATAATACACACACATAGGTGGCCAAACACCAGAAAACATATTTAACGAATTGTGAAACCATATTACAATAATTTATTACGAAGAGAGAAATTTTTAATCCAAATATATATTTTCTTTTTGGTATGTGTATTAGGAATGAAGCAACCGATATTTCAAAGCAATAACAGCGGAAAAAACTCGGCTTTTCACCTGCTCACGCGATCACCGCTTGGAACTAAAATGACGGCGGGAGCTGTCGCTACAGCAGAAATTGATGCGCATGCCCGTCTGTATCCAGGTGCCCTATCCTTAGCCAATAGCAGCACAGAACTCTTACTGCTCAACCTTATTTGTTTTACGGACCTTGTACCGAGTTCAGTTTACTTGTTGTCTAAGTAATGTTAATTTTTGTAATTTAGGTAGAAAATTTCACAATGAGGAGAAATGAATACAATTTTGAGGTACTTTAATTAAAGTACCGTCGATTTGTCTAAACCTGTTTGACATCTTCTACGGACTCCTGAATACGCTTACACACACACTCAAGTAGGATTAGTACAGGAAGGGGATCTTGAAAAATGTGGAAAAACTAGTGATTTGTGGTGTAACCTAAATATACAAAAATTTTAACTTAATGACGAAAGGTTTCTGTTGTTTCGGTTTCGGCCGAAACTAGAAGAGGAGCCGAATATTCGGTTTCGGCAACAAATCATCTGTCGGTCGGTCTCTAATAAAAACTACCAGTCATAGTTATTTAAACTGATCCCCGTAAGAGTACGGGCCTATATATATAACGTATCCCATCAAAAACAAAAAATGTACAAAATGCAACTCTCGCGACGAATTCCTTCCATCATAAAAAGTCGCGAGATCTCGTGGGAAACCAAGTTGGTTATTTTAGTTAGTGTTCATGGAACCAGCTGTTCAACACCATGTCATAATATTTTTTATCTTATTAGTTATCTACCAACATCTGTAGTGACTACAACAAAATTATACATCTTTATTTCTATAATAAATGTAATGAATAGTTGGTTCCATGAACACTAACTAAACCAACTTGGTTTCCCACGAGATCTCACGACTTTTTATGGTGGAAGGAATTTGTGGCGAGACTTGCATTTTTTACAGTAATGTTTTTGATGGGATATCGTTTCTTTTTGTAAGTAGTCCTTTCCTATAAAATATTTTGTAAGTCAGCCACGGATTTTCTTAAAACCTATACCCTGTTTCTTTGGTTTGGTGTGGTTTTGTTTGGTTTTATGTAACAGTATTTGGAAGTCTGGAAAGTCGATTATATTGTTATTGTTCAATCTTTTCATCATGTATGTGTGCTGCATCACTAAAATGTTCAAATGTATGTATAGCTTATGGGACTTTACTACGGGGTCATCAGTCCCTAAACTTACAAACTACTTACGAGCTAGCTAATACTAAGGACGGCACAATATCCCTGCCCGAGGGGGATTCGAACCCCCGACCGTAGTGGCCGTGCAGACCGTGACTGGAGCGCCTCAGTCCCCTCGGCCACCGCGGCCGGCGCTGCATCACTATACAAATATCAACAAGTTAGTGTCATATTTCGCATCAGATTGTGAACTTCATAATACACGGAAGTAGCGGATAAGATATATTTTCCTGTGCAAGTGAAAGTAGTAGTTATTATTTTTCCTTGTATTTATTGAATGATCAGATTTCATACAACAGTTAGTAATTCAAAATTAATTATTTTAGTGCATTCTAGTGCATACAATTTTACGGTATGAAAATGGTTACATATTATTGCATAACTTTCTTCTAGAGTCAGTGGCTACAATCGAAACTTATGAATGTTACAGAATAAAAGTAATTTCTTTCTTGAGAAAAGAAATCGAGCCTGAGAACTTTAATAATTATTATTAAGTAAAAGAAGAATTTATTCAATTTTCATCATTGTGGGCTCCACCTGGAAGTGCTTTTAGACATGACGGTGATTTCGTGTGGCATATTTGGCCGTTAGACCTCATCTGGGATTGTGTTTGGACAGCCTGGCGCAAGTCTTTTGGTGACGCCACTTAGGCGACTTGCGCGTCTGTGATGATGATGACGACACAACAGTCAGTTTCCAAGTGGAGAAAATCTATGATCGGACCGGGACTAGAACCCGGTTCCCCTGCGTGGCAAACCACCATGCTTGCCATAATTATTTAGTGAACTTGCAATGTAATGCACATTATTCTATTTTACGAAGGTCTATTTTTTGGAGATAATCCTCCTTTTCTTCTCTGGTATCGTTTGTTGTACATTAGCAATGTTTTTTTTTTTTTGGGTTCTTTTTTTTTCACTAACACTAATATTGCACTAATTTCCTCGACACACCGTCCAATATTCTTTGATAAAGAATCTTTAACTTGACGCCAAGACAATTCTTAGACAATAATAGACTTATAGTTAATCTATGTCTGAGACACATCGATGGTATGAAAACATCAGACTATCGATATTTTCTGACTGATGATTCAACTCGATTATCTAAAAAATAGCCTAAGATGACAAGCCGCAAACAAAATATAAATGTATGTTCTGTTTTGTATACATCTTTGTCTAGTACACAATAGAATTTTACTTACGGCAGTGGCGGCGTAATGTGCTGAATTGACAGCGACGACGAATGACACACCTCGGAAAACCAGTCACGTAGAATGAGAGACATAGTCTTTTCTGTATACCATGAAGTAAATAATAACTTCTTTTTCTGCTCTGTAGTTGAGAGGTTCTTGTATGTACCTCTCATAAATCGAACATTTCGTTGCCAACATTTTCACACTGCTACAAAGCCGTAAGTAAAATTTAGCCTTTATGTGAAAACTCTAAATGTGGCGTAATTATATCAGTTTATCCCTATTTCTTACGACTGTTATATCAAATGTTCAAATGTTTGTAGAACTTATGGGACTTAACTACGGGGTCATCAGTCCCTAAGCTTACAAACTACTTATGAACTAGCTAAGACTAAGGACGGCACAAATATCCATGCCCGAGGGGGGATTCGAACCCACGACCGTAGTGGCCGTGCAGACCGTGACTGGAGCGCCTCAGTCCCCTCGGCCACCGCGGCCGGCGACTGTTATATCCATACAAAATAATTTTTGATACGTTGCTTAAAGTGGCAAAGAGACCAGTAATACGTATTCGGTAGTGCCAGTCTAGTAAGGTACGTCAGTGGTTATGCCGAGGTTTGTTTGTTTTAGCGCCGAAAACATTAATATTCTCGGACGTCGATGTCTTCCTTTCGATGTTCATGGTACATCGATTTCTTTGAACTGATGTTAACAATGATGTTACCATCGACGTTTTTCTAATATTGATCAGCCGGCCGCAGTGACCAGGCGGTCTGCGGCGCGCCAGTCACAGTCTGCAAGGCCGCTACGGTCCGGGGTTCGAATCCCCACTCGGGCATGGACGTTTGTGTTGTCTTTAGTATAAGAGTTCATAAGTAGTTTGTAAGTTTACGGCCTGATGACCTGCAGTTAAGTCCCTTAAGCTTAACAAACATTTGAACATTTTCTAATATCGATCATCCCTAGGGCAGTAGTCGGTAACACTTCAGTTTTTGATGTTCGCTTTTGATTAGACATGGAGAATTTAAATCGTCAAAACATCAATTTCGTATTACCACTATTCATGGGTATGTACACTCATGCACTCATGCACATCTACAGCAAACCATCTTTCGAATTATATAAGTTTCATTAGCCTCCTGATAAAATTATCGTAGAAAATCGGTACATCAATATTCATGTTTGCGTACAATGGCGTCAGCCTATCTCTGGCGTGTTATGGTTTGAAACCAATATCTAACGTTTTTGCTCCTGGTGTAACGCTTTAGCCCCACGTCATGTGACCGAATTTTCGACATTACGAGCAATAGTTTCTCATTTGTAACTGAAATGAAGCTAGAATGTAGGTGTTATTGGTATTGTTTTCATTAACAGCAATTTAAGCTATATCTCATCAGTTATACTTCATTCTCTAATCGGGTGCCACTTGTCGTTTCTGACGACTCTTCACTTAGTAGCAAAGTATCGGCTATGTTAAAAAAAAAAATAAAAAAAAAATAAAAAAAAAATAAAAAAAAAACGACGCACAAGAAATCGAACCCGTGACCTTCCACACGTGAAGCCGTCGCTCTACCAAGAGACCATTACGAATACAATGCTTGGGATGCTAACTTAGCATATACTGTTTCATCAAGCGAAAATGTGTTCGTTAACGGATTTAATATTTACAGATGTTTGAATTTTTCCTTCCATTACTGGCTAAACCCTATCTAAATACAAAATTTGACGTTTGTGTATCTGCTAGAAGTACCTTAGAATTTTGATGATCGGTGAGTCAGTGACTGACAGATTTAGCGATTTTCGACTGATAATATTTCGTAAACTATTAAGTGTAGAATAGTGTAATTTGAAAATATAGCTAGTTATAATAGATAATCTTGATAACCGAAAATTCAGGCTTCCAGCTGTATCCACAACTGAGATACCTGGGTTCGAAAGTGCCGTCTACTGCTTAGAGAAAATTATGGTACGGCCGTGCGCTCGACTTTGCGGGGGCACTGCCGTGCCCCCAGATATGCTGATGACGGGCAATGATTGTTTCTTCAGAGCGGAGGCACTCCTAGGCCCTTACTCTTACGGAAATCAGTTTAAATAAGTACGAGTGGTAATTTTCGTCTGTTTATTCTAAATCTATCATTCACTCTCATAAAAGAAACTTTATTTACTTTAAATGAAAACATTTTGGTTTTGTTTCTGTTAGAAATAAACAAAGATGGTGGCTGTGTTTTGTTACTCATAAATGAGGTTAAGACAGTGCAAGGGACCCTTGGCCACTGCAGACAGTGCAACAGGTCAACCTAACCTATATGTACATAGCTTAATGTTATTCCACTTGTTGATGGTAGTTTAACTCCTCGAAATGTGTTGTGGTACAATAAAACAAAGTGACTGATAACAGTAATCTCTTGTGTTTCAATCAATTTAGAAACTTTATTTGTTAAAATATTGTTTATAGTCTTATATACCGGGTGGTCAAAAATTCAGTATAAATTTGAAAACTTAATAAACCACGGAATAATGTAAATAGAGACGTAAAAATTGACACACATACTTGGAATGAAATGGGGCTTTATTAGAACAAAAAATAAATAAAAAATAAAATAAAATATAATAAAAATAAAAAAGGTATTGCTAGACGCGTGAAAGATCTCTTGCGCACGTCGTTTGGTGATGATCGTGTGCTCAGTCGCCACTTTCGTCATTCTTGGCCTCCCAGGTCCTCCGTGCGATTATTGGCTTTGGGGTTACCTGAAGTCTCTAGTGTATCGTGATCAACCGACATATCTTGGGATGCTGAAATACAACATCCGACACCAATGCCTTACCATGATGGTGAACATATTGCGCATTTCCTGTAAAGAATATAATCTTTGCTTTGTCTTAATTTGTTATTCTAATTATTGCTTTTTTTTTGTTCTAATAAAACCCCATGTGTCATTCCAAGCATTTGTGTCAATTTTTACCTCTGTGTCTACATTATTCCGTGATTTATTAAGTTTTCAAAATTATACTGACTTTTTGATCACGCGGTATATCCACGGAATGTATGGAATTAACTGCGGATGGGTAAAGTTGAAAGATGTGCGGTGAATTTTCTTTGTTCCATTATTGTCCAAAGTCTACTTCTAATGACCGAGCCGAATGATTCTTCAAAGTGAATGAAAGCATTTCAAATGAATTAAAAAACAAATAATGTAAAACTACCTTCACCCTCGTGAGTATTGTACTACGATTCCTTAGTTGAACAACAACTATGACATTTTAATATTTAAATCTGTAAAAAGTGCCCGATTATTGAAAACTATCAGTCTTCCAAAAATTTCAGACATCTGTCAGAGTACGCGCTGCCTATAGGGTTCACCCTCATGCGTTTAACGCACCAAGCATATTACTGGTACACACAGTATCAGATGGCTGCAATTTACCGACCCGCCTGTATGAAATTACAGTAATTTCATGTCATCAGAGTCAGGAGCAACAGGGAGTAATTTGCTGGCGTAACTCCCGGCGTGTGTTTCGGTGCGCGTTGTCTATACCGGGGGCGGTAAGAGATGAGGCATCCGCTCGGCTTATTACTGTACGTGACGACTGCTCCGTACCGAGCCATCTAGAGGCTCTGGCTGGACTCGATTACAGTCTCCTGCTAGGACTGGGCCTGCGGTGCCTCAAGAAAAACACTTGAGGCGCAAATGGTTAATGGTGTCTATTGAATTTAACAGTTGTGTGGGCAGACGGTAAAACCATAACACTGTTTCAATTATTCTTCATTTGCACTAAGTGAAATCTTATTTGGCCCTAATATTACTTTAACAACCTTTCTCTGTGTTGTACAGTTCTTGTCCGTCTATATGCTCGCTTTCGTTGCTCTTCTCTTCCATTAGATGGAACCAATGCATTTCGTTCGGTTTTAGTCTGCTACTAGAATCATCTCTGGGTTGCTTCCCAATTTCTGAAAAACCCTCTCGCCGTGGCGGAACGGCGGAGCGCATTGAGTCGCTATGCTACGATGCGCGAGGTCGTTTCCCGGCGGGGATTCGAATCCACACTCGGGCGTGGATCTTTGTGCTGTGTTTAGTATAAGGTATTTCATAAGTAGTTTGTAAGTTTAGGGACTGATGACCTCGCAGTTAAGCCCCATAAGCTTAACAAACATTTGAATTTTTTTCTTTTTTTTTAATATCTTCTCGGCTTTGTTCTTTATTTTTTTACGTACTAATCTGCAGCTTCAACCACTACAACAAATCATTACTTTGAACTGGGACTCAACATAACGACTGAAAATATTTCTTATCTGATGTGCAATAACACGAAGAAAATTATATCGCCGCGGTGGAGTGGCCGAGAGCTCTGAGGCGCTATGCTCCGATGCGTGAGGCAGATCCCCGTCGGAGATCGAATAACCCCTCGGGCATGGATGTTTGTGTTGTGTTTAGTCTAGGGTAGTTCATAAGTAGTTTGTAAGTTTAGAGACTGATGACCCTGCAGTTAAGGTCAAAACCAACTGCAGAACGATCTAAATAAGATATCAGTATGTAGTAAAAATTGGCAGATGACTCTAAATAATGAAAAGTGTGAAGTCGTCCACATGAGTACGGAAAGAAATCCGTTAAACAAGAGAAATCAATCGAATGTGAAGACCGTAAAATCCAATAAATACCTAGGAATTACTATTACATCAGACTTAAACTGGAAAGAACACGTGGATAATGTCGTAGGAATGGCGAACTAGAGACTGCGTTTTATTGGCAGAAAACTTAAAGCGTGCAACAGAACTACTAAAGAGACTGCATACACCACGCTTGTCCGTCCTGATTTAGAGTATTGCTGCCCAGTGTGGGATCCTTATCGAGTGGGTTTGACGAAATCTATCGAAAGAGTCCAAAGAAGGGCAGATCTTTTGTATTGTCACGATACAGGGGAGACAGCGTTACGGAAATGATACAGGATCTGGGATGGGAATCATTACAACAACGGTGCTTATCGCTGCGGCGTGGGATACTTACGAAACTACAATCGCCAACATTCTCCTTCGAATGTGTGAAACATCTTTTATTGTGAAAAAAATTGTTAACGAAAATTAGCAAAGAAGAACTGCAGTCAATATTAATAAATTCAGGGAAACTTTAGAATAAACTCACGTAAAAAAAAAAAAAAAATAAAATAAAAAAAAAAAAAAAATAAATAAAAAAAAACGTCAATTTTCTGGATGTCTTCTTATTATTGATTGCTTCATCACATCTCAGGGTCATTATGTGGTTTACTTTAAGGCCTAAGTAATAAACTAAGACGAAACTTTTCACTCTTGAGACAGATTTGTATTTTTCTAAACACATCACTTCTAACTGATCGAGAAGACAAGACAAGACTGACTGCTAATTAACAAGCAAAGATACTGCTCTTCCACTTTTTTCTTTTAGTTCCACAGATGATTTTTTTCTTCACAACATTAATTAATAATTGTCTATTATTATTATTATTAATTTTTTCTCTTTTATTAATAATAAAAAATGAAATTAAAATAGAAATTCGCCTCTTACTGTTCTGATACCCCAACACTCCATCCCTGGTAACAGCACAAATGCGAAAATATATTGTTGACTTCTACGTACATAGGTAGAAATGATCATCAGAATAAAATAAAAGAAATCAGGTGGTTCGATGAACCCTCTGCCAGGCACTTAAATGTGATTTGCAGAGTATCCCATGTAGATGTCCCATAAGCTTAACAAACATTTGAACACTGAAAATGATATCTTAAAAAAAAAAAAAAAAAAAAAAAAAAAAAAAAAAAAAAAAAAAAACACTGAAGTTAATTTAACTGAACTAAACGAATAATATGGCACATTTTAACGAAGACTGAATAGACGCGTAGTCTATGGCGTTATGCTACACATGGGCGGTCGTTCCCGCCGGAGGTTGTCTTGTCCTTATATTAAGTTGTTACAAATGAAAAACCTTCAGCCGTTACTTTTGGATTTTAATTACTAGCTTCGAGAATACACTACTATCTTTCTCATACCCTTTAAGAATCCATGCTGTAATGCAAACTATCCTTCCATTATATCGCTGCAAGACCACAAGCTACCCTACTGCCGGCGTGGCGAAATAGACAATGTCACCGATTGCCGCTCAATCCCATCCACCGCCAAAAATTTATTTCCTTGTATTTATCATTTACAGAATATTCTACATGTTTCTTATGTTCACTTGTAATTTCTACATGTTTCTTATGTTAACTATTCTTCCAGTCTGTGTGTAAATAGCAGAGCATTCAGCCCGAGAGTTAGTCAGTGCTGCGTGTATGTTTCAGTTCGCAATAAACCTGCTTTCAGAATAAGTGCTGTGTTCAGTTGACAACCCTGCCTTCGAAGTCAAGCCTGCTTTCATTTCAACGCGACAATATGTATTGCGTAACAACCTCTGACACCGAGATGTAGCCGACAACGGTCATACTGGTATGACAGAGTTGCCTTGAAGACAAAAATTCTTTGGCTTCGTCTAGATTTGTTTTCTACAACTGATCATTTATTAACAAACCTCTAGCCTTTACCGCTTCATAAAAAGTGGGATATTCCACTTCATTGAAGGTTTTGAGACAAAAGACGTGGCAACTTTACACAAGAAATGTCGTGTACAAAGTTATCTTTGACCTCTAAATTATTTGAATCAGCTTTATTTATGGAGCTAGCGGTGGCTCTTTACAAATGTACCGCCAGTGGTTTCCTCCAGTGCACTTCAGCAAGTAGAAGGAGGAAACCCCTTAAACCAGATACTGCCTTCAACATGTTGCTTCCTAAAGCGTTCTCATAATTCTGTCTTTCGATTAGCATGAGCCGCAAACTCACACTTTCTTAAACCTCTTCCCGGCCCTTTCTTTTTTAATTGTTAAAGTTGAGCAAAAGTTAGAGACTATTGGACTCGCATTGGTAAGGACGGCCGAGCGCATTGAGGCGCTATGCTCCGATGCGCGAGGCCGTTCCCCGTCAGTGGTTCGAATCCCCCTCGGGCATGGATGTTTGTGTTGTCTTTAGTATAAGGTAGTTTATAAGTGGTTTGTAAGTCTAGGGACTGATGACCCCGCAGTTAAGTCCCTTAAGCTTAACAAACATTTTTTATTTTCTTGCCATGCAGATTTGTGATTTCCCTGAATAGCAGCAGGCAAGGAAAGTCATGGCTCAATTGTTTCCCCATACTAATAAAAAACAGACCGAAGTCTGTCACTAGTGACCACATTATCGATTGAACCTTAAACGCTAATCTTTCTAACAATTTTATTTCCGCTATGTAATATACAAACACAAGACTTTGAACAATGAAGAATACATTCAGTGCCCACTAAAAACAGTGAACTCGTACAGTGGTTCACTTCTGCAGACAATGTTATAGATTTCGCTTGCGTATTTCGACTGATTAATTTGCGGTAAAACGTTGTTAAATTACTGATTCCTCAACATAACCCTGTGTTGTAGTATGCGACCCATGTGAAGATGATGTAAAAATCTTAGAATCACGGTAAGGTGTTCTGGATTCGAGTGACTAAATAAACAGCCATTATCAACGCATATAACGCATAAAGGCTCATTTACCATTTTGACTGATTCTTCCGTCGCTTCTTGTAGAACATAATCAAATAAATTAAAAAACACAATTTTGTGTGTGTTCTAGAAGTTTATTTTTGTTTACTTAACCAATGTTCGGCTTATTAGGCCATCTTCAGAGTGTTGACTGTTGTGTCAAAGAGGTTACAATGTTTAGATACAGAATGGGAAGAGATGACAAATGTCTCTACTTAGATCGACATACATAGTATAACACTTCTTTGACATTGTTTTATCCTCCACACATTGTATATTCATTTATTTCTGTTTAGTTTTTAAGTTGGTAATAACACAATGTCAAGGAAGTGTTATACTATGTATGTCGATCTAAGTGGAGACATTTGTCATCTCTTCCCATACTGTATCTAAACATTGTAACCTCTTTGCCACAACAGTCAATACTCTGAAGATGGCCTAATAAGTCGAAAACCGGTTAAGTAAACAAAAAATAAACTTGTAGAACACACACAAAATTGTGTTTTTTAATTTATTAGCTCATTCACTACTTTAAATTTTAACTACTTGGATTGGTGTATTTTAACAGAGTTTGTGATACACAATGTTCTGACAATAAGAAAACTGTATAAGAGGTACACACGACCGTCGACACGAGCGGAATACGTGGCAGGAGTTTTTAAAGTGGTTGTTACTAGCGGGGGAAGTCTTGTATAATGCTTTCTGTGCTGGGAGAATAACCTGATGCATAAGTATTTATAAAAGAGCTTGAGATTTCGCTACTTCAACTCTAAGTATCCTACAGAGAATAAAGAAGAATGCGATTACAGAAGTAAAAACTTCGAACAACAGTTCTACGAGTAAACGGAGAAAGAGTACGTGTCAACGAGGTGCAAGTTACCGAAGAACAAGACACGCCGCTCGATATGCGCGAAAAAGAGATCGACAGCTAGTCGAGTGAACAGCAACGTTGTTAGAAAAAGTTTGCACGTCCTCTTACGTCTCCCTCTTTCTTTTTCTCCCTTCCTTTCTCAGGGGCGGCTTTCGCCTGATCCGATAAGAGTGACTGCCGTAACATTGTCCCTCTATAGAATTCGACTGAGGCGGCGAACTGGAAGCGAAACGATATTAGGGTATTTAGAACCGACGGAAATATGAGTTAAAAATCATCTTTGTGGTAACACCTGTCAAATATTTTACATTTTGTTACTAGCTGAAAACCCGCCATAGCCCGGGTATTTATTTATTTATTCCCGCCTTGATGTAGTACTTCTCCTATCCCTTCTCTCTCTGTCCACCTCCTTTTTTTCTAAAATATCGAAGAATAAATAAGATATAAGGCTGTCTCGGATAATATACAAAATTGCAGTATCCAAACAAAGAAAGATAGTTCCCTAAACTTGCAAACTACTTATGAACTAGCTAAGACTAAGGACGGCACTAATATCGTTTCCCGAGGGTGGATTCGAACCCCCGACCGTAGTGGCCGTGCAGACCGTGACTGGCGCGCCGCAGACCGCTCGGCTACCGCGGCCGGCAAAGAAAGATAGTAATCGAAATACAAATGACATATAAAATGCGTACGATCTCATATTTATTGAGTTATTTGTTGTACAATCGTATATTTTTTAGGTATGTATTCATTTGTATAACTTCTGTATGTCTCTAAAACCCGTTGCGAATAAAATTACTAGTAAACAAGTAATAGATTAAAACTTGGTGAGTGATGGGGCGATTTTCCACAACGTTACTGTTTATATGCTCATATCTCATGAACTATGTGTCGTACTGCGATACAATTTAGAAGGTACATTAAACTATATATTTCTATTATACTGTCTGTAAAATTTCCTGTGGCTACAATTTGTAGTGCACAAATTACAAATTCTAACGTCATACCGAAAGCCTTAATTTTAATCCATAAACAACGGAAAATTAGTAAGCGAGAAACTTTTTCCTTTCATAATTTTGCTATGGTCGTTAGCATGAAGAAGTTTAATAAAGGTTTGAAATTTGCAAGTCGATAAGTGCTCTCATTCTCATATAACGTATTTATAAAGTCTCTCCGCATTATGTGGCAGGTTTTACGATTCCTATTGTTTGACGTCATATCTTCTGAACCATGTGACGTATGTGATTCTTAACCCTGCAGCAGTTGTTACCTCACGTTAAGAAATGGGAGTATCAGATTTGGTTGAAATCAGTCCAGTGGTTTCGGAGAAAATAAGCAGCATTGTCGCTAAATACAGCAGTTTTTCGCGCATCCCATTGTTTATGACGTCGTATCTCGTGAACTATGCATCGTACGTGATTCTAACACTTACGGCGACCGACCTCGTGGATTGAAGCTTACGTGTGCAAAATATGAAAAAGATTGGATCAAAACTGTAGATTTGTATGCAACACGCATACACAAACATACGGGTACTCTGCTTTATATATTAGAAGATTTATTCTCTACCTATTTCGGCACTACCTGTGATCAAACCAAGATTCTGAAAGATATTGTATATCACTTACTACAAAAATTCATGTCAGCCAAATATGGCAACCTTAAAATCAAAAACGTAATCTACCTTTTGAATACGTTCTTCACCATACATATGATGCTAAAAATAGTAGCAAGCATCCTACTGTTCATGATAGGAAGTTCACAGACAGCTGACATCATTCGTATATATTCAGTCTAATAACTGACTATTAGCCAGTAACGTTAATAGACGTAATTTTCTTCATTCTGACATTTTGCCAACTATGGCGCTGTTATAAAAGTAGCAGTGTCAGTAAATATTGCGCTATACTGAAATGTTTCGGTATGGACAACTAGATCATTGGTTTCAGAATTTACTGGTAAAGACCAAATTTTATTGTATCAAACGCCATGATCGGTTGCATGAAATTTATTTATTTCGCATGACTGCTTCGGCAGAGCTAGCTGTCATCCTCCGAAGATTTTCATAAAAGCATTAAAAGAAGCCTTTATCTCGTCGTCATCTTCAGACCGTGTACAAAATTTATGAAATTATATCTATATTAGATCGTCAAATGCACATAATATCCTATCTGGAGACAATATTACAAATTTTTTCCGCGTTCTCAATACGACGACGAGACTGGGATTTCTTGAATGCTGTCATGAAATCTTCTGAGCTAGATTTGCCGAAACTAATCACTTGAAATACATGATTTCTGTATTGCGGCCTTCGATTCAGTAAAGTACAAGAACACACCCTCATGAGCAAGTTATAAATAACGAATGTTTGTTATTCTATTGTGTCGCGTGTGTATGTTGGTTATTTACATTGAACACAAGCTCTGAGTAATTAAGGAGACCAAATACAGCCACCGGTCTCCTGTACATCCGTAAAACTGAAGCCAACTACCCAATTTGTCTGCGTCTAACAATTGTGTGGTGGAGTGTGTTGAAGTGCATCCGAATGGAAACATGGAACCATCCCGTTATCCACCTAGTAGGGTGAGGGAAAGCGTCGGAAAACAACAAACACGCAGTCACACCACTCGTCGTTAATACAACAGGCAGATTCGATACGGGTACCGCATCCGTCTCCAGGAAGCGATCGAGTTAACATCCGCGACTATTCGGTGGGGTGTGTTTAATTAATCTCTGCCCAGTAAGAATGACCTGAAACTGTTACAAAATTCAGATTATTCAGCTTGCTGTCTAATACTCATAAAAGTAAAAGTAAATATACTCCTGGCCATTAAAATTGCTACAGCATGAAGATGACGAGATACAGACGCGAAATTTAACCGTCGAGAAGAAAGGTGCTGTGATATGCAAATGATTAGCTTTTCAGAGCATTCACACAAGGTTGGCGTCGGTGGCGACACCTGCAACGTGCTGACATGAGGAAAGTTTCCAACCGATTTCTGATACACAAACAGCAGTTGACCGGCGTTGCCTTGCGAAACGTTGTTGTGATGCCTCGTGTAAGGAGGAGAAATGAGTAACATCACGTTTCCGACTTGTGTTTATCCGCATAGAAATACAGAGAATGAGTCGATGCTCACTAGAAGAAAAGTGTGTGCTTTTGGACTCTCACTATATATGCTAACAGTATTAAGTAGACTAGTGATCCACCCCGTTATCGCAAACGTGAATTTATATTCTATATCTATAAAAGTCTATGTGTCTTTATGTGTTTATTGGTTGCTACATACCGTGATTAAACATAATGAACCATGCTTATACTTCATGTGCTAGTCCTATTTCAAGTGACCTATCGCGATTGCGGTTTATCGTATCGCGACATTGCTGCTCGCGATCCAATCTTGCATCATACTACAGTCATTCAATGACGACACCCTCTTGTACACCATAGTATCATCAGCAAAGAGCCGCATATTGCAATTCATTCTGTCTGTCAGATCATTTTATAAGTAGAAAGTAACAGCGCTGCTATCACACTACCCTGGGGCAACCCTGACGATACCCTAGTCTCTGATGAACACTCGCCATCGAGGACAATGTACTACGTTCTACTACTTAAGCAATCTTCGAGCCACTCACATATTTCGGTACCTATTCCATAGCAGGCAACATGTCATGAGAGAAAAGGGCAAGCTGGATTTTGCTTCCTAAAGGATGGAACAAATATAGCTGTCAGTTATAGAACTATATGAAATACAATCTTGATAACTGATGAACAGTTTGCCTTAGGACGTGCGTACTACACGGGTGGCCGCGGAATGTGGTTTGGTTTACTGACGAATCCCACTTTCATTTAGATGGGTTCGTCAATAAATAAAGTTGAGGTATTTGGGAGATGGAGAATCAACATTTCGCGATCGGTAAGTCTCTTCACCCTGAACGGACGACTGTGTGGTGTGGCGTACAGTGTTCTTCATGGCACGGTATCTACCGAACGGTACGTGAAGGTCGAAAATGGCCCTGATTATGTCAAAATGTGATACATGACAGACCGAGGTCCACCTCATTGAAGCCGGAGAGTGTTTGATGGCCAGGAGAATCACTATGGAGACCGCTCTCTGGCTTAGGGCCGTCATGTTCTCCGGATCCGAACTCATGCGACTCCATTTTGTGGGGCTATGTTATCTACATCTACATCTAGGTACATAATCTGCAATCCACCTGAGGTGCGTGGCGGACGGTACACTGTACCACTACTAGGCATTTCCTTTCCTTTTCCGCTCCCAGAGATAACGAGGAAAAAAAGGATGCCTATGTGGCTTCGTACGAGCCCTAATTTCTCTTGTCTTTGTGATCATTACGCGAAATGCAAGTAGGCGGCAGAAAGATCGTTCTACACTCAGCTCAAAATTCCGGCCCTCTACATTCCCTCAACACAATTTCTCTTAAAAAAAAAAAAAAAATAAATAAATAAATAAATAAATAAATAAATAAAAAAAATAGTCGTCTTTCCTCCAGCGTTCCCTATTCGAGTTCCAGGAGCAAGTCCGTGTTTTTGTAGATTTCAAAAAGGCGTTCGACGCGGTGCCACACTGCAGGCTGCTAACGAAGATAGGAGCTTATGGAATAAGTTCATAGATTTTTGACTGGCTGTAAGACTTCGTAAGTAATAGAACGCAGTACGCTGTTCTCGACGGCGAGTGTTCATCAGAGACGAGTGTATCGTCAGGCGTGCCCCAGGGGAGTGTGATAGGACCGCTATTATTTTCTATCTATATAAATGATCTGATGGACAGATTAACTTGTAATTTGCTGTTTGCTGATGATGCTGGGGTGTATGGGAGGGTGTCGTCTTTAACTGACTGTAATAGCATACAGGATGACTTAAACAAAATTTGTAGTTGGTGCGAAGAATAGCCGCTACCTCTCAATGTAGAAAAATGTAAGGTGATGCGCCATGAGTTGGAAAAACAATCCCATAATGTTCGAATACAGCATTCGTTCAAATATCGAGGCGTAACACTGCAGAGCGATATGAAATGGAACGAACATGTAAGGACAGTTGTGAGTAAGACGGACAGCCGACTTCGGTTTAATGGAAGAATTTTGGGAAGATGTACTTCATCTGTAAAGGAGACTGCTTATAAAACTCTTGTACGACCACGTCTTGAGTATTGCTCAAGTTTTGGGACCCGCAGCAGATCAGTTTAAAAGAAGGCATAGAAGCAGTTTAGAGGCGAGCAGCTAGGTTTGTTACTGGTAGGTTCGACCAATGCGCGAGTGTCACGGAAATGCTGCGGCAACTCAGTTGGGGATCGCTGGAGGACAGACGACGTTCTTTTCGTGAATTTCTGTTGAGGAAATTTAGAGGGTCGGAATTTGAAGCTCAGTGTAGTACGATCTTTCTGCCGCCTACTTACATTTCGCGTAGTGATCACAAAGACAAGATAGAGAAATTAGGGCTCGTACGAAGGCATATTGGCATTCTTTTTTTCCTCGTTCTATTTAGGAGTGGAATAGAAAAGGGAATGACTAGTAGTGGTACAGTGTACCCTCCGCCACGTCACAGCTCAGAGTAAGCCAACCGTTTTTCGTGCGTGCTTGACATCATTGCACTCTTATTTTACTGCAGTGCTGCCGTTTGGAGCGCTAGCGTCAATTCAGTGTCTGTTGGTATTAGTAAATTGGTAGTACCCCTACAGTTGATTTTTTCTCGTCTAGGTGCGCTACTGTTATTCCAAGTGCCATATGTCAAGTCCTACATTTAAGTTAGACTCAGCTATTAGTGTGCAAATATCGATTAAACACTCTGAGTGTAGTGGGACGTGAATTCAATCGTCTGCTATTTTCCCGATAAATCTCAGATTCGCAGTTATTTGTTAATCAATAAAAGAGGAAATTGTTTTAAATGTTATTAATGTTTGAAAACACATGGAATTTGGTTGCTTTTGATTGTTTCATGTGCTACGACGGTGCCGCAGCAGTACGCCGTGACGGGTTCTCCGCCGACGGCAGCGAAATGATACTGGTCGCTATTGTTGATTAGCCGAAGGTCGGCTTCTTGTTGAAGACTCTGCTTGCTGTTGCAGACCGCGATTGAAATTTTTTTAATAATAACAATGTAAAAACTTAAAAAAATATGTATTTATTTATTTTTCTTTCTTATGGAATGTCAAATTGTTTTTAGTATTAAGATGTTCTCTAGGAGAAGTGATTTGTATTGCCGATTTATACGATCATTAATACGTCAAGATATATTTAAATAAAAAAGTTAAAAAGTAATTTCGAAATGTTTTCAAACTTTTTAAATATTTATTCAAGACGTTTAATAGATTTTTCCATAATGAGGATTTATTTAAAGTTAACTTTGAATGTGGTCTAAACAACTTACAAGAATAGTAATTAAGTGTCACTGAAGTTGCAGTGGACTGCAATATCGATTGCTGTTATAGAAGTGCTGCGAAAGAAAAATCTCGAAGGGAGGAACATTTCGATAGACCCGTAATACTACTTAGTGTTTGCCAATTTTATTGAAGTTGCTTGAGGGAATCAGTCTTGAATTAATACATTTGAACATCTGTAGAATATAAAGAGGAAGAATATGAAAACTTACATTATCAATATAATTTTTGTTGCTGGAGAGCCAGTTAATTTTGGGTACGCAGTCACGTTCATTCAAGAAATTGATCGTATCTTACTTCAGAAGGCACTTGAAATAGGACCAGCACATGAGGTATAAGCATGGTTTATTCTGTTTAATCATGTTATGTAGCAACCAACAGACACGTAAACACACATTGACTTTTATAGATACAGAATATAAATTGCACCCATGCGAAAACGTGGTGGATCACTAGTCTACTTAATACTGTTAGCATATATAGTGAAGAGTCCAAATGCATAAACATTTCTTCTAGTGAGCACCGTCTCATTCTCTACATTTCTAGGCGGATGAACACACAGCTGTTTACAGAAATAATACTGGCAAATGTAAATTAAAACTTTAGACACGTGTATTATGTGTAAGGTTTTTGCTCAGAATACAGTGAAGAGATTATCACGTGGAACGTTTTTCCTCGTGTGCAAACGTTTGTATGCAGTGGCATTAAGTTTAGCTATTTATTGTCTCCTCGTTGTTGTCGACACTGACGCACCGTAGCGACGAGATGTTGGAAATGATTTTCTCGTAGTCGGGAGAAACAGCTTCATATTTCGTGATGCAGTCTGACTCGAGTTCCTAGGACCACTGCAGACTTCTTTCTGGCTGGTTGCGTCAGTAGCACCACAGTTTATACCCTTCTTTTCAAAACATAGTGAGTGTCCTTTATTTTAAGACCTTGCTACCGAGGAGAAACGCACGGATTTGCAGTTGGTGTATGTCGGCACATAAAAAGTTTGACGCTGCTCTGCTGTTCCCGCGACCAGTGCTGAGTGCCGCTCCGTCGTATTCAGCGCTTACGAAGCGGCGTTCACCCGCGGTGGCCGAGGTGACTGAGGCGCTCCAGTCACGGAGTCCTGTGAAGTTGGCACCCCTTTTTTGGAAAATTTAAATTTTTTTCAGAGTTCTAGGCAGATATGCAATAGTTCTGGAGTTCTCTGTACAAAATTTAAATAGTTCTGCAAAATTTCGCCGATAAAATACAAAATATTACCACAAAATTTAGTTTTTTCAAAATAATTTTTTGCCTATTAGTACAAACATAGTTCTGATCACAGTTCTAAATAGTCCTCAAAGAGTTCTACAGGAAATCCTAATGACATTTTTCTGTGCAGATTATACTTCATGAGATAATTGCAATAATGGGGAATCCATTTACACGCTACTGTGAAGTTGGCACCCCTTTTCTCAAAAATGTGCATTTTTTTCAGAGTTCTAGGCAGATACGCAATAGTTCTGGAGTTCTCTGTACAAAATTTAAATAGTTCTGCACAAATTCGCGAAAAAAACTTCAAAAAACTATAACAAATTTTAGTTTTTTCCAAATAATTATTTGCCTACAAGCGTAAACATAGTTCTGATCACAACTCTAAATAGCTCTCAAAGAGTTCTGCAGAAAATCCTAATGATATTTTTTTGCCCAGATAATAGTTCACGAGCCAATTGTGTAAATAGGGAGAAAAACTACACAAAATTGCGCCTGAGTCGTGTGAAGTTGGCACCCCTTTTTCCAAAATGTAAATTTTTTTCAGAGTTCTAGACAGATATGCAATAGTTCTAGAGTTCTCTGTACAAAATTTAAATAGTTCTGCAGAATTTCGTGAAATATCGCAATTCTGAATAGTGGGAGAGCTGTGAAGTTAGCACCCCTTTTTTCAAAAATGTAAATTTTTTTCAGAGTTCTAGGCAGATATGCAATAGTTCTGGAGTTCTCTGTACAAAATTTAAATAGTTCTGTAGAATTTCGCCGAAAAATAGTAAAAATTACCACAAACTTGGTTTTCTTTTTAGTTTTTTAAAAATAATTATTTGCCTATTAGCGCAAACATAGTTCTGATCACAGTTCTAAATAGCTGTCAAAGAGTTCTACAGGAAATCCTAATAACATTTTTCTGTGCAGTTAATACTTTATCAGATAAATGCAGTAATGTGGAATTCATTTTCACGTTACTGTAAATTGGCACCATTTTTTCGAGAAATACACATTGTTTTTTGGGGTTCTGTGTACATATACTAAAGTTGTAAAGTTCATGTGAATATATCTATGTAATTGCCCGAAAAAAATTCACTATTTTGAATATCTGATAAGCTGTCTTATTTGTGCCCCTTATTCGAGAAATATACGTTTTTCTTAGGCCTTGACAGATATTCTATCCGCTGCACATTCAATTTGTTGTTTTTACGTCTGAGTGATTACTGCTTATCGTAAACAAGAACTATTGCACATGTCCCTAGAACTCGGGAAAAAGTTTAATTTTTTTAAAAAAACAGGTGCAAATTCCACAGTTGCATGTAAATGGATACTCCATTATTGTAATTATCTCATAAAGTATAATCTGCACAGAAAAATGCTATTGGGATTTCCTGTAGAACTCTTTGACAGCTATTTAGAACTGCGATCAGAACTATGTTTGCGCTAATAGGCAAATAACTATTTTTTAAAAACTAAAAAGAAAACCAAGTTTGTGGTAATTTTTACTATTTTTCGGCGAAATTCTACAGAACTATTTA
This sequence comes from Locusta migratoria, assembly GCA_026315105.1. Taxonomy (NCBI): domain Eukaryota; kingdom Metazoa; phylum Arthropoda; class Insecta; order Orthoptera; family Acrididae; genus Locusta; species Locusta migratoria. The sequence goes on along the minus strand of CM048744.1, from coordinate 734,455,694 downwards.
AATTTTGTACAGAGAACTCCAGAACTATTGCATATCTGCCTAGAACTCTGAAAAAAATTTACATTTTTGAAAAAAGGGGTGCTAACTTCACAGCTCTCCCACTATTCAGAATTGCGATATTTCACGAAATTCTGCAGAACTATTTAAATTTTGTACAGAGAACTCTAGAACTATTGCATATCTGTCTAGAACTCTGAAAAAAATTTAAATTTTTGAAAAAAGTGGTACCAACTTCACACGACTCTGGCGCAATTTTTTGTAGTTTTTGTCCCTATTTACGCAATTAGCTCATGAACTATTATCTGGGCAAAAAAATATCATTAGGATTTTCTGCAGAACTCTTTGAGGGCTATTTAGAGTTGTGATCAGAACTATGTTTACGCTTGTAGGCAAATAATTATTTGGAAAAAACTAAAATTTGTTATAGTTTTTTGAAATTTTTTCGCGAATTTGTGCAGAACTATTTAAATTTTGTACAGAGAACTCCAGAACTATTGCGTATCTGCCTAGAACTCTGAAAAAAATGCACATTTTTGAGAAAAGGGGTGCCAACTTCACAGTAGCGTGTAAATGGATTCCCCATTATTGCAATTATCTCGTGAAGTATAATATGCACAGAAAAATGTCATTAGGATTTCCTGTAGAACTCTTTGAGGACTATTTAGAACTGTGATCAGAACTATGTTTGTACTAATAGGCAAAAAATTATTTTGAAAAAACTAAATTTTGTGGTAATATTTTGTATTTTATCGGCGAAATTTTGCAGAACTATTTAAATTTTGTACAGAGAACTCCAGAACTATTGCATATCTGTCTAGAACTCTGAAAAAAATTTACATTTTCCAAAAAAGGGGTGCCAACTTCACAGGACTCAGTCACGGTCAGCACGGCCACTACGGTCGGGGGTTCGAATCCCCCCTCGGGCATGGATATTTGTGCCGTCCTAGTTCGTAAGTAGTTGATAAGTAGTTTGTAAGTTTAGGGACTGATGACCCAGTAGTTAAGTGCCATAAGCTATACAAACATTTGAACATTTGCGGCGTTCACCATACGTCAGCTGCGTCGCCTTCTAGAAACTTCCTGCGCCTCTTTTGCCAGAGCAAGGTTGACGGTCATGTCTTACTTGCCACAGAGAACTCGAAAGAAAAAAAAAAAACGGTTTTGTCGTTCCGTTAAGTGATTGTATGAAATAACATCATATTTTCTTACTCAAATTTATGCGTAACGTTCTATAAACGAATACATTTGTTCCTGGCTCAAGTGCCTAACGTTTTCAAATATACTATTGTAATTCATCCTTCCAGTCTTGTTTCTAAACAGTGAATATTATTACAATATACTTATTATGTCAGAGACCTCCAAGCTCAATGAAAAAGGCTCACTTAACATTTTACAATTTTTGTATTCAGACGTAAATTATCTATTCTTCTCGCATCTCTGCTTACGTACTACAACTGCCGATCTAAATAATCTCTTATGGAGTGCACGCGTATTATACGAACAGAATATATAAGCTGTGCATCCAATCTGGTGTCATGTTAGTTTAATAAAACTGAATATTAATACAAATGAATTCAAAGTTAATCTCTAAGTCAGGGACGAAGTGCCCCTAAATGAAAGAATATTTAACGATCATGTAAAGTACCTAACATCAGATACAATACTAATCCGTGACATACTATAAATTTCCACCCCCACGAACCACAGACATTGACGAGGCTTGCGTGCCTCAGCGATACAAATAGCCGTATCTTAGGTGCAACTGGATAAACGACATACTGACTAAAATAAAACACAAACACGACCTCAGAACAAAGCAAAGCGCGCAATACACGCAAAACACACAAAACACATAAAACACAAAACACACACACACACACACACACACACAAAGGACACCAAATACAAAAGGTAACCCACCATCAAAATTAGCAAAATTTATTAAAACTACAAAATTGCAGGTAAAAAAATGTTGACCTCGTCACTTCAATAACAAACAATACAAAATACAAAAGATATGAAGAAAACCATACCAAAAAGCAAGTATGAATGTAAATAATGTATATATACTTTCTTCTTTCCCCAATACCTAACTAAAAACTCAAAAAATTCTACAAATATGTCCAAATTACCTATTATTGTTAATATACATATGAAATTTGTCCTATTTATTAATTTCTATATATATATACTACAGAATGTTACAAATAAAATAATCAAATGTTAAAAATGAACCTGTTACTTTAAAAGGCTGAAAAGGGCATTCAAGCCCTCAAACCCCGCCTCTCACCTTCAACAGAGGAATAAAGTGAAAAAAAAATTAATTAATTAAAAATAGATTGCAATCAAAGCGTAGGGGTATCTGTGCAGAGGCCAAGAGGCCAGACGAAGTGCGAAGTGTGGTTCCTAAAGAGAGACAGCTGCCTTTTCAATAGTTACAGGGGCAAAAGTTTGATGATTGATTGAGATGGTCTTTTAATATCAGCTCATGTGGATTTGCCACATAGTTACTGCGAACGGCTGAAAGGAGGGGAAACTACAGTCGTCACTTATACCGAGGACATGCAGATCTACTGTATGAATATATGGTGATGGCAACCTCTCGCGTTACATATTACGGAGATAAAATAGTCCCCCATTTGGATCTCCGGGCGGGGACAACTCAAGAGGATGTCGTCATCGGGAAATACAACACTGGCATCCTACGGATCGGAGCGTGGAATGTTAGATCACTTAATCTGGTAGGTAGGTTAGAAAATTTGCGGATTACTGAAGTTTGGTGGAAAGAGGAACAGGATTTTTGGTCAGGCCAGTACAGGATTATAAATACAAAATCTGTTGGGGGTAATACAAGAGGAGGTCTGATAATGAATAAGAAAACAGGAATGCGAGTAAAGTACTATGAGCAACACAGTATCGCATTATCGTAATCAGTATAGATACGAAGCCAACACCGACCACATTAGTACAATTTTGTATGTCAAATGCTCTGTTGATGATGAGGAGATCGAAGAAATGTATGAACAGGCGAAGAAAATTATTCAGACAATTAAGGGAGGGAAAACTTAATTGTGATGGGAGACTGGAATTCGGTAGCAGGAAAAGAAAGGCAAAGAAAAATAGAAGGTGAATATGGTCTGGGCAAAAGGAATGAAAGAGGAAGCCGCCTGGTAGAATATTGCTCGGAACATAATTAATCATAACAAAAATCTGGTTTAACAATCATGAAAGAAGGTTGTACACGTGGAAGACACCGTATTACCACATAGATTTTATAATTGTAAGATATAATTTCGGAACCAGGTTTTAAACTGTAAGATATACCCAGGGGCAGATATAGGCACTGACCATATCTTATTGGTTACGAATTGTAGTTTTAAATGAAAAAAAGCTGCATTAAGATAGGCAAAAAGGAAATTGGACCTGGATAAATTGAAGGAACCTGAAGTTCTTGAGAATTTCAGAGGCAGCTTTAGGCACCAATTGACAGAAACGGGGGGAAATAAAACAGTAGAACAGGAATGGGAGCATTGAGAAATGAAATAGTGAAGGCAGCTGAGGACAAAATGGGTAGAAAGGCAAGACCTACAAAAACCCTTCGATATCACAGGAGATACTAAATTTAATCGATGAAAGAAGAAAATATAAAAATGTAGTAAAGGAAACAGGCAAAATGGAGTACAAAATGTTTCAAATGTTTGTATAGCTTATGGGACTTAATTACGTGGTCATCAGTCCCTAAACTTACAAACTACTTATGAACTAACTAAGACTAAGGACGGCACAAATATCCATGCCCAAGGGGGGATTCGAACCCCCGACCGTAGTGGCCGTGCAGACCGTGAGTGGAGCGCCTCAGTCCCCTCGGCCACCGCGGCCGGCAACGGAATACAGGCGACTAAGTAATGAAATTATCAGGAAGTGTAATATAGCTAAGCAGGAGTGGCATCTTCAGATTATCTGCGTGACAGAATTTACACAAATTTACAAGGCAGAATTACAAACGGGTATAATGATACATGGGCTTATTTTGTGTTAAGAAGACAGTATAAATGGTACACAAAGCCTACAATGCGCTCTCCGTGGTGTGACACCGTCATATGTTATTGCGGTGTTTCTGTTTTTCTGGAATTTTTGGATTTCCTTGTCGCCTTACAAATGATCGGGTAACAACAAATTACAGTTGTAACATACCCGGTAAAGATGTGAGAAACATAAAACCGATTTTTAAGATTACCTTAATAGAAGCGGTGGTCTCTGGCGATACAAGATAAGCCCATGTTTACAATTGCGCTCACGGGCGGTGGGCGGGCGTGGTGTGCTGCTCCGCCGACTTGTACAGACTAACAAAGGGAATGTGGTTAGCGAGTGACATAGGATGCTGATGTATAAGAGGGGACGGGTGAAATCTAGCTATCTGAATACAAATTAATTGAAAGGGAGGTTATTAAGCAGGGCCGAAGTTTATAATTTATGTTGGTATGAGAGGAATTTCATTTGAACGGAGACATCATAATATCTAGGAATGTTTGATCTTTGCATGCTAACTGATCGTTTAGGAGGTGTGTATGTCCAAAGTAAGCGCGCTTTGCTATCTCAAACTCTTCCAGTAAATTTAACTTACGCCCCTTCTGCGCAATATGTAAAATTTGCAAGTTGTCAGTAGTTGGTTGTTGATGATCGAATGCTTTAGTGTGTTCCGCAAAAGGGGAATGTTTTTTGAGTTGGCCATTTTTTGTAAGAAGGTGCTCAGTAAAACGTACTTTAAACGTCCGGCCTGTGTGGGCTATATATTCAGCTAGGCATTCTGGACATTTTAGTTTGTAGACTCCTGAGGAAAGGTGTCTGTCATTATTGGCTTGTTCGTTGTGTGGGAGAAAGGAATGGGGATACGTTTAACTTCATCGTCAGGTGTTACCGTGTGAAGCTGTGGTAGATCTTTAGAACATTTTTTATTGTACATTTTGCGAACCATGGACTGATTGCTATACACCATGGATTGGAAATCATTTAAAGCTGAAAGGTGGAAAGAATATACACAGGGGCTTTACAAAGGAAAATAATTTAGAGACAATAGTGTAGGAAGGGAAGAGGAAGTAGATGAAATAGGAGATACTGTACTGAGAGAAGAATTTGACAGAGCACTTAAAGACCTAAGTCGAAACAAGGCCCCTGGAGTAGATGATATTCCCTCAGAGCTACTGAAGTCTCTGGGAGAACCAGCCATGACAAACCTGTTTCACCTGGTGTGTAAGATGTATGAGACAGGCGAAGTACCCTCAGACTTTAAGAAAAATGTTAAAATCCCCATTCCAAAGAAATCAGGTGCAGACAGGTGTGAACATTACAGAACTATCAGTTTAACAAGACATGGTTGAGAAATTTTAACACGAATTATTTACAGAAGGATGGAAAAGTTGGTAGAAGCCGACCTCGGGGAAGGTCAGTTTGGATTCAGGAGATATGTAGGAGCACGGGAGGCAATCTTTTTACGGCTCATCTTATCACATAGATTAAGGAAAGGCAAACCTACATTTCTATCTTTTGTAGATTTGGAAAAATCTTTTGAGAATGTTGATTGGAATCGACTCTTTCAAGTTCTGAAATTAGCAGGAGTAAAATATAGGGAACGGAGGGCTATTTACAACTTGTACAAAAACCAGACAGCAGTTATCAGACTTGAAGGAAATGAAAGGGATGCAGAGGTTGGGAAGTGAGTAAGTCAGGATTGTGGCCTTTCTCCAATATTATTTAATTTGTACATTGATCAAGCTATAAAGGAAAGCAAGGAGAAATTTGGAAAAGGAATTAAAGTTCAGGGCGAAAAAATAAAAACAATGCCTCTTGCCGATGGCATTCTAATTTTGTCAGACACAGCAAATGACCTGGAAGAGCAGTTGAACGGGACGGACAGTGTGTTGAAATGTGCGTATAAGATGACCATTAACAAGATCAAAACAAGGGTCATATGGAGTGCAGTCTAAGAAAATCAGGCGACGCTGAAGGAATTAGTTTAGGTAACGAAACCATAATGGTGGTAAATGAGTTTTATTACTTGGGCAGTAAAATAACACCCAACTGTCCCAGTACAGAGGATATAAAATGCAGGATGACAATGGGAAGAAAAGCAGTTTTGAAAAGAGAAATTTGTTAGAATCGAATATTAATTTAAGTGTAAGGAATTACTTTCTGAAAGCATTTGTGGTGAGTGTTGCCCTGTATGGGAGTGAAACATGGACGATAAACAGTGGTGATAGGGGCTTTTGAAATGTGATGTTACGGAAGAATGTTGAAGATTAGGTGGGTGGATCACGTAACTAATGAGGAGATACTGAACAGAATTGGGAAGAAAAGGAATTCCTGGCATACCTAGACTAAAAGAAGGGAGAGATTGGTATGACGCATTCTTAGACATCAAGGAATCGTGAATTTAGCATTCGAGGGAAGTGTGTGGGGTAAAAATCACAGAGGGAGACCGAGAGATGAATACAGCAATCATTTCAAATTTATGTAGGTTGCCGTTCTTATGAGGAGATGAAGCGGCTTGCTCGGGATAAAGTTGGGTAGAGAGCTGCGTCAAACCAGTTTGCGGACTGAAGACAACCACAACACTATAAATTTGACTGCAAGATTCAAAATGTAATACTTGCCATTGTATTTGAAAGGTATCTTCTATACAATTTCTTAAGTATTTCATATATGAAAATTTAGAAGCGTATCTTTTTACGAATACTTTAACTCGTATTAGCGTACATTTCTCTTAATCAGCTCGGCATATATCAGAGACCAATGACAGAAAAAAAAGAAACATTAAAATTCAGGTATACAGTTAAAAGACGAATTTAAGAATTACTGCAAAGTAGTGGACAAAAGTCTGTAGAGTAACCCTACTAGAAGAAGGGAGAAGTTGGAGTAATACGTTTTGCTACATCCAGGAATAGTCAAAGTTCAACTAAGGAAGCAAACTACTGAGGTCATAGGTTCTTAGCTTTACACACAACTTTAAATAACTTATGCTAAGGACAACACGCACACACAGACAGACAGACACACACACACACACACACACACACACACACACACACACACACACACTTGCCCGAGGGAGGGCTCGATCATGCGGCAGAAGCGGCTGACATGGCGCCTAAGAAAACGCGGCAATGTTTGAGTGACCATCAAAAGTCACTTGGATCTATAATGAGCAGTAGAGGGGAAGAACTGAGGACACACAAAGGCTATTAATCGAAAAGAACTTACATATAGGTAAAGCAGTCTAAGACAGAAAAATATGGAAGTCGAACCACTCTTAGACTTATTTATGTCAGTTTTCGAACCAATGAGCCGCTATTACACTTTCAAAAGACTTCGCAGTTTCAGTAAAATGCCATAAATCATTCTGGAGAGGATAATTGTAAGGACTGTCGAGACGTCGGCTTTATAAAATATAAGACAAAAAGGCACCACGAAGCAATATATAATAAGAAATGCTTTGTGTATGTATGTTCCACATCTCCTCTGAAACTACTTGATCGATTCCAACCAAATATTGCTAGGAACACGAGAATCAGCACCATGGGATTTACAGCCTTCTAGTTCCCATTAGAGCAGAAATATAGACATAAACTCGTTTTCCATCCTCCTCATATAGGCTGTCCTGCGCAACCTTTGTGTTGTGTTGGGTGGGAATGATGTCAGCTTGCCTTATCGACCAGCTCTCCAGAGCAGTCGACGTCTGAGGGAAAAGAAACAATGAGAAAAGTGGCGAAAGAGGTAGATGAGAGAGGAGGTGTTGGACAGACAGAGAGGGGGCAGCAGAAGATAAACAGGGAGAATGATTTAGTAAAGAGGGGACAATGAAGAAATCCAGAGAGATGAGGGGATGATACGTACAGAGAGGAATTAGTCTGAGAGGTTTGGTTGAAGGAGAAGATGGTCAGAGATGGAGGGAGAGAAAGAGAGAAGAGCGAAGAAAGGATGGACAGAGAGAGAGGGGTGATGAGAACATAGACAAAGAAGAGGAAGAGGAGTTGGAATGGGAGGAAGAATAAGAAGAGATAGATACAAAGAGATGGTGTACAGACATATATAGGGTAGGGAGGAGGAGGCTATTAGGAAGTGACATGAGAGGACGAGATAGAGAGGAGAGATGTTTACATGAGACAATGGGTAGGAGAAGATTGGCAGAGAGCAAGAAATGAAGAGAAATAGGGAGAGGGAGGTAGGAGGGTTTGAGAGATGGGCAGGTTGGGTGAGGATGACATGGTGATAGATCGTTAATGAGATGGAGAAGATTAAATATGTACAAAAAGTGTATAGAATACATCCGTTAGTTATATGTGCAGCATATGGTAAGCATAGCGAGGGGGTTGGCGGAGATGGAGGGAGAGAGGGGGAAGGATTATGTTGAAAGAGAAAGTGGTAGAAGGAAAAGAGCGAGGCAGGTATTGGACTAGAAAAGGGAGAGGAGATGGATACAAAAAAGTGGGAAAAGACTATGCAATAGAACGTAGAATCCATACTCAAACATAATTTAGGATAAATGACATCGTACACAATATGAGGCGCAAAAAACTGTCTCATCATCCGACGATAATTTATTCATACACTACATGAGAATGAAATTACTCAGCGACTTGCAACAAACTTTATACATTATTTCTAACCCTTATGATACTTTTTCTTGGTGACATAAAAACCAAAATGATGAAGGTAAAAAGAATTTCTCGCTTACTACAATACCTCGCTCAGCCAAAACTTGGCAGTGATACAAGAATGTGTGTGAGGAAGATGATGGGTAATGTGCAAAGGCTATCGTTTACAAGGAAAGAGGGAATGAAACATTGTACACTCCACAAATTCTTCCTATTCCGACAGATGTACCTTTTAATGGTAACGCGTTCACTATGCTTTCCGCTTTTAACCCGCCCATGCTTGTAGACAATTACACGTTGTCAAGAGCTGCTTCACTCCCAGCCTAGCCAAGGTAAACCCAATCGAAGAAGGCTACAGGGAACTTGCTTGCGTGCCCTTCTCACTGGTGTGATACGCTATATAGCAGTTTATTCTGTCCGTATCATTATCGTATTACTAGAGTTCATGAAGAGTTCAGCCTCCCGCGTCGGAGGTTCGAATCCTCCCTCGGGCATGGATGTTTGTGTTGTCTTTAGTATAACTTAGTTTATAAGTCGTTTGTGAGTTTAGGGACTGATGTCGCCGCAGTTAAGTCCCATAAGCTTTACAAACATTTGAACATTTTGAAAAAATAACACCATGAATTCGTCGACCACGTTCATTGAGGATGAATACAACACACGATCACACTGACAGAGCCATACGGACTTGAGTACAGTCACCAGAGCGTGCGCCGACGCCAGTACCGTGTATACCCTCCTTTTACACAATGCAAGCTGCAGTTTACCCATGGAGACAATCGTGGAGGTTCCGAATGTAGTCTTCTAGAATGACCTGCCATGCATTTTACACCTGGTGCCTCAGTTGGACTAAATTTCTTGTCGGTCGTGGAGACTGCACGAGCTGACGTTCCATCCGGTTCTAAACATGGAGGACCGGTCTGGCGATCGTGTTGGCAAGGGTATTTAACATACACCTCTTGAGTCCCCTCCTTCAACCTTCCCTCCACCCCCCCCCCCCCCCCCCGCCGCCTTCCGAGGAGATCCGAAAGGGTGACTATTTTACCTGAGGAATATTCTACCCATAGCGATGCCACATTATTATTTATTCATATAGTTTCGCCATGCTTTCAGCCAGTAATAGTATGGCAAAGGCAATTGTCCAGACTGTTGCCCCTGTAACTACTGAAAATGCTGCTGCTCCTGTTCAGGAACCACACATTTGTATGGCTTTTCCACAGATACTCCTCCACTGTGGTTGCACCAACTGTACAGCTATCTGCATCGTTTAGAAACGCAATCCAACCAGTCTCAGTAATGTCAGACGTTCATGGGTGTAGACCTCTATGTGAACATATTAATTTTTCATATTTTTTTCATCAACACAGGCAAAGACGTATAATATCGGTACTCATTTATTCATCTGGGACTATTTTCCAGTAAATTTTCCTTGACAAATTTCTCATTCAGATTTATTGCTTAGTATAAAATAAATGAATAACTGCATTTTCGTATGCGTCAACAACTGTCTATGTGTTCTGATAATCCGAATCGCATAAAACAAGTAAAACAATTGAAAACATTCCGGAAGATGGCTGTTTAAATCCACCTCCTGCGATCCTGATTTACATATTCCGTGATTTCAATAATTTAGGCCAGACAAATGTCAGGATATTTCCGTTCACAGGGCACGGCCGATTTCCTTCCCATTGAAAATTAATAGTGTGTGTGTTCTGTCTTATAACCATGCTTTCGAAGGGACATCCTTCCTTCAAAAACAAAAAATTTAAAAATACTTTTTATAGTTATATCAGCGAAAAAATGAATGAAGTTCATTTGAATTTCCTACGAAACAAACGGTAAACAATTGTAAAATCTTCTACGTGTATGTCACTCATGTGATCGGTCATACATACCATCAGCTGGCTTCTCAAAAAAGGTTATTCTTCAATGTTAAAATATGTGGCTCCATTTGTTGTTATTCTGAATGATTGTAAGGTTGAAATAGCTTTTTTGGTCTTTATTCTTCCATCTGTAATTTTTATTGAATTAAAGCTTTGAAATAATTAAATTTCAATGTTAGGTGACGTGATGGATAACGCTCTGTCATTGGCTGAAGCTCTGGTGATGTGTGTTACAGCAGTGATATCGAAAGTTAATTAATGTTTCACTTTTTCTGTTTATCATTTAGTTTTATTTAAAAAAATTGCATTACTAGGTTACAAACTTAATTTTGTAACTTAGTAACCACACATTATTACTCAGTTTTTAACTGAGTGACCACAGATTATTACAGGATGTTGATGATTGTGTTTTATTTATATTTTGACAAGCCAACAATTAAGTTGGCGAGTAAATGTGTTTTTAAAAGCTTTTAATAATAATGTTGTGAAGTATGAAATCTAAGATCCGAAGATGGCAGGTAAACTGACGTAACCGGTAATCTCAATAAAAAAAATACACAAATGAATTGAGATCTTGGCTCTTGTCTTCAATACATCTTTAAAAAAATTTATCACTTGCTGTAATTCTTTGGAGAATACCACAATAAACTATGTTCGTAGCTCCGCAGACAGTGTAACATTTCTTATGGTGACCTACTGCAATAAATATTTCCATCACCTATTAATTCGTAACTTACAGAAGCAAACACATTTAATGAAACTGTATGTGTATCGAATGAAAGCGATAGTAAAAACGAACGAGTAGCACTTACCAGAGTCTGTGCTTCGGCGCGTTTGCCGTGCAATCAAACGGCTGCGCAGCGCTAAGGTCCTCGCCGTGACGTCAAGGGGCTCAATGGGTCAGTGTACAAATGGTTTAAATCACACCTAACATAAAGAGTCCAGAAAGTTGACATTAGTAGTTCTCATAATATGCACACACACAAAAAAAAAAAAAAAAAAAAAAAAAAAAAAAAAAAAAAAAGCAGCTGAGTTCTCAAACTGGGGAGCAATCAAAAATGGAGTGCAAGTAGGTTCGCTCTAGGTCCCTTTGCTTAATATATATCAATGACTTGCCATTCTACATTCATGAAGATGCAAAGCTGGTACTTTTTGCTGATGATACGAGTATAGTTATCACACCTGACAGACAAGAACTAACTGAAGAAATTGTAAACGATGTCATTAAGTGGTTCTCAGCAAATGGACTGTCATTAAACTTTGATAATACACAGTACATACAGTTCCAGACAGTACATTGAATGACACCATCAATAAATACAGAATTAGATCAGAAATCTGTTGGAAAGGTAGCATATTCGAAATTTTTAGGTGTAAGCATTGATGAGGGGTTGAAGTGGAAAAAACAGTTTGAGTTCAGCAACTAATACTAAGGGTAATTGCAAATTTTGTTGATATACATCTCAGTAAATTAGCTTACTATGCCTGTTTTCATTCTCTGCTTTCGTATGACATCATTTTCTGGGGTAATTCATTATTGTGTAAAAAGTATTCATTGCACAAAAGCGTGTGATCAGAATAATTTCCGGAGTCCATCCAGGATCATCCTAGGAAGAGCTAGGGATGTTCACAGTAGGTTCTCAGTATATATATTCACTTATGAAATTTCTTATTACCAATCCCATCGAATTCAAAAGCAACAGCAGTGTACATAACTACAACACTAGGAGAAAGAATGAGCTTCACTATTCAAGGTTAAATCTAGCTTTGGAACAGAAAGGGGCGAAAAATTATGCTACAACAAAAGTCTTTGGTCACCTACCAAACAGCATCAAAAGCCTGACAGATAGCTAACAAGCATTTAAAAATAAATTAAAAGAATTTCTACGTAGCAACTCCTTCCACACTATAGATGAATTTTTAGATACAAATTAGTAAATTTGAAAAAAATATCAGGTAAAAAAATGAAAAAAGATATAAAAACAGAAAAAGAGGAAAAAGAAAAATCCAAAGAAAATAAAATAATAAAAAAATGTGTAATATTTAGTACAAAGTAATTTTTGTATCCCATCCTCGTCGCCACTTTTGTGTCTCGTTTCCGCCGGTTGTCCTGAGTGTCGGTGGCCGAGTAGACAGAGACCGACACAGGGAAATAGGATGCACGCGTTTGCAGGTACAGAGTCTGAAGTGGCCAGACAGTGGGACAGCAGAAACTAGAAACACTAAACTAGATTAGAACAAGATATATATTTCGTATCAATATGATAATACTTAACTTTTACAAGTTTCATGACTGCAGAATGCTGATACATAGTTGAACCATGTAATGGCCTGCGTACTGAGGAGAGTCCTAGTGCCTGTCTGATTGCCAAGTGACCGATGCAGTTCAGTGGTGGTGGCGAGCGGGATAGCAGCAGATGGCGCTCGTGGCCGACGTCGTAAGAACGCCGCACCGTGCTTGCATAGCGGCGCGCGGCGAAAGTACGTGGTGCGCACTTCAGACTTGTGCGACACCACAGTAATAATTTGCAAAGACACCTTTCATTAACCAGACACGTTACACTGCGAGGGTGAAGGTCGGGGTGAGAGTTTAAAATAGGGAAAGTTTAATATTTAAAACTCACAACCACCAACTGCGAACCAAATTCCTAAACACTGGAGCTGTGATTGCTATTGTTTGACTCGTTTTCTAGGGGATGATATCAAACGTTCGCAGCTTTCCTTCCCTGCATATTATTAACAAAACAAACAAAAAATTCATAATAAAGTCAAGTTCATGAGGGAAAAGGGTGTACTAAGTACTATTTTTGAAAACACGTGGAAGTTCACTTTACGTTGTTTATTACACCATATTAAAACCCTGTGGCTCATACGTCTGTACGTCAACACATTTATCAAATAAAGTTATAGCTCGTGAGCCCCCAGAAAAAAATTAAATATTTGTCGCAAATTATTTTCACACCATGTGCCTGTCTCAAACACCGTTTATGTTCATGCCTATGCGAGGACATGTGTTACATCAAGAAAACACAGTCACTTTAATTCAGTGCGATGCACACCTTGTTCCACCGGCTAAATATTCACAACACACAGTAGCACTCGATTCAACTTGGTGCAGTCTACAACGAGCAACCACACATGGCAATTGCCACACAAAAATCTATAGTCTCCCCCTGGAGATCCACATGCCGACTGTGCAGAGCGACGCCTCCCGGCCAGCTACACCACTCGCTCCCGACTCGTCACTTCCTGGGCCGTGCGCGCCAAAAGCTCAACTGCCAGGTTTTTTCCCTACGTCATCAAATTCCCCATGTGAGCTGTTCTAACCGACTTGCCAACGTACAGCGCTCAGTGAATACATTTCTAAAACTATACTTAAAATCAAAATAATTACACTACACATTAAACAAATGTCTTCTTAGTTTTTTTTATATTGGTATAAACATCCTTTGTACTATTCATTATAATCGTGCAATTTCTTATATCACAGATAAGTGATTTAACTGAATACTTCAAGATAAAATACAAGATTAATTGAAAATAAAATGAGAAATAGTTAAAATATTATTTTTATAAACAAACATTGCCATGCTAGTTGTGTAACTGTCTTGTATTTAATGGTAATTTATTACTTTTCATAGTCAATTAAAAATATTACGCCAGATGTGACTATATCAGCTAATGTATTGCTTATTTGTCAACAGGCTATTTTGTAATGAGGGTCTTAAAGGTTCCTAACTGCATCGTATTACTTCAAATGCAAGTAGTATTAGAATATTTTATTTCACGCTGTGCACTGCACTGTGCCTGGCACTCGCCATTGTCCCTCTCCCCCCTCACCGGAAACTAGCCTGGAAAATCCTAAGCTGGAACAAGCCACCAATGTCGGCCTGCTCGCCGCCTCCCCTCAGCTACAAGCACACAGCAAATCTCAATGTGGAGAATTTCTGCCTATGGCCTAACTATAAATGTTGTCACCTAACTGCGTACATACATTGCTACCATATTTATTAAGATTACAATTGTGTAACATTTGGTGCATTGGCATGGTCAATGTTTGCAGTGAACTTCATACTGTTTAATTACAAATGCTATTAATTATCAATATTTCTAATGGGCGGTAATCTCACAACACATCATTACGAAGTGTCGTGTTCATGATGTATGGAACAAGTACTGATCTAATCTAATTTAATCTAATTCAGCCAATAGCAAACGTTTTCGCTGGAGTGGCCCCCTTGAGCTATTTCGCCTGCCTAGGTCAGGCTGGCACCGTGTGGCTGCGTAGTGCGTTACCAACCTAACCGCTCGCCTGTCGAAACAGATTCGTATATAGAGAAAGATTAATTTTACGTAATTGTTTCGTTCAGTGAATGTGAAGGTAGCAGCGGTAAAATATAGGGAGCGAAGAGTTATACTCATACAAAAACCAAAAAGCAGTTATAAGAGTCGAAGGGTATGAAAGGGACGCAGACGTTGGGTAGGGAGTAAGACAGAGTTGTAGCCTTTCGGCATTGTTGTTCAATCTGTACATTGAGCAAGCAGTGAAGGAATCCAAGCAGAAATATGGAGAGGGAATTAAAGTTCAGGGAGAAGAAATAAAAACTTTGCGGTTTTCCGATGACATAGTAATCCTGTCAGAGGCCGGAAAGAATCTGGAAGAGCAATTGACTGGAATGGACAATGTCTTGAAAAGAGGTTATAAGATGAACATCAACAAGAGTAAAACAAGGATAATAGAATGTAGCGTCAGAAAATCAGGCGATGCTAGGAATTAAATTAGGTAATGAGGCAATAAAATTAGTAAACGAGTTTTGTTACTTGGGTAGCAAGATAACTTCTAATGGCCGAAGTAAAGAAAATATAAAATGCAGAATGGCTATGGGAAGAAAAGCGTTTCTGAAGAAGCGACTTTGTTGACGTCCAATATTAGTTTAAATCTTAGGAAGTCCTTTCTGAAGTCATTTGTATGGAGTGCAGCATTGTATGGAAGTCAAGCGTGGACAATGTTCAAATGTTTGTAGAACTTATGGGACTTAACTACGGGGTCATCAGTCCCTAAGCTTACAAACTACTTATGAACTAAATAAAACTAAGGACGGCACAAATATCCATGCCCGAGGGGGGATTCGAACCCCCGACCGTAGTGGCCGTGCAGACCGTGACTGGAGCGCCTCAGTCCCCTCGGCCACCGCAGCCGTCAAAATGTTCAAATGTTTGTAAATCTATCGGACCAAACTGCGTGGTCATCAGTCCGTAGCTTACAAACTACTTAAACCTAGGTAAACTAACCTAAGGACAACACACACACACCCATGCCCCAAGGAGGACTCGAACCTCCACGGCGAGCAACCGCGCGCTCCGCAGCGAGACGCTTTAGACCGCTCGGCTACTCCACCGCGGCTCAAGCGTGGACAATAAGGAATTCAGACAAAAAGATGATAGAAGCTTTTGAAATGTGGTGCTACAGATGAATGATGAAAATTAGATGGGTAGATCACGTAATTAATGAGGTGCTCAGCAGAATTGGGAAGAAAAGGAATTTCTGGCGTATTATGCCTAAGAGAAGGAATAGGTGAGACATCAAGGAATCGTCAACTTAGCATTAGAAGGAACAGTGTGGGGTAAAAATCGTAGAGGGAGAGTGAGGGACGAATACAGTAAGCAGATTCAAAAGGATATAGGTTGCCGTACATATTCTCAGATGAAGAGACTTGCAGAGGACGGGTTAGCGTGGAGAGCTGCATCAAACTAGTCTGCGGACTGAAGACCACAACAACAACAACAACAGTGAATGTGCACTGCAGGCCGCCGCGAGTCAGCACCCCCTGTAGAAGAAAGCCTGCGCACAACATGGCGGCGGTGAGAGGCTTAGAGTCCTCTGAAAAATTGTAAACATTAGCAGTGCACGCTGTTTATAGTGCATTCTTTCGTTCAGGAGTGTACTTATTAGGTAAATTGATGTTGTGTACGGCGTGATCGCTACGCTGGACGATTTGTGTGTGTGAGAACAACGTGTGAACTCTTTTTTACTGACAAAATGCCGTTTCGATGTTCTGTGCCGAAATCTAAAGGAAATTTCGACTTTGGCCCAAAAGTTACCGTCTTTAAACGTCCGGAGAAGAATAAGCTAATGGGGATGGTTACGTAAATAAAATGAATCGAAATATCCAACGGTAAACAGTCATGACTTAAAACTGTTTTATAAGGTTAAACAAAAACGAAAACGTATTAACTTGAAGAAGGAACCAATCCTGAGAATTCTTGATATCCATTTCTTCTTCTCCGGACGTTTAAAGACGGTAACTTTGGGGCCACAGTCGTAATTTCCTCTACACTTCGGCACAGAACAGCGAAACGGCATTTTGTCAGTAAAAAAAGAGTTCACACGTTGTTCTCACACACACAAATCGTCCAGCGTAGCGATCACACCGTACACAACAACAATTTACGTAATAAATACACTCCTGAACGAAAGAATGCACTCTTCCTCGTGTTTATAAACGATTTAGGAGACAATCTGAATAGCTCCCTTAGACTGTTCGCGGATGATGCTGTCGTTTATCGGTTAGTGAAGTCAACAGAGGATCGAAAGCAACTGCAAAGCGATTTAGACAAAATTTCTACTTGGTGCGAAAATTGGCAATTGACACTAAATAAAGAAAAGTGTGAAGTAATACACATGACCACTAAAAGAAATCCACTGAACTTCAATTACGCGATAAATCAGTCAAACCTTAAGGTCGTAAATTCTACCAAATACCTAGGAGTTACAAATACGAACAACTTTGACGGGAGAGAACACATAGAAAATATTATGGGGGAGGCGAATCAAAGGTTACGTTTCATTGGCAGAACGCTTAGAAGATGCACCAGCTCCACCAAAGAGACTGCCTACATCACACTTGTGCGTCCTCTCCTGGAGTACTGTTGCCCCTTGTGGGAGCCTCACTAGGCGGGACTGACGGAAGACATTGAGAAGGTTTAGAGAAGGGCAGCTCGTTTTGTTTTATCACGTTACGGGGCGGAAAGCGTCACGGAAATGTTGCGCGAATTGGGGTGGAAATCATTAAAAGAAAGACGTTATTCATTGCGGCGTGATCTGTTTGCGAATTTTCAATCACCGACTTTCACTTATGAATGTGAAAATATTTTGCTAGCACCCACCTACTTAGGGAGACATGACCATCCCAATAAAATAAGAGAAATCAGATCGAAAACGGAACGATTTAGGTGTTCTTTCTTAATGAAGATAGAAAATGTATTTATAAGTTCTATTTAATTAATAATCCATTTTGGTGCTACAATCCCCACATTACTACATGTGCCACTCTAAATAGGAATTTTAAGTATCAAAAAGTAGATGTGATCAAACTCGCCACTTGAGTGTTTCCTTTCTGCATTTACAGGACATAATTTCTTAGAAAGAAACACTTATTGAAATTTTTATAACTTTTTGTCATTTATCTATTTAGGTCATACTTTTTCCACAATCTACACACAGTTATGATATGTTCTAAGTGTTTCAGATTATGACAAGTTTCTCACATGTATTTTTCACTTGTATCGTTTGTGTACACAGTGATTGATGCTTCACATCTACTGTACTAATCTGTTTACACACAGTTTAAAATTTTTGTATTACACATATTTTATACAACGCTTAGAATATCTGTCTCAACTCCTACATTTTTTATCCAGTCAGACTTCTATAACTTACAGTGCTGTGTAATGTAGACAGATGTTCCGCCAATATATATTGTTTCTTACCATTTTATTAGTCACCTTGTTTGATTACAATACTAACAATTCTCAATTTTAAATAAAGCAACAATACATCAAATTTGTCACAATTTAATTTGGCTGCTACCTGTATTGGCAACGAATGAAAAAGATTGTGGGTGTATTGTTGGCTACTGCGATCACATATTGCCAAAGTTGATCTGGTGTACCAGTGGATGCTGTATCCCCAACTATTCGTTGGTGAACGCAGTGTCGTTGCAACCGTGATTGTCAGCATCACCATGATTGTTGGGAAGTCTGGAGACACCGTTGTGAGTTGAACTGTTGCCTTATGCATTGACGTAGTGGTCCTCCGCCTGGTATTATGGTTTAGAGAATGTTCATATTAGAGAATGGAACGGTAGAGAAAAGTTATGAAAGTGGTTAATGAACCCTCTGCCAGGCACTTGAATGTGATTTGCAGAGTATCTATGTAGATGTAGATGAAACAGCGTGCACTGCTAACATTTACAATCTTTCAGAGGATTGTAAGCCTCTTATCGCCGCCATGTTGTGACGTCGCGCGCAGGCTTTCTTCTATAGGGGGTGCTGCGCGAGTGCCGCAGCTGCGCAGCCCCGGCTGACGGCAGCGTTTAAGCGGGCTGCGGCGCGGTTGCCCCGCGGATCCCCGCCGCGAGATGCCATCGATCAGAGCGCCGCACGATAAATCCATTGTTGTTGGGGCACCCCGCGTAAGCGATGGCTGATTAATTACACCTTAGCACGCGCGGCGGCGGCGCGGCGGATTTGTTGCGCAGTCGGCCAGATGGGATTCCGCGGCGGGAGGCCGTCCTATCAGCCCGCCGACAGCCGCGCGACAAAGGCGTGAAGAACGGCCCAACCTCTGCGCGGTGCGTGCGGCGGTACGCATTTATGCGGCGCGATGCTCGCCCACACTTCATACATATGCAAGCGGGGGCCTCCGCCGAATCATTTCACGGCCGCCATTGTTGACGCGCATCAACATTTTGATCGAACGTCTGTCATCAATTACGTTGGAAAATGCTCTTCGGTAACTGCCGTATTTCTCATCCCGCCAAGCACCCTTGTCATTCCCTTCAGAATCGATAAGAAAAAGTAGCACTTAATTTCAACCCTTTCGCTTCTACGGTCGAGCTCTCCTCGTACTGAATTTTTTTTTTTTAATTATGTTTGTTAAGCTTATGGGACTTAACTACGGGGTCATCAGTCCCTAAACTTACAAACTACTTATCAACTACCTTATACTAAGGACGACACAAATATCAATGCCCGAGGGGGGATTTGAACCCCTGACCGTAGTGGCCGTGCAGACCGTGACTGGAGCGCCTCATTCCCCTCGGCCACCGCGGCCGGCTCAAGGGAGATCGTGGCACCTTTGAATGTCCGATGCACACCCTGTCTCGCTACTGACTGAAGCCAAACTACGTTTACGAGGGCTCGCGCGCAGATGTGTGACGTCAGATGTTTTTGACATGCGCGCGCAATTCGTCGCTGCCGATTGCCATCGCCCGTTAATATCGTCCCATGGTGGAAGACTGTTACATTTCTTCTTCAAAACTGGAATCCAGATTTCAATTAGTTTCACGACCACCTCCATCCTATTGAAATTATGAGGGTGTTTTACAATTTATATAGCCTCTCTGTACAATCTTTCAAAAAATTTTCAAATGTTTGTAGAGATTATGGGACTTAACTACGGGGTCATCAGTCCCTTAACTTACAAACTACTTATGAACTACCTACAACTAAGGACGGTACAAATATCCATGCCCGAGGGGGGATTCGAACCCCCGACCGTAGTGGCCGTGCAGACCGTGACTAAAGCGCCTCGGTTCCCTTGGCCACCACGGCCGGCTACAATCTTTCGTGGTATCCATTTGTGGCTGCTAAAACCTGAGTCTTATCAAATTGAATAAGGTGGTCCTCTGGTTGAAAAACATCTTCAGCAACAGCTGATCAGTCAATCTCTCCTACAGTTCCCCTTGTGCTCATCTAGTCGTTTCTTGACTGCTCCTTTTCGTGGTATCCACGTATATGTCTCCACAGCTACACGGAATCCTATAAATTCCTGCTTTTTCCAGCGGTTTGTGAGCATCCTTTACCGATTTCAGGTGATTCTGTATCTTCCGAGTAGGTTTGTAAATAACGGCAACATTCAGTTTCGTCAAAATTTTACCACAAAAAAGAACAGTCAAAAAACGACTAGATGAGCATAAGGGGAACTGTAGGAGAGATTGACAGATCAGCTGTTGCTGAAGTTTTTCAACCAGGGGACCACCTTATTCAGTTTGATAAGACAGGTTTTAGCAGCCACAAATGGATACCACGAAAGACTGTACAGAGAGGCTATAGAAATTGTAAAACACCCCAATAATTTCAATAGGATGAAGGAGGGCGTGAAACTAAATGAAATCTGGATTCCGGTTTTGAAGAAGAAATGTAACAGTCTTCCACCATGGGGCGATATTAACGGACGACGGCAATCGGCAACGACGAATTGCGCGCGCATGCCAAAAAATCTGACAACACACCTCTACGCGCGAGCCCTCGTAAACGGAGTTTGGCTTCAGTCAGTACCGAGCCAGGGTGTGCATCGGACATTCAAAAGTGCCTCGAAGCCCCTTGAGAATGTCCTCTAGGACGAAACGTTGGGTTTCCAGAATAAATGCACAAGACTACGGCATAATAGCCCGGAAATTTTTAGTATTTTTGACCATTCCGGCCGTGAAAGTTTACATTTTACAAAATAAGACGTGCTAAGATATCTCAATTTTATTTTTACATGAAAACCTTAATATTGAGGCCCTTGTCATAATGTACCAGTTTTTTGTATACCCTCCTCATAGACGTCTGCCGCCTGATTGTTAATCACTGCATCACAACTGTTTTGACTTTGTCATCGTCTTGAAGACGCTAACAGCCCAGGCGTATCTTCATTAAAAAAAGTCATCCCGCAAGGAGGAAATCGTAAAACGTCTCCCACCTTATTGTCCATGCCCTGCACCAAACTTTCATTAACGACGGAAAGACGACCACTCCGTTGTTCATCATGCACATTTGTGCGGCCATCTTTAAATGCTCTCACCCACTTTCTTACCATTTCATCGTTCATAATGTTTTCTCCGTAAACTGCACAGATCTCACAATGAAAAGCGATCGCTTTTAGGCATTTAGCACTAAGAAATCTTATAGCAGCCCTTACTTCACAGTCGGCTGGACTCACTACCAAGAAGGTTAGAATACAGGGAGATGGCGATATCTGTGCCGAGCACATACGTAAGTTGTGGGCTGTCCGCCATCTTGGTGTGTTGTGAATGCTATTTATCCATTAAAATATGCGTTAAGTCGACCCTCTTACTGTTAATGCATTCAACTGACGGTCAGTGCAAAGTATGTACTTACGAAAAATATACTTTCTTGAATAAATACTAATAAATACTTATCATAATATATTTCAAAACTTAATTTTTAACGGCTAATGTGCACTCTTTTAACATGTTGTACATCACGGAAAAACTGCCGAACGTTTTATTCCTGATTTAAGTGATACACTTCTCCAAGACATAGCAATATGGCGGAGGCAGACTTCACTTTCTCAGCGTAAGGGCGTCTCCCTGTATTCTAAGCTCCTTGCTCAGTACACAACGTAAACAAGAAAGAATCAGACTGTAATGGCGTCAGTGCGTAGACAACAGATGTATGTAACCAGCGCGCATGCGCAGAACGCCGACCGCAGCGCTGCGGCCGCGGTGTGGCAAAACGGTACTTACGTAAAAAAAAAAAAAAAAAAAAAAAAAACACCACGTACATACTCTGCAATCCACTGTAAGGTGCGTGGCGGAAGGTAAACTGTACCACTACTAGGCACTTCCTTTCCTATTCCACTCCTAAACAGAACAAGGGAAAAAATGTCTATATGCCTCCACAGGAGTCATAATTTCGCTTGTCTTTGTGATCATTACGCGAAATGTAAGTAGAAAAATAGTTATACATTCAGCTTCAAATTCCGGACCTCTAAATTTTCTCAACAGAATTTCTCAAAAAGAAGGTCGACTTTTCTCTAGCGATTCCCATTTGAGTTCTCAGACCATTTCTGTGGCACTCGCGCATTGGTCGAACCACCTATAACGAAACTAGCTGCTTGCCTCTGAACTGCTTCTGTGACTTCTTTTTACCCCTTCCTGCCTGACGGCACATAAAAGTCCCGATCCATTTCCAGCGTCATAAAACAAAAATGATATCTGACTTTTGTTCCTCACTTGACGTTAGTGTCCCTCTGATGTGTCATATGAAACACTCGCTGGCCGAGATTGCTCAATATCTCTGCTCACAAAGAGCAGTAAACAACGGACTGTTTTATGTCGTTGTGTACGATTTCGTCAGGCGAGTTTTGCTGTCACAAAAAAGACGCTGTTGTGTGTTCTCACATTGCTAATTTGGTTATGTATTGTTTTAGTTAATGGAAACTGATATAAATCAAGGAATATAGTTTTTATTTATACAGCGTTCAGAACTGTGTCTGTAAATTTTTAGTACAGACAGTGTGTCAGAGGCATTTTGTGCATGTTATTTATGTAGTTGTCTTTGTTGCTAGGTGTCACTAAGAAATTGTTGTAGTTTTGCTTTCTTTTGTTTACGAATTTCTAAATGTGAATACGGTTCATGGATAACTACAGTTGGCTTTGTTCCTTCTTTCAGATCAACATGTAAAATGACATTTGGATATAAAAATTTTGCTCTGTGTGTGTTGCTGGTAAATACTTACGTTAACAGAGATAAGCATTGCGTAATGTGTCCCAATTGCATTATATCCTCTTGAACTTTGAAGTCCCATTTTTAAAACTCCTTTATTTAATATTTAGTATAAGACGACCCCCAAACAGAATTATTCACTACTTGGTCCCGTAAAAATATTTTACGACAGGTAAAAATCGAGTGACATGGGAGGGACATCTTCACGTGTTTCTTTGGTCTCAAGTGTATCCCTTTTTTTATTTTTTATTTATTTATTTCTCCTTTGCCGTGGGATCTGAATGCGGTGATAATCTCGTGCAATTAAAATGTTCAAATGTTCGTGAATGTGTGGGACTTAACTACTGTGGTTATCAGTAACTAGGCTTACAAACTACTTAACTAACCTAAGGACAACACACACACACACACACACATATCCATGCCCGAGGGAGGACTCGAACCTCTGACGGGGAGCAACAGCGCGACCACAGCATTGCGCCTTTGAGCGATCGGCCATTCCACCGCGGCTCTCGTGCAATCTCGTTACTTTTCGTACATCTTTATTTATGACATATGCATTTCCTTGTTAAAACGATTGATTTCTTGGTAAGTAAACTTGATATTTTACAGTGAACACGACCAGTTGACTTCTCCTTATACCACGGTGTTAACGGGCGTATTCTATGTGTGATAATAACTGATAAGCGCCATGGTCGTTTGGCCGAGCGCTCTAACACGCTTTACTGTTGAGCGCGCCGTTGCTCGCCCCCCAGAGGCTCGAGTCCTCCCTCGGGCATGTGTGTATATGTGTGTGTGTGTTACGTTAGTTTAAGTAGTTTGTAAGCCTAGGGACTGAAGCCCAGTCACGGGGCAGCGGTCAAGCGCATAGAGGCGCTATGCTCCGATGCGCGAAGTCGTTCCCCATCGGGGATTCGAATCCTCCCTCGGGCATGAATGTTCGTGCTGTCTTTAGTATAAGCTAGTTCATAAGTTGTTTGTAAGTTTGATGACCCCGCAATTATTTATTTTATTTATTTTTATTTATTTGGTTATTTAACCTGACCAGATTAGGGCCATAGGGCCCTCTCTTACATCTGATCAGGAACAACATAAACAGGATTTCATTACAAAAAAACACTGCATTAATAATATTAAATAATAACAATATATGATAGTACTAATAATAATAATGATAATAATAACACAAAAATGAAAGTAGTACTAATAATAACAAGAGATATTCACATTTGAATTAAGTTTAAAATAAACAGAAGAGAGAAAATGGTTAGTGAAAGAGGAGAAGATTGAAAAATGACAGTGCTAATGGATGTGAGGAAGTGGAGACATATATGAATGGAGATCTCTGCTGGCAAAAGGAAAGGGAAACATTTATGGGGGGGAGGAGGAATTGACAACAGTGGGCTACAGACTGGTAAGTGGAGAAAAAGATGGCTATTGTGACAGAAGGTGAACCCTTAGTTGTCTTTTAAAGTTTTGAGTTGATTTTATTTCTCTTAACTTTTGAGGAAGATTGTTCCACAGACGTGTTCCCGATACAGAAAATGATTTGGAGAAGATTGCAGTGTTATGTGAAGGTAGAGAGAGAGTTTTATTTTGGTAAGAGCGTGTGTTTCTGCTGTGCTGTTCAGATAGTAATATAGTCGTTGAGGATAAGTATGAAGGTTTGCAATGATTGAGAAAGCGATGCAGCAAACATAGTGTACGATAGCTTCGACGCTTATCTGCACGTAGCCAAGATAACTGCTGGTATGCGGGACTGACATGGTCGTAGAAACGTAAGTTGCAAATGTATCGGATACAAGAATTCATCGCCAGGTCCAGCCTACGTGAGTTTTCGTGTGATAGTCCTTGCAGAATAGCATCACCATAATCTAAATTGGGAAGTATTAATGTCTCAACGAGCTTCTTTTTCAGCTGTAAAGGAAATGCTTTTTTATATTTCTGCAGTGAATGAAGTGATGCATATACCTTCTTACAGACTCTCGTTGTGTGCTCTGTCCAGTCTAAGTGCTGATCAAATATTACTCCTAAGTTCTTTGCTGAATGAGAGAAGCGTATTTGTGTGTCGTTCAGTATTAAAGGTGGAAGTGTTTCTCTGAACTGTGGAGTGATAAGTCTTTTATGGGCCACTAAGATTGCCTGTGTTTTTGATGGATTCAGTATCAATCCCATGCTATGTGCCCATCTTGATAGTGAAAGTAAGTCTGCGTTTACTTGCTGGATGGCTGTGCTTAGGTTTTTAGGACTTTCACTGAGATATAATTGTAAGTCATCAGCGTATAGATGGTATTTGCAGTGGGACAGAACAGTGGACACATCATTAACATATAGAGAGAAGAGTAACGGCCCCAGTACAGATCCTTGTGGAACCCCTGATACAACATCCCTCCATTTTGACCTATTTTTTGCTGTTATCACACACTGTTTACGGGTGGTGAGGTATGAGTGGAACCACTCAATAGCACTTGTAGAGAAATTTAGGTTAGATAGTTTAGCGAGTAAAATGTCAAAATCGACATTGTCGAAAGCTTTGCTAAAATCTAAAAAACACATAATTGTCGCCTGTTGGTTATCCATAGCATGCTTGAGATCGTCTGTAACTTTTATAAGAGCAGTCGTCGTGCTGCGATTTTGGCGGAAACCCGATTGATATTCGTCTAGTAGGTCGTGTGATGTTAAATAGCTAGTTATCTGCTCATGGACTATATATTCCAAGGCCTTGGATAGTGATGGTAGGATGCAAATAGGTCTGTAGTCGGAAAGTTTTGTGGCAGATTCCTTTTTTGGTAATGGTTTAATAAGACCATGCTTCCATAATGTTGGGAAGATACTGGAAGTCAGAGAATTGTTAAAGATGTCAGTTATAATTTGTAGTAGCGGGTCGATGACACTACTAATCATGAGTACATTAATATTATCATGCCCTGCAGCTGCTGAACGAATTCGCAAAATCGATTTCCTGACTGTGTTTGGACTTACCGGCTTGAGAGAAAATTTTTGGTTTGTATCAGTCACCGACATTTTAAGGGAATTAATAGTTTGCGTCTTTGTGCGTTGGTCCATTACAAATGTCGGTGTGGTAAAATGCTCGTTAAGATCTTCTATAGGAACTACAGGTTCGGTAGCAGATTTTGATTTGCCAATTCCTAGACCTCGTAATTTTTTCCATAGGATGGCAGGTCTGTGAAGGTCTTTGGTTAACGAGTGAGCGTGCCTGAGTTTCGCATTTCTCACCGATTGACTAACACGGTTTCGTTGTTTCTTGTACGCGAGTTGATTTTCAGAGGTCGGGTGCCGTTTGTATTCCCTGTGTGCTGCGTCTCTGACGCTCATCAGGTGTTTGATGTCGTCTGTAAGCCACGGTGCAGGCTTTCTCTTTACTTTTCTTGTTTTAAGGGGAGCATGTTTGTCATACAATTTGGTTAATTTATTAGTGAAGTCACATACTTGCATATTAACGTTGCGATTGTTTCCTGTTGGTATCAGCCACGAAATATCATAGGCATCTGCTGCAAGCTCAGTCATATTCATATGCTTAAGATCTCTAAAAGTCGTCACTTGCGATGTATTCTTAGGGCACTTCAGTGAATAGGACATGAGTATAATATCGTGGGAAGATAATCCAGGAGCAGAGATCTGATCTGAGCAGATTACTCTGTTTGGAGACTTGGTTGCAAGGATATCAATAAGTGTATGAGTGTCTGCTGTATGGTGGGTCGGCCCAAGTGGAACCAATGAAAGGTTTGAGGAGGAAAGTATGCGAGTGAATTTTGACGCAGAAGGACTCTTTTGTAAGAAATTTATGTTTACATCTCCAGCTATAACTACGTGTTCATACGAGGGTGAAAAACTTGACAGAGCAGATTCAAAACTTGAGAGTTGCCCAACCTTTGGTGGATTGTATATTACACAGATCAGACATTTCCTATGGAAAGCCTTAATTTCTACGAACATGTATTCGGGCTGTTTTTCTTCGTTTTTGGACGAGTGGACAATTTTAGGATAAAGGTTTGCCCGAATATATGCTGCAACTCCGCCACCTCGTTTGTTGCATCTGTCATGTCTCAGGAAAATGTAATCGTCATGAAGAGCTACAGAGTTAGAGGGTATGCTCGGCTTTAGCCATGTCTCTGATAGAAGTATAACGTGAAAACCGAGGTCTTGGAATATGCAGCGGAATTCAGTCAGGTGCGCTGATAGGGACTGGACATTTGCATGAGCAATCTGTAGCGTTGAGAAGTCGCCTGCGGTTTTCGCTAACAGGCTGGACGTGGAAGGCACAGCTGTCGAGGAGGGAGGCGCCTTGGCGCGCCCGTTGGAATGCGGAAGGTAGTGGGAGGGGGAGGGGGAGGAGAAAGCGGCAGCGGCGGCGGCAGCGGCCAGGGTGGCCGACAAAGAGGGAGGGAGGGTCAAGGTCGGACACACCTGCCGGCACAAACAGTGCAGGCTGCAGGTGCGGGGGTTCGCCAGAGAGCGCTAAAACACTTGGATGGAGTAGGCAATGTTAATTATTGGAGAAGCGATGGTAGAAAGAGTGATTCTACTGAAAATAACAATGTAATAGTAGTATGAGTAACAGATTGTACTTGCACAGTAATGAAATAATACTCTGATCAAATAATACTCTGATATAAATAATACTCTGATAAGATAAGAGAAACACAGATACAGTATAACTAAGTTATGACTATTGCTAAACAATAATACGATAATACGATATTGGTACTAACAATAAATCTAGTCAAATAAAATTAATATTAGTAAATAGTTTTCAAGAAATTCACAGTAGGTTATAAGGTTTCTTTGCAAGAAAGTTATTTTTGGGTCGCACAGCTTAAGCTTCTTAGTTCCTTGTCGTTGCACACTGAGTGTTTTCCTGTGGTTGTCTTTATCATTATCCGACCATCCCTGGTCCACACATTATGCAGTCCGAAATCAGAGACCGCACTGTTTAACACCTTCATTCTTTCCGCTGTAAGATCTTCCCGTATGGTTATTCCCGATTTTGCTAGTTTCTTCTTTGCTCCGAAGATTTCCGAGCGTTTGCGGTATGACATTAATTTTATCAGGATTGGTCTCGGCTTTGTGGCATCTGGAAATTTTCGTCCTACTCTGTGGCTACTGTCTAAGTCAGATTCTGAAACATTAACGCCTAACTTTTCACGGGCGATTTTGAGGAACACTTCAGTTGTACTTTTTGCAGGCTCTTCTGGGACGCCAAAGACTCTGAGATTGTTACGTCTTTGAACCTGTTCAATTTCATCCGATCTGTCTATCAATTGATTTTCTAGGGACAGTATCTTATCGTTAGCTGCAGCAAGGGACTTCTCGAGCTCACTAACCTTGTTGGCGTTGTGTTGTATGGTGGTCTGGATTTTCGCGAGCACCGCGGCTGACACAGAGTCTGTGATGGCTTGCACGACCAGGTCGAGCGTGTCGGCTCGGTGCAGCGCGGCCGTCACCTGGCTGCGGACGAGCTCGCCCAGGTCCTCCGGGATGCCGGCGGGCGCGGCCGCGTTTGCCGGGGCCGCCGCTGGCTGAGGCCGGACTCCCGCGCTGCGGAGGGCGCTGCTCCTACACCTGCTGCGCGCTGCTCGCTTATTCACCATTATTTAGAGACGCACACGCAAGTAGCACGAAAGCGAAATGTAGACTGGTTCACAGACACTTAACGCGTGTTTTACAGTGTTACACGACACTACACCTACTAGAAAACACCTTCAAAACTGAAGTTACTGGCGAGCTGTACAAAGCGCTGCTCACTCACTCGGCGCCATCTTAGAACAAGTCCCATAAGCTTTACAAACATTTGACTGTTGCCCTATTTCAATTCCTTAGATTTACAATCATTTGAACATTTAAATTAGTGATGAATTAAACTGCCTGCTTCGCTCCAGGCACGCTCGTCCCACCACGTCACGCCACGCCTGCCTAAAGCCGTCATCACACGGAACGTGTTGTCCGAATGTAGCGCAGGCCAGACTTGCTGTCTACCTAGCTACTGCAAGCTCTCCAACGACCTGCTGCATCCTACAAACACGACGTGTTGCTCATCTTGATTTGCGAGCGCAGGGCTCTCCAGCGCCCATTGCGGGCTGCCGCGTAAATCTTTGTGTTTACAAAGATGGATGTGCGCAAAATTACACGGTATCTCTGTTAGGGATCGTCGGCGAAAAAGAAACTAGCTTTCTTATGCTTGCACGTGGCATGAAATACTCTTTCCGAAATTGAATTCTCAAGAAACACAAAGATGGTTCATTTATGTTAAAGTAGTTTAGAATGATTAGCGAAATGTACAACCAATTCACTTTTCGCAAAAAAATCATTAAAAAATTGTCAACGGTGAAATACACCATCTGCACGAGATCCACTTGTCTTCCTCTTACTCATTTCCCACGTTGTACATATTCTGTATATTCAGATGTTTAATTTGGCATTGCCGCGGTGGACTGGCCAAGCGCATTGAGGCGCTATGCTCCGATACGCGAGGCCGTTTCCGTTCGGAGGTTCCAATACTCCGTCGGGCACGGATGTTTGTGTTGTTTTAGTACAAGTTAGTTCATAAGTAGTATGTAATTTTAAGGATTGATGACCCTACAGTTAAGTCCCATTAGCTTAACAAACGTTTGAACCATGGCATTCCTTCAGAAATAATAGGTTCTGCCTGATACATTTAACTTGTTTATACACGCGGGACAACGCCTCAGCTCTCCAAAGTTCTTTGTCATCATTCTTGCTTTAGTATTGTGCATTAAAACTTATGTAAACACTGCTTCTGATTTGGTAACTACGTGCTAGCCATGTTCTCCTTGCACTGCGAAACTGAACTATTCCAACATTGTACTGAAATGCAACAAAATTCAAAAACCGTGGAAAAAACTGAGTGATGTAGGGTTATTGGTTCCTGTGTCCTAGCATGAAAAACTCAACAAATTTTCTCATGGACAAAGTTCGTTCTTGTTTCTAAACAATAACGTCAAATATCGGATATTACAATTGTATTGAATTAATATAGAAGTTACATAATCTGCAATTAAACCAAATCGTTAATATATCTGGGAGAGTGTAGATGCAAATCTGTTATTTACATCTCTTTTCCTCCACAGCTCGTGACGCTAATCAGCACGATAATGCGTGGTCTTAAAAAGAAATAACAACGAATTTCGCATATTATACTTGAATTGGAAAGAAAGGACCAGAAATGTTAAGGAAACGAGAAAGGAAAAAATAAAATTATTTCTAAAGTATTCAGAAGCGAACCAGGCCTACTTCAAATTTCTACAGCGCAGCCTGCGACGCTATCAAGTAGGCTATTTCTGTGCTCCTTTCTCGTAGCTTGTCTATAGGTATAGTAAAACATGTTCTAATATGAAATGAAGACTTCATTAGGAGCAGTGTGCACCATGACCATAAAATGTTAAATATTAAAAAAAAATCAGCATTGGTCGTAAATTTGTATGTTTATTATTACAGATAGATTTCGGCTACTGAATAGCTATCTTCAGTGCAACTTGCACAATCGACTAGCCTATTTTCTAGTCGATTGTGCAAGTTGCACTGAAGATGGCTATTCAGTAGCCGAAATCGATCTACAATAATAAATTAACAAATTTACGACCAATGCTGAATTTTCTTTGGATGTTGTAATATGTTATTTTTGTACGATGTAGCATCACAAAGACACTCTTCTGATAGAATGGCGTTAAACCGTAGCAAAGGAACTATATTCTTTCACGGTATACGAAATTATAACTGTGACGCACGTTAAATACGATAACCTTTAAAGCTATGAAAATGTAGTTTCCGATAATTTATTCTAACCAAATCGTAGCTAAAGTGACACATTTTCAAAATTTCTCAGTTTTCTGATGCTTTAAAAAAAAAAGATTGTATTCATACATGGTACGCTGCAACGAAGGAAGAAAGATCTGTTTGTCACGTGGAAACCATGTCTCTTCTCACTGGCTACGTTCCACTCCACGAAGCAAAAACCTAACACGCCAGAACATTCATCCCACGCTTCACAGGATAGTGGAATGTGGAATTCCAAGCTGCGACGTCACCACTTCCTCCTCCTCGTGAGTTTCCACGTTCCGTGAGAGGACGGCATAAGGAGTCACCGTAGCCGGCCGCGGTGGCCGAGGAGACTGAGGCGCTCCAGTCATGGTCTGCACGGCCACTACGATCGGGGGTTCGAATCCCCCCTCGGGCATGGATATTTGTGCCGTCCTAGTTCGTAAGTAGTTCATAAGTAGTTTGTAAGTTTAGGGACTGATGACCCCGCAGTTAAGTCCCTTAAGCTTAACAAACATTTGAACATTTTTGAGTCACCGTATCTCCGTGTAGTCCATGGCGAGACTACGTCTGAGTGAGAGCGACCACTTGTAGAATCTGGAACACGTGTTATGTTCGAGTATAATGACTTTTCTGAAGAAATCTGCTCTGTAGGAATCAGCATGGATTTAGAAAAAGACGATCGTCTGAAAACCAGCTCACGCTATTCGTCCACGAGACTCAGAAGGCCATACACATGGGTTCTCAGGTAGATGCCGTGTTTCTTGATTTCTACAAGGCGTTTTCTTCAGTTTCCCAAAGTCGTTTAATAAGAAAGTAAGAGCATATGGTCCATCAGACCAATTGTGTGATTGGATTGACGAGTTCCTAGATAACAGAACGCAACATGTCCTTCTCGATGGAGAGAAGTCTCCCGAAGTAAGAGTGATGTCAGGTGTGCCACAGGGGAGTGTCGTGGGACTGTTGCTATTCACAATGTATATAAATGACCTGACGATAACATCGGAAGTTCACTGAGGATTTTTTCGGATGATGCTGTAGTATATAGTGAGGTTGAGATAATGGAAAATTGTATTGAAATGCAGCAGGATCTGAATGGAATTGAGGATAAGTGAAATGTGCTACGGGGTTATTCCACGTGAAGTGTACAAGGGCTCCGAGCTCGACGATCTTAAAGTTTGATTAAATTTGTACAGTATGTACATGAGCGTCCGACATTAAAGTATGCAAAGTTTCAGGCGCACCTGTAACTTGGTTCACGTACTAGAGCCATTTTTGTGAAAATCACTTTTACCGACACCGAAAAGTCGTGAAGAAATCTTCAAGTTTAGAATTCCACTGTTCCTAATGTAAAAGAGAAAGATCCTTGGTTCTTGGTATAGTGGTACAACGTTTTGTGCTCTACACACATATGATGCAGAAACAGTTCAGAAAGCAATGCATTTGGCATAATCTCAGTTCAAAGTGGGCAACAAATCGCTTGCGAGAAATTTAGCCCATATTTTAACGAGGCATAAGTGGTGGAGAAACTGCGCTACAGACCTGGTCTTTTGTCAAACTATGATCTGTCTGGGTGTTTACTATATCACCAATTTGGACCTGACTTGTGTGTTTAATTACTGTGCTCCTATCCTGTGAATATGCCAAAACCATGAATGTGTCAAAATATACCCGCGTTCAAAGCCATTTATCTCAAGATGGTCTCCATTCAAGAGTACATTTCATTGTATTAAAAAGGTATTTTCATTTTGGTGTCTCTTTGGGTAAGGTGCAAATATTTCGCCTGAACTATTTACGTTTTTGTAATTCGTTAAAAATTTTTGTATTGCTTCATGGTGGCTAAGCCACTACCATACTAAGTGACTCGTAACCCCATCGAGTAGGGACCATACCCGATAGCCGTGCAAGGTCTAAAGCGTGTGAGTTTCTTTACTGGAGGTTCCCAAGCCTAAATGTTGGTATCCAGCAGGTTTCCAAGCATTGTTTGGATCTCTTTGAGGTTTCCGAGCCAGTTCTTCAGTTGGTTAATGGTTTACATTTGTTGCTGATGTCCAAAACTATTGCTTCTGTCAAACTGCATTGCCGCCCAATCATTGAAGCAGCTGGAACTGTTATAACTGCAATTACCTGTTGTTATGGGATCCAGCATATGTCTCTTATAACAGGCCAATGAAATGATTGCGCAGCTCCACGAGAATGCATGAAATTAATCAAGGCATCTTTTTCTTCGCGTGAAACTTCACAGATTTTTCCTATCCAATATTTTCCATTATAAACGCAAGCAACATACTGGTCAGGTTGTAATTCATTAATGGCAACATGTTTAGTAGCAACTTTAGCATAACAGTTAACATTTGCTATAAAAGACAATGAAACATTTGATTATGAATCTGAAGTCACTTTCCATCAACTGGCATACAATGGTGATCTCTTGTACCAGACTCTGTACGTCCATCCTCAAAACGTTTTTTCCTGATTAATATTTGCATATTAAATCATTTCTTTCTTAATATAAATAATTTCAATGCCATGCACGTTTTTTAGCAATATTGAAACAGATCAGTTGGTGTCAAGGTTTGGTTGTCAATTGGGTGCTGTTAAACACTCAACTGTGTCCGCTATTCCATCACATAGAGATTTCCCAAGACTTATTCAGAAAAAAAATCCATTTGACAGTAATACCAAAATCATTTTTATGATGTCAAATATTTAGGAAGCAATTAAAATTTTGGTAGTGTGCAGCAGAACCGTCGCTAAAATAATGAATACGCTTAATTTCTTTAAAACTGTATTTCAGCGAGTTGATCAAGTACGTTCAAAACACACGCACTGCAACTGCGTCATTTAGGAGGCAATCACCAATTGTGCAGTGAAATACTGGTTCACCATGCCGTTTAACGACATACAGTGCCACAAAAGGACTATAAGCTGTAAAGGAACATTGCTTAGAAGAACAAGAATTAATTCCTAAAAACTGAAAATGCTCAAATATGCTTCAATCATGAAGCTTTTACACCTACAAAGATTTGATATTTATAGGCGAAATTTTTGCACCTTACCCACAGAGACACCAAAATGGAAATCGGTTTTTCTGATAGAATGAAATATGCTCTGTTGAATGGTGTTAATTAATATAATGTGGTAGGTGTCCATTTTGTGATACGTGACACGGGTATATTTTGATACATTCATGATTTTCAGCATGTTTACAGGATGGTAGCAGAGTAATTAAACACCGAAGCCAGGACCAAATTTTTTATATACTAAAGACCCACAGAGAAAGTAGTTTGACAAAAGATCAGGTCCAGAGCACACTACTTATGCCTCGTTAAACTATTGGGCAAATGTTTCGCGACATGATTTGTTCCCCACTTTGAACTGAGATTATGCCAAATTCATTGCTTTTTGAACTCTATCTGCATTATTCGTGTGTAGAGCACAAAAAGTTGTACCACTATACCAAGAACCAAGGGTCTTGCTCTTCTACATTAAGAACAGTGGATTGCTAAACTTGAAAATTTCTTCCCGACTTTTCGGTGTCGGTAAAAGTGGTCTTCACAAAAATGGCTGTAGTACGTGAACCAACTTACTGGTGCGCTTGAAACTTTGCATACTTTAATGTCGGATCCTCAGATACATACTGTACAAATTTAACAAAATTGAAGATGATCAAGCTGGGAGATTAGTCTAAGTCGGGACACTTGATGTGGAATAACCCTACGAATACGTAGAAAGGAAGGTCCTTTATCATTTAGCTACACTATAGCAGGTCAGCAACTAGAAGCAGTTAATTCCATAAATTATCTGGGAGTAGGTATTAGGAATGATTTAATATGGAACGATCATATAAAATTAACCGTCGGTAAAGCAGGTGCCAGACTGAGATTCATTGGAAGAATCCTTAGGAAATGGAGTCAGAAAACAAAATGTTCAAATGTTTGTATAGCTTATGGGACTTACAAACTACTTATGAACTCCTTACGAACTAGGACGGCACAAATATCCATGCGCGAGGGGGGATTCAAACCCCCGACCGTAGTGGCCGTGCAGACCGTGACTGGAGCGCCTCAGTCCCCTCGGCCACCGCAGCTGGCCAGCACGTTAGAAAACAAAGGAAGTAGGTTACTTGAATACTGCTCACCGGTGAGGGATCCGTACCAGGTGCGCTTGATGGAGGAAGTAGAGAAGATCCAACGGAGAGTAGCGCGCTTCGTTACAGAATCATTTAGTAATCGTAAAAGCGTTACGGAGATGATCGATAAACACCAGTGGAAGAGTCTGCAAGAGAGTCCCTCTGTAGCTCGGTAAGGGCTTTTGTCGAACCTTCCGAGAGCATACCTTTACCGAGGTGACTAACAGTATATTGCTCCCTCCTACGTATATCTCGCGAAGAGATCATGAAGATAAAATGGGAGAGATTAGAGCACACTGAGAGGCATACAGACAATCTTTCTTTCCGCGAACAATACGTGACTGGAATAAGGGGGAGAACCGATAGTGGTACCAGTGGGGTATGCTGGGTTTGTAACTTGGTCTATTACTACTATCTCACTTTCTAAGGTTGCACCGAGGAAGAAATTCAAAGAAAAAGAATCGATATCTTGCGTTATTTCCGAGATGACCGTGCCAAATATCTCAATAAATTAGCAGCAAATGAAGAAACGGCTACCGGCAAATATTAAAGCATTGAGGGGGGACATCCAATGACACTAAACTCGCCCCCCTCCCATACCCTCACCCCCCACACCCTCACCCCCTCAATCCCCTTAACCCCCGCCACCGAACTATACGAACGTCTAATGGGTGTTGGGGGACAACTACGAAATATTTTATAGGAACGCCTACTTTTTATTGCAGATTTGGATTCTTCATGAAAAAAAAAATGTCGTATGAAACTGTTTTCGTTTTGTGATAAATGGCGCTGTAATCGACAAAAATGAAAGTGTAGCAAAGAAGTAATAGATTTAAACGTCGCTCATAATGCGGTAGTTCCTCACGTCTCTCATTGTTCACGACGACATATCTCCTGAACTACGTGTCTTACAGTTATGTAATTATGCCTATAACCTTCGCTAAAGTGCAAGCAGTATGTTGCCAAAGTTTCACCGTAGTCGGATGAACGATACAACAGCGCAAAAAATACGAACAAACATTCATTTTTATGAATTAGATACAACCACCTACAGTGCACACTATGAAATAAATAACACCAATACAGCTGTTGTGAAACGTAACAAACACACAAACACGATCTTTGTTGCTTTAAGCCATTTCTATACGAGGCGTGCAATACGCACAAGAAAGTCGTTATCATCTGCAGCGCTCTTTGTGATAATCCGTCGAACTACAAATATACGTTCAAACTGTACGCATTTATTGTGTCGTTTGCTTCACGTGTCTGCTTGGTTTGTTGTCAATTTACAGTAAATGAATCGACGAATTAAGATCACTTTTCGAAACTGTAAGATATATTGTGACGATTAAAACATTTGTGTTTTAGACTGACACTGTGTAGCTGTATTTAATTGTTTTCATGCAGTTTATGCGTAACTACGTCGCTCACATGTGTTAACGTCCTCATTACAAAATGCGATTACATGATTCCAGCCGCTGCGGTATGAGGCACCTATGTATATGATGAACAAGCTCAGGTGTCTATACATAGACCTTTCACCGTGATAAAGTTTCAAATAATACTCACCAAGATCAAATATTTCATCTGTTAACTACAGCTTGTTTCTGGAAAAATAGCAAATATTTTAGAAGATGGAAATAAAGACGATTTGCAGTTAAAATATACAACGTGTGTCTAGTTTTTTTTTTTTTTTTTTTTTTTTTTTTTGGTGGTACAGAGATACAGCTCTTTGTATGTACAACAAACTTGAAGCACATGCAATTTGGATATTCTGACTGATTCTTTCGTCGGTTCTTGGTAGATCAACATATTGACTTCTATTTAAATAACAGGTTTTCCACGTTTTCGATGTATATGTCCTAGTAAGCCGAAAACCAGGTAACTATGTGGAAATGAACCGTAGAACATACGCAAGATTGTACTTTGAAGTCAGTGTGATGTCGTACTACCAAGAACCGACGGATAAATCAGTGAAAAGTCTTGATTTGCATTTGCTCTAAGTTTGTTTGGCTTTCATATTAACAGCTATATCTCCGTATTCAATAAAAATTGTAGAAATGTTATATGAAATTCCTCTATAGTATCACCTCCTAAAATACCACTGAGTCGAAAAGCTACGTTCCTCTGAGCAGGAGACAAGTACACATCGTCACACAAATTTGCGACTTGGCTTCGTTTGTCAGCTGGGTTCCCCATTCAGTCGTCTGCGCATGCGCGAAGCACTTCCATACGCGTGAGTATAGGATCCATCCTATACCGTCTACTAGCGATCGTATGCGTGCATCTTGTGCATGTGGGCGCGTCTACACTGTACGCGGCCGGCGTGAACAGTGCATCATGGGCAATCTTGTAATGTCTCACTTCCCGTGTAGAAAGGGCTTTAAACTGATGCGGAGTTTGCCAAGAGTGAGTCGTGTCCGTTCGGCACATTTCGGAAGCACACGTGCTTCTGTCGCGACGAGGCATTCCGAAGCCTGGGCGCGCTGTCGGCCGCACTACCCCACCCCAACCCTCCCTTCCCTTCACCTTAGCGAAGGCTGCGGCAGAGAGCGCCCGAAGCTCTATTCTCCCACTGTCGGAATGAAGCGAACGAGACATATTCCACACCACGCGCTAGTTCTTCATGACGGAAATTGTCTTTTATTCCCATTTTGGTTAATATTGGTTCTTAATTTCTGCTTTGCTTTAGATATGGGCTTCGGTGATCTACACATCTACATCTACACATCTACATACATACTCCGCAATTCACCGTAAGGTGCGTGGCGGAGCGTACACTGTACCACTACTAGGCATTTCCTTTCCTATTCCACTCCAAAATTGAACGAGGAAATAAAGAATGCCTATATGCCTCCGTACGAGCCCTAATTTCTCTTATCTTGTCTTTGTGATCTTTACGCGAAATGTAAGTAGGCGGCAGCAAGATCGTACTACACTCAGCTTCAAATTCCAGCACTCTAAATTTACTTAACAGAAACTCACGAAAAGAACGTCCGTCTTTCTTCCAGCGATCCCCAATTGAGTGGCCGGAGCATTTCCGTGACACTCGCGCATTGGTCGAACCTACCGGTGACAAATCTAGCTGCTCATCTCTGAACCGCCTCTATGTCTTCCTTTAAACTGATCTGCTGCGAGTCCCAAACACTTGAGCAATACTCAAGACGTGGTCGTACAAGCTTTTTATACACGGTCTCCTTTACAGGTGAAGTACATCTTCCCAAAATTCTCCCACTAAACCGAAGTCGGTTCTCCGCCTTACTCACATCTGTCCTTACATGTTCGTTCCATATCATATCACTCTGCAGTGTTACGCGTAGATATTTGAACGGCGCGACAGCATCAAGAAGCTCACTACTAATGCTGTATTCGAACATTATGGGATTGTTTTTTCTACTCATGTGCATCACCTTACATTTTTCTACATTGAGAGCTAGCTGCCATTCTTCGCACCAACTAGAAATTTTGTCTAAGTCAGTCAGTTACAGACGACACACTCCCATACACCACAGCATCATCAGCAAACAGCCGCAAATTACAACTTACTCTGTCCATCAGATCATTTATATAGATAGAAAATAATAGTGGTCCTATCACACTCCCCTGGGGCACTCGTCTCTGATGAACATTCACAGTCGAGAACAACGTACTGCGTTCTATTACTTAGGAAGTCTTCCAGCCAGTCACAAATCTGTGAACCTATTCCATAAGCTCGTATCTTCGTTAGCAGTCTGCAGTGTGGCACCGCGTCGAACGCCTTTTTGAGGTCGAGAAAAACACAATCCGCCTTGGATTGATAGCTTGGATAGTCCATAATATATGTCGCTGAGTGGTACTCAAGGCACCCTCCACCACACCCCGTCAGGTAGGTTGCAGAGTATGGGTGTAGATGTAGATGTACTGTTTAAACTGACAAAATGTTGGTACCACCAGAATTGTCAAAAAACTATAAAACATTTAAAAAAAATAGCCAGACATAAAAAGAAACTTCCTAGAGAGCGGGTCGTGACGAGCATGACTCCCTCGGGTCCGCTCCTCGTTCGTGGCGCCGCTTGCCGCGGCACCAGGCAGGTCCTCAGCGCGTGTTGGACTCCACAGCGGCTAGAAGCCAGCAGCCTCGCCGTCGCATCGCAACCGGAGCACGCGCCACCAACAGCTGATCGAGTATTCGCAAACAGAATGGCTAACGCGCGCTATTAGCGCCGCGACGTATCGACTCGCGAGCCGCCCGTCTGAGCCGTGACGTCACACTGCAGGGGAGCGCCCGGCCTCGCTAATATCTCGATCAGCGATCGTCTTTTTTTTTTTTTTTTTTTTTTTTTTTTTAGCTCTTTCCGAACGGGTCCATTCCCCTCTCGCCGTAGCGGGCGCAGAACGGCCTAATCCCGCTCCGAGCCAATGTTTGTGCTTACCCTGTCTGTAGGCTGATGTGGACCGCGAATTTTCCACGATCCACTCACTCACTCACTCACTCTCTCTCTCTCTCACACACATTAAAGAGTCGGTGGCTTCGGCGCGAAGGGAGGAGGCCGTTTGGCCGCACAGCTGCGCCCGCCGAGTTCCGAAAATTCACCGAAACCCCGCACGCTTAATTATAAATTCAAATGACTCCTCTGCCGGTATCTGCCGAAATGTCGGAATATGGGCTCCTCTGTTACATTTAATATGCAAATGTGGCGGCCAAGAGTGATTATTCACCGAGTGAAAAGAACCCGGCGAGTTTGAGTTTGGTGTTATTCTTCGCCGGCACGAGGCGTGGTGCAGGCGCTGCCCGCTCCGCCTCGCCCCGTCTGTACACAATGGGACGGCCAGTAATGGACGCCCGTCACCGATTACCGACGCGGGACCGCGGCAAACACGGCCGTTTGCCGACACGTGCTCAAAGCGGGCTCCATTCTCTCTGTTTACTCGTACTGCCAGTCCGCGCGAGTAACAAAGCCACTCCATTTTTTATTATTTTTTTTATATTTCAGTTTTTCCCTTTTTGGAAGCTCTCTCTAAAATTACATCAAACAAAGGTTGGCAGATGAATGCTGCAAGTGCATATTTGGATGTTCGCTATTTCGAAACAAAAATCAAATATCTACGCATTTGATCCCGGTACTACTGGGACAATAATGGATCATTAATCCGGAACATACATCCGACAGCTGTCAGCCATCTGCTATAGACACTAACATTGAAATGATAGTTTGCATTATAATATGTTTCTCTGGCAACCGTCCATCTTCTACTACTCTGTTTTTTTTTGTAAATGAGTAACTGTGGAC
Source organism: Locusta migratoria (assembly GCA_026315105.1). Taxonomy (NCBI): domain Eukaryota; kingdom Metazoa; phylum Arthropoda; class Insecta; order Orthoptera; family Acrididae; genus Locusta; species Locusta migratoria. The sequence continues at coordinate 734,415,445 of CM048744.1, read as the reverse complement.
AACATATTGTTTGTACATACAGTGTAAACTCAATAATTTTTCGTTTCTGTAACTCAAAAATTGAGATTTCATTCACGCGCTCCCATTCGATAAATCAACAGAATCTGATTATTGCTGGGATAAGCGACATTTATACGCTATTTACTTGAAAGGTTTTTGTACATTGGACTTCTTTGCGCAGCGGACTTTGGACTTCTGCTCGTGTTTTCCATCCATATGCCTGCTGCTGTGAGCGAATATTAGCGTATGTAATAATATTGTCGCTTGAGACCGTGGGACAATTACCCATGCATCAGTATCGTCCAAAGGCATGCCTTAAGAACAGCGGCACAATTGTAGATACTATTGAAAGATGACTTCGCCATCTTGCTGATACAGATGTTAAGACGTTTGCGTATGATAACGAAAAAATTACAGCCAACAACATCATATCTATTATGTATGTGCCCAAAAGTTTAAAACGCCATAGGTATATCAGTTTAATCCTATAGTTTACAACGGTTTTTCCGTATACAGGTACACGCGTTTTGTGGTGGTAATATGGCGGGGAGTTCATTGGCAGCAATGATTCTCCATACGATATTGCCACTTAATGTACACTCCTGGCCTTTAAAATTGCTACACCACGAAGATGACGTCCTACAGAAGCGAAATTTAACCGACAGGAAGAAGATGCTGTGATATGCAATGATTAGCTTTTCAGAGCATACACACAAGGATGGCGCCGGTGGTGACAACTACAACGTGCTGACATAAGGAAAGTTTCCAACCGATTTCTCATACACGAACAGCAGTTGATCGGCGTTGCCTGGTGAAACGCTGTTGTAATGCTCCGTGTAAGGAGGAGAAATGCGTACCATCACGTTTCCGACTTTGATAAAGGACGGATTGTAGCCTATCGCGATTGCTTCTATCGTTGGTCGCGATCCAATGAATCGGTGGATTCAAGAGGGCAATACGGAACGCCGTGCTGGATCCCAACGGCCTCGTATCACTAGCAATCGAGATGACAAGCATCTTATCCGAATGGCTGTAACGTATCGTGCAGCCTCGTCTCCCTGAGTAAGCAGATGGGGACGTTTGCAAGACAACAACCATCTGCACGCACAGTTCGACTACGTAAGCAGCAGCATGGACTATCAGCTCGGAGACTATGGCTGCGGTTACCCTTGACGCAGCATCACAGACAGGACTGCCTACGATGGTGTACGCAACGACGAACCTGGGTGCACGAATGGCAAAACGTCATTGCTTTCGGATGAATCCAGGTTCTGTTTACAGCACTATGATGGTCGCATCTATGTTTGGCGACATCGTGGTGGACGTACATTGGAAGCATGTATTCGACATCGCCATACTGGCGTATCACCTGGCGTGATAGTATGGGGTGTCATTGGTTACACGATGTGTTACGACCCGTGTCTCTACCTTCCATTCGATCCCTGCGACACCCTACATTTCAACAGGATAATGCACGAGCGCATGTTGCAAGTCCTGTACGGGCCTTTCTGAATACGGTCGACTGCTGCCCTGGCCAACACAATCTCCAGATATCTCACCAATTGAAAACGTCTGGTCAATGGTGGCCGAGCAACTGGCTCGTCACAATCACCAGTCAGTACTCTTGATGAACTGTCGTATCGTGTTGAAGCTGCATGGGCATCTGTACCTGTACACGCCATCCAAGCTCTGTTTCACTCAATGCCCAGGCGTATCAAGGCCGTTATTACGGCCAGAGGTGGTGGTTCTGGGTACTGATTTCTCAGGATCCATGCACCCAAATTACGTGAAAATGTAATCACTTGTCAGATCTAGTATATTTGTCCAATGAATACCCGTTTGTCATCTGCGTTTCTTCTTGGTGTAGCAATTTTAATGGCCAGTAGTGAATGTTGGTGGTATCGCGTACACAAGGAATAAAAGGGCCATTGATTGGCAGAGCTGTCATTTGTGCTCCGGTCAAACATTTGAAATTGTTTCCGGTGTGATTATGGCCGCAGAACGAGAACCAACAGTATTCGAATGGTAGTTGAAGTTCGGCGCATGCAACGATCCGATTGCGAGATTGTTAGGAAATTCAGTATTTCGAAATCGACAAATATCCGGCATTACCTCGTACCACGGCTGACGCAGTGACCGCGGCGACTTGCGCAAAGTCACCGACCGAAGTATAGACTTCTCATTGCTTAGAGTCAAGCAATTACAACGGCGAAAGTCAGTATGGCCAGCACGACGAATTTATCAGTTAGGACGGTGTAGTGCAGTTTGCCGTCAACGGGCTGCGACAGCAGACCACCAACTCGAGTGCACTTTCTAACAGCACCACTTTGCAAGTCTCTCGGGCTCGCGAACATACCGGATGTACCCTATACTACTAGAGATCCGTGGCTTGTTCTGAAGAGTCCCGATTTCAAGTCGTAACAGCTGAAGTTAGGGGCCGGCAGCAGTGGCCGTGTGGTCTGCGGCGTGCCAGTCACGGTCTGCAGGGCCGCTGCGGTCGGGGGTTCTAATCGACACCCCCGGTGTGTGTCGTTCTAATCCCCCCCGCGGGCATGGATGTATGTGTCGTCTTTAGTATAAGCTAGTTCATAAGTAGTTTGTAGGTTTAGGGACTAATGACTCCGTAGTTAAGTCCCATAAGCTGTACAAACATTTTTTAAAGTTAGGGTTCTATTGTGATGCAGACCCCAGGAAGCCATGGACCCAACGACGGAGCAATCTGATGATGGCCCAGACTGTTGTCAGATGTTTTTAGCTGAAACTTTCTGCGTGTTATTCTCCATCTGTACTGAGAAATGCCTGAAAATTAATGTTACTAATAAGTTATTTATCGGGTGTGGTTAGGATGAATTCACAAATGGAGAAAATACAATATTACAGGTCAGATAAATATATGGTTTAAAATATACAAAACAAGAACATATATGGCGTCTATTCCGAAAGAACAGACGTCATTTCTGATCCTGCAGTTGTTATTGTTTTCATATTCACAGAATATATGACCAACTGCGAATGGACAAAGCTGAAAATGTGTACCCAGCCGGATAAAGATGGAAATTTTTTGTCTGACGGGAGGCGTGCTTAGGTAGTCCTTGCAGGTGCGGTTATCACTGTGTCACCAGTGGTGTACGGATCAGCGCAACCGCCTAGAAAGCAGGAGAACCGGGTTCGAATCACGGCTGGGTACACATTTTCAGCTTTGCCCATTCGCAGTTGATGTCATATTTTCTGTGAATATGAAATACATATCATATTATAGAATCAAGAGTTTATACGAGGGTTGTAACTTAAATAGTGGCAACTAAAGAACATGTTTAAATGTTTGTAGAGCTTATGGGACTTAATTGCGTGGTCAACAGTCTCTAAACTTACAAACTACTTATGAACTAGCTTATACTAAAGACAGCACAAACATCCATGACCTAGAGGGGATTCGAACCCCTGAGGGGGAATGGCCTCGCGAATCGTAGAATAGCGCCTCAATGCGCTCCGTCACGCCACCGCGGCTAGTGGCAACTATTTATTCACAACCGATACAAAAGCTTACATGTTTGCACCTGTTTCTGTCCTTAAAAGTAGTCACAAGCGTCGTGCAGAACCCGTTGCCAGCGATGTGGAAGGCATAGTGTACAGTTATCAGAGCCTTTTCTGTTGACGGTGCGAATGGAGCGGTCTACTGCCTGTCGAATCTGTGGAACAGTCCTGAAGCGAATGCCACGATGTGTTCCTTCATCTTCTGAATCAAATCAAAATCACAAGGACGTAAGTCCGGGGAGTGTCGTGGATGGTGAAGTACTTCCCAGTCCCATCGACCGAACAGGCAGCCATAGCTTGCACCGTATGCGCCCGCGCATTGCCTTGCAAAATAATGGGTGGGTTGCGCAGAAAGTTTTGTCGCTTCTTTCGAAAAGATGGTCGCAGGTGATGCTCCAAATACGATAAGTAGTACCGCCGTGGAGGAACGTAATGCGTTAGGATAACACCATCACAGCCGTGTTGAGATTCACCATAAATTTCGTCATACTGGGACTCAGACGCCCTTTCAGCTGTCGCGGCGACCCATAATGACGCCATTCGTTGGATTGGTGTTTCAGTTTTGGCTTATACGACGTGTCTCATCCAGTGTTACGATACGGCGTTAGAAAGCCTCTCCTTCGCGCTCATAGCGCTCCAATTGCTTCTGCGCAGCGTTGCAACGCATCCATTACTGCATTTACGTCAATTCAAGCGTGAAGCAATTTTTCGCATGCCCAGGCGTTCCCTCAGGTTGCGAAGTATAGTCGTATGTGCTAATTCGTTTTCGTGGGCGAGCTCACGAATCGTCGTCTGTCACTCACTGTCCACTAACTCGGCAACAGTATCCACTTATTCTTCAGAGACGCTAGGACCATCTGCCCGATGCATGTCTGCCACTGTTGGCCGACCTTCGTTGGGAGCTCTTACCCAACGTGCCACTGTTCTCTACGGCAATGCCGATTCCCCTCGCCTCTTGAAGACCTTGATGACACTGTCGTGCTGTAAGACCTGTGGCACGTCTAGTCTTGATCCAGTTCCGTTGTTCCTGTTTCGAAAACATAGTGACACGTTACGTTAGACTAAGGCGGCCAACCGTCCCGGATTCTGCGGGACCATCACGGGTTCTGCCGCACCGTCCCGCGTTGGGAGACTCAATAAAAATGTCCCGCAAAATGTCTAATTTGTCCCGCATTTTGGTAATTTTCATATTCCACCAACTGCAGATTATTCGCACGTATCTTAAGCATAAGTTCATATCATGAATCGGCTTTATGAGTGTGATTATATGCAGTAACTGTCGTTTACACGTCAGCTATTGACTTCTCTTCCTTCAATACCGCTCAAGTACTCGTAGTATAGTACTGTTGGACCAATTTAATGGGCTTTCTGTTGACTGTTGACAGAGTAAAATTTTCGCGATGTCTTGCATGTGCTACGACTGTCTGACTGGGAAAAACATGAAGGCATACAGCAAAACAATAATTTAATAGAAAAGTAAAACATCTGAAGCGGTATAAATGTGGGTCCTGTGAGATAATATAGGCGTCACACGGGACATTGATTTCCAAAGTGGTACTGCCACAAGGACTTGTAAAAGGAGTTTCCTTATTAGAGAAGTATACAACACCTTCAACCGTGCCCAGGGCAGTCGGCCGAGAGGCCAACGAGAAAGACAGACCGCGGCGCGCATGTCATGTCATGTAAGCAAGGTAGTCCTGAGCCGGCACGATTCCTAGCTGAGTGGCTGGTGGGTGTGAGTCAGTGGGCAGTGCCCCAGTGGCCGGTCAATTAAGCCAGCGATCGTGCCGGCTCCGACTACCTTGCTTACGTAGCAAGACGTGAGCGCCATGGCCTGTCTTTCTCTTTGGCCATGGTTGGCCACGAGGCCAACGAGAAACCGGAGCCAGCGAGCACTTAATGCCATGTAAGCAAGCTAGTCCTTAGCTGATGCGACCGTTAGCTGTCTGGCCAGTATGAGGCAGTTGACTGTGCCCAGCGGCCGGTCAATGAAGCCAGCGATCGCGACGGATCAGGACTATGTTTCTTACATGACATGACGTGCACGCCGTGACCTGTCTTTCTCGTTGGCCTCAGTCGGCCAAGTGCAACGTCACTGCAGGCAGCTCACAGAAAAACGTACGGCACAGTGGAGCGGGAGAGCGTGCCCAGCGTATCTGGGGAGTTGTTACGACCAGTGTGCCATACCTAGCAGTGATAGGGAACCAGTCGTGACAGAATGTTCTATTATTGAACAGGTATTTACATGACATACAAAAAATTAAGGTAATGCTATTCTCAGCTCATGAACACTGATGTATGTTTTACATATTTTACTTTTGCGAAGGGGGTATTAGGTGGTGTGAAGTGGAATGCACCTCAAGCAGATACCTATTATTTGTGCTTCATGTTTCGATGTGCAAATCTTGTAACTTGTTCACATAAATATGTAGGGAAAACACATTTTACCTGAACTTCCACATATAGTCGTGGAAGGACTGTTGATGCCATCTAGCCATTCTCAGTTTATAAGTTTGAGAGTGCTGTGTACAATTTTTTTAAATTGTTATTTTCACGCCCCGATGTGGCAGGCCGGCAGTGGAATCTTACTCCCCACTTTAGCCAACAGGGAGAACAATTAAAATTTATGACAATGAAATGGAGTTCAAAAGAGAAGAATTTAAAATTGGACATGGAGACACTGGAGATGAAAAGACATATAACAGTGGATTAAAAAACACTGACGCCGTTGGTTTAAAACGGTCATGTTGGCTATCACACACATACAGCGGTGGGAAGTGGCAACAGGTAAGAGGGGGAACAGACTTAGGACAGTTTCAGACAGCTTTGTCCTTAATGTGAAAAATAGATTTGACCTGTTGCCTCAGTCAGGATCGGATGAGCCTCATGTAGCTGTAACTGTATAAAGGACACAACAGACTTTCAAAAAGGACTTGAAAAAGGTAGGGAAAACTGAGAAAAGAAAGAAAGTCTTGTTGTTAGGTAGTTCACATGGTAGAGGTGTTGGCCAACTACTGCAGGAAGAGCTAGGACCAGAGTACCAGGTCACAAACGTTTTCAAACCAAATGCGGGCCTGGGTCAGGTAACAGAGGATATAGGTTCTTTATGTAAGGATTTTACAATGGAGGATACCGTGGTTATAGTGGGTGGTCCGGGAAACAGCATTGACAGAAACTGTGAATATTCTATAGAGTGTGACCTGGTGAAGATATCATCGGCAACGAAGCATACTAGTGTGGGATTTGTATCTGTCTTGAGTCGCCATGATCGGCCTCATTTGAACTCTTCTGTCAGGAGAGTAAACTTGGAGTTGGAACGGCTACTCATGTCAGATATGGGGTCCCATATTGGTTTGATTCCTGTGGATGATATCTGTAGGTGGGACTATACTAGGCATGGCCTTCACCTCAACAGGAAAGGGAAGGGAAAATTGTCTGGGTTGATTGCAAGTAACTTACGGGGGGGCACTGTCACAAATGGTAAAATACCAGTGGTTACAGGTGTCAGAGGGATGCCTTTTTTAGGATAGGGAGGGGGGGAAGAAAACCAGTTTTGAGAGAGCTTGTAAGACACTCTCAGTTTGGAAAAGCAGATAAACAGGAGATAGATTTTAGCAAACAATGTTTAACAGAAAGTAGTCAGAAACTTCCAGTAAATCTTATTCAAGCCATTAGTATGCAATATCAGTTATCTTTATTGCATCAAAATATTCCAGGACTCAGAAATAAACTTGATGAACTACTCATTTGTATTGATGAAATAGATTCCTCTAGCCCAATTGACATAATTTGCCTCTCTGAACATCATGTGGCCACTGGTATAGATATGTTAAACATTCCAGGATTTAATTTAGCTTCACACTTCTGTAGAGTAGATATGGAGGGGGGAGGAGTTGCCACATTCATTAAAAACTGCTATAAATTCAAGAATATTGATATAAATAAATTCTGTCTAGAGCAGCATTTAGAAGCTTGTGCAACAGAAGTAGAATTCCATAACAGATGCTATATAATAGTAACTATTTACCGAGCACCTGCAGGAAATTATAATCTATTCCTAAATCATCTAGAAGCTCTATTGGGTTATTTAACAGGAAGAAATAAAGAAATCCTGGTTGCTGGTGACTTTAATACAGATTTTCTTATGCAGTCCTCCAGTAAAAATTTATTGCAGTCAGTAACTTTGTCTTTCAATCTAACACACACCGTAAACTTTCCAACTAGGGTAACTAAAACCTCTAGGACAGCAATTGATAATATTTTTATAGACAAATCAAAGGAACAAAATCATATCATAAAACCAATAATAAATGGCCTGTCAGATCATGATATGCAGCTCCTCGTTTTAGGTATAGATTCTAAACAGATTATGAAGACTGCAAAATGTACATACAGGAGAGTAGTCAACCCACCAAAAATTGAAAATTTTAGAAAACTCCTCAAAGACATGAACTGGAAAGATGTATATAGTGCTAATGGCATGAATGAAAAATATAATGTATTCATTAATAATGTTAGTATCATGTTTGAAAACTGTTTTCCTCTAAAAGTAACGCGAATTAAACAGAAGTCTATAATAAAACCTTGGATTACACAAGGAATAAAGATTTCATGTAAGACAAAAAGGAGTATGTATCTATCAGCCAAGAGTAGTTGCAATGATGATGATTTAACTAAATATAAGGAATACTGTAAAATATTAAAAAAAGTTATTCAGGTATCTAAACAAATGCACTATGAAAAGAAGATAGCAACATCAGGAAACCAAATAAATACAATATGGGATATAGTGAAAGAAGAGACTGGTAGAACCAGAAAGGAACAAGAGCAGGTACGAATAAGAGTAGCTGAAACATTAGTAACTGATGGGCATAGTGTGGCAAATCTATTTAACAAGTACTTTATATCCGTTACTGATAGTATGGGATTGTCTGGGTCAGTAAATAATGCCCTTGAATATTTGAAACTAGCATTTACAAATGACTTCACACACATGAATATGTCAGTCACTTCACCACAAGAAATATCTTCCATAATAAAATCTTTAAAAACAAAGAATTCCAGTGGATACGATGAAATATCAACAAAGTTAATTAAAGCGTGTTCTTGTGAACTTAGCACAATCTTAAGTTATTTGTGTAACCAGTCTGTTATAACGGGAACATTTCCTGATTGGCTAAAATATGCAGATATTAAACCTCTCTTCAAGAAGGGCGATAAAGAGATACCATCAAACTACAGACCCATTTCACTTTTGCCAGCATTCTCAAAAATTATAGAAAAGGTAATGTACAAGCAGCTTCTCAACCACTTAACCGCAAATGGCATATTGTCTAGAACACAGTTTGGATTTCTGAAAGGTTCCGATATTGAGAAGGCTATTTACACTATCAGTGAGAATGTACTTAATTCATTAGATAATAAATTGCAAGCAGCAGGTATTTTCTGTGATTTGTCAAAGGCATTTGATTGTGTGAACCATAACATCCTATTAAGTAAATTAGAATTCTATGGGGTCACGGGAAATGCTGCAAAATGGTTCAAGTCATACCTCACTAACAGGAAACAAAGGGTGTCAGTGCAAGTGACTAGTGAATTAGGCCAACAGTCATCATCAGGTTGGGAAGAAATTACATGTGGTGTCCCACAAGGATCCATCTTAGGGCCATTGCTTTTTCTTGTGTACATTAATGATCTCTCATCAGTTACACTACCAGAAGCAGAGTTCGTTTTGTTTGCAGATGATACAAGTATTGCAATAAAGAGTACGTCAAGTATAGTGATAGAAAAGTCTGCTAATGATATTTTCATGAACATTAATAAATGGTTTAAAGCCAACTCATTGTCATTAAACTTTGAAAAGACGCACTACATGCAGTTCAGAACATGTAAGAGATTTCCTGACAGCATATGCATTAAATATGAAGAAGAGCAGATAGAAGAGGTTGACAGAATTAAATTCCTGGGATTACAGCTTGATAATAAATTTAGTTGGGAGGAGCACACCACAGAACTGCAGAAACGACTCAACAAATCTGTATTTTCAATACGAGTGTTATCAGACATAGGAGACATAAAAATAACAAAGCTTGCATACTTTGCTTACTTTCATTCCTTAATGTCATATGGTATAATATTTTGGGGTAACTCTTCAAGTCAGTCAAAAGTCTTCAGAGTCCAAAAACGTGTAATACGTATTATTTGTGGAGTAAATTCACGGACGTCTTGTAGAAGCCTCTTCAAAGAACTGGGTATATTAACTACTGCCTCTCAGTATATTTATTCCTTAATGAAATTTGTCATAAATAATATATCCCTTTTCCCAACAAACAGCTCAGTTCATACATACAATACTAGAAATAAAAATGATCTACACAAGGATTTAAAAGCACTTACTTTAGTTCAAAAAGGGGTCCACTACTCAGGAACACACATTTTCAATAATTTACCATCAAGTATAAAAAATTTAGCTACAAATAAAGATCAGTTTAAGAGGAACCTAAAAGACTTTCTAGTGGCCAACTCCTTCTACTCCATTAGTGAATTTCTAAATTGTACCAAATGATGCATGCACTCATACTATATTAGTATTATTATATTATCAGCAAAAAAAAAAAAAAAAAAAAAAAAAAAAAAAAAAAAAAAAAAAACCTTAAAAATTATGTATCTGTATTTATATTATAAGTGTATGTATTTGCATTTATATTATTAGTATTATTTGTTATTCAACTTGTAAATTTTGTTTCTTGACATGTTCCACATCCACGAGGATCCCCTCAATATGGATCTACGGAACAAATAAATAATCTAATCTAATCTCTACAGGGTAACACAAGCATTAAACACGAAGGAGAAGACAGAAGTACTATAAGAATGACATGGGCAACACTATGTTCTGTGGCGGTTCCATTGAGTTAAAAGACGAAGTCCATTGATGCAATGACACAGACACACATGGAGCACTGAATTAAAGCTTACAATACTGACAAGACACCCTCCGCCCAGCCCAAGGAATGAGGAAGGTCGGGAGATGCTCAGCTGGGACGGGGTAGGGAGAAGATGAGGGCAGAAGCTCCAGGATAAGGGGAGGATGGGAGGACCAAGTGTGGGAAGGGAAGGGAATTGGGGGTGAGGGGAGGCGCTGGATGTAGGGGGGAGGACTTGAGTTGCTAGGAGGGTTAGATGTGGGGGTGGACAACATCTTGACTCACGTGAGCAGAAAGCGGTGCCATACGTTAAGACATCAATCCTGATGTTCCTCCGACCAGTTTCTGCAGGATAAACGTCGTCGTGGTTTAAATGGAACACATACACCATAGGCTCCCGTGCAACGAGGCCACATTTCATAAGATGATTTCTAACAGGTTGTGTTGATGTTGCGCATCCTGTTGTTGCCTGGAGCGTGCGTTGCAACAGAGTTACATTCAGTCTGTCTCGACGGGCTGTTAACCGGAGATAACTGTCATCTCCTGCTGATGTTACACGCCCACAACCTTGTGCTTCGTTTCTGTTAACGGTTCCTTTTGTCTGAAATCGTATGTAGGTCCTGTTAATTATACTTTGGGACACTCAAATAGATGCATCCACCTCTGTGTACACTCCGCGCGGGATACGGTGGACGATCCGCTGAGACGATCTTTCGTCCGAAGCCCCGGGCGAGTTCATTTCTTCGTTCGGAAGGGGAGGTCGTGTCAGTCCACTTCACCTGCCGGCCAGTGCACATCGAGTGGGCAAACCGCTATAAATGGCGTGGCAGCACAGTCTGCTATAGGTGCAGGAAGAGTTCTACATAACCAGCCACGAGAGATTGTTTTCAGTGTAATTAAATTTATGTCAAAAGAGGAGATAAAAATCCCATTAAAAGTGTCCTTGAAAGAGTGTAGGTTGCTACTGGTGTTTCACTTCAGGCAATAAAAAAAATTAAAAAGAGGGAAATTAGTTGCCGGTAGTTCTGAAGGTTTCTCTACTCCAGGAAAAAGCGGATTAAAGAGAAGAAGGTCTTCGATTTACATGATTTTCATGAACAAGTTGAACGGAGTTTGATGAACAATTTCCACGCGAATAACAAACAGCGCATCACAAAAAAGCAAATTTTTCCCGTAATAAGAGAAAATACGCCTTTCAGGGAAAGTATTTCTTCACTGCGGTACCTATTTAAAAAGTTAGGCTTCAGGTACATTATTTGTTTTTTAATGTAATACTTACGTGCTTTATTTTTCGTGCAATTGACACGCTTCATATTTTCCATGTGGTGCAAAAAAAAAAAAACCGGTTACAGAAAGGTGCTGTGGAGCATTTAGAAATACGCAGTAAACGTGTCGATTATTTAAATTAAATTAAATAGTACTGGGAAGACGACTGACTTCTCATATATATCGATGAAACATACATTCACAGTTCGCATACTAAGCCCAATAAGTGGACATATGGATCAAGCAATGAAGCAAAGGCGGCACTTTGCAAAGGAGAACGTCTGATTGTGGTACACGCAGATAACTGATAAGGCCAAGAAGTTCTGCAGACTATAAGGTATTAATTGTGTCTGAAGGCTAAAGGAAACATTTACGTTTTCTCGTCTACAGTGCTGTAGAACAGGAGAAAGTGAGCATTCCTTTTAAATTTAAACACGTTCTATAATGCAGCAACAGAAATAGCATCGGTTTTATTAACGCGTTTCGTATTGTGGGAGTTTGATTTAATATTGTTTCTGACTCATTGTTTTTGCTCTATCAAGATGACTGCAGTAAATTGAAGACTAATGAGAAATTTTTCTGTTTACAAGTTTAACGGAAACACCATACTTTCTGTATGCACACCAATAATACAAATCAGTCCATATCCTGTATCACAAATGTTACATAACTAAAGTTTTAAGTAACATGTGTTTCGAAGTAAGACGGGTAACGTTAATAATACGACAAAAATATTGTAATATTAATATCACTGAGTTAAGTATTGCGAAATACTGTAGGTATTTTTGATGACATGGTTCAAATGTTCAAATGTCTGTAGAGCTTATGGGACTTAACTACGGGGTCATCAGCCCCTAAACTTACAAACACTTATGAACTAGCTTATACTAAAGACGGCACAAACATCCATGCCCGAGGGGGCAATTCGAACCGCGGACGAGGAATGGCCTCGCGCTTCCTAGCATGCGTTAGGACGCTCTGCCGCGGCGATGGTATGGTTAGGAGGGCAGAAGGACTTTATAAAACTCTGGCAGGTAGTGGATTGGATCTTTCCCTCCAGCTCCGGTCACTCCCTCACTGCTCCGGCCGCTATCCCCACCACTACCGCTATCCCCGCGTTTGCCCAGCAGTTTGCGCGGCCAATCTATACTGTGTGCACTCTATGTCCCACTTCCAACCTTCCTATGACTCTCCGTGCCATTCCTCCTAGAAGTCACACTGTTGCATCTGCACACTATGCTATCTGAACACAACAATTTTTTATAATTCGTTTCATAAACATCTGATTTTAACGCCCGCTACTAACACCCATCTTCCAGGGGTTTTGAACTTTTATTAGTAATACCCGTCAATTCGGCGAGTGTGATTCCAATCTGCCTGTGTACACTTGTTCATCAATTGTTGCTCAAAACGTCACAGCTCACTGACAATTTGAACGTACCCGTCATTTTGACGAATGTTACTAAGCTAGGGTTAACTGCGGGGTCATCAGTCCCTAAACTTACAAACTTCTTATAAACGTACTTATACTAAAGACAGCACAAACATCCATGCCCAAGGGAGGATTTGAGCCCCCAATGGGGAATGGCCTCGCACATCTGAGCATAGCGCCTTCGGCCACTCCTCTGCGGGAAGTCAACACTATCATTCTGTTTTTATCACTATCTCAGTTGCCGTAATGTTGTTGTCTCCACTCCATAGAACCGACAGAGAGATGTCGAACTTTTTTAGTTCATTCTGCTGATGGCAGTTCAAAAGTTCAAACGTTTGTAAAGCTTATGGGACTTAACTGTGGGGTCACCAGTTTCTAAACTTACAAACTGCTTATGAACTAAATTACACTAAACGCGTCACAAACATCCATGCCCAACGGAGGATTCGAACCTCCGATACGGAAGGCCGCGCGATCCGCAACGTGGCGCTCCAGACCGCTCGGCTATTCCCGCGCGGCCCGATAACAGTACTTCAAAACCTAGGTATATTAACAGATCTCCTAATTAACTGTATGGTGACGAATTACAGTGTTGATATTTTTATCAATATTATTTCACAACAGCGAATTTTTCTTAGCGTCAGTGTATAAGGCATGGATGTTATACCAAATTGTGACGTATGAAAATTTGTGCCGGGCCGGGTTTCCCGCTTATATCGAGCGATCGCCTTAACCACTAGGCTACGCGAACACCAGGACAGTCCCAAACTTCCAGATGCCACACTGCCTGCACACATAACAGCGTAGTTTAATGCCTCGTTGTTTTCATTCTCCCTAGTGCGGGAATACAGACTGAGCTGCGATTGCTAAGTGATGAACGTAGTTGACTCATATGTCTGCAGTCAGTGTGGCATATGGGAGTTTGGGTTTGTCCTGGTGTTCGGGTAGCCTAGTGATTAAGGCAACCGCTCGCGATAAGCAGGATACCCGGGTTCGAGTCCCGCCCCGGCACAAATTTTCATATGTCGCAATTTTCATATGTAGTGGTGGGGGTAGCGGTCGGAGCAGTGAGGGGAGGTGACCAGTAAGGGGAAGTACCACTGCACTGCCTGCCAGAGTTTTAAAAATTCCTTCTGCCCTCCTAACCATACCACCGCCGCGGCAGAGCGGCCGAGCACATTGAGCTGCTATGCTAGGATGTGGGAGGCCATTCCCCATCGGGGGTTCGTATCCCCCCTTGGGCATGAATGTTTGTGCCATCTTTACTATAAGCTAGTTCATAAGTACTTGTAAGTTTAGACACTGTTGAACCCGTAGTTAAGTCCCATAAGCTCTACAAACATTTGAACCATACCATCAAAAATACCTTTTTCATAATACTTAGTGTTATTAATATTTCAATATTTTTGTCGTACTATTAACGTTACTTATCTTAATTCGAAACACATGTTACTTAAAGCTTTAGTTGTGTAACATTTGCGATACACGATATGGACTGATTTGTAGTGTTATTGGTGTGAATGCAGGAAGTATGGTGTTTTCGTTTAAGTTGCAAACAGAAACATTTTTCATTTGTCTTCAATTTACTGCAGTCATCTTGATAGAGCTCAAACGATGAGTCAGAAACAATACTAAATCAAAAACCCACAATACGAAACGCGTTAATAAAACCGGCGGTACTTCTGTCCCTGCATTATAAAACGTGTTTAAATTGAAAAGGAACGCTCACTTCCTCCTCTTCTACAGTACTGTAGACCAGAAAAACGTAAATGTTTCCTATAGCCTTTAGACACAATTAATACCTCAGAGTCTGCAGAACTTCTTGTCCTTATTAGTTATCTGCGTGTACCAAAATCAGACGTTCTCCTTTGCAAAGTGCTGTCTTTGCTTCATTGCTTGATCCTTATGTCCACTTATCGGGCGTAGTATGCGAACTGCGAAAGTATGTTTCATCGATATATGAGAGGTCAGTCCTCTATTTAATTTAATGTAAATAATCGACGCGTTTACTGCGTATTTCTAAACGTTCCACAGCACCTTTCTGTAAACTGTTTTTTGCACCACCAGGAAAATATTAAGATTGTTAATTGCGCGAAAAATAAAGCATGTAAGAATTACATTTAAAATAATAATAATGGACCTGAATCCAGACTTTTTAAATAGGTACCGCAATGAAGAAATACTTTCCCTGAAAGGCGTATTTTCTCTTATTACGGGAAAAATTAGCTTTATTGTGAGGCGCTGTTTGTTTTTCTCTTGGAATTTGTTCATCAAACTCCGTTCAACTTGTTCATGAAAATCATGTAAATCGAAGACCTTCTTCTCTTTAATCCGCTTTTTCCTGGAGTAGATAAACCTTAAGAACTACGGACAACAAATTTCTCTCTCTTTTTTTATTATTTTTTTTTTATTATTTATTTATATCTTATACAGTGACGCTAAGAAAAATTCGCTATTGCGAAATAACATTGATAAAGATCCCCTAATTGTTTTGACCAGTGTATGTCACCTATTTATATTGTTTTTTGTTGCTTTAATTTTGAACAATAGTGTACTTATGGAAGGTGTTCTGATAAAGCTAGCTTCCTTTAGGTTTCTTCGGTGCTTTTGTAATCCTGGTAGCGATCACTGCGTGATTTACGTGGCACCGTGACGTCAGCAGGGGACAGGCGTGAAGACGTGAGCAGGTGGTGATCCCGCAGAGGGTCGCTTAGCTGATTGCCGGCGCTGTTTGCCGGCCGTGGCCGCCGTGTCCCGGTGGATTAGCGGTGCGCCGCTACACGGCAAACACGACCTGCCGGCTGCTCGCCGCCTCCGCCCACGCCGCCTCCACTACAAAGGCCGCGCCGTTATCAAAGCACTGTGTACAAGCCGCCTTCCTAATATAGGCGCCTCTTCTTTGGCCATGCTCCCTTTCAAGTCTTGTCTACAGTACAGCGTGGCCACGCTCCTGCATGGTGTATTCGTGGTTCCACTGTTTCCACTGGGCCGGCCGCGGTAGCCGAGGGGACTGAGGCGCGCCAGTCACGGTCTGCACGGTCACTACGGTCGGGGTTTCGAATCCCCTCTCGGGCATGGATATTTGTGACGTCCTTAGTATTAGCTAGTTCATAAGTAGTTTGTAAGTTTAGGGACTGATGACCCCGTAGTTAAGTCCCATAAGCTATACAAACATTTGAACATTTTTTCACTAGTAGCAGTACAATAGTGGCACTAGGGGTGGTGGGGTGAAGGCCTAATGGGGCTAAAGCCCCCCCCCCCCTCCCGTACCTCCCAAAGATTTTTAATTTCATTATTTTTTAAACAAGTCGGCACCTCAAATATGAAATAGTACACATGTAATTAATCACAACGTAGCTATAATTTGCCAAGCGCAAGTGAACGTGACAATAGATCACCAACGCAACGTGATGTCGCCACTGTGAACGTGTGCTGCTGTTACTGTGAGCGGTTTTTTTTTTTTTTTTTTTTTTTTTTTTTTTTTTACTGCTATGCTGAATTTACGAGCCGATTCGTTCATATGCGGCAACCCGTTGCTTAGCAGGTGAGCGGCGACACCGAATGGAATCTTATGAACAACAATAGTTTCATCATTTTCTCTATTTGCAGCTCTTATTCTTGCCGTGTTTGCAGTAAAAGTTTTGGATATGAGGTCCGCCTGATATGCAAAATATTGTTTTTATTATACACCCAAAATGGTTTGAGCACTTCTGTGCCATCATTAGTGGGTTTTCCATTTATTTAATGCCGTGAAAACAAAATACATTGCTTTTACTAATGTACTATGTGTAAAGTTAGGCCTAAAATGTCGTGAGTCTTATTTTGGTTTTTACCTTCTGACCACATGACCATAGAATGTAAAAGAAGGTAGAAACCAAAATTAGACTCACCCGCATGACCACAGAAGGTAAAAGAAAGTAAGCATCAAAATTAGACTCGCGACTTTTTGGGCCTAAATTTATAAATAGTGCAATAGTACAAGAAATGTAATTTGCTTTCACAGCATAAAAAAAAAAAAAAATAATAAAAAATGGAAAACCCACTGACGATGGCGCAGAGGTGCTGAAACTAATTTTGGGTGTACAATAAAAACAGTGTTTCGCATAACAGACGGTCCTCATAATCAAAAGAACAATAGTGTATAGCTGATTGCATACACTCCATTTCCACGACACTGCTCGAGCCGCAGCGGATTAGCCGTGCGCGCTGGGGCGCCGTACTGCAGTGCGCGCGGCCAATCGCCGTCGGGCGTTCGAGTCCCCCCTTGGGCAATGGTGTTTGTGTTATCCTTAGGTTAGTCTACCTCAATGTAAGTAATTTGTAAGCTACGGACTGATGACCACGCAGGTGAATCCGATAGATTTACAAACATTTGATTTTTGAACATTGCTCCTCTTCCACGATCAAATTAATGCGAGCCTGCTCATTTTATTTCTTGTGCAGTTGTTTCCGTCCTACAATTGGTTAAAATACAAAAAGTGTAAAAATAAAATTCCGCAATCCCCTGTAAGGTGAATGGTGGAGGATATCGTGTACCAACAGTACTTATTTCCTTTTCTTTTCCATTCTAAGACAGGCTAAGGAAAAAAATTGTTAGGAACCACTTCTCGAGTACGAACATACTTCAAAACCTGCCGCCTAAGCTGATTGCACGTTGTTTGGTGTTCTCGTTATTCAACAGCAGCGCGTTTGGACCAATATTAATTGACAGTGTATGACAGTGTATGACAATTGTATGTCAGTGTTAGAAACGAGCATTGTAAGTAGTATAATGACGCCGCTCTCACCCCAGGGTACCCACAATGCATTGCGCGAGTACTGCTATTCCCACCCCTCCTCCCTCGGCCAATTGCTGGACCACAGATCAAAGGATGCTGCCACAGGATGATTGATAGGTCTTACCGGAAGGACAGGATAATTACATTTACATCCTTTTGATTCGCTACTTGTCCGACCGCTAATCAAAGGACGCCGCCATAACGCACTTAAGGATGATTGACAGGTTGCAAGCAAATGAAACCTCCCTCGGCCACACACGACGCCCCCCCCCCCCCCCCCCACCCCTCGGCGCCGCCGTCAGACAGGCTGCACCTCCGACAGGTACAGACCTGTCTACCCCTTGACATGTCTGTACTTGCTCCCTCTGCCACACACCTGGCGAAACCGCGACCCCAACCCGCTCGGCCGATTGCCGGAACGATATACAAAACAATTCTAACCAGAGCCAACTAACCAAAAGAAAAGAAATGGTCCGTTTCGGAACTCGACCGCAACCTTAGATGTATAAATGTATCTCTTCGTTTAGACGATGCAAGCAACAGCCATCGAACGGAATGTAACTTGTATGCCAACCACTCTTTCGACAATAACAGCAGCAGCAGAAGACGCCATATTGTTTATACAAAAATTCCAAATAACGAAAATCGGCAATGACATCTAGCAGAACGTCTCTAAATATACATCTGCAAGCACCGTCAACAATCGTCCAGAACGCAGAGCGCTCTCTCGGCAGGCTACATAAAAGAAACATATGCTAAGTGTTTAAAACACCTAAGTTACATCTCCAAATGATCAAAACCTTCTACGCAGACGCACCACTCTGACAAGGATAGCTCGCATTGCATTTATTTAATGGAGCTGAGCCATGCCGAAAGTTCCGAAATTTAACACTCCCTCTCTCTCTCTTTCGCGATCTCGCCCTGTTGCGTTTCCTTCTTAGAGCGAGGTATAGATGCACCTTCCGAGAATTCGGGTACTTTAATTTTACCTCTTATTTCCTTGCTACAGCAGTACACATCCCATCTAAGGAATCTCTATGTCCTGTTACAATGCAAACTACATTTGTCTGATACAGATATTCCAGCGCCCCAGAAGACATTTAAACCATATTGTACAATGGAGAGTCGGAAAAAAAAAGTGAAATAATTTACCGATTTCTGACTGTCTACAGTAAAACGTTTTGAAAGTATTGGCCTAAAAACACACTTATTCGACAATACAGCAACCACAGAACTGAAGTTACCTGCCCAATGCAACACCGATTTCCAGCTCGACCCGCCCTTTACCCACAAAATCCCTACTCCAAGTTCCTTTCTTGTGCATTCCACTAATCAGAACTAAGATTTATTATTTTAACTACAAGTAGATGTCTACCGCAAACGAAGATGCTAACCTACACACCGTAACACATTATCCTATATAGGACATGGAGTGTTTACACTTTTTTGATACAGTACAACTGAGTACATGCAACGTAATGTTCGCAAATACTTAAATCGCATCGAACGCCTGCATACTTCGATCATAACCTGCTCTCTAAGGAATGGATGGGAGTCACATACAGTACAAACAAGTTTGTCGTGTGTTCCGCTAATTTTTTGGTCAATACAACGATGCGAGACCAATACCCCCCCCCCCCCCCCCGCCTGTTTACTGTAGAAGCAAATATTTTTCCCCACACTTCTGTTTAAACCGGGCTTGCACATATGCAATAGCCTCCTTTTAAAAGCCTTTGTCTTCGCCATATAACACAGTTTTCGTTTACCCTTCTTCTTAGGACTTGTGGAATAACCTAGGCGATATCTACGTCTGTGGAGAATAAAGTCCTGGAATGCTAAACAAATATAGCTCCTTCCTCGACTCTACAAGTAATTTACAGTTGAAACTAAAAAAACATAATGTCCGAGAGAGCGGTCAATTTTCGAGTACTCTTAATACCCAAGTAATCAAATGTAAAAGCGTATATTAACCGGGAGCGACGCACAGTACAACGGCGCACTTGTCTTATCCTCGCCCGCAACCACATTGATGATGCTCGTTCCATCCGAAAGTCATGCTCGGTTAAAAAAAAAATCCCTTCGAAATCTTGTGTGTTGTCCAAAAATCCAGGAGATAGAAGCCATCTACACGAAGATGCTGCTGTAGTCTAGATGGGAGCGCCTCCATTAAAAAACATCGATTAGTTGCAGTTTATAACATATATATCCACAGGAGGTACATATTTCCCCCATGTATTCAAGAAATAGTAACTTCGTCTTATCTCCAGCGTTTGCAATATCGAACTTGCTGAATTTACTACGCATATAGATCCACACACACGCACTCCACTGGATACAACTAGCGCACTTACCAAACTGTAGGAGTTTTATAAAACACGTTGATTTTCGACGAAAGAATTATAGCCGCTACGTAACGTAATGCCGCCAGCCGTAAAGTAGACAACACTAGCATGCGATTAAACAGGCGATGCTTCGACGAAAGATCACTGCACCACCAAAGTCGGTTTTCTTTAGAGCTTTACCGTGACGTATATTTAGGGTACATAAACACTTTTTACTTAAATTCCGTCCCATCTAGCCTACAACATTCTCTGTAAGCACCAAACATTTCCAACACAGTAACAGAAGTACACCTGCAGTCGACACGAACCTACAACAACAAACGAATCTAGCCAGTCCTACTCGTTTTTTGTCCCAACTAGCATGTTGCAAGCTATGTATACGTTCGTAACAACCCAGACAGAGCTATCCTTACATCCGTCACAAGCCCAGCACCAACACTAAACCAAGTTACCACAGATGCTGTTATAACCGTATCAGTAACAGACAAGATCTCCCAGACACACAGCGTTTTCATAAAGTTTCGATCTCTTTCTCTCCCCTAATAACTACGTTGGTTGCATGACCCGTCCCTAAGATCCAACCACAACATTGTTTCTAATGCATAGTCCGGCAGACATAATTTCTGGAACGCTTTCTATCAACCAATAGACTATATACCTCGAGCATTCGCGCACAAACCACCATCGTATTCCACTCCTTCTAACAAATTATTATTCTCGATAAACATCTGTAACGCAGTGTAAAAAATAATCGATGTACATGCACAGAACAGCTAACAAGAAAATATCTACATCAAAGCCAAGTCCTTATAAGCAACAACCTGGAGGCTTCTCCGACCATCAACACCTGGTGGGAGTTGCGGCGGATGTGTGTCTTCGCTATAGCCGGGAGGTCCTCCCAGCTGTTGCGCTTCGGGACTCGCCACCATCGCGTTGTCATATGCAAGATTCGATTCTACGCACCTGTCTCTATACCACAAGTCCCGAAGTACGCATCTATAATCTCACCTATATGGATGTTATTTAGTACTTCGCCTGGAAATATCAGTCAAAACCATAATTTGGTGAACTTGCTGGCGTCTTACTAGGAGATAATCCGCTGGTTGTGGTGTGAATTTTGTGATCCGTGACCTGATTTCGCCTAAAAAGAGGATGTCGCCATCAAGAATGACAAAACAGGCATTCTACAAGTCGGAGCGTGGAATGTTCTAACTCTTAATCGCGTGGGTAAGCTAGAAAATTTGAAAAGAGAAATGGATAGGTTAAAGTTAGATATGGTAGGGATTAGTGAAGCCGCGGAAGATTAGTCGCGCCTACTGGCGCGCCGTTTTGCGGTGCGCGCGGCTGTCCGCGCTGTCTGGGCTTGGAATCCCCCCCCCCCCGGGCATGGATGTTTGTGTCGTCTTTAGTATCAGGTAGTTCTTAAGTAGTTCGTAAGTTTTAGGACTGATGACCCCGTAGTTAAATCCCATAAGCTCTTCAAACATTTGAACATTTGAAATTCTCTTTTACATACACCATATTGCTTTGTGTATGTAATGATTTTCTTATTGTAACTCAAGCGATGACATTTCAAAGCAATGGCGTACTGTAAATTGTCAAAAACGCGTCGTTCTTATGACAATGAATTATAATCAAATGTCTAATAATGCCATGTCAGCAGGTAACACCTGCCATGGATGGTACGAGAATTACGGATTACTCTCGTATCTGTTCAGCGTAGCGTAATGGGCGGTGTATTAGTTCGTGATGAACTAATATGTTAGACAGTGGTTCGAAAATTGTTGGGCGCGATGGCTCAGTGCTCTAGGTCAGATGGACGCCGACATGGTAGCTCGACGCCCTCTGTAACGAAAAAACTGAGTCATCGACAAAAGGATGAAAATAAAACAAAAAACCATCGTTTACAAAGGACCGATCAAACCGAAGAACCAATGAAAGGAGACAGAAGAAAGAGGGCTCAATGCCATCCGTAACCTAAAAAAAAAAAAAAAAAAAAAAAAAAAAAAAAAAAAAAAAAAAAATTGAGCAATATTCTCAACGAACAACCCAGAAGGAACATTAACAAACGACCGCAAAGCATCGACTACCTGTAATATTTTTTAATCAATTAACCTAGGAATCAAGTTTCTACATTTTGTAGTTTGCAAAAAATAAATGTTTGAAATCTGTTCTTTCTTTCTGAATAACCTTGTATATACATACTACCATTAGTACCCGGCGTTGCTCAGCTATTTATTTATGTGCAAGATCTGAATAAAGCTGTTCACTGGTGTTCTGCCGCGGTGGAGTAGCCGAGCGGTCTCAGGCGCCTCGCTGCGTACCGCGCGGTTGCTCGTCGTCGGGGGTTCGAGTCCTCCATAGGGCATCGGAGTGTGTTTGTCCTTAGATTAGTTTACCGTAGTTTAAGTATTTTGTAAGGTACGGACTGATGACCACGCAGTTTGGTCCGATAGATTTACAAACATTTGAACATTTTGTTCAGTTCTGTAAGTAAATCATCTTCCACCCTGCACCATGCGGAATTATATGTAGGCATGAACCATTCTCCTGTTCTGATGGTCAAGTGTGCAAAATTTCAGCAAAACCAGAATAAAACTAAAGCTTTGTATAAATTACAAAGAAACACACGAACATTTATTATTATTCGCGGTATTTAATTGAAAATAATACACAACTGGAATAAAATTTAATATACGAAGACTTTAAAAAGTACGGTTATGTCTTTCGTAAATTGGGAAAACATATGTAATATGAAATAAATTCAGGGATCAAGGAAACTCTTGAAACCGATTGTAATAGTAATTGCCTGTGGCTTTGTGGCCTGAAAAGGCACGTGTCGTTTCTGGAGACTGCTCACATCGTTTGGAGAGGTCAAGGCTAGGTTAAATCTCGGCGCGGAAAACTAATTGATCGCAGCATGTGTCCGAACCCGTGACCTTTCGCTTTCCAACCGTGCACTCTGCCGCTAGTCGAGCGCGCAAGCTGAAATCTGTGCTAGTTGATGGATACCCAGCCAACGAATATAACAATAAAACTTATATTAATTTTATTAATCGAAAGGAAAAAATCCAATCTTTTAAGTTACAACGAAAAACACATAGCCGAGAGGTCTGCAGCCTCATGTTACGGATCGCGCGGCCTCCCCCGTCGGAGGTTAGGATCCTCCCTCGGGCATGGATGTTTGTGATGTCTTTAGTATAGGTTAGTTCATAAGTAGTTTTTAAGTTTGGGGATTGATGACGCCGCAGTTAAGTCCCATAAGCTTTACTAACATATGAACATTTTGAAAGACACACACTGTGCTAAATATTATTAAGATCAGATGAGTACATTCCTTCTACTGTATACCTTGCAGGATTAGCGTTCACGGAAGAAAGCCTATTTGAGAGACGTGGCTTATTCGCAGCCTGGGAGGTAGTTCTTAAAACGAAAATTTTACTCTGCACAGAAGTGTGCGCTCATATGAGACTTCCTGACACATTAAAACTGTGCGGACTGGGTCTCAAACCCGGCACCTATGCCTTGCGCGGACAGTCGCTGCAACTACTGAGCTGCCTCATCACGACTCAAGAACCGCCCTCACTGTTTTACTTACAACAGTACCTCGTCCCCTACCCTTTACACATCTTTCATCTGATCGGAAGTTTTTTATCAACACATAGTAGGCTAAAAAATGAAAATTTCACTATACATCTAAATCATTTAATAATGAGCTTGGGACGAAATAACAGCAATAGCCCCATCCATACCTATCACATACAACCGCTCGCTTAGAGGACGTTGCTTACCCAAAGACTGGAAAGTCGCACAGGTCACTCCAATATTCAAGAAAGTCAATAGGAGTGATCGAAAAATTAGAGGCCTATATCACTGACAACGGGTTGCAGCAGGATTTTTGAACATATACTTTCCTCCAATAATTTCTCGAAGAAAATGACCTATTGATCCATAGTCAACACGGATTCAGAAAGTATCGTCGTTGTGACACACAGCAAGCTCTTTACTCATATGATGTGATGAGTGCCATCGATAAGGGATGTCAAGTAGATTCCGTATTTCTAGATTTCCGGAAGGCTTTTGATAGTGTACCTCACAAGCGTCTTAAAATCAAAATGCGTGCTTATGGAATGTCGCCACAATTCTACATCTACATCTACATGGGATACTCTGCAAATCTCATTTAAGTGCCTGGCAGAGGGTTCATCGAACCACAATTATACTATTTATCTCCCATTCCATTCTCGAATAGCGCGCCGGGAAGAAAGAACACCTGAATCTCTCTGTTCGAGCTCTGATTTCTCTTATTTTATTCTGATGATCATTTCTACCTATGTAAGTGGGAGTCAACAATATATTTTCGCATTCGGAGGAGAATGTTGGCGATTGGAGTTTCGCAAGTAGCCCACGCCGCAGCGATAAGCGCCGTTGTTGTAATGATTCCCATCCCAGATCCTGTATCATTTCCGTAACGCTGTCTCCCCTGTATCGTGACAATACGAAACGAGCTGCCCTTCTTTGGACTCTTTCGATGTCCTCCGTCAAACCCACCTGATAAGGATCCCACACTGGGCTGCAATACTTTAAAAATGGACGGACAAGCGCAGTGTATGCAGTTTCTTTAGTAGTTCTGTTGCATTTTTTAAGGGTTCTGCCAATAAAACGCAGTCTCTGGTTCGCCTTTCCCACGATATTATCTACGTGTTCTTTCCAGTTTAGGTTTGAAGTAATAGTAATTCCTAGGTATTTTGTGGAGTTTACGGCCTTCACATTTGATTGATTTATGTTGTAAACAAAGTTTAACGGATTTCTTTTCGTGCTCATATGGACGACTTCACACTTGACTTTAGAGTCAATTGCCAATTTTTCCACCATACTGATATCCTATTCAGATCGTTCTGCAGTTGATTTTGATCTTCAGATGATTTTACTAGACGGTAAATGACGGCGTCATCTGCAAACAACCTAAGATAGCTACTTAGATTTCCCCTACTTAGATTTCCCCTAAATCGTTTATGTAAATAAGGAATAGCAGAGGACCAATAACACTACCCTGTGGAACGCCCGATATCACCTCTGTTTTAGTCGATGCCTTACCATCGATTACTACGAACTGTGTCCTCTCTGACAAGAAATCCCCTATCCAATCGCAAATTTGGGGCGATATACCATAACCACGCAATTTGATTAAAAGCCGTTTGTGAGGTACGGTGTCAAAAGCTTTCTGGAAATCAAGAAATACGGAATCGATTTGCGAACCTTTGTCGATAGCACTCATCACTTCGTGTGAATAAAGAGCTAGTTGTGTTTCGCATGATCGATATTTTCTAAATCCGTGTTGACCTTGGGTCAATAGATCGTTCTGTTCGAGATAATTCATAATATTTGAATACAGGATATGTTCCAAAACCCTGCTGCAAATTGACGTCAATGAAATAGGCCTGTAGTTTAGTGGGTTACTCCTACTGCCTTTCTTGAATATAGGTGTGACCTGTGCAACTTTCCAATCTTTTGGTACAGATCCTTCTATGAGAGAGCGGTTGTATATGACTGTTAAGTAAGGAGCTATCGCTTCAGCATAATCAGATAGAAATCTAATGGGTATACAGTCCGGACCAGAAGACTTGTTCTTATTAAGTGATTTTAGTTGCTGCACTACTCCGATGATATCTACTTCTATGTTACTCATTACGGCATCTGTTCGTAATTCGAAATCTGGAATATTGGTTTCGTCTTCTTTGGTGAATGAGTTTCTAAAAGCTAAGTTTAGTAACTCTGCTTTAGTAGCTGTCATCGGCAGGGTCGCCATTACTATCACGTAGTGAAGGTATTGTTTGTGATTTGCCCCGAGTATATTTAACATATGACCAAAATCTCTTTGGGTTTTCAGTCAAATTACGAGAAAGAGTTTCGTTGTGATAAATATTGTAGGCATCTCGCATTGAAATCCTCGCTAAATTTCGAGCGTCTGAGTACGATCGCAAATCCTGGGGATTTCGTGTTCGTTTAAATTTAGTATGCCTTTTCCTTTGCTTTTGCAACAGTGTCCTGACCTGTTTTGTGTACCAAGGGGGATCGCCTCCTTATTTTATTAATTTATTAGGTATAAAACTTTCAATTACTGTCGATACCACTTCTTTGAATTTGAGCCACTGGTCTACACCTACGTTTAGTGTTAGAAACGAGTGGAAGCTGTCTTTCAAGAAGCAATGTATTTTGTTTCTATCTGCTTTCCTGAACAAATATACTTTGCGTTTATTTTTGGTAACTTTGGGACTTTCGATATTCAATTTCGCTACGACAGCTCTGTGTTCACTAATACCTGTATCCGTTTTGATGCTCGTTATGAGCTCAGGATTATTTGTTGCTAAGAGACCAAGTGTGTTTTCACATCCATTTACAATTCTAGTTGGCTCATGAACTAATTGTTCGAAGTAATTCTCAGAGAATGCGTTGAGTACAATTTCGGACGATGTTTTATGCCTACCTCCTGATTTGAAAATATAATTTCGCCAACAGATCGAGGGTAAATTAAAATCACCACCTACTATTATCGTGTGAGTCGGGTACGTTTTTGTAATTAGACTCAGGTTTTCTTTGAACCTTTCTGCTATTGTATCGTCAGAGTCGGGAGGCCGGTAAAAGGAACCGATTATTAACTTCTTACGATTTTCGGGTACAACCTCTACCCATAATAGCTCGCACGAACTATCAACTTCAACTTCGCTACATGAAATACTACTTTTGACGGCGACAAACACGCCCCCACCTATTTTGTTTAATCTATCCTTTCTGAACACCGATAGATCTTTTGAAAATACTTCTTCTGAATTTATTTCCGGCTTGAGCCAACTTTCGGTGCCTATAATTATGTGTGTTTCGGTGCTTTCTATTAACGCTTGCAGTTCTGGAACTTTCCCGACACAGCTACGACAATTTACAACTGTTATACCGATAGTTTCCGGATCTACATTTCTCCTGTGATTCACCTGAACCCTTTGAGATTGCCCATTTTCTATTTCCCCGAAGCTCTTTATCCTAAAAAACCACCCAGTCCACGCCACACAGCCCCCGCTACCCGTGATAGGATTAGTGATTTCCTGTCAGAAAGGACACAGTACGCCGCGGTGGAGTAGACGAGCGGTGTAAAGCGCCTTGCTGCGGAGCGCGCGGTTGCTTATCGTCGGAGGTTCGAGTCCTTCCTGGGGCATGTGTGTCCTTAGGTTAGTTTACCTTAAGTTTGTTTGTAAGGTACGGACTTATTACCACGCAGTTTGGTCGGATAGATTCACAAACATTTGACACAGTACGTTGAAATTGACTGTAAGTCATCGAGCAGGACAGAATCTGCAATACCCCAGGGAATTGTTATACGGCCCCTAATGTTCCTTATTTTTATAAAAGATTTGGAGAGAATCTGAGTAGCTCTCTTAGGTTGTTTGCGGATGATGCTGTCACTTATCGATTAGTAAAGTCACCAGAAGATAAAAAGCAACTGCAATATGATTTAGATATCTACATGATGCGAATATTGGCAATTGACCTTTAATAATGAGAAGTGTAAAGTCATCAATATGACCACTAAAAGAAATCCGTTAAATTTCAGTTAAATGATAAATCAGTCATACCTAGAGGCCGTAAATTCAACTAAATTCCTAGGAATAACAATTACGAACAACTTAAATTGGAAAGAACACATAGAAAATATTGTAGGGAAGGCGAACCAATATTTCGTTGGCAGAACACTTAGAAGATGCAACACTTCTACTAAAGGAACTGCCTACAGTACACTCGTGCGTCCTATTTTGGAGTATTATTGGGTCTGATTTAGAGAAAGTTCAGGGAAGGGTAAGTTTTGTACTATCGCGATATAGGGGAGAGACGTCACTGAAATTTTGCACGAGTTGGGGGGGGGGGGGGGGAATCATTAAAGGAAATGTGTTATGTGATGCGACGAGATCTATTTCCGAAATTTCTTTCACCAACTTCCTCTTCAGAATTCGAATATATTTTGTTAGAACCCACCTACAAAGAGAGAGATGATCGTGAAAAATAAAATAAGAGAAATTAGATCGAAAAAGGAAAGATTTACGTGTTCCTTTTTTGGAGAATGGGACTGTAAAGAAATATCATAAAAGTGGTTCGGTGAACCCTCTGCCATGCACTTCAATTTGATTTGCAGAGTATTCATGAAGATGTAGAAGTAGAATTTACAAGAAATTCGTGCAGGCAGTGGTGAAAATGGAATTATTCAAAAACATTATCACCATGTGTCAACAAAGATTAGAGCACGCAAAAATTTTCGACATCGTGCATATTATGCGATACTAGCGCAGCTTACTCTGGCGTTCATGGAGAAATATTTCTTTCCGCACGCTTGACATCCTCAGGATCCGAATATTCTTCTTATCTGAGGAGGGGGATGGGGGGGGGGGGTGAGGAGGCGGGCAGAGTCGGCCATTTATTAGCGGGTGACAATGGCGGCTCCTTCTCCTCAGTTTCCTTTTTACAGCTGAGAAGAGCCGCCTCAGATAGGAGCGCCGACTTTGATTTATGAGTCGGAGGAGTGCAGCGCGCCATCTGCACGCTTTCTCTCTGTGTGAGGATCATTAACGGCGCAGGTTTTCCAGAAACTGCGAGGAGGGCGTCAGCAGAAGAAAGGAAACAGCCTGCGAGCACACCACTGCTCCTAGCGCGTAAGGCCGCTTGTTGCGTCATGCTAATACCTGTTAACTGTCTTTTAAGGACGTAGTAGTTGTTATTGTTATTTTATCACAGTGGCCATATGGCTGTTATTTTCTGTTTTCATGGCATTAGTGCGCCTCGGTTGCACAGTGGTAGAGTGCCCGACTACAAATCCAAAGGTCGCGGGTTAGATCCCCGTCAGGTCCTAGGATTTTTATCTGCCACTTTCCACTTCTTTCACCTCTCGCAGTATTGCTGATGTGAAAAATACCGAGTAGCGCCGTGTTTCGGAACCCAAGATAAACTGGCTGGGTAAGTCATTTCGAAGGTCGGAGGAAGGGAACGGCATACCACCTCCAAACAGGACCATGCTTAGTAAAGCACTGTGTTGTTCAAACCAATCTTCCGATTGTTGATTGTTTTACCTTATCGTTTATATCTGCTGTGCATTAGAGAGTATCCCCAAATCGTTTATTACTTCCTTGCTGTACTTGGACTCGCGTTGCTGTGTGGCTTGCTGCAGATTAAATGGAAAAGAAACAAAAGGGAAAGCACATATTTGTAATCTGTGTACTTTCATAATGGTTTGTGAACGGGAATTTGATGCATCTTGCTCCCGGCTCATCCCTCTTTCTCACCCCTTTCCTCTGCCCCATTCCTCGTTGCTCTATCTTCGTCAATATCCTCAAATGTTCAAATGTTTGTTAAGCTTATGTTACCGTAATTATGTAAATATATGGAGTAATTTTAAGTGGTGAAAACAATTATTTTCTCGTAACACAGTAAAAAATCACACTATACTAAAAACGGCTGCATAACACTTTGAATATGTGTGATCACTGGAAATGCCTGCATTGTGTGTGACGTAACACTTGACCGTGCCGGCCGCGGTGGCCGAGGGGACTGAGGCGCTCCAGTCACGGTCTGCACGGCCACTACGGTCGGGGGTTCGAACCCCCCCTCGGGCATGGATATTTGTGCCGTTCAGGTTTGTAAGTTTAGGGACTGATGACCCCGTAGTTAAGTCCCATAAGACTTAAAAACATTTTAACATTTTTGAACACTTGACCGTAAGTCCACTGAACGTAAAGAAGGTCTATTAGGTGACAACATTTTTCGCTACAAGCACTCCGAATTAAGTGCTGTAGATGTCTTAAATCTAACACTTTCTGATATTATGTGACAACAGACGGCAAGCTACGATTTCAGACTATGAGATGTAAAAAGAGTAATATTCTTAACAAAATAGTTTGTTTACAGTTGCTTCATAAAGACTGCGGGTCGGACCTTTTTCCTTGCAATATTTTTGTGCAGAAACGAAAAGTTCACCAACGGACGAACTTCAGCAGCACATGTAATTCTGCTTAATTTCAATACAAATACTTTTGTGATGGTACAAAAAGGTAGCAGTAATCACTGTGTACTTGGCGCTCCGTTCCCTCCCATTCCATCTTTCCGGGCTGCTCTCGTGCTCCTCCCAAAAGGAGAGAGAGAGATGACAAGGCATGTGTCAGCAGGGCAAACAACAAAGTGAGTGCATGGAAACAACTAAGTCGCGGTGGAGTAGCCGAGCGGTCTAAAGCACGTCGCTGCAGAGCGTGCGGTTGCTCGCCGTGGAGGTTCGAGTCCTCCCTGTGTTTGTCCGTAGGTTAGTTTACCTAGGTTTAAGTAGTTTGTAAGCTACGGACTGATGACCACGCAGTTTGGTCCGATAGATTTAGAGACATTTGAACATTTTTTTGGAAACAACTAAGATTAGCTAACGCCTAGCCCCTACCACTCAGCTCACGAAAACGTCAATCACAATGTAGTTTCCAACGGAGTACAATGACGCAGTACGACTAATGCCGAGCCACAAGTAATATACTAACTCCGCGGCGACTTACTGCATGCCGGCCGCGGTGGCCGAGCGGTCTGCGGCGTGCTAGTCACGGTCTGCACGGCCGCTGCGGTCGGTGGTTCGAATCCCCTGTCGAGCATGGATATTTTTGCCGTCCTTAGTATTAAGTAGTTCATAAGTAGTTTGTAAGTTTAGGGATTGATGAGCCCCTAGTTAAGTCCCATAAGCTCTACAAACATTTGCACTTACTGTACGTTAAAGGCACTTTTGACATCACCGCAGGCCTAGCGGACTCGCCGACAAGCAGCTGCCCCATGCGCTTCGGCTCGGACGTGACGTGACTTGTTGAGTTACAAGTAGAGATCTGCATTTCGATGAAAACGACCGCTCGAGCATATCCCGTTTGGTGCCGCTGCTCGACGGCTGGGGTAGGCGCACGCTGCGAGACGGCTGTGGCCGCCCTCCGCCTCCCGTTACCGGCGCAAGTGTCGAGCACTGCCGGGCGCTCGAGCGCACTCATAGTCTCGGCCGGTGACAGCGCAACCGCGGCGCGCTCAACAGTGCGGAATTACATTAGAAACCGACCTGGCTTTGAGCAGCGCAAACAGCGTTGTGGATCAACGAACTACATGTCGTAAAGGCTCTATTCATGAAACAAAAAGAAGTATTGTGGAGAGAATTAGGAGCGGCTCGTTAGTCCTGAAGAAGAAAGACATGTCGGAAGAGGAGTCGAAAAGTGACGCTTGGAAATCTTTGCACTTGTAGTGGATACTGTCACACAGGCTTCTGCTGGTTTCGTGCAATGTACCACATGCGATACTATACTTTCGTACCAGTCAAGCACAACAGGTATGATACGGCACTGCAAAAGTAAATGCGGAGCAGAGTTGCACCGACCACTTGCAGTACCAGGTAGCATAAAGAAAGTTCTTGTTGATAGGTTGGTCGATATGGGCGGAATAGATTTGCTACCATTAAATACTTGTAGTAAGATTGGCTTCAAGAATTATTCGCATGAGCTCATCAATGTTCGCGCCACGTATGGCAAAGTCAATATAGAACATGTTCTTCCGCACCCTACCACTGTATCGCGGCATATTAAAGAAAAGGCCGACAAAATACGGGTGACAATGGTGCCCAAGCTAATTTGTGCTTTAAAAAACAAAATTCAAATGTTTGTTAAGCTTATGGGACTTAACTACGGGGTTATCAGTCCCTAAACTTACAAACTACTTATCAACTAGCTTATACTAAGGACGGCACAAATATCCATGCCGGCCGCGGTGGCCGAGGAGACTGAGGCGCTCCAGTCACGGTTTGCACGGCCACTACGGTCGGGGGTTCGAATCCCCCCTCGGGCATGGACATTTGTGCCGTCCTAGTTCGTAAGTAGTTTGTAAGTTTAGGGACTGATGATCCCGTAGTTAAGTCCCATAAACTATACAAACATTTGAACATTTTTTGAAATATCCATGCCCGAGGGGGGGTTCGAACCCCCGACCGTACTGGCCGTGCAGATCGTGACTGGAGCGCCTCAGCCCCCTCGGCCACCGCGGCCGGCTCACTTTGGCACAGAGAGGGGTGAACTATGCTGCCACAAAAGTCTTCGGTCACCTACCAAACAGCATCAAAACCTGACAGATAGCTAACTAGCATCATTATTAAAAGAATAACTGAATGAGAACTCCTTATATTCAATGGATGAATTTCTAGATATAAATTAGTAAACTAGAAATAAAAAATAATAATAAAAAGAAAAAGAATAATAATACAAAATATATTTGTGTCATATAAAATTTTATGTAATGTAATATCTTGTACAGACGCCTTTTATTACACTGACAAGTTACACATCATTACGAAGTGTCGTATTTATGATCTATGGAAGAAGTATTAATGTAACCAGTCTGACGAAGTGCAGCTCGCTGGCGCTGAGTGCGCCTGTTACTGGCGACCGGCCGAGCGTTCGGCGCGCTCGGCCGAGCGCTGGCGATCGGTTGCCCGCAACCAGTTAAAGAGGACGCTCGGCCGTGTACTCCCGAGAGCCAGAGGGGCAAGCGAGACTCGCCGGTAAAAATCGGACGTAATGCAGACCTCTAGTTACAAGCCTTTACACATTACTTATGAAGTATTTTACATTATTTATGCACGGTACCCGCAAATGACGGAGTGTGCTTCTGCAATTCAACTTTCAACTGTCGCAACCCATATAATACGTGAAATTTATGCGCACTGGACCATCTTTCTGCAGTTTTGCTAAGGTTTTCCACATGGAGTTATAACTGCACTAGTCGACCTGGCAACGCTTCGCAATTGCTAATATGTATGTACTCTTGCTTTGAACGTCAGATGTGCAAAAGTTTATCGCAATCGTAGGAATGATATTGATATCCCAAAGTAAAGAGCTCCTTCAGTTTTCCACAAATTTTCCTATTTTCTGGCCAACTATTCCAAACTTTTACTTCACTCAAACCTACATATTGCTTTGAACGTCGAATGTGCAGAATTTTATCGCAATGAGATGAATGGTATTGATATTTCAAAATAAAATCTATTTTTATTTTTTATGAATTTTCCAATTTTCCGGGAAACGTTTCCAAATTTTTATTTCATAAAAACGTTACTCTTGTTTTGAACGCCAAATTTGAATATGCAAAATTTTATCGCAATCAGACGAATGATATTGATATCCCATTGAAAAAAGCTATTTCAGTGTTTCGAGAATTTTCAGATTTTCCGGGTAACTTTCGTAAATTTTAGTTCATAAGAACGTTCATCTTTCGTTGAATGTCAAATGATCAAAATTTTATTGCAATAGGATGAACGATTCTCAACTTAACTTTATTTCATACAAACTTTGTCCTGTCAAGCCGTACTCAACTGATGCTCTTACAACCGTATGACAACTGATTTTCATTCATAGAAAAAAAAAATCGCTTTCGGTTTTCCCTAAATTTTCCTACTTTCCGGGCGACTTTTCAAAATTTTTATTTGATTCAAACCTTCTGCTTGCTTTCAACGCAAAATGTTATCGCGACTGGACGTGCGGTATTGATTGGACGTACTAAACGTCGGTCATCGTAAGAATAAAGCTGACGTAAAGAAAACCGAGAGCGATGAGTGGTTGCCTTATGTACACTGGTGTTGTTCAGCTCTTGGAAGTAGGTCGCACTTATGCCTTAGCTTCCTTAATCTATGTTACTTTAAAGGATATTTTGAGATATTCTGATCAGTTCACAGCCATAAAACTTGGTATTATAGTTTGGTTACGTAATTTATAATAAAAAATCGTGTACAATCGTAGCTTCTGCTGCTACGGTTGTCGCGGTTTCAATACGTGTCGTTAAAATGGTGAAGCTGCTGCCAACTCTGTAGTCAAAAAAGCACGTGAAACACAGTTAAAAAGTGCATCGTCGATTCTATTATTGATCGCCTCGTTATCTGTGTAGCTGATTTGAGTTCCAGTACTGTGGTATATTCTTCGTATTCGGATTGGATAATGGAAGACGTTAAAGAGATTACCAGCCGAGAGTTAGTAATACTTTCACTGGCTTTAACTGTACGGTAAAATCCATTGAATCCGCTTTTACGTCACACATAGCTCGTTCAGAAAAATAAGCCTGTGTTAATAATTTTCATCGCTCTTGAATAATGATATGAAACTTCCTCGCAGATTAAATTTGTGTGCCGGGATTCGAACCTGGGACCTTTGCCTTTCACGGACAGGCGCTTTACCGTTTGAACTATCCATTCAGGGTCCGTCCTCAACTTCATTTTTGCCTGTACCTCGACTTCTACTTTTCGAATTTCACAGACGTTCTCCTGCGAATCTTACAGAACTAGGACTCCTGGAAGAAACGATGTGGTGAAGACATGGCTTAGCCACAGCCTAATGAATGTTTCCAGATCCCGATCCCAGGTTCCGGCACACAATTTTAATCTGCCAGGAAGTTCTTCATCACTCTTGTTTGTTGTTAGTTGCGAAGGAGAACATATTACTTTTTTCGTCTTATTCCTGAAGAAGCGTTTTGCTAGAGTTTTGCAGTACATTGTTATATATATTCTGTTTAAAAACTATGTAACATTCTCGGCTTTGTTGTCCCTCTGCTCATGTCTTTCTATAATTTAAGTGTAATTCACGTTGCTGCAGTTTATTAGGACAAGCTGGCTTGCCAGTTCTTTTTTCTTTTCAAGTTAAATGCGCTTGTAAAGCTGTTGCCCCAAATTAGAGTTTATCCCCAAGGTGGCTCACGGTTCTTTCGTGAGTACGTGCGTGGCGAGCACGGGGCCCCGAGCTAATGCAGTATGTCTTCCTTCTTTCCTCCCCGGACTGCATTTCCTTTTCCTTCCCCTCTTTTCCTGTCCTCACTCCTTTCCCTCCGCCCGGGGGACCGATAACCTTAGCAGTTTGGTCCCCCTACCCCAGAGCTTTCCAAACTAGGTATCACGACACCCTGGAGTGTCGCGTAGTAGTATCAAGGGTGTCGCGAAACTAACGAATTTAGACTCTAAACAAAAACAAAAAAACTTGTCATAAAATAACACAAAATACCCTTCTCTTCATACTGCCCTGAAGACTCGCCTGCAGCTAATCATCCTTCTCTTCATTCAGTGCACATCAGATCACGTATTAAAGGAATGATCGGTGCACATTAATTGCGTGCTCACCCGCTAGGCGGCAGCTCTGCTTCAGCCGCAGTGGACAGGATTCGTTCAAGCAGCTGTCAGTTGCCAGATTGCAGTAAACTGCGCATGCGCAGAGCTGCTGCTGATAATCGATAACAGCTCTTCCCATGCTCAGTTTTTGGAACTAGCAGCTGCTTGAACTTACTTTCACTATAGTCTGCTTTCCTTCTCAAAAAGCTACACCTGAGCGTTTTTAATGGATTTATCAAAGCCACGTCACCTTCGCCAGCGTTT
Organism: Locusta migratoria; assembly: GCA_026315105.1. Classification (NCBI taxonomy): domain Eukaryota; kingdom Metazoa; phylum Arthropoda; class Insecta; order Orthoptera; family Acrididae; genus Locusta; species Locusta migratoria. Next base: position 734,379,722 of record CM048744.1, on the reverse strand, counting down.
CTTACAATTAAATGTCAATCAATGACACAGTGGCTGTAAAAGCAGACACAGTTGTCCACTGACTAAAGCTATTCAGTAGCGATGTTTAGTGTGGAGTATGGCCGGGTGATTAATGGAGAGTAGTATTTTAAATGCAGTGCTCGTTAGTTCGAACCCTGGTATGCGTTAATATTTTCTCTCTCCATTTCCTGTATGTAACAGATTCTGGGACCAGAAATGACTTTCATATTCTTACTTGTCACAAATATTTATCCATTTTTTTCCGAAGATGTCGGGACTTCCGAGGTCGTGGTGAAGCAACAACCTAACAATAGAACTTAAACAATAATTCATCACTTGTCATAAATACATCCTCTTTATTTCTGAAAATAATGTAATTAGATTGAACAGAAACGGAACAGCCACTGTGCTGCCTAAATCAGAAATCCGAGCAGCTAATTTCCAGATAACGTTATCAATCGATCCTTCAAAACCGTATCTGAATCTGACATGTACACACGACAGCGAAAAACGGTTTCCGAAATTCAGTTTTCGTGTTTCGGAAGTTGCGTTGCATGTAGAAGAAGCAAGTATTACTGTGTGAGTTAGGCATTGTTGTCTGCGGTGTTACTCTGTTGTACATCTCCGTAGTTCCTAATGTTTCGTTTTCTTGCGATGAGTACGTAATTGCTGCAGTCAAGATCAACATTAAACATGTCAATGCATACGAGGATTTCAGTTTCGTTTACGAACTACATTTAAGCGAATCTTTATTTCCGTGCCCCCCTCCACTCTAGAACCATCTAAATTCTACCATATGTATTTATATTAGTGAAAAGGTGTCGCGCAAAACTTTAAGCTATAAAAGGGTGACACGATGAGGAAAAGTTTGGAAAGCACTGCCCTACCCAACCTATCTACCAACCAATTAACGTTCAGTCGATGTACGCGTTCCGTACAATATTAAACACGTCCTTGTTATTATACTTGAAAGTACTCAAGGCAGCTTGGCTTCCACTCCACGTAAAATCAATGAAATTGTAGCTGATGCGGAAGAATACATAATGTGTAGATCAGGTTTATTCTTATGGTGGCTGGAGTACAACTAAAATATCAGCCTAGCACCAGAACCCCAAACTAACCACTGTCTACCCACCCTTTCAAACTTATTTATTACAATAGGGGAGACTAGTACACAGTGAAACACGGTACACAGTGAAACATTCCATCTCAATTGTTTTCAGTATTTTTTTCTACTTGTTGGTTTCCTTGCATGTTTATTATGATAAGATACATCTTTGACTGTAATGGTGGACAGTTTGGTTGATTATTCTTGTTTCTATACGTTATTATTGGTTTTCGTAGAAGTTACAGTTAACGTCTCTTTGTAAGTTTAGTATGTTCGATATAACATACAGCTAAAAGAAATTTTATGTTTTGTGATAAGATACACATCTTTAGCTATATACTGACCAGTTTTAAATGTGGTAGATACGTAGATTAAGAGTTGTGACTAACTTTTTAGTTTATGGTGACTTTGGTACACAGCGAAACAGGACCATTGGCCTCAGATGCATCTGTGACTCCTCCTAACACCAGAGCGAATAGTTATTGAAGAAAATACTTTGAGGAAAAGGACAGAGCTGGAAGAAATGGAGAAAAGAAATATGAAGAGAGTCAACAATCAAAAAAAAAAAAAAAAAAAGTGGTGTGTAAGTAAAACAGTTTCAAGTGAGAGTGATGAAGAAACTGAGAAAGATGAAGGCCATCGGTTGTTGTTCTTCACGGGTTTGCGGCTGGATTATGTCGATCTGCTGATACTCTTCACTTCCCAGAGGGCGTTCTTCCACTTCTTGCACATGCGCACTGGCCTGTTCCCGCGTATAAAGGAGCCGCCGTAACTGATGTGTCCTCCAACCTTTCCGCCTGGTAGCAGGCATCGCCGTTACGATTGTCTCCGTAACTCTGCTGTGCTTCCAGGTCTGCCGCCGTCCCTGCTGCCCGTCGCCGTCGCCGACGCCGTCGCCGTTCCAGTGCAAGGAGGACCTGCTGCTCGCCGCTGCCGCTGTCGCCGTCGCCGCCCAGCCCTGCCTGGAGGCGCCGCCGCCAGGAGGCCCTGCCGGACCTGCTCGCCGCCCCGCTGCCCCGCTGCTCCAGTCCAGCCCGGGGATCGTCTCGCCGCCGCCGCCGCCGCCCGGAGGTTCTGCCCCGGGGGTCCCGCTGACCGCCGGACCGGTTCGCCGCCCCGGCGCCGTCGCTACGGAGCCGCCCCGATCCTCTCGGGTCGGTGCTCGCCGTCTACCCGCCGCCGCTGCCGCCGCCGGCGTCGTCTCTGCCGCCGCCGCCCTCCAGCCAGCTGCCGGCGGTCTCCCGCCGCTCCACCGCGGCCCGAGGCTTCCGCCAGTTCCAGCCGGCCACCTGCAGTGGTCGCCAGCTTTACCTTGAACTTTCCACCTTTTCTTTCTCTTCGACTTCTTTCCCTCTTTGTCCTTAGCAATGTCCAACACCCCTATCACCGTCACCACCGCCATTTTATATACCACCCCCACCACAGCCCCCACCGTCACGACTTGGAGCTCCACGCACGCCCGCCCTTCCCACGACATCCCCCTCTCCGTGCTCCTCTCCACCTCAGCCGCCTCCCACGTCTCTGCTCCACCCCCAGCCACCGTGTATCTTCCCCTCACCTCCCCTGCAGACTTCCCCCCCCCATCTCACCAGCACGGATCACCCATCGCCGGGCCACCGTGGCCGACACCCCGCAGTCGCCGCCTTTTACCACCGCACCGCAACAGGGCCCCCGTTCCGTCTTTCTCCTCCTCCTCCACTGGCGCCCGTAAAAAGACCACCAAACGTGGAAGCACGGATCCCGTCCCTTCCGCCTCCAAGAAGGCTCCTCCTCCCCCTCCTCCTCCACCTCCACCTCCACAGCCTGCCGACATCATGGACGCTGCACCCGTCCCCACCCAACCGGATCTGTACACCTACCTCCTCTCCCGTCCCGATCCCCGCTTCCTCGACAATCGTACCCTCTCTCTAGAACTCCGAAAGTGCTTCCCTGCCGCCCCTATCGCCCAACTCATCCCCCATAGGGACTCTGTCCTAATCAAATCTCCCAGCCCTACTTTCCGTACCGACATGCTTCAGCGCCTCCCTGCCATCCACCTCGGCCCCCACGCGACCCGCACCCCGTACTATACCTCCTCCTCCCCCCGTCAACCTCTCCCTCCCCGCCGTCCGCCCACCCTCACTACCGTGATAACCAAACTTAGTCCGGTTATCACGGAGGAGGAGGTGTTGGGCCAACTCAACGCCCACCCAGACATCTCCGTTCGCTCTACCAAGCGAATCCATAACGCCACCAGACCCACCTACCTGATGCGGATTTTCACTGAATCTGCATCCTCCATCGACCGCCTCCTCCTCGAGGGGGCCCTTATCTATGACCGCCGCCACAAGGTAGAACCCTCCCGCTCCCCACCCCAATCCTACCGCTGTGCCAGGTGTCTCGTTTACAACGACCACCTGACACAGGACTGCTGCAACCCACCCACCTGTCCCCACTGCAAGTCCAATCACCTCCACAAACACTGTCCCAACCTCGCCTCCCCTCCTGTCTGCAACACCTGTGGTGGCCCCCATCCCACCTACTCCTATAAATGCAAATCCGTCCCCGCCCCCACCACTCCCGAACTTACCGTCCCTGTTCGTCCTGTTGATCCCCCTCTCCATCCCAACAACTCCCTCTGCCCCCCTCCAACCGTAGAGGACGTCATCCGATTTGTCACGACCGTCCTCCAGAACATCCATCCCTTCCAACGTCCCCATACCCTCCAGCATATCGCCCTTGCCGCCCGTTCCGTTTTTCACCTCGAAACCTTCGCCACCCTCTCCCATGTACATTCCCACTTCACCTTCTCCCGGCAAGTTACCCTAGTCTAGACACACCGTACCCTCTTTTCCCGTCGCCCCCTCTCCCTCCTCTCACCCCTCCCTTTCGGCCCCTATAGCAAGCCCTTCCTATACCTTCCTCTATCATAATGTCCGCTCTCTTCCTGTCAATAAACACCCCTTTATGCACACCCTTTCCCACCACCGCGTGGATGCCTTCCTCCTGAACGAGACCTTCCTCCAACCCCGCCGTCCCATCAGCACCGCTCCCTACGTCCTCCACCGTACCGATGGCCCCCCACCCCTCGCCCGAGACGGAGTGGCGATCGGCCACCTCCGCCACCACCCCGTCCAGCTCCAACCTCTCCTTACACCGAACACCTGAACACCGAACACCTGATCCTCAGCCTCTTCCTCCCATCCCTTACTGTCACCCTCGCTACCATCTATATCCGCAGCACTGCTCCCCTCCCCTATGCCTTCCTCTCCCACATAGACCGCTCCTTCACGACCTATGTGATTGCTGCCGACCTTAACCTTTCTTCCCGTCCGCCCGCTGAACTCCGGCGGTGGCGTCAGTTCGTCACCACCTCGCTCTGGGGCGACGTCCTTCCTCTTCCCCGCCCAACCCGCCCCGAAAGCAACACCACTCCCGACGTCGTCCTGGCGTCTCCCAACCTCCTAGGGCGCATCATGGCAGATGTCCTCGACCTTATAGGCAGTGACCACGCCCCTGCCCCACTTACCTTTGACCACCGCCCCCGCCCTGCCCGTGCTCCCCGTCCTATGCCCCCTCCCAAACTCGTTCATGATGATTCCCGTGCCGACTGGGATACCTACCGTCGCTCCATTGACACCTCGGTCGCAAGCCACCCACTTCCCCTCCGCACTCCCGCCGATATTGATCATGGCTCCTCCTTCCTCCAGCAGACCGTTGCTGACGCGGTCGATGCCCACATCCCCACCCGGGCGATTTATCCTCACCGTCCTACCCTTCCTCCACAGGCCGTCGTTTTCCTTCGCGAATCCCGTCGTCTCTACCGCTCCTTCCTCCGGACCCGTTACCGGAACACACTCCAACGCCATCGGCAAATCCAACGCCACATCCGAAACCTCTTGTCCGTGAAAAAACGCCGGGTCTGGCGCCAGACATGCACCCGCCTCAATTCCACGCTCCCTGTCAACTCCTCCAAGTACTGGCATGCCTTCCGCCGCCTTACTGGCGGTCATTCCTCCCCCCACTACCCGCTTCTCCATGATGACCGTCCTTTTCCTGACAACGCCAGTAAGGCAGAACACTTTGGCTCCTACCTCTCCGAAGTCTTCTCCATTCCTGATGATCCTCTCTTTGACTATTCTCTCATCTCGGACGTCCATGAACGAACCGATACCTCCACTCCTCCGCTCGCCCCCGGCTTCCAGTACTTGGACCACATTCCCCCCTCAGAACTGAACACACCCATTACCGCCCGTGACATCATTGACACTCTTCGGACTAAACGCAACACCGCCCCTGGTCACGACCGGCTGACCTACCGTCACCTCCGAGCCTGCCCCCCCTCCTTCCACGAAGCTCTTGCTACCTTATATAATGTCATCCTTTTCACCGGCTTTTACCCCGACCTGTGGAAGACCTCCCATATTCTCATGTTCCTAAAACCTGATAAGCCCCTCATCTTACCGTCCCATCAGTCTTACCTCCGTGTTCAGCAAGGTCCTGGAAACTATCCTCTCCCGTCGTATCCATCAGCACCTCCATCGCCACCAGTTTCTCCCCCTTTCCCAATGTGGCTTCCGACCCTCCTTCTCTGCCGATGACCAGCTCCTTCGCCTTACTCATCTCCTTTCTGTCCAACTCAACTCCCGTCGCTCCGCAATTTTTGTCTCCCTTGATATCCGAAAAGCCTACGACCGTGTATGGCATTCCGGTCTCCTCTTCAAGCTCCAGTTCTACGCCCTTTCTATTAATTACGTCCGCCTCATTGCTTGCTTTCTCACCTGCCGCCCCTCCTATGTCACTGTCTGCTACTCCGACTCCCGTTCGTTCTACCCCTCTGCCGGGGTGCCCCAAGGCTTCGTCCTCTCTCCTCTCCTTTATCTCATCTACTCCGCCGACATGCCCCAATCCGAGCCTCCCGTTTACCTTCTCCAATATGCTGACGACACCGCCTTCCTAGCCCTCGTCCCCTCCCTTGCCCGCTCCCAGTTTTTGCTCCAGTCCCACCTCACCGAGTTCGCCTCATGGTGCAACCGGTGGCTCCTCTCCGTCAATCCTGACAAATCCCAGGCAATTATCATAGGTCGTACCACGCGCTCCTTCCGTCTCCATGATTTCTACCTCACCCTCCACAACCGCCCTATCCGCCACACCCCCACCCTGAAGTACCTTGGCCTAACCCTCGACCGTACCCTCTCCTGGACCCCCCACCTCCGCACTGTCCGACAGAAAGCCCTCTCCCGCCTTAACCTCCTCAAACTCCTCACCGGCCGGACGTGGGGTCTCAGCCCCTCCACCATTCTCTACACCTACCGGTCCCTCATGCGTCCTGTCCTTTGCAGCTTCCATCCTGCCTGGATCTCCGCTCCCACATCCTACTATAAAACCCTCCAAGTCCTCGAGCGCCACGCCCTCCGCCTCGCCTACCGCATCCGGCTCCCGTCCCCCACGCGGATCCTGTATGACCTGATCCCGTTTCCCCACCTCCTCGAATATCTCCAGCGTATCCGTATCCTCTATACCACCCGTAAAATAGACTCCCTCAACCCCCTGGTCCACCCCATCCTTACCAACCCTGGGCCTCTGCCACGCCTCTACCGCGTTATACCCCCTTCCCTTCATCTCCACACCCTCCATGTACTCTCCCAGGGTAATTTCCGCCGCCTCCCCCTTCCTGATGACGTCCTCCGTTCCGACATCTACCCGACCTACCAGCTCTGGTCCCCCCTCCCCTTCCGCTCCCCCGCTTGGCTACCCCCCTCCCTGCCCTGGAGTCCCTACGGCTCTTCCCTGCCGCCCCCCTTTTCTTCACCGCCGTTTTTTTTCTTCTCCCCTCTCCCCCACGCTTTGCTCCGCCCCCTTTTTATCGGGGTCCTGGACCGACAGTTTTACAAGTGCTATGTCAAGTGTTGTGTATTGTGCTACAGTGAAGTGTGTGTTTTTTTTAACTGCGTCCACCGCAACCAGACAAGCGTCGCACCGTGTATTTTACTTAGTGTCTCCGTGTACTCGCCGTCCTGTGTTCTTGTCGTCCAACATGTGCTTTTTAAGTCACCGTGGCTCCTCGTTTTTAACTGACTACATCCGGTTTTTGTTCACCTGTCAACTGTTTGTACCTCCAATTGTCGCCATGGATGTGTCATTGTTCCTCCGTTGATTTTTCGCCTGTCATGTATTTTAAATTTCATCTCATCAATGTATTTTATTCTCTCGGCTGAAGAGCAGCCTCTGGAGCTGCTGCCAGCCTACTGGTGTAATCGCTGGTTTGGAAATACAATAAAGAAAAAAAAATGATGTATCCTTCCGGCGTGATTCTGCACCAGTCATACCTGAAGATGGCGGCCAGGTGGACCGCCGAAATATCGTATCAGCAGATCTACATAATCCGGCCGCAAATCCGTGAAGTACAACAACCATTATTACGCCGGGAAAATCTACGGAATTACATGAAGGCCATCCATTGAAACAGAGATAAGTGTATCATTACGTCTTCTTAACTTTAACTAAATTTTGGTGAAATTCCAAAACAAAGTATATTTTGTTGCTAAAGTCTTGAAGTTAGTAGTTGGTGGTACTGTGTATGAAGTTTCATACCTTCGGAAAAGCAAAAAAACGTTATTGGTTTTGTATTCCCAGTTGCAGAAGACATAGCACGTGTTTCACATAAGTTTAGTTAGTGTATGTTAATGTTTGTACCTGTATTTAACAAAGATTTATGTTTTATAAGTCACTCAGCAAGTAATAAATATAAAAAATGGCAGCTGTTTCACTGTGCACTATCCACGGTACACAGTGAAACATTTGCGGAGGTTGTTTAAAATTGTTATTTTGCTTATGTTCAAATGTTTGTAAATCTATCGGACCGAACTGCATGGTTATTAGTCCGTAGCTTGCAAACTACTTAAACCTAGGTAAACTAACCAACGGACAAACACACACACCCACGGCGAGCAACCACGCACTCCGCAGTGAGATGCTTTAGACCGCTCGGCTACTCCACCGTGGCATTTTATTTATGAATTAATAGGAAAATTATTATTTTTTGTTCCAAAATATTGACAAAGTATTGTTCTTTCAAGTAAATAAAGAAAATTGTATAAGGAACTCATTGTTCAATGGGACGATCTAAAATTGTTTAATAATGATTTTGCAGCCAAGATTGCACTTTTCATTTATTATGTTACCGGTTTCGGCGTGTTCGGCGCCATCTTCAGACCTGTCGTATTTTACATAACTTCACAACATTTTTAATATGTAAAAAATGTTGTGAAGTTATGTAAAATACGACAGGTCTGAAGATGGCGCCGAACACGCCGAAACCGGTAACATAATAAATGAAAAATGCGACCTTGGCCGCAAAATCATTATTAAAGAAAATTTGTTTTGTGTAGTATTTTATACGAAACAATCAAAAGGGTAATTTTTGTTTCACTGTGTACTACTCTCCCCTACCACTACAATACGTTGATACTGACTGAAGTTGTAAACGCTAGTCCACGAAGCTAATAAGTACAAGGATCGGGCTTGCACTTATTTAAGGCTTCGTTTGGCGTTTCGGAGTGATGGGAGACCTCGGGCGCTGCCGGGGTGTTAGCCGGCTAGTGTGGGGCGCGGCGGCGCTAATTTGGCAAATTCCGGCCGCTTTGACAGCGGCGAGCAAACTTGCCCCGTTAGACCGGCTACAGCGCCACCTCACGCCTTCCGCCGCCTTTACGACCTCCTGGCCTGCCGCAGTTTGCAGGTAGCGGCGCCTCCTGTCTGAGTCCTTAGTGTTAGCGTGCCACCACACATACTGCCACTTTGCCAGGCCCTCTTATTTCTGCGTCAGCTTTCAGTCACTTCATCTACATGAAGAACTCTGCAAGTCAATAGCTGATTTGCCCCCACTTCATCTACATCAGAGGAAGGCAACTTAGCCGGCCGCGGTGGCCGAGGGGAGTAAGGCGCTCCAGTCACGGTCTGCACGGCCACTAGGGTCAGGGGTTCGAATCCCCCCTCGGACATGGATATTTGTGCCGTCCTAGTTCGTAAGTAGTTCATAAGTAGTTTGTAAGTTTAGGGACTGATGACCCCGTAGTTAAGTCCCATAGACTATACAAACATTTGAACATTTGAAGGCAACTTCAGGCGGTGTGACGTGTGAGCAGGAAGAGCAAGCCCAGGCTGAATCGTTCGCCATGTTTTCCCCAACATGATTGCAATCGCGCTGCACTAACAGCGCAGAGCCGCATGCCCTGCCATCTTTCACAAACGATTTTGCAAAAACTAATTGGTAGAAATATTTAATTTTTCCGCTACTTAAATCTTTATATGTCAGCATTGTAACTAAATGCTCGTCATTTCGTTAATAATCATAGTTAATAAGATATTGGCTTCGAAATAAGATACTGCGCTACATTAGGAAAAGTTTGCAGTAAAAAAATAGAGGCTGCTATGATATTCCGTTTGGTGCTTGTTGCACCATATGTTGCTGCGAATGAAACTTTCCTAATGGATTGAATTTTATTCTCGACTTAGGAGGAGATCTTTACCTTTCACTCTTACCGCTAAACTTTATTTTATTTAGCGCACTCATTTCCGATGGCGATAAGTCCAGAATGAATCTGCGTATCTCATACACGGTTAGAGGTATCAAAATGATATTTTGACAAATGATAACAGGCAAAGAGGGGAGTATTTTCCCACGCGATTACTACGCAAAACTTCATTAATTTTCGCGTTATTCGAGGAAAAACATAGTTGAAGAATGAAAAAGAGTAAAGTTAGTGATTTATTATTCGATTTGCAGATATTCCTTCGTCACTCACAAATGTTTATTTCTTTGCTTCTTGTCCACTGTGTTTCAGAGCTACTACTCAGTTTCCAAAACCTAATAGGAGTTACAATTCCTGCAGTTTAAAGCCTAGCAGTAACAGAACGGAAGTTACTAGATCTAATAAGGATTTTATGTGAGAATACTTGAAAATGACAGATAGCAAGGATCTCTTCACTAGCTAACGAACTGACTTGTTCTCATTTCCTCATATAATAAAGCACTCTGTATTGAGATATTTAGAATATCCTTTTCATATAACTGAAAAACTGAAATTGCATATTACATAGAGACACAGCACTTTTATAGTGCGCAACTATTATATTTAATGGGTTAAAAGAAGTCAGTACCAGTATCTTCAAGTATGGATGTCATGCAGTAACAACATGTGCCTAATTATTAGGAGCTCTAATACGGAAGACGTGTTACTATTAGAGGGGCGGGCGGATCCCAGTGCGTCATATTTAACTGACATGTATGACAAGTTATACATTTCTCACAGAGTTACTGTTTGGAGAGGATGAAAATTTGATGTATTTTGATCATTTCCTTCGCTTAATGTGTTCACCTAACTTCAAAAGAAAAAAGTTCATTCCGTAACGTCGTCAGGAAGTGCATGGTCGTAAACTAACAATATATACTGTTTATAAAATATTGCCATAAAACTAAAATGAAAATGAAGTGTAGTTCTTAACTAACACACTGATGAAAGTTTCACGTTGATACAGTGAGTAGTTTGCGATTGTGAACGAGTTGAATGAAACGCGAGGTAACGCATGAGCTTCGTCCGGAACGTGGTAACTCCTACAGCTTGGGGAACAAATGGCGGATAGTTCAGCTCGGGTTTATAGGAGCCTTAAGCAAGTCCGTATTACCGTATATGCAATGTCGCCTAGATACACGGAGCTGTGAGTACGGAGCTGGAGGGCTCTTCACGACAATAACATGGCGAGTACAAGCAATCAGTTTCTCTTTCTGTGTGGAAAAATTTGTTTCTTTTTTGTTCAATGCAGTGAAGGTGCAAACTGTTTACTGTGTAAATGAAGTGCACAAAGTATAAGAAATGTAATTTACATCGTCGTTTTTCTCTGTGCCACGCAAATGTATATGGGAAATGTGAAGGAGAAGAACGAGACGTCTTAATATCTGAATTAAAGGAAATGATGTGGAGGACTGTCAGAGTAGCGAAGCGTCTGTCCGTCTGAGCTACAGAAGAGCTCTACTTATAGCCAAGAAAGTCCTAAATCAAATCAAATGTTTATAATCCTATGGCACCAAACTACGTTGGTTATCAGTCCCTAGTCTTGAAAACTACTTAAACTAAGTTAAACTAACCTAACTACAACACACACATCCATGTCCTAGGGAGGATTCGAACCTCCGACACGGGAGACCACGCGATTCGTGACGTGGCGCTCCAGACCGCTCGGCTACTCCCGCGCGGCAACATAGGCCTAGCTGCTGATCTTACTGTCTGTGAAGAATTCTGGAAGCTTTTCGTAACCAGTTTGAGTCCAGGTTTCAAAATGTTCAAATGTTTTTATAGCTTATGGCACTTAATTACGGGGTCATCAGTCCCTAAACTTACAAACTACTTATGAACTAGCTAACACTAAGGACGGCACAAATATCCATGCCCAAGGGGGGGATTCGAACCCCCGAACGTAGGGTCCAGGTTTCTAAATGTGGAAATACTTACTGTCTATTGTGTTTCAACTCTTTGCAACACCGTTTTAGCGTGCGTTAACAATTTTATAAACTAGGTTTTAAATGGAACTGTTAAACTTACATTGTGACGATTTATTTAAGGACAAATATAAACATCAAGACTTGGAAGATTTTTATAATAATGTTCCTCAAAACAGAAATTCGAGGTTGTATTCCCTTGTTTCACGGATATTGTGTATGTTCGGTTCGACGTATGTGTGTGTACAATAATTTTCTATTATGAAATTAGTAAAGTCCCAATACCGGAACACCTTCCAAATCACAACCTAACATGCAGTGTTCGATTAAAGATACCTCATCCTAACATTGAAAAATTAACCAAAGAAAAACGAAATGTCAGAAAACGTCCAATTACTTAAACTGTACAGCTTTGCTGTAAATTGTAGAGAAAATTTTAGTACATTCCATTCTCCTTGCTTTATAACAGTGCTATATTATAATGTTCTGATGATACAGAAACGATATGCAATTGTCTGTAATCTAAGTCAATTAATGTAATTAAAACAGTCTGTTTTAAAATTAGGATATCGTAGGCCACACTGTATTCTTCGCACCAGACCTGTTCCCTGTGTTCCCTAAACTGCTGCTCTCCACACGCTGCATTATATTTCTCCGCGGCAACAGAACAGAGTGCGTGACGTCACACGGTCAACTCTCCTTCCTTGTGAGCAGGCAGAGCGGCCTGGGCTGACGTCACACTGGCACTGTCTGTCCTCCCCTGATCTACATCTACAGCTACATCTACATCGATACTACACAAGTCACATTGAAGTGCACGGCAGGGATTTCATGGAACCGCTTTTATGATATTTCTGTACAGTTCCAGTCTCTACTAGCTCCTGAGAAAAACGTAACAGGTAAATCTTTCGGTTTTCGATCTGATTTCTCTTATTTTGTTTTGATGATCATGTGTTCCTACGTAGGTGCCTTCTAACAAAATATGTTCGCATTCGGAAGAGAAAGTTGACGAAAGATACTTCGCAAATAGATCCGGTGGAAACGAATGGCTTTCTGCCAATGATTTCCACCCCAACTCGCGCGTAACACTCTCTCCCCTATATCGCGGTAATACAAAACTAGCTGCCCTTCTCTAAATCGTCTGTCACTCCTTCTTGTTGGAGAACCCACAATGCGCAGCAATACTCCAAAATAGGACGCACAAGTATGGTGTAGGCAGTTTCTTTAGTAAAACTGTTGCATTTTCTAACAAGGGAACCTCTCCATCGAATCCCCCTGACATTTAGTTATAAGTTGGTGCAGTGGATAGGCCTTGAAAAACTGAACACAGATGAATCGAGAAAACAGGAAGACGTTGTGTGGAACCATGAAAAAAAAGCAAAATATAAAAACTAAGCGATCCATGACAAACATAAACAACGTCTAGCAGAGTGTAAGCACAGGAGCGTTGTCATCCTGTGGCTAGTGTGAGGCGCCGAGAGCGAGAGGTCCGTGGTTCGAGCCTTCCAACAGGCGAAAATTTTATTTTTTTTGCAGAAATTTATTATCTTTCCGTCCGATGCGAGGTAATTGCGCCATAGTGTCTGGTAGTTGACTGTTCGTTACTTTGGACAAGAGTGTATTAAATACTTGAGTTGTATTCCGTGGGCAATATGAATCCAGCAAATATAGCTCACGACTTTAATAACAAGGTCATTATTTTCTAACAGTTCCTTAAGGGATCGAATGATTGTCGAACATTTGTTGATAAATAGCAAGTGTCGTGATGGAGATACCTTGATGTTTGCTGCGGGGCTGAGGTCCCAAAACACAGACACTAAACTCATTACAGCGAACAGAGACGTCAATGAACGGACGAACAGAATAATTTTGCGAAAATATATAAAAAAAAATTAATGTTCATTTCAGGGAAGGCTTGAACCAAAGACCTCTCGCCCAACAGCTCGTCACAGGATAACAGCTCTCCTAAGCTCACAGTATGCTCGACGTTTCTACCTTTCGCATGGACCGTTCAGTTTTTAGCTTTTACTCGTTGTTTTATAGTTTCACACAACTTCTTCCAGTTTTCTCGAGTGATCTGTGTTCACATTTTTACGGCCCATCCACTGCGCCAACTTATAACTAAGCCGGGGGGGGGGGTGCGATGGGGAGGTTACCTTGTAAGTGTACTGCCAACAAAACGTAGTCTTTGGTTCATTTTCCCTACAACATTTTCTATGTGTTCTCTCCAATTTAATTTGCTCGTAATTGTTAGTCCTAGGTATTTAGTTGAATTTATGGCCTGTTGTTTTGACTGATTTATCGTGTAATGAAGTTTAACGGATTTCTTTTAGTGGTCATATGGATGACTTCACACTTCTCATTATTAAGGGTCAACTGCCATTGTTTGCACCAAGCTATCTGGTGTAAATCATTTTGCTGTTGCTTTTGATCTTCTGGTGACTTTCCCAACCAATAAATGACAACTCATCCGTAAACAGTCTAAGAGAGCTACTCACATTTTCTCCTAAATTGTTTATAAAAATAAGAAACAGTGGGGTCGTTTACGCAACACTTCCCTGGGGAACGCCACTCGATGACTTATCGTCAATTACAACGTTCTGTGTCCTTTCTGACAGGAAATCACGAATCCAAACGCACAACTGTGGCGATATTCCATAAGCACGCAATTTGATTAGAAAACGCTTGTGAGCTACAGTGTCAAAAGCCTTCCGGAAACCTAAAAATACGAAATCTGTTTGACATCTGAAGGAAACGAGCTGCATTCAAGTTAGAAACTGGCTGCTAATAGTTCGTTTTAATTAACCGCGTACTCATTGTGAAGGCATGGTGCACATGGAAGCATTCTACGGGGCGAACTGTTGCCGGCGGAGAAAGTACTGTTGTTGACACTAAAACGGTATTATTTTCAGTACAAGAACAGCACGTAATCATTCGTTTTCTCGATTTTCGTTGTTTCAATGATCAAAATTCAGCGCCAGTAGACTCAGACACGTGCTGATTGTATCATGGATGTGTCCAACGTGTGTCAGTTAGTGGATGTTACAGTTCAGAGAAGTCAGAACATCATGTGACAATACACCAACGCCCCAGCTGGACTCACGATACAGCAAGTGGAGAAATTTGTTTTTCAGGGTCGACAAAAGACGACGAAACACACTGCCTTCATAGACAGCACTTTCATGAGATCTGCACACACATTTATGCACAAGGAGCTGAAAATGCGAAAAGTGGCCAAGTGGGTGCGTAAATTCTGACAAATGGCTAATGCTAGTGTTATGTCATTCACTGTTGACGCCAAATGACTTTATGAACGGGACTTCTTTTCATCGCTTGTGACAGTGGATGAGAATCTTGAACGCCATTTTTCAATCCTGAAACTAAACACCTGATAGCTCAATTGAAGGCTAAGGACTCACCACCACAAAAAAAGGGTAAGTGCTGAAAAATGAGGCAGCAATGGCCCTTTGTGTTCCAAAGGGCACAACGGTGACAGGTGCATCCTACCAACACGTTTATGCAGTAAAGGTTTCTTCCATCATTCTCTGAAAAACCACCGGAAAAAGCTGGGTGTCTTCTCTTTCATCAAGACAACATATAACACCAGAGGCGCCGGCTTTTGAAAATCAGTGTGGTTGCTCTATATCACGCTTCACAAATGTTTGAAACCAACCTTCCTGAAAATCATGTTCATGAATTTTTGAAAGAACAATACTTGATAAAAGTAAATAGGCAGTTGTCTGGCTTTGTAAAGATAGATGGAAGAAGGAGGAGGAAGAAAAGGAAAGCGTGGCTGCATTAGGACACTACAATAAAGTGATCTAATTGGCCGAAGTGGATATTTCTATGTAAGTAACACCCCAAAACTTCTACACGACCAATGAAATAATTTTTCACTGTACACTATTCTAACACTTCTTGGGCGAAGCTTTTCTTACTGACAAAAGCGTCTGGTAGAACACCGTCACCGACGTTTAAAGAAATCTTTGAAATATTTTGAGATTTTGAAGTCCGACATCAAATTTTTTTGGTCAGTTGCAAGCAGAAGCTGTATACTTCATCGAAACTTTCATCACTTCGAGATAATTTCATGACATCTCTGACAGTATTAATATTGTCCAAGGTATTTTTAAGCTTGAGAGAAAAGCATTACAAATTTCAACTGAATCTATAATTTTAATAACTAGGATATTGTTTCTACTGAGATCGAGGTTGAAAGTAACTGTGAAGTTATCTGGGCAAGCATAACAGGTCTAAAAGAAGTAAAGTTAATAGTTGGGTGTTTTTACCGGCCCCCCAGTGGTGCTGTAGCAGTTTTAGAATCATTCAAGGAAAGTCTACACCAGGTAGTGCATAGGTATCCGGGCCATGCAATATTAGTCGGAGGTGACTTCAACCTTAAGAGTATAGATTGGGACCTCGCTAGTTACATTTCAGGCGGTACAGACAAACAGTCTTGCGAGCTACTTTTGGACACATTCTCCGAAAACTGTCTTGAGCAGTTAAACCGGCAACCCACGCGCAATGGAAATATTCTAGACCTTATAGCCACAAACAGGCCTGACCTCATTAACAATGTCTGTGTAGAGACAGGAATTAGTGATCATGATATCGTCATAGCGTCGATGGTGACCAAAGTTCATAAACCAGTCATGAAGGCTAGGAGCGTGTTTTTGTTCGGAAAAGCCGACAAGCTAATCTACTACATCTACATCTACATCTACATGGGATACTCTGCAAATCACATTTAAGTGCCTGGCAGAGGGTTCATCGAACCACAATTATACTATTTATCTCCCATTCCATTCTCGAATAGCGCGCGGGAAGAAAGAACACCTGAATCTCTCTGTTCGAGCTCTGATTTCTCTTATTTTATTCTGATGATCATTTCTACCTATGTAAGTGGGAGTCAACAATATATTTTCGCATTCGGAGGAGAATGTTGGCGATTGGAGTTTCGCAAGTAACCCACGCCGCAGCGATAAGCGCCGTTGTTGTAATGATTTCCATCCCAGATCCTGTATCATTTCCGTAACGCTGTCTCCCCTGTATCGTGACAATACGAAACGAGCTGCCCTTCTTTGGACTCTTTCGATGTCCTCCGTCAAACCCACCTGATAAGGATCCCACACTGGGCTGCAATACTCCAAAAATGGACGGACAAGCGCAGTGTATGCAGTTTCTTTAGTAGTTCTGTTGCATCTTTTAAGGATTCTGCCAATAAAACGCAGTCTCTGGTTCGCCTTTCCCACGATATTATCTACGTGTTCTTTCCAGTTTAAGTCTGAAGTAATAGTGATTCCTAGGTATTTTGTGGAGTTTACGGCGTTCGCATTTGATTGATTTATGTTGTAAACAAAGTTTAACGGATTTCTTTTCGTACACATGTGGACGACTTCACACTTCTCATTATTTAGAGTCAATTGCCAATTTTTACACCATACTGATATCTTATTCAGATCGTTCTGCAGTTGGTTTTGATCTTCAGATGATTTTACTAGACGGTAAATGACGGCGTCATCTGCAAACAACCTAAGAGAGCTACTTAGATTTTCCCCTAAATCGTTTATGTAAATAAGGAATAGCAGAGGACCAATAACACTACCTTGTGGAACGCCCGATATCACCTCTGTTTTAGTCGATGCCTTACCATCGATTACTACGAACTGTGTCCTCTCTGACAAGAAATCCCCTATCCAATTGCAAATTTGGGGCGATATACCATAACCACGCAATTTGATTAAAAGCCGTTTGTGAGGTACGGTGTCAAAAGCTTTCTGGAAATCAAGAAATACGGAATCGATTTGCGAACCTTTGTCGATAGCACCCATCACTTCGTGTGAATATAGAGCTAGTTGTGTTTCGCATGAACGATATTTTCTAAATCCGTGTTGACCTTGGGTCAATAGATCGTTCTGTTCGAGATAATTCATAATATTTGAATACAGGATATGTTCCAAAACCCTGCTGCAAATTGACGTCAATGAAATAGGCCTGTAGTTTAGTGGGTTACTCCTACTGCCTTTCTTGAATATAGGTGTGACCTGTGCAACTTTCCAATCTTTTGGTACAGATCCTTCTATGAGAGAGCGGTTGTATATGACTGTTAAGTAAGGAGCTATCGCTTCAGCATAATCAGATAGAAATCTAATGGGTATACAATCCGGACCAGAAGACTTGTTCTTATTAAGTGATTTTAGTTGCTGCACTACTCCGATGATATCTACTTCTATGTTACTCATTACGGCATCTGTTCGTAATTCGAAATCTGGAATATTGGTTTCGTCTTCTTTAGTGAATGAGTTTCTAAAAGCTAAGTTTAGTAACTCTGCTTTAGTAGCGCTGTCATCGGCAGGATCGCCATTACTATCACGTAGTGAAGGTATTGTTTGTGACTTTCCCCGAGTATATTTAACATATGACCAAAATCTCTTTGGGTTTTCAGTCAAATTACGAGAAAGAGTTTCGTTGTGATAAATGTTGTAGGCATCTCGCATTGAAATCCTCGCTAAATTTCGAGCTTCTGAGTACAATCGCAAATCCTGGGGATTTCGTGTTCGTTTAAATTTAGTATGCCTTTTCCTTTGCTTTTGCAACAGTGTCCTAACCTGTTTTGTGTACCAAGGGGGATCGCCTCCTTCTTTTATTAATTTATTAGGTATAAAACTTTCAATTGCTGTCGATACCACTTCTTTGAATTTGAGCCACATCTGGTCTACACCTACGTTTAGTGTTAGAAACGAGTGGAAGCTGTCTTTCAAGAAGCAATGTATTTTGTTTCTATCTGCTTTCCTGAACAAATATACTTTGCGTTTATTTTTGGTAACTTTGGGACTTTCGATATTCAATTTCGCTACTACAGCTCTGTGTTCACTAATACCTGTATCCGTTTTGATGCTCATTATGAGCTCAGGATTATTTGTTGCTAAGAGATCAAGTGTGTTTTCACATCCATTTACAATTCTAGTTGGCTCATGAACTAATGTTACGATCGCACTTAGAAAATGAATGGGCATCGTTTAATTCTGGGACTATGGATGTAGAGGAATTGTGGACTAAATTTAAATGCATTGTTAATGATGGGTTAGAGAAATGTGTGCCAGTAAAGACGATTAAGGATGCAAAAGATCCACCGTGGTATAATAATAATGTTAGAAAGCTGCTGAGAAAGCAAAGGCTGTTGCACTCTCGATTCAAAAAAGAACACGCAAATGATGACAGGCAAAAGTTAGTAGAGATTCGTGCGTCTATAAAAAGATCGATGCGTGAAGCATACAATAATTATCACAGCCATACCTTAGCAAAAGATCTTTCCGAGAACCCGAAAAAATTCTGGTCCTATGTAAAATCGATAAGCGGATCAAAGCCCACTGTCCAGTCACTAGTTGATCATTCCGGGGCAGTAATAGAAGAAAGCAAACGGAAAGCTGAAGTTCTAAATTTAACCTTTAAGAAATCTTTCACGCAGGAGGACCGCACAAATATACCATCATTTGATCAACGTACTAATTCGGAAATGGGGGACATAGCAATAGGTATTTCCGGTGTAGAGAAGCAGCTGAGAGAGCTAAATACGAAAAAGTCTGCTGGTCCGGATGGAATACCAGTTCGGTTTTACAAAGACTATTCTGCGGCATTGGCCCCCTACTTAGCTTGCATTTATAGCGAATCTTTAATTCAGCGCAAAGTTCCTAGTGATTGGAAAAAAGCTTAGGTGACTCCCGTGTATAAGAAAGGAAAGAGAACTGACCCATACAATTACAGGCCAATATCGTTGACATCGGTTTCATGTAGAATTTTGGAGCATATTCTCAGTTCGAATATAGTAAATTTCCTTGAAACGGAAAAGCTTCTTTCCATGAATCAGCACGGGTTTAAGAAACATCGTTCATGCGAAACTCAGCTTGCCCTTTTCTCACATGACATCTTGCGAGCCATGGACGAAGGGCAACAGGCGGATTGTGTTTTTCTCGACTTCAAAAAGGCGTTCGACACGGTGCCACAGTGCAGACTGCTAACGAAGATACGAGCTTATGGAATAGGTTCACAGATTTGTGACTGGCTGGAAGACTTCCTAAGTAATAGAACGCAGTACGTTGTTCTCGACGGCGAGTGTTCATCAGAGACGAGTGTATCGTCAGGCGTGCCCCAGGGGAGTGTGATAGGACCGCTATTATTTTCTATCTATATAAATGATCTGATGGACAGAGTAAGTTGTAATTTGCGGCTGTTTGCTGATGATGCTGTGGTGTATGGGAGGGTGTCGTCTGTAACTGACTGTAATAGCATACAGGTTGACTTAGACAAAATTTCTAGTTGGTGCGAAGAATGGCAGCTAGCTCTCAATGTAGAAAAATGTAAGGTGATGCGCATGAGTAGAAAAAACAATCCTATAATGTTCGAATACAGCATCAGTAGTGAGCTTCTTGATGCGGTCGCGTCGTTCAAATATCTAGGCGTAACATTGCAGAGCGATATGAAATGGAACGAGCATGTAAGGATAGTTGTGAGTAAGGCAGACAGCCGACTTCGGTTTATTGGGAGAATTTTGGGAAGATGTACTTCACCTGTAAAGGAGACCGCGTATAAAACGCTTGTACGACCACGTCTTGAGTATTGCTCAAGTATTTGGGACCCGCAGCAGATCGGTTTGAAGGAAGACATAGAGGCGGTTCAGAGGCGAGCAGCTAGATTTGTTACCGGTAGGTTCGACCAATGCGCGAGTGTCTCGGAAATGCTCCGGCCACTCAATTGGGGATCGCTGGAAGAAAGACGACGTTCTTTTCGTGAATTTCTGTTAAGTAAATTTAGAGGGCCGGAATTTGAAGCTGAGTGTAGTACGATCTTGCTGCCGCCTACTTACATTTCGCGTAAAGATCACAAAGACAAGATAAGAGAAATTAGGGCTCGTACGGAGGCATATAGGCATTCTTTTTTTCCTCGTTCAATTTGGGAGTGGAATAGGAAAGGAAATGCCTAGTAGTGGTACGGTGTACCCTCCGCCACGCACCTTACGGTGAATTGCGGAGTATGTATGTAGATGTAGATGTAGATGTAGAAATTGACAAAGATAAATGAAAAACGATTAACTTTAGCATCAGCATCAGAGTCTTCAAACTAAATTCCTGAAAAAACACAACTGAAGGTTCATAAATAAGTACACCTGAAAGGTTCAAAACGACCGACGCGCTTCAGGATGGGTAAAACACGGACACTCATTGCTACTCGCTTGGAGACCCGCGTACAAAACTGATCATTTCTTCCACGTATGAAATATCGTCTCTCGCTATGGTCACGTTTTGCTTTGCCTCTTGAGTCATAAGGTAGGTTTTGATTTTTCCCGTTTTTTTTTTTAATTTTTTTTATTTATTTATTTTTTTATTTATTTATTTTTTTACAATCTTATTTTCCACCTCAATTTTATGTAGGTGCTCAGCACCGCCAAAATATTCTTGGGGGGGGGGGGGATGATGCACGAGCCCCAGAGCACCCAGGGAGTCAGTGCCCCTGGATAACACAAAAGCACATTGGGTTAAACTCTAAAGCACAACTGCAATTTTTTTTTCGTGTCAACAACACATTCCCCCTACTGACCTCACTTTACCTCTAGAGACTTTTGGCCTGTACCAACAATGAAAAACTCTTATTCGCGCAGTTATTTACTAGGAGAAACTTGCGGAATTCATGGTGGCTAGCTCTTTAAAGCAGAGTATTTTCCTAGATAGACTGAAATATGCTATCGTTAAACATTTGCATAAAAAATGGGATGTCAACAACTACCACCCTATCTCACTTCTGACAGCTTTATCCAAAATGTTATGTATTCTGGAGTAGCTTCACATTTGAGTAAAAGTAAAGTTCTAACAAAATATCAGTTTGGTTTTCAAAGAAGACTTTCAACAGAAAATGCTATATATATATATATATATATATATATATATATATATATATATATATATATATATATATATATATCTTCACTGATAAAATATTAAATGCTCTGAATAACCGGACATCGCCAGTTGGGATATTTTTGTGATCTCTTAAAGATTTTTGATTGTGTAAATCGTGGGATTCTTCTATATAAGCTTGTGGTATGAATGGGACAGTGCAAATATGCTTTAAATCATACTTAACTGGAAGATTTCAGAAAGGTGAAATAAGCATATCATGTGATACAGAAAAACAATTAACTCTTATAACTATGAATTTATCAAAAATGGGGTCCCACAAGGTTTGGTCTTGGGTCCTTTGCTGTTATAATATACATTAATGATCTGTCATTTTATATTCACGAAGATGCTAAGTTTGTTCTTTTTGCTGACGATACATCTACAGCCATCACGCCTGACGAACAGGAATTAACTGATGGAATTATATGTAAATGATGTCTTTCAGAAAATGATTAAGTGGTTTTCTACAAATTAACTCTCGTTAAACTTTGATAAAACCCAGCATGTACAGTTTCATCCAGTAAAGGGCATGACCCATTAACAGACTTTGGACGTAAATCTTAAGCTAAGGTAGAATATTCAAAATTTTTAGGAGTTTGCATTGCCGAGGGATTGAACTGGATGTATCACATTGAAGATCTGCTGAAACGTTTGATTTCAGCTACTTATACTATCTTGGTCATTGCAAAATTTGTTGGTATACATCTCAGTAAATTAGCTTACTATGCCTATTTTCGTTTACTGCTTTCATATGGGATCATATTCTGTGGCAATTCAACATTGAGTAAAAAATTATTCATTCCACAAAAGCATATAATCAGAATGATTGCTTGAGCCCACCAAAAATCATCCTGCAGACATTTATTTAAGGCACTAGGAATCTTCACTGTAGCTTCACAACTCGTGAAATTTGTTATTCAGAATCCAACACAATTCAAAACCGTTGCTACAACACTAGGAAAAAGGGTGATATTCACTATTCAAGGTTTAACTTAGGCATAGAAAGGGGTGAATTATGCTGGCACAAAAGTTTTCGGTCACTCACCAAGCAGTGTCAAAAATCTGACAGATAGCCAACTGGTATTTAAAAAGAAATTAAAGGATTTTCTGAATGGCAACTCCTTCTACACTGAAGATGAATTTTTAGATAAAACTTAAAAAATTAAAAATTAAATAATAATAATAAGTGAAACTTAAAAAATACTTAAAATATTGTCGTGTATGGACTTCATTTACTAAACTGACACGTTCCAGATCATTACGAAATGTCGTATACGTGATGTATGGAGCAAGTATTAATCTAAACTAATCTAAGACTCCCTGGCGTAGGGCGTTCGACACCAAGATGGCGGGCGGCATGACGAAGAATATCTGTTGAAATGCGGTGAGTTCAAAGACACCACCCATGGGTTCCGTGTTTAGGGCGTTTCCCTCGGGTCATCGTCCCTTTCCGTGGGAACGCTGGACGTGACGTAGGGCTCTGGGCGCGGAATCGCACGAGTAACTCTGATGGGGTCCTCCTGAGATGTTTCACAGTTTTAGGGATCGATCTGGCACTGATCAGACTTCATATCTCGAAGAGGATTGCAGCCTCCTGTCTAGTGCGGGCTTGGCCCTTGATCCACACTCTTTGCAGAAGAGCATGAATTTAAGATTTGCTTTTGAACAAGAGATAAGATCGGACGCTTCTAATATCAGTCGCATCTCTTCTGTTCACAGTTTTGCTTGTTTCGTTTAACTAGGCTTAGAGTTTGGTACAACTTTCGGACCTAGTTCCTAAATTTGAGCAAGTGCGCTGAGTGTTGGCGAACCGGAAATCAGGCCAGCCTGTTTTGAATTAGTCGCACTGACTAATAACAGTACTTGCAGTTGTGGTTTAACCTGGACATTCAGCAATGGCATGTAGGAATACACGTTGATTAAAGTGGCAAAAAAATAGCCGAACTAGTGAAATCGTTGATACTGAGGTCCATTGTGGACACAGCGGCTGACGGTTGCTTCATTTCTGAATTACGAAGCTGTGCGGTTTTCGTGTCTGCGATTTACAATTGTCAGCGTACACCGTCACAGTCCGACACTGCAGCTACGCCTTCGTTCCACCACAGTGTATGGTGAAGTAGCGGTTGCACTTGCTTGCGCCACAGGGTTCGTTAGGTTTGCTGATTATTAGGAAGACGATTTATTTAGGGATCGGTCGGAATACTGCGCTCAACTACACCCCTGTTTCTCGTAAACTTTTTTTTTTTTTTTTTTTTTTTTTTTTTCAAATCAAATGTTCAAATGTTTGTAAATATATCGGATCAAACTGCGTGGTAATCAGTCCGTAGCTTACAAACTACTTAAACCTAGGTAAACTAACCTAAGGACAACACACACACCCATGCCCCAGGGAGGACTCGAACCTCCACGGCGAGCAACCGCGCGCTTCGCAGCGAGACGCTTTAGACCGCTCGGCTACTCCAGCGCGGCGCTTTTTTTCCCCTATATTTTATGGTGTTACTAACAAACTAGTTGCCAGTCATTTACCACACCAAAGAATAATAATACTTTATCAGTCCTTATAAATTATTTATTTAGCGTTATACCTGTTTGTATATAACTTTACTTATATACTGAAGTGCAGAGGATTTATTAGCAAATAAAATGTAATTTTAGCTACAAATATTGACATTGCTCGGCCTAATACAGTATCTTTCATCACTATTTTTGGAGTGGTATGCGCATGGATTTCTGACAATTTAATTGAGTCTTACAGTTCATACAATTTTGAACATTGCCTAGTATGCAGTAACTGGATATAAAATACTTTTGATAAATTGCAGCCCCACAAGTTGTTTAAAATAATTACTAATATTTTTATCTAGATTTCCGCTAAACTAAGGTAGTCATCATCAGAAAGTAAAATCATCACATGAGACTTTTACAAAAGTAAGGAAAGCTCATGTTTCCTTACTTTTTTAAAAGTTGCCTTACTTTTGTAAAAGTCTCATGTGATGATTTTACTTTCTGATGATGACTAACTTAGTGTAGGCGAAATCTAGATAAAAATATTTGTAATTATTTTAAGCAACTTGTAGGGCTGCAATTTGTCAAAATTATCTTACAGTTCAATTAATTGGCTTTTGTAGGTCAGCAACTCCTATCATTTAACATAAAGTGCTCCCACATCATGTTTACTACCGTCTTCATGCTTACCCCACCAAAATTTACACTTGAACCGACCTCTTGCTTTTTTTGTATCGTACATCATTTTATTTAAAAGAAACCTGCCAAGATTCCTCTTCCCCATCTATTTTATATTTATCTAAAATACCTTATACTTGGGCGAAACCCAGCCACGATTTTCTCCATACCCTGTTTATTTACCCGCACTTCTTTTACGTTCACAGCAGCTTTGGGATCACTGTATCTCGACTGTGAAACAGGTTTACAGCTGCAAGGAGATTACGTCGAATAGTGACAGAAGTTTCCTAGTTTGCGTTTGATTGGTTTGAGAGAAA
The DNA here is from genome assembly GCA_026315105.1 of Locusta migratoria. Taxonomy (NCBI): domain Eukaryota; kingdom Metazoa; phylum Arthropoda; class Insecta; order Orthoptera; family Acrididae; genus Locusta; species Locusta migratoria. The sequence goes on along the minus strand of CM048744.1, from coordinate 734,354,684 downwards.
AAGTCGGACGTGATATAACTTGAATGCATCTCTTACATACTCCACAAGCCACCATACCATTAGTAGTCACTTCCTTTCCTTTTTCAAAATGCAGCCAGCGAGAAACATCTATTTACATCCATACAAGCCGTAATTTCCCTACGCGAAATGTAAGAGGCAGTAGAATATATCCGTAGTCAGTTTCAGTTGCCGGCACCCTAAATTTCTTCTCTTGTCTCCCTCGGAAAGAATGAACTCTTTCCCCCATGGATTTCCATTCACTGAACCATCTCTATATCTCTCGTTTGTCGATCGAACCTACCAGTAACAAATATCGCAGCCCTTATCTGAACTGCCTCTATGTTTTCACTGGGCTCCCAAACACTCTTGCAATACCGTACAGACGTTTGAGTGTCACTTGTGCTCTATATTCGGTCTGCTTTAGATATGAACCACATCTTCCCAATATTCTCTCAAACCAAGAAGTCGACCATCCGCTTTCCCCACGACTGTTCTTATATGATCTTTACATTTCTGACCGCACTGCAACGCTGCACCTAGATACGTAATCAGTGTGAAGCAACAAAACAACAATAATAATAATAATAATGTATACGAACATTATGCGTCTGTTTTTCCTACTCATCTGCTTCACGTTGCATTTTTCAATTAGGGGTAGCTGACATTATCAGAACAAACATAATTTTTTTTTCTAAGACATCTTGTACAATACACGGTTGAGTCGATTAATCAACTAGGCGTAACTCTATAGAGCTATGTGAGATGGAGCGAGCAAGATAGGACAGTTGTTGGCAAGGCAGAAAGACGACTTCGTTTTATTAGGGATACTTTAAGAAGTCTGGTTCATCTGTGACATCGCATATAAAATGCTTGTGCGACTTCGTATTGAGTAGTGCCGAAGTGTTTGAGGCCTCCACTAGGTGGTTTGTAAGGACGACGAAGAAGCAATTCAAAGGCGGACTACCAGGTTTGTTTCTGATAGGTTCGAACAATGCGCGAGTGTTACAGAGATGCTTCGCAAACTCAAATGGAAATCGCTGGCCCAAAGGCGACGTTATTATTGAGAAAGCATAGAGGGCCGTAATTTTAAGCTGACTGCAGAATGCCGATATAGGCATCTGGTTACCTTGCACTTACTGCGAACAGCTGAAAGCAATGCAGCTCTACTGTATGAATTTATGATGATGGCGCCCTCTTGGGTAAAATATTCGGAGGTAATATAGCCTCCCCTTCGGTTCTCCCTACGGGGACTACTCAGGAGGATGTCGTCATCAAGAAAAACAAATCAGGCATTCTACGGATTGGAACGTCGAATGTTCTGTCCCTTAATCGGGTAGGTAAAAGAGAAAATTTGAAAAGAGTAATGGATAGGACAAAGTTGAATATGGTGGAGATTTGCAAAGTTCGGTAGCAGGATTAACAGGATGTTTGGTCAAGTGAGTACAGGTTTACAAATACGAAATCAATCGACGATAATGCTGGAGTAGGTCTGATAATGAATAAGAAAATAGGATTGTGGGTAAGTTACAATGAACAACATAATGAACGCATTATCATAACTAAGATACACGCGAATCTAACACCGAATACAACAGGTCTATATGCCAACTAGCTCTGCCGATAATAAAATCGAGGAAATATATGAGGAAATAAAATAAGTTATTTAGTTAAAGGAAAGATAACTTGATTATGATGGGGGACTAGAACTCTGTAGTATGAACAAGAAGAGAAGGAAATGCAGTAGGTGAAAATGGACTGGGGGAAAGGAATGAAAGAGGAAATCGCTTGTTCAAATGTTTGTAAATCTATGGGACTCGATTGCTTGGTTATTAGTCCCTAGCTTACAAACTACTTAAACTAAGTTAAACTAACCTAAGGACAGCACATACACCCATGCCGAGGGAGGACTCGAACCCCCGACGGCGAACGGCCGTGCTCACGGCAGCACGGCGCCTCAGTGCGCACGGCCATTCTGCCGCAGCGGAGATCGCTTGGTAGAATTTTGTACAGAGCACAATTTAATCAACACAAACACTTTGTTTAATCATCATGAAAGAAGAATGCATACGTGAACGAGATCAGGAGACACTGGAAGTTATCAGACTTTATAAAGTTACTTCTTAGGTTTAGAAACCAGGTTTTAAACTGAAGACATGTCCAGGGACATATAAAGATTCTGGCCATAACTTGTTGGTTATGAACTGTATATATTAAGAGACTGAAGAAAGGTAGATGGCACCTGTACAAATTGAAAGAACCACATGTGGTTGAGAGGCGGAGCGTTTGGCAAGGATTGGCTGAAACGGGGAAAAGTAATACAGTAGAAGAAGAATGGGTAGCTCAGAGCGAGTATTGAAGATTGCAGAGGATCATACAGGCAGAAGGACAAGATCTAACACAGGAAATACTGATCTTAATTGATGAAACGAAAAAATATAAAAATTCATCAAGCAGGCGAAAAAGAGTACAGGCGGCTGAAAAATTAGGTTGACAAGAAGTGTAGAGTGGCTAGAGGACAAATTCAAAACCGTAGAAGAATGTATAACTAGGGGAAAGATAGATACCACCTACTGGAAAATAAAAGAGACATTCGGAGACAAGAAAACTGTCTGCATGAATATCATGACCGCAGATTGAAAACGAGTACTAAGAAAAGAAGAGAAAGCTGAAAGGTGGAAGGAATATGTAGAGAAATTATACAACGGAAATAAAATTGAAGGAAGTATTTTATAAATGGAAGACGAAGATAAGGTAGGAGATACGACAATGCAAAAGGAATTTGACAGAGCACTGGAAGATTTGAATCGAAACAAAACCCTTGGAGTAGATGATATTCCGTCTGAACTGATGATAACGTTAGGAGAGCCAGTCATAAAGAAATTGTTCCACCCGGTATGCAAGATGTATGTGACAGGGGAAATACTCCCCGATGCCAAGGAAATTACGGAACTATCAGTACAAAAAGTCGTGGGTGCAAAATACTAACACGAATTATTTACAGACGAATGGAAAAACTGATGGAACCCGACCTCGCGGAAGAACAGAATGGAGGAACACATGAGGCAATGCTCACACATTTCTTAGAAAATACGTTAAGGAAAGGAAAACCTACTTTTCTAGCTTTTGTAGATTTAGAGAAAGTTGTTGACAATGTTAACTTGAATACACTCTTAAATTCTGAAGGTAGCAGGGGTAAACTATAGAGAGCGAAGAGTTATATTTAACTTGTAAAAAACCAGACAGCAGTTATTAGAATCGAAGGGCATGAAAACGTAGTAATTGTGGCACAGACAGCAAAGAATCTGGAACAGCAATTGAACGGAATGGACAGTGTCTTGAAAGGGGAGTATAAGATGAACGTTAACAAGAGTAATGGAATGTAGTGTAATAAAATCAGGCCATGCTGAAGAAATTAGATTAGGTTATGAGACAATAAATGTATTAAATGAGTTATTTGAGTTGCAAACTAACTTCTGACGACCAAAGTAAAGAGATATAAAATGCAGCATGGCTACGAGAAGAAAAGCATTTCTTAAGAAACGAAATTTGTTGACATCCAGTATTAATTTAAATGTTAGGAAGTCGTTTCTAAAAACATTTGTCTGGAGTTTAACATTTTATGGGAGTGAAACGTGGACGATAAGGAGTTCAGACAAAAAGAGGATAGAAGATTTCGAAATGTGGGGCTACAGATGAATGATGAACGTACTGCATTCCATTACTTAAGAAGTCTTCGAGCCAGTGATATGTGTGAAGCTATTCCGAATGCTTGTACCTTAGAATTCTGCAGCTGTAACACCGCGAAAAAGTTTTTTGGGATTCAAAAATAATTCAGTCAGCTTGTTTACCTTTATTCATGGTTCACAACCTATCATACGAGGAGTTACTGCTTCCAGAAACCATGCCGAAGGAGCAGGAGATTTTTCCTTCCCAAGGATGCAACTTTGAATTTGTGCTTACCCTTTACCTTCTGGAAGAGGTCTATCTCTGCAATAGTACAAAGGAAGAGCACTGACCAGTACGCTGTTTCTTCGGGTATGGTGTGCTCTGCCAAGGAAGATAGTCTCTTACCTTATAAACTCGGACGAAATGACTCTGCATTCTAAATTAGCTGAGAATAGATTTCTGATGCTGATGTGATGAACATTACATTAGTAATGAATGGAAGACTAATCTCTGTAAATGATAGTTTATTTGACAGTAACTAAACGTGCAGTATCTGTCGTCTCCTGCGCATGTCTCTGTGGAGTCGACACACGAACACACCATCCAGTCATAAATAAATCATAAAAAAATGTTCAAATGTTTGTTAAGCTTATGGGACTTAACTACGGGGTTATCAGTCCCTAAACTTACAAACTACTTATGAACTGCTTACGAACTAGGACGGCACAAATATCCATACCCGAGGGGGGATTCGAACCCTCGACCGTAGTGGCCGTGCTGACCGTGACTGGAGCGCCTCAGTCACCTCGGCCACCGCGGCCGGCAATAAATCATAAAGCAGCACAAATGAGGACATACGATTTCCAAATGTTTTCTTCTTCAGTCAGAGGTAGCAAAGTGACAAAATCGTGTACTGATAAAAACTACTGTGCTGATTCAATCAATTACGAAATGTTTATTCTTACATAAAGAATGTAATAAATGATCAGCAGAACCATGATGAGTTTTATCTTTTTATTCATTTATATATTCATTGAAAAATATTTTTACGAAATTTTGTAACAGTTTAGTCATTCATGGACAATTTCTCCTCTTATACTCCTATTGTTCCTGTAATAGACAAAGATTACATTTGAACCAATCTCGCTACTATTATTTCAAATCTACTATTTGCTTACTGTAGTTCTGTGTGCAAGACCACCGTTGAGCAAAAAACCCCGACTTTTCTCTCATGGAGAAACTCTTTCCACCCCCTGATCTGCATTTAAATTAGCGTGGAGCCACACGCCACTTGGGAATACCTTCTCCATATTATGCATACAAGTTTATGTTCGCTGTTATTTAAATGCAAATAGTTGGAAGCTACAGTCAAGCTGACTTTATAGTGTAAGGTCTAGAAGATCTAGAAATGATGTTGTCTTGACGTAGGAGTTCTTTCTAAAATCTCGTTTTGTTTTACTAAAAGATCGTGTTCACACAGTTATGCTTCAAACGTTTCACTATTGCCAACAAAATTTATTGCCACGCAATATACACGTAGGTGACAAAACTCATGGAATAGTGATGGCTGTTTTACAGCGATGCAAGTTATAAACGGAAACTACTCTTCTTGTTGGATAACTCTTGGATATTCTTCTTCATTGGGTAATACAGGAGATACTGAAATTAATTGATGTAAGGAGAAAATATAAAAAGTGCATCAAGTGAAGCAAGCAAAAGAGAGTACAGACGTCTGAAAAATAAGGTTGACAGGAAGTGCAGACTGGCTAAGCACGAGTGACTTGAGGAGAAATGCAAAACCGTAAAAGAATAGACAGACTCGTGGAAAGTATTGTATTGAAAATTGTTGGCACTAAAAGTGTGTGGTGATCTGGCTACTTAAGCCGTTCGAATACCAGTCCAACATACAACTTTCATGTATCATTATTAGTTTCTTGATGATCTAGGTGATATAATCACACTGGACGAGAAAAGTAATCCCAAGCAAGAGTTAGAGGTCCTCGGATAAGTGATAGATTTATTATGTTATCGAATATCAGCAACCTCATAACTGTGTAATAAGCTCGACCTGCACTTGGCTATGTAAAATCTTATTACTTTATCTGACTGCTCTGCTGGATTGAGGGTAGAATTACATGGTCGCAACTGCATTTCACAGTCTGACAGATGAAGTTATCTAACATGTTATGCGATTACGTTACTCGCGCTGCTCAAATCGGTAATTTGATTGCATATCACAAATGGAACGTTCATTAAAAACCTCTATAAATATTTCAACAGAACGGATAATACTGCAGCACTCCTCCACAATTTTAGATTCGCAATGGCAATTTTCCTTCAGTTAATAAGTTAATACTTTTACTATGTCTACATTTTGTGGTATTAACTGATGGAAGCTGCGTAGTGCGAGTGTACCCAAACATAGCAATTTCACAGTCAAGTGTCATAGATGAACAAGAAATTGGTTTTCTGAGCATGAGAAACACATTGCAACAGAATGGTAAGTTTCCTATGACAAGACTCTTGTGCAATTTTAAAGGTTTTAGGACAGAATCAGCAGATGTACATAAGGCTATCAAAAATTACCTAATAATTTCCAGTATGAGTAGATTTTTTAATCATGTGATCAATTAGTTTACGTGAATTTAGTCCAGTGAGATGATATGGAATAGTTTTAGCTGGACTCAGATAAACCTTACATCTAGACTGCAAATATAAATAAAAACGAAAAAGGAAGCAATGAACTAAAAGGGAACAGGAGTCTGCTTGAAAGATGTGCAGAGGAAACTTGTTGACCTGTGCTCTTATTAAAAAGTAACTGCTAGGCTGGGTGCAGCTGGAAAATTAGAACGTCTTATGCTAAAGAAATAGAATGACTTCATTGTAAGTCACGTAACTACTGGTATCCACAACTCGACGAAGATTTACAAAGGAAATTTGTAGGTAAAGTTGGGCCTCGGTGATAACTGGTATGCAACACGCAGTCTTCAACACGTATCTACTTTTACGGATTATGAAATATGACCTCACTTTGGCAAATGGTTCGAATAACAAAAAATATTTTCTAAAAACTTTTGAAAAGAGCAGTAAGTTATGTAAACAGTGCATTGTAGTTTAACCATGTGATACCAGCATATGAATGTGGTTTTTAATTTTTATTTATTTATTTATTTTTACTGGAAACGAGCACCGATTGCTTATCGCTTTCGAAAATCTGTAATGCCTGTTTCGGCTGCCATTCAGCCTTACATGTAATTAATAGTTAATGACTCGTGTCAACGATTGTTCTTGTGTTATAATAGCAAGATACTGGGAACATCAGCATGTCACGGGTGAGAAGAAGGAAAAAAAAACCTTTTATATTTTGTTTTCATGTTGTTTTTAGTATTGACAGGCTGATGTTCCCGGCAATGTGTTATCATGATGTAAGACGTTGACGTGTGAGACATATACTGTTAATGATATGCAAGACCTGATGATGGCAGCTTTTTGCAATTAAAACAAAAATAAATTAGATCGTCCCCCAAAGGTTAACAATGTTAACTTAGTATACTGACAAGGGGAACACCAAGTATGGTACAAACGAATTTTGATGGGTCGCAGGTATATTGTGCGGGAAGTCCTCCAGACCATCAAGCTGAAAGGACTTGTGCCTATCCGTCTTGGTTTCCACGAAAATCGAGATCAAAGTCCAGGGCATACCACCTATACCTGAAATAAGTGACTGCAGGTACATGATTCAGTGTGGTGTAATTACCAAGTCGATTGACTGTGACACAGACGACCCGACTTCAAATCCAGCGCGGATATATTTCTTTACCTTTTTTCACATTTGTTCAACGATCGATTATGTATAATTATATTCCTTTTTCCTACTTTATTAATTCTTATGGCAAAGATAAAGTTATATCAGATCATTACATGTGAAAGACACGCTACGAATGACTAGCCGCCTGGCCGCAGCATACTAACCGTTGTGGCGCGTCAATTGAGCACACACTGCATTCGACGGTATAACAACAGAGGGGCCGGGGCTGTAAACGCAGCTAGCAAATGCTGCACGAATGTTATAGGTGGTAACTATAGGCGGTTTACTGACCTCTCAATCACCGTAAAAGTATGCTTCGAAAAAACGATTGAAATACAATAATCGTCGCGCAATATATGACATATTGAACATTTAACCTAAGTTATTACCATGACCAATTACTCAAGCATTAACATAAAAATGGCTATGAAAGCATATAATTATGCACAATGAGTCGGCGGACAAGGGTGAAAAAAAAAGTAGGTTCGAAGCAATATTTGAACGCGGATCGTCTGTGTGGTAGCCAACCGCCTTGCAAATTACACCACGCTGATTCACATACAGTAAACACCACTAAGGGTTGCCCGCAAGGAGAAGTTCTTTCCCCTTCACTGTGGAATCTAGTGGTGAATGATCTCATTGGAGAATTAAACTCTAGGCAGTACTTTTGCCAAGGATACGCAGATGATCTTATCATAGTAATACTTGGCAAATTTGCTGACACAGTGAAGAATATGGCACAAGGTGCATTGGACATTGTGCAAGACTGCTGCAGAAAACAGGATCTGGGGGTTAGTCCTAAGAAGACTGTTGTTTTACCATTCACAAAGAAGCATATCCAACATTCAAGTTGGAATCTAAAGCTTTTCAATGAAACGCTCCCTGTGAAGGGGACAGTGAAATATCTAGGGGTTACCTTAGATGAGAAACTGACATGGACCCCTCATATTAGGAATATTTGCTCCAAGCAAAAGGTACTCTGGTAAGTACCAGGAGACCTTGTGGCAAAAATTGGGGCCTGAGCCCCAAGGGTATGCACTGGATATACACTACGGTGATTAGACCCAGGATCACCTATGGGGCGGTCGTGTGGTGGAAGAAGGTAGAACAGCAGGTTGCTGCTAAGGAGCTTGGTAAGGTGCAGAGATTAGCCTGCTTAGCCATAACAGGCGGAATTAGCAGCGCACCAACTGCTGGGATGGAAACCATGTTGGATATGCCCCCATTACACCTTTGAGTCAAGATGGAGGCAGAGGCTGGTATATACAAACTCAAAACTGGCAAAAACTGGAACTCCAGAACTGGAACTGGAACTCCAGAATCACACACTAAAATAGTGAGTGAGGTAAATATAGGAAAGGTTGGGGAAATGCCAGCCGACTATATTATAACCCCATACTGCTTCAACAAGCCTTTCAATATAACAATTGGAAGTAGGGAGCAGTGGGAGAAAATAGTTCGACACCGTACGGGGGATATTTTCTGGTTCACTGACGGGTCAAAATCAGACCAAGGCGTTGGGGCCGGGGTATACGGGGTGCAGCCAAGACTGGAGGGCGTCATCTCTCTAGGAAAACTGGCCTCAGTATTCCAGGCAGAAATCACTGCCATCAGGGCGTGTGGAGGAGAATTTGCGTAGGTGCTACAAAGATCGTAGCATCTATATCTATTCAAACAGCCAGGCAGCCCTGACATCAATGGCAGCCCCTGCAACAAGGTCTAAAATTGTTGCAGAATGTCATAGGGTTCTGGTGGAGCTAGGGGAAAACAATAGAGTAAACCTATTGTGGGTCCCTGGCCACTCGGGGATCAGTGGCAACGAACATGCCGACAGATTAGCCAGGACGGGGGCAGAGACTCCATTTATTGGACCGGAACCTGTCCTGACAATCACCAAGGCAATGATCAAATTGGAGCTACGTAACTGGCTCAGAAGACAGCATGTAGAATATTGGACCAAAGTCTATCAACAAAAACATAGCAAGGTAATGATGCCAAAGCCATGTTTTAAAAGAAGCTCTGCAATCCTGGGCCTGAACAGGAGAGAGAATAGACTCATGTTTGGATTGCTGACAGGCCATGGTACTTTCAAAAAACACCTACATACAATGGGAATAACAGAAGAGGACTCTAAATGTAGGATCTGTGATGACGGTAATGAAACTGCATCATATCTAATCTTCGAATGCATTGCATTGGAGAGTAAAAGGCACATAACATTTGGGACAAGCAGACCCGAAGAAATTGTGTCTAATAAAGAACTGGTAAAGGGACTCCTTGCACTGTTCAAGGGCATTGGTTGGCTTTACTAGATATACAGGGAACGATGCCGCACAATAAACTTAGTTTCGGTGCGGACATTGCCGGGTTGACCAAGACTGTTTTGGCTTCCCCGAGAAAATCAATCACATACAGTAGGTGTCTAGGTACAGTTATAGATGTTACGTGCTGGACTTTGATCTCGATTTTCGTGCCAATCAGTGGGCTATCAAAACTATCACCAAAGCCCATATCTGAAGCAAACCAGAAATTAAGAACCAGTATTAACGAAGCCAGTTTCGTCACGAAGAATAAGTGCGTAGTGTGGATATTCTCGTTTGCTTCATTCCAACAGCGGGAGAACAGAGCTTCGGACGCCATGGCCCCCACATACGATTGCGGGCCCTGGACCCAGAATCAGAGACGGACCCTCCAGTCTGTCTATTTTTACTGTTTGTTATTGAAATTTATATCTTAATCGTGCTCTTTTTAGAATAAACTTTAACTTGGTATGATAAGGTATAAATTTGATACGGTAAGCTTCATTTATAAAATTATGTTACTTAAAATTGAGACTTTACTTAAAATTGTCACAGAAGGCCCGTAGGCAGAATTTGGTTTCGAGGATTGGGGGGAGGGGGGATGCGCCAATTATGACGTATATTCTAACTTGTGAAGCTTTACAACATAAGTTGAACTAAAGGTGCAGATGTATTTCAATAGAGCCAACATTAAATTTTATTCCATACAAATCTCAAAGGAGTAACTTCAGCATACTTTTGAAATGGAGTAACTTCAGCATACTATTGAAATGGGTAAATAGTGAGGCTTTTCGGGAGAGGGGGAGGGGATTTTTTTTTTTTAAGTATACGGCCTCCAGAATATATACTCTATTTAGCCATCAAAGATATATTCATACATTTCTCAAACAAGATTATATGAAAAGTATGATTGGTAGAAATTAATAGTTTTTTCCCAATTCTCTTCAGAAAGCTGATTATCAGTTTATAAATCTTAATGTTTTTAGTGGTCAATAGACAAGAAGCAGATTGAGGCATGGAGTCACCCATTTTTGTCAAAGATTCCAAACACACTGAAAGTTCACTTTCATATTTTGGACACGAAAACAGGATGTGGTTAACGTCTTCATCAGTCACGAAATCACAGTCACAGGCAGATGAATTATATATGTGAATTTTATGTAGATGAACAGGGAAAGATGCGTGGTTAAATCGCAGTCGGATGATGGTAGAAATCGAAGAGCGGGCCAAATTCGTTCTCGCAAACCATGGTCTTGTTAGAATTTCAGGCTGTATGGCCGCATAATATCCACCTTTAAATTGCTGGGTCACATTCCACATTTCTTGCCATCGCATTTTTGCAAGACTCTTAACCTCCTTTAAGAAGTCAGTGTATGACAGTTTCAAATCTATAATGTTTCCTGAAGTAATAGCTTGTTTCGCTAATTTATCAACTGCCTCATTATGACATATACCATAGTGGGAACGAACCCATAACAATGTTATATTTTGCCCTCTCTGTTTGCAGTGCATATATCCGTGTATCACCTCCTATATATAATGATTAGTTGTTTTATTCCACCTACGGTATTGAATCTTTTTAAGGACACTCTGAGAGTCTGTCACAATTAGTATCTTACGAAAGGACGGAGAAGCGACAAACTTTATAGCTTGTAGGATTGCTACAGTCTCTGCCGTAAAAATTGAAGCACTCTTCGGTAATATATGTATTTTACTTAACTGAATATGTGGGCATATAAAAGCACATTCTGTATACTCCTCTTGAGGAATTTTAGATCCATCAGTATAGATACAAATATAGTCATGCCACTGAGCTTCAACTAGACGATTGAACCTGTGATTTACATAAAAATTCTCTGAAGTGTCCATAGAATAATAATATATTGGTATTTGGCAGTTGAGTATGTCGAAATCATAATCAAACATAGGCAGATGTGTAGAACAAATTATAGAAGGAATGACGTGAGACCAGGTGTCATAGCTGAAGTAAACTGCTGATTTTTATTTCTTCTATTAGAATTAGTGGATTGTCGGTAGATGATGTCTATACTCTTATAGATCGAAGTATCCATAAAGGCTATCCCTTGCAAATAAACTGTCGCCGAATGTTGAAGGGCATTTCTTCTGCCTCTATTAATAGGGCATTGGTGGGTGTTAGGGGAAGAGATTGATCCCCTTCATCCTCCCCCCCCCCCCCCTCCAAATGGCTACGGCCCTTGTTTAGCTTAACAGAACACTTGTTGGTACTTCTGGCAGACGCTACGCCAGGTAAGGCGGAATTGCTGTACACACATGAAAATCACATCTTTGCAGGAAGTTGGCGAAAAGAAAAAAAAAAATTGGCAAAGTGTAATTAAACAGTTACTGAACAGACCATTCTCGCAGCTGAATACTAAGACAAGTTGGTGATTTTAAAACAGAAAACGACTACACCAGCTCTTCCGCACTTCCAGAGTGAGCAGAAGGAACAAAACAAGAACCCTTACAAAAGGCACTTTTAACATTAATAATTATGGTAAGTACGTGTGGCTGTGAGGTTCACGTGAACTGAACAAACTTTACTGCTGACCATGCTTATTGTTTGCAACTGAGAAAACGTCTTGGAATACCACCGGGTTTGCGAATTTGCCGTATTTAATCACAGCTCTGGATAAACATAATAGATCAACAGCTCATATAAAATCTTTTACAACATAAAAACTTTCGACACTCAACGGGTAAACCATTTACTGGATTGATAAAAATAACAGTCCAGTTCGCAAATATTTTTACAATTTATTAATATAGGTGACCGGTTTCGATCTAGGTTTAGATCATCTTCAGACCTCGCTAAACCTAGATCGAAACCGGTCACCTATATTAATAAATTGTAAAAATATTTGCGAACTGGACTGTTATTTTTATCATTAAATAATAAGTTCGCTGTTTATTCCAAACTAGGAAAAAATGTTTTCCAAACTGATTAATTTACTGGATTATCAGAAAAAAATTGCTGACAGCTTGCACAATGAGAAGGTTAAAGAAAATAGAAATAGATTAAAAAGATTGACTGATTCAGTTGTACTTCTTTCAAAACAAGAGAGTTCTTTTAGAGGACACTACGAAACTGAGGACTCAATAAATAAAGGCAGTTACATAGAACTGCTACAGTTTATGGTTCATTATGATGTGGCACTGTCTCTGCATTTAAAGACAGCTACCGTTTTCAAAGGCACCTCAGCAATTATATAGAATGACCTAATCGATGGTGTGGCCAATGTTGTTAGAGATCAGTTAAATCAGATATTGATAAGGCTACTTTTATTGGGCTCATACTCGATGAAACAACTGATGTCGCCAATAAAAGTCTTCATATTAGCGAGGTTGCTAAATTTCAGGAAAAATCTTTTATTAGCCGTAACACCGTAAGTACACATTTGCGAACCTATGTTTATATGGACTTGTTTCTTTACTTTTACTTGTAGAATAGCATATTAAAATATTTGCATATCTACTTGAATCACGCTGCATTTATATACAGGTTTGTTCATTGATAGTGACCACTCCAAATATCTCCAGAAATTAGCATCAAACGAAAAAAATGGTTATAGGCAAATTTTAAGAGTGTTGAGGGGGGCATCCAATGATACTATACGCTCCCCCCCTCCCCCCCCCCCCATTCCTGAGCATGGGTGCGGAGGCAATTTTGAAATCTTCAATGGGAACCCCTATTTCTACTGCATTTTTGGATTCTTCTTGCATAAATATGTAACTTTTGTGTAAAACATTTTTTCCATGATAGATGGCGCTGTAATAGGCAAAACTAAAAATGTGGACATTGTTTAAAAACGGTAATACCTCAAACAGATACACATCAGATCAGGAAAATCAGAGTACAGTTTTTCATGTTTCTGTTAATTCTATCTTGTGACGTCTCCTGAAATCGAAAGAAACACAAACTATGATCATGCTATTAGTCCGCAGCCAAACAGTTTGTTGTATTTCAATGATTCGGACTGTACCCATCTCTCCGCAATTGTTCCCCGATGTTAACGATTGCAGAGAGAAAGAGTAGATATCATTTCCTGTTACTATGAGGCCCATAGAAATGATGAAGAAGCTCATCACAGGTATGCTACACTTTCATTTTTGCCTTTTACTCTTTCATTTTGCATAATTACTTATTTTTGCCATTTATCATGAAACGAAAAAAAATGTTTCATACGAAGGTTACATATTTTGTCACGAAGAATCCAAAACTGCAATAAAAAGTAGGCGTTCCTATAAAAGATTTCAAAGTAGCCTCCCATCACCCATCACGGGTTACGGTAGGGACTGAAGGGGGGGGGGGGAGCGAGTGTAGAATCATTTGATGTTCTCCTCAACGCTTTAACATTTGCCGGTAACCGTTTCTTCATTTGCTGCTAATTTCGTGAGATTTTGGCACGGTCACTATCAATATCTCGAAAACAGCGCAAGATATCAATTTTTTCCTTAGCTTTTCTTTCTCGATTCAACCCTGGAAAGAGAGATAGTAGTGATAGCCCAAGTTACAAACCCAGTATACGCCACTGACGTATTGGAATAAATCCTTTTAGCATGGTGGTCTGGAGGAATTCCCGCACGACATACCTGCGACTCATCAAAATTCGTTTGTACCATACTTGGTGTTCCCCTTGTGAGTATATTCTTACTGTAGTGGCATGAATATAATATTGCTTGTCGTGAACGTTTAATACTGCACACTGAAATAAGGATAAGAAGTGAATGGTAAATAAGTATGACTTTTCATTCTGAACGCAGCGCTAAAAAATTAACTTACAGGTCTCATACTACGGTATCAAGTGAGTTCGAATACACCTGATTTTGAAATGAAATATCTGACGAGTTAAAGGGCGGAAAAACTATGTAGAAGCAAACTGCATTCCACTCTGTCTGTTGTACATGAACGTTAACACTCGCGGTATTGATTTACTGGCAATCTGTATTAAATCCTCCCACAGTCGAATTTTTCGGCAGTAACAAATCATAATTTCTGTCAGCACTACAGGGATTTCTCGCTGCGACATGTGCTCTAAAAAGTTCAGCATCTGTTTTAAGTGCTCAGCTGTATTTATAACATGTTTTATTTGCGTTTATAAAATTTTATTACCAACAGTTTTATCAGTGGCACGGTCTCCCTTTCCATTACACAAAGCTTCTCTCGGACTGAACATTAAGTCTTTTACTCAGCAAGAAATTACACAACCTCGTATCTGTTTAACCAAATAGCGCATTTGGTATCTACAGAACGAATCTGAAATCACATATTTATCAGTCAGACTTCTTGTCAGGGATAGTTCCCTGCATCGAAATTGAGAGATAACAACGTGATAAAATACACACTAATAAGTTTAGCTGGTTCTTGACAAGTCTAATTTTCCTAAAGTCTCACAAAATCCTCCGTTAAATTGTTGACTATACTTTCATCAAGTCATTTACACAATTACATGATCTCTGATCAGTCTAAAAAAAACACCGATAATTTCAATTTCAGTTCATTTGAAAGAAAAAGAAATCTTATATTAACATATTCAGTAGACAATATTCCACCATTAAAATCAAAATTTCATCACCAATGTCCTACTTCACACAGACAGTAAACTGCATTAATGTCTTTGACCAAAACGAATCACAGCAATACTACCGGGTAAGATCGTTACTTTATTTCCCCAATGTTACATTTCAAAGGTCAAACGTGAACGCCAGTGAAATTCGACATACCATCAATCTCATCAATGCTTAACAACGCTTTTAGTTACTCATTTTAACTACCAGCATACATTTCAGTGGACATTAGCACTGTTCAACAGCATCATCTTCCGCATCACGGTCTTCGCGTCCATAATAGCGGACTGTTTAATATCGCTGGCGGCGACAGGGGAAAAAGCTGGCGTTGCTTTACCAATGCGTTCTCTCGTGTCATGAACAAACAAAATAAATAAAATATTACCTGCACAATATTGTTTTCAAAATATTTCATCATAGATGAACAATTACTATTCCTTTCATCCACAGTTATTGCTTTTCTCCTGCAGAACTGAGTTAAAAGATATTCGCTATTACTGTAGAATAATTCTAGTTACACCACATTCCCTAACGACAGAGTAAGTTCGGAAGGGGATTTTCCAGTTATCTCCCGTCATCGAAGGGACCAAAGATGAAAACCTCGCATTGTGAAATGGAACCAGGCGCATCCATTGGATAGGAACCTATCCGAAATTTGCTTAAATTGATTTAGTGGAACCATGGATTCGTCTAGATACCCAGAAGAATATGTGAACTGCTCGACAGCAAGTCCGGTGTCTCAACCACTGCGCGAACTGATCTAACGATAGTGTGAAGACAGAAGATGAAAACGGTAAGCAGTCTTTCACCAGCATCTACAATAACTGATAGAGAAAATCTTCAAGCGGAGATCAATGGAAGCAATTTAGATCCGTAGTCTGACAAACGTGAGGACACAAAGTAAAACGATAATAATAGACATAAACAGCGAATAATAAAGATATTGCCATTGCGAAAAGATTGTATCCTACAGATGGAACTTGGAGCCACAGAGCGAAATATTTGTCTGTCCATGGGACGAACATCATGCAGTATTCCACCTCGGAGTAAAGACTTATTTTCCGCTTTATTCTGATCTTTATAGTGTTGCGCACCGAACATAGTTTTAGGTAGTTGCTATGCTTCGATGGAGTAAGGCACAGCTGGGTATAGAAAAAGCACAAACAGCAGTTCTGGAACAGCCAGCTCTGTAGAAATTACAACACAACTACACTCGCTCCGCTCAGCATGCTTATAGGTAGAGGTCTGTGCAGATGCTGATATCCGCGGATATATCCGCGGATAACCGCAGTATTTCTTACTTTTTTGATAAAATTGTGGGCGACGCGGATATCCGCCTGTTATATGCGGATAAAGAGGGAGATATCTACCCAGTATGTCTGTCGAAATATTAGCTGAAAACTTCAGGCTTGTGGACATTCTTGGAATCCTTGCAGGGCCCAGGTAGAGTGGAAGTCTGTTGTCCTCATCCCCTGGCCACAGCCACAACACAGCAGACGTAGCTGTGGCCGAGGGACCTGCGCCTAATCCGTTTAAGCAACAAATGCTTTCTGGGTGACAAACCGGCCCACTGCCCACCAGAGGTGCCATGCCAAATTTCTGCTGCCTTCAATTAGCGCTTTGTAGCGACCGAGTGACCACGCATATCGTAGAGAATACAGTGTCAGTTCTTCCTTAAAATGAACACGACATCAATGGATATGGATCAATGTATCTTGTAAAATGAAAAGTGAAAAGAGAGATTTGACATTAGTGAAGGAAAACTAATTGAAATCGTCAATTTGGAAAAAAATTGGACACATATTTGATGGCAAAGATATAGTGGCCAGTTTTGCTAGTAAAAAAATATATTATTACACTGGACACAAAAGTGGAATTCAAATCTGCTGAAACATTCGTGTGAGACAGGACAAAATAGCATAATTACTTATTTATCATCCCTACATCGATTGTTACGTCAAGGAAGGAATACGTGCATCAAATATGGTTAAAATCAGTACAGTGGTTTAGCATGAGATGTGCAATATTGTCGCGTGATGCACCAATTTACCACTCATTTCACTGTTTATTATCTCATATCTCCTGAACTATGTGTCTTACAGTCATTTAATTACGTCAATAGTGCAAGCAATATGTTGTAGGGCACAGTTTCATCACAACCGAATGAACGGTATAACCGCGCATAAAATACCAACAAACGTTGGCGACGCAAGTAATAAAGATTGAAAACAGCATTTTTATATGAACTGTCATAATCAGATACGGTGAAAGTAACGTAGGAAGGTACACAATGTTAGGCCGTCGCTACAGTCCACATTGTCTCCTTTTGCTGACAGTTACCAATTAGCAGAGGACGGCAGTTTTAAAACTTGAAATAACATGCTTTGCTTTGTGTTACATAACCTCTTGTGCGTTAATATGGGGAAAATAAACTGTCCCTTTTGTAAAACTTCGAAAGAAGTGTCTTTTTTTTCTTAATGTAAACACAGTAAAAAGCAAAGCTACAAAGAAGGCAATCATGCCGATTAATGTCCCTCTGGCGGTTAAAGAACATGTGCTTGAAACATTTTGTAATTTGCATCTAGACAGATATTTAGGGTGGTCAAGACAAATGTGACACCCTTCATATCAAGAATGATGGGGAAAACAATGGTTTATTGAAAGCGTCAAGCGAGTCCAGGCGAGTCTAGAGTATAAAAGCGAGTCTTTTCGTATAAAAGATATAGGTGAAACATTGAATTAAAATTTGTGATACGACCGGAAATCGAACGCGATCCTCTATGCTTACTAGGCAGACGTTGTACCGCCTTTTCTTCTTTTTTTTCCTTCAGGTTGATCTATGCTTTGTGGAAGTTGGTTCAGTTCGTTTTTGGTTTTTCGTTGAATCTTCGGCTCACCTTTTTTATTACAGAAAGCGCTGAGCCAAGGCGCCCTGCGACCGCTAGACCACCGCATTATTAGAAATTAAGAAGCCTCGGAATAGTCTAAGCACGATTCCCCTCCACATCACAAACTTCAATTCAGCTTCTGTTGCACCCATGAATTGGAGGTAATTCATGCTTAGGCACCTTAATCGCTAGTGATGCGGTGGT
This sequence comes from Locusta migratoria, assembly GCA_026315105.1. Lineage (NCBI taxonomy): Eukaryota > Metazoa > Arthropoda > Insecta > Orthoptera > Acrididae > Locusta > Locusta migratoria. The sequence continues at coordinate 734,336,232 of CM048744.1, read as the reverse complement.
CTAGCAGTCGCCGGGCGCCATGGCTCAGTGCGCCCGGCCAGGGGGCTAAACGCCCTCTGTAATGAAAATGCTTAGCCAAATGTACAGCGAACAACCAAAAACGAACTAAACCAACGACCGCCAACCATAGATCTACCTTTAAAAAAAAAAAAAAAGGAATAGCGGTTAGACGTCTCCCTAGTATGCTTGGAGGTCCAGGTTCGATTTCCGGCCGTGTCACATATTTTAATTCAATACTTCACCTTTATCTTTAATGTCTTTGACATGTTTGAGACGAAAAACAGTCTCAGGGTATGTTAATTTCTATTTACAATGATTTTGTATACTTTACGCCCCTCATAAATTCAATTATTTTATTAATTATTTCATATTAAAAAACGCTGGGTGAGCCTAGTTGGAGCTAGACGCGTGGTACATTTCGCAAATCGTTAGATAATTCAATTACCAAGATGCACAGTATCAAGTGCCTTTCGAAAACAGTAAATGTTCGGCTTTACGTCCCATCAAGAACAACGCATTAGCCGACGGCCTATATTTAATGACCTAGGGCAGTGCGTTCGTTTGCGTTGTCAGTGCGAACAGACAAGTAACACTGTGTGAAATAGCCGCACAAATTAGAACGCGAAGTACAACTAAAAGGACAGAACGGAGCCGCAGTTGTGTGTTTATGAGCTATGGCAACAGACGACCGACTCGAATGGCTTTGCTAATGACATGAAACCGCCTGCAGCATCTCTCCTGCACTCATGACCATATCGGTCAAGCCCTAAACGACTGGAAAACAGCTACATGGTGATGTGAGTTCCGAGCTGACGGTATAGTCTAGAATCTGTATGCAAAAAAAGGCCTGAGTAGGAAAAAATTAGGGGAGAGATGAAACCTCTTGCAATAGTCTCCGTTTGATGGCCCATGTAACGACTAAGAAACTGTAATCATAGAACAGCTATAAAATCTCACAGGATTCACATAGAAAGGTCCTTTTTTAGGCAAATTACATAGAAAGACCTGGAAAACGTTTATATAGCAATATAATATGTATATATAATATTTATTCTGAGTTATACTACCAAAACGAAAAAAATATAATTTTTTCGATCCTCTTTGAAGTTTCTCTATTAATAACTGCGTAATTATGCAACGAAATTATGATTTATTTAATTCATTCTGTAACACATTACTCGAGATTTAAAACAATAGAAGTATATTTTTCCTATCCTCAATAATAAAGGAGTTGTGTGAAACTATTTACTGTAAGGTGTGATTATTCACTAGTCAGACAGCATGTTAGAATTGTAAGGAGATATTTATTAAAACCTGAAACACGTCCACATAAAGTGGTCCATTTCAATGACTCCCCATGAAAAAATGTTGACGCTTCAGATATATTATTATTATTGGTTTTTTTCTTTTGAGTGTAGCAAGACACTCCACTCGCAATATGCAAGATACCAGGCATTATATATTGATTTAGTTTTATCTGAATGTAAAATTCTAAGTGTCTATGTGAACATGAGGCCCCGAATATGTATTAGTATGTACTGTGATGTGCTCCCACTGGCCCTGGCTTCCACAGAATGAATGAAACTTTGTATGTAAGAAAGTTTAGCAAGTGCTAGGCGCACCTCGTCTGTTTTGTGTCATCGTTTCTTTCAAACACTGTGCGTTGAATGTCTCTAGGCGAGAAGTAGGTTTGCCAACTGCTGTGCAGAATCCAGTCTTAGCAAAGATTCCTAATGTAGCTTGCTCCTAACCTCCTTGGCTGGGAGTTGGTTAGGTTACCTGCCTGACGGTGACACTCTCTGGGCTCTCCTCCACTACCCCTCCTCTGGTAAAAGGTTAGGCAGTGGTCAAGAGAGCTATTCATTCTCTTCTTGGTTCCTGGTAGGGTAAGTACTTCTGGGTTTGGTTATGCTGTGGCCTCGTGGCTCGACTTAGTTCAGGCTCCATAGTTGTACTTATGGCTTTTCGCGAGTTTAATTCCGGGAGTAGCAGCTACACTATATGTAGTAGTGAGATTTTGCTTAATTTCGTACAGATTTGATAATTTTATTTCGATTTTTGCTGGAATCTTATTCTGAGGCTCTGATGGTGTTTCGTTAGCATTGTTCTTGCACTTTATAACTTTTAAATAATTTCTTCGCCTGTTTAAATATGTTCAGTGTCTTTCGCGTTCTTATCATTGTTGACTTCTAATATTTTCGGGGACTCGCAGTGCCTATACTGTCGTACTTTGTGGACAGAACATGTGAACGATATCAGAATAAGCCTTCAGCCTTTCCATCATTCAGTACACATGAGTGGTTAATAATTGTATAGCTAATTTGCTATTCTAACTTGTAATCTGTGTACTTGTCGGCCTACGTGTGCGCCGATTAGCGTGTACCCTGTTGTGGTTACTACCATTAAATAAATCTTTTTCCTCTGTGTAGAAAGAACCGTTGCACGACGTATATCGTGTTTTTAATTTTCATGAAATAGAATTATTTCACTTCTCTGAATTTTTGTAACTAAACTCTGTATTGTGCTGTAGCAATCTGTAACCTTGCTTATCTAATAGAAATCATTCCTCTGATCAGAAAGAATGGTTACACGATATATTTCGCGATTTTATTCTCTTCGAAATTGATTTTGTCAACTTTATGCATATTTTGTTCCGACTTAGTAGTGTGCTGTATTGATCCAACAACTTTAACCTTCTGTAGTAATCTTCTCCCTGTGCTAAACGAGCGACCGTTTTTAGGTATTAGTTAATGAAATCTTGAGTTAATGTCTAGTTAGAAGTTCTAGGGAAACTTCAACTTCCGTCTGTACACCACACTTTGTGGTCTTAAACCAAGTGCGTTTGTTTCTGATAGTTTATCATGAGCCTAAGCCACTAGCTTGAAATGTTATGGAAGCGAAGTACTATTTCATTGTGCGCGAGTGAACCTTCGATCTGCATTCTCCACATTGCTTGGCTGTCGTCTTGGTGTATTGGTGTCAGGTGCTTGGTAAGTAACTGCATGGCTTGGCGTATGAATCTGTGTGTGAATGTGCTGCAAATCCTCCGTTCCCCCCTATGAAACGTGATCGTAATTAACCTATACTCAATTTTGCAGGTGGGCAATTTTAGGGCCATGTAATTGTGGATATTTTCAACACTTTGTAAGGTGTGTTTTTTATTGTACTTTAAAAAATGGTCTGCCTCCCACCCTTGTTGTTCTTGTTTTGAACAATAAATTAATTTGTTAAACTATAATCCTTTTGTGCTATTTTAAATTCTCCCCTCACCATTTATTTTGGATTAATGTCGGGTAATTTATTCAAGTATCTTGTGTCTCTGCTTCCTTCTGGAGGAGAGAATATTTGCGTTTCCATTACCAACATTTATGATTTTTGATTTAGATCCATGACTGTGGATCATTATTTAATTGTGTGCAGTTTCCCCTAAAGATTACAGTAAAGGTAGAACTGTTTGCTTAACTTATAGAATCAGAGTTTTGCTCAAGTGAACTGCGTACTTCCGCCGCTGTGTGAATATCGCTGTAATTATATAAGCAGTCAATTATTAACTTCACAAACACGGCTAGTTAGCAGCCAAAAGAACAGCGGGCGAGTTTCAAACCTTTTTCAAAACTTGCAAGAGCATGTGAGTATTCTCAAAAGATAGTGAAACGACTGTTCCTATAAACATTGCACACATCTCAGAATTTATTTTTACAAAAATAAATAATATATATCTAAATAAGCAAAGTGCTGATTTGTATTACAAATTTACATGAATGATATGGAGTCATTCATATATATATATATATATACATATATGTGTTTATATTTACCAGCTTTACTGCCTGGTTAAAGGTGAGACGTAAATTATTTTGTCGAAAAGGAACCATTACTAACAATATTATTTCGTCTCTGAATCAACTAATAAAGGTACGCTATAACCAGCAATAATTAACACATATGTGCAAAAAAATGAAGATTGCACTCTGAACGCCAATACGGAGTGCCACACACGAATAAAATTGTTACGATATAAGTAGCTGAATGTCTTCATGAATTTGCTGTTAAAAATATGAATCACATATTAAATATCTGATTCATCTTTCTCATCACACTCCTGCACAGAAGGTTCATCATCATCCTCATCAAAATCAAGAATATTTGAGTTGCTGTACCCATTGCCATTGCAATATCCACACTAAACAGAACACCGTAACCAACACTGCAAGGACAATTTCATTCACATCCAGATTCACACTTGCAAGGTATTAACTTTAAGATGAAGTCGGGGGCAGGAGGTTCTTGAAGTAAAACTGGCTGAAGAGAGCAATTTTTTAGAGACCCATCCCCATGAAGTAGGTAGCAACTCTTTGCTCCTCCACTGCTGGACACGAAGATAAACACGTTTTGAATGTTCTCTTGCTGTCGCAGATGTTGAATGAAGTAGAGCAAGATCTATCTGAAAAGTGATTGGAGGTGTTGGCACAGCTTTTAGAAAACGCTGATATTTAAGACTACAAATGACGTCGTTCCTTTCGGTGCACCATACAGTGCTAACAGAAACTGCTCCCCTGCTTCAGTTATTTCCTGAGCATTTGTGTTGTCATTATTGAAAGTAGAAGTAATTTTCCGTAGATTAGATTTTGTTTGGAGTTGTTTGAATGCTGTTTCCTTCCCTTGGCCAAACAAGGACGATGGTGTGTCACATCAGGATATAGTCAGCAAAATTAACATACCTTGACATAAATCTCCAAGTGCTTCTTGGAGGGATGTAATATAATGTGCGTGAAGTGCCTTTTCTCACAGACGACTTAGGAGCAAGTGAAATGAGAAGAACGAGTAAATCGACATCTGTACCAACCACCATAGTTGCCTTCTCCTTTGCAATCTTCAGTGCTATTCCATCAATCAGTTTAGCAGGATCACCTTGTGATTACCTTGCGTCAAAATATTACCAAATTCCAGATGACTTTTTAAACCAGCAATAAATTTCCAGAATTCCTCAGTTTTTTTTTTTTTTTTTTTTTTTTTTTTTTTTTTTTTTTTTTTTTTTTTTTTTTTTTGCACATCATATTTTCTGTAAAGTGGATGACAAGTCACTGACATTTGTGCCTAACGTTGTCTGTGCTCTTTCCTTTTTGTGCTCGGTGTGGAATAACCATCAAAAACGACAACGCAGTTTGTACTAAAATGTTTCCTCAGATAATTTACGTACAGTCCATATAATTCATTGTAACTCAGACATTGTGACCAAACAACTCTTCGCAATAAATATCCGCCATTATCAACATAGGCACAATCTTGAGGAGGTGAGAGATGCTTGTCACTTGATATACTGTTATCTAATATATCATACAAAGTCTGGTTTTGTGGTTTTCTCGTGTAATAATCATCAAAAAAAGGATAAGGGATGAGTTGTCAGTTCATGGTTTAAGCATTTCTGGAGGTCCTCATCAGTTTTCGCAACACAACTAACTCTGATGAATAGCAGTAGTGGGGCTGTGCCGGTTTCACCCCACTGAGATTCGCGCGTCTTTTGTTTGATATCAAATTAATTAGAGTAATTGCGTAATTAGAGTAATTGCAATTACATGTACTTAGAGTAATTACATGTACTTAGGGTAATTGTTTATTTATTTATTGTAATTGTTATTGCAATTGCACGTGTTCACTCCTCCACGTCTGGCGTGGAACTGAGCTCACCCCAAGGCATCACGTGACTATCTACGTCACCCCCCACCCTACCAGTCACGTGACTACCACCGGCCAATGAGAGCACAGCACGTGACCACCCCTCCACCATCCCCAACCGATATTCTGCAGTCATTCAGACACAGAGTGTCGGAGGGACAGCAGTAGCATGGAAAAGATGCAATTACAGTAATTACATTTGACTCATGTAGTTGGGAGGTTCCTGGTACAACCACAAATTGGCGGGAAAACCGATTTCTGGTTGTCCTGGTAGGCTTTCGCCCCTCCGATCCGGTGGAGCACCCTCAGACTGCACCTGTTTCTATATATAACAACAAATCAGAGCATTCTGTTCGGTAACATGATAAAAAAGAGCCTTAATTAGAGCTCATATCGCATCCAAAATTAGATGTGCATATAGATGAATCATGTATATGATCATCTGTAATGCCATATGTATGTACTCCCATTACTCTAGTAATTATATCGAATTTTCAATCCATTTCAAGCCATTGAAATCGACTGAAAGCAGTAGTTCCAACCGCTGACAACAGATGGCTCTGATCCCACTTCTCCCCCCACCCAGCGCCTACACAATGAAGCCATGTGTGCATACGCTGGCCACCCTCCTCTGCAGCTGACCAGTCTCTATTGTGTGCCTCAGTCCGCCGGCCGTAGCCGCTGCGACCGCGGAGACGCGGCACACAGGCCGACTGTCCACCTTCAGCCTCCTGACGATCATGTACTTGCGTACATACGCGAAAAAAAAAACTACCGTAGTGCATTTACGGAGCCCCGCCGCGGCATGCGCGCAATTTTTCCGGTCGACCCCAGCGCGCCGACCGGGCCGCGCCCCACACCTCGCGAAAGAATTACCGCGAAGCCCGCGCCGAAAATTATTATTCGGGATTTTAACTTTTATGCCCAAAATATTACAACTATTAAGGCTATTCTATTCCGCACTAATGCGGAATTTCTTTATAGAATTTTAACATTAAATTAAAAAAAAAAAAAAAGTCCAAGTGGTCATTCCATGGGCACATAGAGCACAGTAAATGTAGGGTTCTTAGGATTTCTTGTAAGGTAGTAAATAAGCACACAAATATTACAGTATAAAACTTTTATTACTTTTGTATGGATGTTTACATACAGAATACAAGTTTATATATATATATATATATATATATATATATATATATATATATATATATATATATATATATATATATATATATATAATGTGCTAAACATCCCTCACCTACTGGGAAGGAAGAGAACTCCAACGGACGAACGCTTTGGATTGTGGGTCTTACTGGAAAATCTGGACAATCTTGTTACCGACATTGGTAACATAAATTACACCGAAAATGCTATGCTTCTCAGCAAGAAGAACTTAAGTGCGCCTATTCCAATTACAGAGCCTTTTTGCGATAACATTATGGTAGCTAAAATCTGCGATCAAGTGGACTGCCAGGAGCAGACCGAGAAGAGTTGGTCTGTAATGGTAAAGAAGGAAATGTGCGGCTCATTTAACTTTTACCTGCGTAGTAAATTCGACAAGTTCGTCACTGCGAAACATGGAGTCAAGGCGAAGTTGCCTTTTCTGCTACATGGTGGTTGCGGTGCAGCATCAAAAGGAATATTGGAGAAACTCGACAAGGAAGCACTGGAAAACATTTCGAGGAAATATGCAAATCCTGTTGCTATTCCTTATAAAGTGGAACTAGCCGATGTTCAAATGGATGTTTTAATGGAGGAGCTCCCTGCTATACTACAGTAGCTTCGGGCAGATGACTTCTATCTGCTGGATTTGGACATCACACAAGATTTTGCAGGGATTTTTAACAAAGTGGAGATGTGCGACTATCTGGTATCCAACCACGACTTTTGTATGGAAGGAGACTGCACAGGAAACCGCAACGTAATTGTGGACAACGATAAGACAGTTGGGATAGATTGTTTAACTTGGTTAACATCGAATTGCCGAGTAAAAATATATAATAAATTTGTATGTCAAATTACGAGCCCTGGTGTCACCAAAGTTATCGGTAATCACATTATCGATTTTGTAAAGTGTCCAGACAGACGGCTACGAGAGACTTTTAATTCTTCGTTGGGTCAAGATCATGGCATTACGAGGCTGGAGGCTACAATATACAATTACCGTATGGACAGTGTTTTTGACCCTGTGCAAGATTGTTTAAGTGTTTTAAACGAGAATAAACGGTATCTGCAAAGTGCGCCCATGTATAGTGTGTCAATTTCCTCCATGTGGACGCAGTTAACGAATTCTCTACAGAACAGCTGTTGTGTTGTGTTTAATAGTGTTCTGCAATTTGTTTATTGGGGTAATAAGAATACCCGAAAATTGACTGGTGTACAGGTAAATCTCCCAGACACTAAAGACCGAGAAAAGCTTATACATTATGTTCTATCAGCTTTTAGTTTTAACTGCCTTCCTGTAAATTACGTGGAGATTCATAATACTGACGCCAGCAAGGACGATATAAGTATTACACAGAAGTGCTACATTAAAGCAGGAGAAACATATTTCTCCCAATCCAGAGCATTATTCTCCACATTGCCTCCAGATACAGACCTCGCCGAAATAGGTCTAGTATCTACAAACAATGTTATTCCACAAGTCCAGCGAAAAAGAGTAAACGTATCGTCTAGACTCAAGCCTTTCCCTATTAAAGAAATTACACCGTTACGTGCGGTTAATGTCTTATGTACAAGAAAAAGAAAACTGGAGCTGGAGGAGATCGAAGACAAGAAACGGAAGCTCGAATATATGGCTAAAGCAACTGCCATAAGGGACGAATACAAACTAATGCTAGAGAAAGAAGAAGCTATAGCGGATGTCCAAGCCAGGTTTACATATGGTTTTAAACAGAGGGTGTGGAGAAATCTGGCTACGACTGGGACTTATAAAATATTTGCATTTACAGTAAACAGCCAGGGAGATTGGTCAAGAGCCGGTGTGCTAGCCGAAATTAATGGGATTCAGGATGTATTCTACATTAAAGGATACACTAAAAACGTGTTTATAAAGATGCACTCCCGTTTGGATTTGCTCAAAAAGAACGGATACATTGTATCCAAATGTGGAGGCCTGGATGTTGTCCATCTAGCTACAGAGAAGCCATTTGCGGAATTAAAAACCGATGGAATAACTATATTTAACGGCCATTCGTTTGCAAAGGTCATAAGCCTGGACTTCTATACAGAATTACCACACGATTTTGTATCAGAAGAAATGGTGGCGTACACACAGGGGGATGTGGAGTGCTATAACCAGTATGCCATGCAGGAAATAATTGGTAAAGTTAAAATATCCGGTTGCTCTCGTCTAGAAGCATTGCCGGAGGGTGCAGAACTTGTTATTAAAGCTATAAAAGAAGTAGATTACAGGAATACGCGTAGGTACGTAATGGAGTTCGAGAACATACCTTCATTCTACCTGTCGAACTTCTGGCTAGAAAGGGAAATAGAAGACGCGGATGTGGATCTAAGCAACAAGTTAAAAATTAAATTAGACAAAATTAAAGTTACACCAAACAAGAATAAAGAACGAGTTGTATTCTGTGTCTAAATATATATATATATAAACTTGTATTCTGTATGTAAACATCCATACAAAAGTAATAAAAGTTTTATACTGTAATATTTGTGTGCTTATTTACTACCTTACAAGAAATCCTAAGAACCCTACATTTACTGTGCTCTATGTGCCCATGGAATGACCACTTGGACTTTTTTTTTTTAAATTTAATGTTAAAATTCTATAAAGAAATTCCGCATTAGTGCGGAATAGAATAGCCTTAATAGTTGTAATATTTTGGGCATAAAAGTTAAAATCCCGAATAATAATTTTCGGCGCGGGCTTCGCGGTAATTCTTTCGCGAGGTGTGGGGCGCGGCCCGGTCGGCGCGCTGGGGTCGACCGGAAAAATTGCGCGCATGCCGCGGCGGGGCTCCGTAAATGCACTACGGTAGTTTTTTTTTCGCGTATGTACGCAAGTACATGATCGTCAGGAGGCTGAAGGTGGACAGTCGGCCTGTGTGCCGCGTCTCCGCGGTCGCAGCGGCTACGGCCGGCGGACTGAGGCACACAATAGAGACTGGTCAGCTGCAGAGGAGGGTGGCCAGCGTCTGCACACATGGCTTCATTGTGTAGGCGCTGGGTGGGGGGAGAAGTGGGATCAGAGCCATCTGTTGTCAGCGGTTGGAACTACTGCTTTCAGTCGATTTCAATGGCTTGAAATGGATTGAAAATTCGATATAATTACTAGAGTAATGGGAGTACATACATATGGCATTACAGATGATCATATACATGATTCATCTATATGCACATCTAATTTTGGATGCGATATGAGCTCTAATTAAGGCTCTTTTTTATCATGTTACCGAACAGAATGCTCTGATTTGTTGTTATATATAGAAACAGGTGCAGTCTGAGGGTGCTCCACCGGATCGGAGGGGCGAAAGCCTACCAGGACAACCAGAAATCGGTTTTCCCGCCAATTTGTGGTTGTACCAGGAACCTCCCAACTACATGAGTCAAATGTAATTACCGTAATTGCATTGTTTCCATGTTGCTGCTGTCGCTCTGACACTCTGTGTCTAAATGACTGCAGAATATCTGTTGGGGATGGTCACGTGGTAGGGTGGGGGTGGTGGAGGGGGTGGTCACGTGCTGTGCTCTCATTGGCCGGTGGTAGTCACGTGACTGGTAGGGTGGGGGGTGACGTAGATAGTCACGTGATGCCTTGGGGTGAGCTCAGTTCCACGCCAGACGTGGAGGAGTGAACACGTGCAATTGCAATAACAATAAACAATTACAATAAATAAATAAACAATTACCCTAAGTACATGCAATTACTCTAAGTACATGTAATTGCAATTACTCTAAGTACATGTAATTGCAATTATGCAATTACTCTAATTAATTTGATATCAAACAAAAGACGCGCGAATCTCAGTGGGGTGAAACTCTCACAGCCCCACTACCAATAGCTGCATAGTGTCAATATGTATAACAATGTCATCGTTGATCTTGACAGCGCTAGTCATCTGAGCTAATGTCCGCACCTAGTCACTTCGATGTAAATGAACATCCCTGAATGTTTCCCTACAATTCGTCCAACTGCACCTAGTCGCAGTGGAGTAGCCGAGTGGTCTGAAGCGTCTCGTTGCGGAGCGCGTGGTTGGTCGCCGTGGAGGTTCGAGTCCTCCCTGGGGCATGGGTGTGTGTGTTGTCCTTAGGTTAGTTTACCTAGGTTTAAGTAGTTTGTAAGCTACGGACGGACGACCACGCAGTTTGGTCCGATAGATTTACAAACATTTGTACATTTGAGTTAATAGCCTCACTTGCTATAATAGCACTAGACAACGATATAAGCTGAGAACGATTTGTGAGCGGAGGATGTGAGGCGAACTACGCAACCACTTTTGAAGAATCGATATTATCACGTGCTTGTCGATATTTCATTAGCTGAACGTGTTGTTCAGGGGGGGTTACTTCTTCTATACCACAAAATTCCTCAAAATACTGAATGAGCCTTGAATATGCATACATCCCCTGCACCCACCGATTCAGGGTACTACTCGTTACTCCACGTCCATGTTTCAGGCCACCAGGTGATTTGAACAATCTCATCAGTACTGTCACACCAATTACCAGCCCACATTTTGTTGGTACGTCTAACCGCAAACTGTCCTGTGGTGACAAATTTTTGGAACTCTTGTGGTGTCAGCCTGACTTCAAGTGTTGACATCTGTTCTATGTATAAATGTGCGCACTTTGCATATGCAAGGTGGCCAGCTGCATGGAAAAAAGGAATTATATTTTTCACCATTTCTACATGCAATCCCCAATCACCTGTGCGCTCAGCACGGACAAAAAGCATTATCATGCTAAATTTTTCATAGTAATTCACACACAATTTGGCATTCCAGTTGCTAGACATTCACATTATGTCACTATTCTATAAAAGTGTAAGCTGCTCCTGAGAAAGTGTTGGAAAATTGTATTGCAGAAAATGAGTATGACTAGTGAACACTTACACCTTTCAGTAAACAAATTCAGATCATTATTATTAATGATAGGAAAAACACATTGGTATTATTTTAAAGCTCTAAGAATGCACTACAAGATTAATGAAAAGAAATTGTCAAGTTGTTCCATAATGACACAGTTATTCATGGAGGACTTACAAAAAAGGTTTGAAAAAAATGATATTTTCTCCTTTTCGATAATAGAAGGAATCTTTTATACTGCTACATAATAATTTTTCACTCCTTCCTCTGTAATTTGGTGCAAAAGGACCTTTTCATGTTAATTCTGTGGGGATTTATGCGGTTCATAAATTACAGCACAAATTTTAAGATCGGCCATATTGAAGACGTCATAATCGTAATTTCACAGCCCGGAGCTTCGGGGACTTTTAGTATGTTAACTAGGCCATCATATTGAGACTATTGCAAAAGTTTTAATCTCACCCCTAATTTTTTCCTATTCAATGCATAAAGGTCCTGGACTAGTAGGGTTCGAGCCTGTTGCAGGTCCCACGAAGCCATGAACGCAAGAAGTCAAATCGAGCGACTTGGTGCAGCGGTTAGCACTCTGGACTAGCATTGGGAACACGGCTGTTTGTCTCCGGTCATCCAGGTTTAGGATTTCCGTAAATAACCTCAGGCTAATGTCGGTACAGCTCCTCTGAAGGGAATGTCCATTTCCTTCCCAACCCTTAACAAAGCAAAAAACCGAACCTGAGCTCCGTCTCTAATGACCGCGCTGTCGACTGGACGTTAAACCCTCCTCTCGTCCTTATTCTTCAAGTTGTCAACAACGCACTGTGCAAAGTGGTTCCATACTGTTTTTACATGGGGAGAAATGGATGCTCTGGTCCAACTGAATGGATCGTTGACTAGAATTAGTTAAGTTCGGCTACTTGAAAACCATTTGTAGCAATTCATAGGCATCCAGTTTCCAAAATTTGAATTTTTATAGTTGACGATACGGCTTGTAACCAAGATACAACAGTCCATTATTAGTTTGAAGAGCAATCTGCAAATTCCAGTGAATGACCCTCCCACCCATATCGCCCCATATAAATCCCATCCGACATTTATAGGACACTAGCTGAAAACCCGGCGTTGCCCGGATATATATTTATTTATTCCTGCCTGGAGTTAGTACTTCTCCTACCCTTCTCTCTCTGTCCATCTTCTTTTTTCTAAAAATATGTTGTCTTTATCGGAGAACATATAAGAAATAACGCTGCCTTGGATCATGTACAAAATTATAAGCGCATTATTCAAACAAAGAAAGATAGAAGTCAAAACACATATGACATAAAAATATTCGCACGATCTCATATTTATTCAGTTATATGTGGTACAATTGTATAATTTTTCAGGTATGTATTCATTTGTATAAATGCTGCATGTCTTTAAAATTTCTTGAGAATACAATTGGTGTTGAAGAAGTAATAGATTACTACTTGGAGCGTGATAGGGCGTTTTTCTATTAACGTTACTGTTTTATGTGCTCATACCTCATGAACTACAGGTCGCACTGTGCAACAATTTCGGAGGCACATTCAACGATATGTGTGTACATTGCCTATAAAATTTCCTGCGGCTACAATTTTTAGTGTAGAAATTATAAATTATAACATCATACCGAATGCCGTAGTTTTACTCCATAAACAGCGGAAAAGTAGTAAGCGAGAAACTTTTTTCCTTTCATCATTTTACTATGGCTGCCAGCGAGAAAAAGTTTATTAAAGGTTTGAAATTATGTTTAAAGTTTGTTGCAAGCCGCTAAGTACTCCCATTCTCATATAGTGTATCGCATTATGGCAGTTTCTTGCAATTCCTATCGTTTATGGAGTTATATCTCTTGAACCATGTGTCGTATGTGGTTCGTACTCCTACAGAAGATGTTATCTCATGGAAGTAATCGGTCCAGTGGTTTAGGAGAAAATGAGCAGCATTGTCGCTTATGGCAGCAGTTTTCCGCGCATCTCATTGTTTATGACGTCATATCTCGTGAACTATATATCGTATGTGATTCTTACACTTACGGCGACCGTTCTCATGGATTGAAGCTTACGTGTACGAAATTTCGTAAAGATTGGAACAAAACTGTAGATTTGTATGCAACACGTACAAATATACGGACAATCTGCTTTATATATTAGATAACGAAGAGGTCAGTTAGTTACATGAAATCCTGCACCAGCAATTTACGTAATTGCTAGAGGGGAGGGAGGAGGCAGGGAGGGGACCAAGGCTAAAGTCGGTTCAGTTTTCTAGGGGAGTGGGTTATCAAAAGGGGAGGGGGAGGCAGACCAGGCATTCCCTGTTCCTCACAATGTATGTTCTTGCTTGTGTTTTATATTTCTTCCTTTAATCTTACAATTTCGTTTTGTTGTTTTAATTCTGTCTCTTAAAACATTTTCATTCCTTCATTTATGCACATGTGGCATTTATGTATTTAATTTGGGACGAGAAGTAATGAAAATAAATTTTTTATCGTCAAGGATAAGGGAAACGTTGAATCGACTACCTACATCTTTCGTTAGAATCTTTGCCATTGCACTCCTATAATGCCATGTACTTTCCTTTTTCCTAATTCGCTCAAATTATTTGCCCCAACGCTTATGGAAGATTGCCTATTGTGGAATGTGTTTTATATTTGCCTCTTCTTTCTTAACTGATCAATGACCTCTAGTGATTGAAGCACATATTCGCATTATTCACTGTCTGTAAGTCACGATGAAATCTTCGCTGCACGGCGATGACCACACGATCTAATACGCCATGTCATGCATTGCGCGGCCACTCTTGCCGGAGGTTCGAGTCCTCCCTCGGGCATGGATGTCTGTTATCCTTAGTATCGGTGAATGACATTCCCTCAGAGCTACTGAAGCCTCTGGGAGAACCAGCCATGAGTAAGATGTATGAGACAGGCGAAATACCCTCAGACTTTAAGAAAAATGTAATAACCCTATTTAAGTCCCTTATATTTAAAAATATTTGAACATTTTTTGAACAACTCTTTCCTTGAAAGCAAGGTGATTATGTGTCTAAAGCCGAGCTGGTGTCGCCATGTGTCTTGGTGGACTGCGGCTTCTTGTCGAACTGCATCTGCACACGGCTGCAATGTTAAGGTTCATTGCTATTGCGCACGCGCGCACCGCGAGTTAGGAGGTTGCGATTTATTGCTTATAGTCTTCTTTTATTAGAAAATTCCTTAGCTTCCAGTAGCTAACGCAATTCAGATTAATATCTCTCCTTCCTGCATGTGTGTAAAGAATCCTAAGTCAAGGAATTTTTTCATTTCCTTTCGGTTTACATCAGTGACTTTTATTCTGACATTTGACAGTTATCCTTTCCAAAGTGTGTCCAAGTACAGAAATCAGTAACTCGCGCATTTATCGAATCCTCTTATAACCCTACCCGTCCTACACCACCGGTTAGTATATGATAATTAGAAGAATGACCCGTGTGCCTAATTATCTTAATTTGGTGGAAAAGCTATCGGTAATGAAGCCGATGTTGTAGCGGAGGCTATAACCGGAACGTTGCTGCACCACTTTGGTAGACAACAACGATCGATAGGAATAAAGAAAGTGGAAGGTAACATTTGGAATAAAATTATTAATGTTTAAATGAAAAAAATGCGAAACAAAGCTCAAAAATTAATTAATGACTTGTCGTGATAACACTGAATATTTAGGAAAGAACCATTTAACCTTCTGGTTAACTTTTTCTTTAACCAGGAATTATTAGCATTCAAACACTTGCAAACAATTACTATTCTCACTAGTCAGTATTTGCAAGTTAAAACAAACTTTGCCTCAAAATAATATACAGTGGAAAACAATTAACCTTTTACACTGTTATTGAAATATCTCTTGAAATTGAAAGTTAGTATATCAGTTTCGTTCAACTTAGGAAACCTACTGATCAGCAACACTGGCATAAGCTACATTTAGTAATACTTTTCTGAACACATTTTTTATTGACGACTGTCACATTGTCTTTAATGACTCTGATTTTTAGTTTTCTATAGCTTTGTGAATAGTCTCGGAAAAACAATGGATGAGGAAGGAACCTGTCTGGACAATGACTATGGGTCATGATTTTTAAACACAGGTTCACAAATAAGTGTTCGCTATTGAACAGTCATCACTAATACGCTGGTTAGCTGTACGTGCTAAGACAAACTGGACAGATCTTACTGAATTTGGTGTGCGACGCGGTGCTGCTGATTGGAGACTGTTGGCATTTAACAATTGGCAAACACAGGATCTTCTTGGCGACGAATGTTAATTACAATTTAGGGCCCACAGCATTCCTCTTGATGCATTTATTAATTATCTGAGCTGTAACCGTATGAATAAATAATATTGCCTCTTCGCCGTCTCCTCCACTAGTGCCAATCCACGTACTTTTGCTGTACACCACGGAGCGCACCGTCTCGAATCCGTCTCTCCGCCGCTACTTCTCAACAACGACTCCTCGCTGTGCGCCTCTGCGCTACCAGAGATAAAAAATTCCCTACTCAAATATGATTCTATAGAATAGCAAAGCCCTTGCTAACCCAGCGTGTCTACTACATTTACAATAATTTTGACATGGGAATTAGCAGGACAATGCAAATATATTACAGAAACAAAATGTACAAATACATAATAAATTACAAAAAACACAAATAATGAGGAAAAATACATAAAGCATCGTTTTATATATCACCCTGTACGCACACATGACTGGAAAGCACCGTTGGTCACTGTGTTGTTGTGTCACACTCTCTCATTCCACAAGTGGTATCGCACGCTAATCACCGTGTAAAAGACATTATTTGCGGTATGAGCCCAAGTTGTAAGAAAAGTAATATTAAAAAAATCCTTCTATTGTTCATTGCAGATCTATTACCTATGAAAATTTAATGATAAATTATTCGATTTGTATAATTTTCCTTTTAGTCATTCATTTTCTTGATTTTAGATTTATTATTTGTTCTGTTTGGTAGATACAATGAGAATATGAGTTATCGTCTCCCTGTACTTGTTTAATTTATTTTGGGCCACATTACTTACCCCAAATTGCAACGATGCAGACATTGCACGTGTGAGACTGATACTAACAGCGTTACGGGCAATTTTGTTATTGCTGAACTGAGATAATTTAAGGCACAGGAACATGAAATTGTATTAAATTCGTGAGCTCACGTTGAAATTATAGATATTTATTCTATCCCTGCATGCTGTTTCTCCTCAAACGAGATACAAGCACCTGACAGTGTAGAGAAGACGCTGAATAGATCTCGCAGTGGTGGAATGGCCGTGCCCGCTACGGCAACTTGTTGCGAATCGCACGGTTGCTCCCCGACGGAGGTTTGAGACCTCCCTCGGGCAAGGGTGTGTGTGTGTGTGTGTGTGTGTGTGTGTGTGTGTGTGTGTGTGTGTGTGTGTGTGTGTCTGTGTTTGTGGACTTTAAGTTAGTTCGAATAGTTCGTAAGCCTATGAACTCATAACCACGGTCCCATAGATTTAGAAACATTTGAACATTTTGATTATCTTTCGTCAAGCAAGTAAACAGCACTTACAGGTTAGGCCTTGGGCCTATACCCGCTGGTCAACTGCTGCCTACAAGGTAGCACGAGGGGTGACACCATCAAAAGTCGGCAATACCTTCGTTCGTTACTACCAACAGATAAATCGTGATGACGGCGCTGTTTTTTAACACAAAAAAACTCCTCCTTATGCACCACAAGTAGAGCCTGTCGCAGACCTCTCTACCTCAGGAAAAATCTGGGAAGGTACCAGAAACAGAACCATGGTCCTAAATTAGATATATTTTCTCCTGGGGAATATTTCACCTGCCACAGTATCCATTAGCTTATGGGTAGTGTTGCAGTTACTATTCATGAAATCACTGCCAATAGAGAATGTACAGATAGAGGCGTCGTTTATTGTCTCCGTCTCTGAAAATAGGAAACAAAAGAATTCAGATGAATTAGTATTATTACTAGCTAAACCCCCGCCACGCTTCATTATGGTTCAGGCAGATATGAAATGAACACGAAAGTAAATGAAAAAAAAAAATCTTGCTAACTTAGACTGATCGAGAAAATACATCAATCAAATCAATATGTACCCTGCTTTGCATTCCTGTGACTGTGTGGATTACAATGAAATTTAGAAAAATATATTTTCTCAGAATATTTTTATCTATTGCAAAATAAGTGGACTAGGTGAATTATTATGTTGTCGCCGACCGCGGTGGCCGAGGGGACTGCGGCGCTTCAGTCACGGACTGCACGGCCACTACGGTCGGGGGTCCGAATTCCCCTCTGGCATGGATATTTGTGCCGCCCTTAGTTGTAGCTAGTTCATAAGTAGTTTGTTAGGGACTGATGACCCAGTAGTTAAGTCCCACAAGCTCTACAAAAATTTCAACATACAGATCAGACAGTTTAACGACTACGGAGCAGTGAGGTGTAATTGCCCTTGAGAAAAGCAATCTTTCGCTACATTCTGTCCACCTACCCTCCCATCCCCACTATTTCTCCACCTCCTCTTTTTCTTCCTCCTCCTCTGTCTATCACACATCTGTGTTCATCTCGTCCTTCCCTGTCGTCTCTCTTCCATCTCTTCCTCCTGTACCCATCTCTTTGTTATTCATCTCTGTTCATTTACTCTTCCATCATCGTAACTATTCGAAATAAAATTAAAAATTGGGAAATTACTTCAAAATTTGTGGTAATGACAGAAAAGACGAGGAAGATACTCTTGAGGAAAAGTAACCGAAACAATGAGATAAAAAAACAAAATTATTAATAAACTTTCTTATACGATTTTATTACCATTACCAACAACTTCATCTACCTAGCAATTGTGGCATTGTAACTTTCCGGTATATGTTGAAAGTAGTCTGTTATTAAAATGAGATCTCGGGCAGTTGAGATCTGCAAATGTAAGTTAAAACGCCCACTGCTGCTCTAAATTACTTTACGAGTGGCCATAGTGCATGGGCAATGGAAATTTATCTGACTGTTCACTCCTTAAGGGAGCAGCCAATGTTTTAACAAAAACAAAATGAAGTAAATGAATGGAACAGGGAGCATGAAATTATAAAGCAGAGGTTTGATACTTTAAAATCATAATCTATTCAGTAAAATAAATAAGCAAATAAATGTGGGAGGACCAAATTAAGCACACACCTTGGACAAAAGTGAATTAAATCATAAAATTACTGCTCATCTTAAAATTGTTTCTGCCATTTATAAATATGGAGGTAAGGAGGGAGGAAATTTGCAAACACACAATGGACAGCTGAAAGCATTGACATGTGCATAATGCTTGGTGGTACATTACAAAACTGGAACACTTGAAAGCAGTGGCGAAACGAAGTGTTGGTGGCGTTTTTATGAGATGGCGGGTGTCTTGATCACAAATTTTATTATACTGTGCACTAAACGAACTTACATGTGGGGAGGCAGCAGCTCACTATTGTTAAGTACCACGTGGTGTGTGTCCTCAATGAATAACAGAATTTACAAAGGAAATTAATTCAGAATAAGCGAATAGAGCACACATGAGAATTCGTATAGAAGAAAGCTAGTATTAATAAAACCATGGCTGAAGGCCGAAGTAACAACCGTTATGAAGCACGTATTGCAATTGGTCAAACAAGACAGGAAAGAGGGAATCAAACAAGAAAATCTCAGAAATATTTAGCATACTCACGGATACAGATGTGACGTGAAAACGTTAGTTAAAAACAGCAAGGAAATTCAAACACACTAAATTTACACAAAGGCTGAAGGCCACACACGTGTATTCTAACTTGAGCAAAACCGGACACAAAATCATCACCAGACTGAAAATGCAGATAATAAATTTACACTGAATTACACGAGTTCTGTAAATCAGGAAACACTTCGTCTCAGATAGCGAAAGAATTACTCAAGAAAACTATCACTGAATAGCAAGACTGCCTGTTCACAAATAAATCAAAGACCTGACAGCATGCCTTCCCCTCAGCATGATTCGGCGGAGTACTTACTTCCACAGTCATCGGAGCCAGAATGAAGAGTGAAGAGTCTAGCTCTAAGGCCACGGAAAAACCTTCCCCTGCCACACAACGAATGTAGAGTGCCGCTAAAAGCGAATCAGAGTGCGCTAAAAGCGAATCAGAGTGCGTTCAGAGACTAGTGTTTACCAACCCTTGTTACCTGGCCAAGATAATTCCCTCTACAGCTGCTCCCAGAGAGGTCTCCAAATGTTCAAATGTTTGTAGAGTCTATGGGACTTAACTACAGGGTTATCAGTCCCGAAACTTACAAACTACTTATGAACTAGCTAACACTAAGGACAGCACAAATATCCATGCCCGAGGGGGGATTCGAACCCCGACCGTAGTGGCCGTGCAGACCGTGACTGGAGCGCCTCAGTCCCCTCGGCCACCGCGGCCGGCAGAGAGGTCTTCTGTCACCTCTTTCATCCAAGATTAGGTTGGTACGACACTAAAGAACACGGCCACCTCGCCATCTTACCAAGTAAGCTTGTCTCTGGCCATCCAGAAGACGCCAGCGCAGACGACAGGAATCAATTGATAACTAATTGGACAAGCTGCAAATTCTAACAATTTATTTTACTTATTTTTTTATAATTACGTTGCGTCTTACGTGAAATGAGAAACACTAGTAGTGCAAAATGTATTTCTCTGTCAGAAATCATCTAAAGGTAGAATTATATTTAATTAATTCTATAAGATATAATACTGTACAATATTTTGTTACAAGAAATTAGTATCAACAGAAAGAAAACTACGTTCGTTAGAGGCATTATTAGTGCATCTCCCAGAAATCATCTGCCATCATCGTAACAAAACCGACATCGTGTTCCCAGGTCTACATTTTCCTTCTTTGTTTCGGTAGTGTATCTCCCAAAATTGTATCGATTGCCTCTTTGTGACTTAGTCATTTATCTCTTTTGTACAGTGACAATTGAAAAGTATCGATCTATTTCCATATTTTTTTTTCTACAACTGTTACATTACAGGTTAATGGCGCCACCTTGGGTAATCACGCCACCCCAGTATTATGACGAATGGTTTGCAGTACGAGTACGCTTGCCAGTGTTATATCTCCATTACCTACCACGGAACTAATTCCTGTGGTCGCCGTCTGTGATTATTGACAGGAATTAATCATGTGAAAGAAATGTTAGTTTCGACATTTTGGATCTAATTTTCGAGTCTCTATTTTATTGAAATAAGTACCTCTATAGACTGTCAGGGCTTTTTAATACTCCTATTAACGTAATCTATAGATATTTAGCTGCCGGTCGCGGTGGCCGAGGGGACTGAAGCGCTCCAGTCACGGTCTGCACGGCCACTACGGTCGGGGGTTCGAATCCCCCGTCGGGCATGGATATTTGTGCCGTCCTTAGGATTAGCTAGTTCATAAGTAGTTTGTAAGTTTAGGGACTGATGACCTCGTAGTTAAGTCCCATAAGCTATACAAACATTAAAACATTAGATATTTAGCTTCGGTTTCGTGTCTCTAACCTAATAGTTTCGCAAAATCTTTGGCTTTAAATTGAAGTTCTTAGCCATATTTTTCAACTGGGGCAATGACGCCATGGTGGAGAATTTAGGCAAAATGAAGTATAATTTTGTGAAATGGGCACTTGCAGAATGTAGAATGTAGTAGATTTGAAGTGCCAAAAACTATACCGGTATTTCTGAATGTTGCGGTGTCTTAATCGAGCCTAAATTGTAGAATGTATTTTTATTCCAATTTTACGTCGTACTTGAAGCCTTCTAAATGTCTAATTCAGAAGAGTGATAAGTATAAATTATAACAGTTGTAACACTTATTTACTACTACTCATTCATCGTGTAGGTTTATCCTTGATTTTCAAATGTATGCTGTCATTACCCCGGAACTCAGGATAATGGCGCCACTGCGTATACTTTCACAATATATTTTAACAATAAAATTTAACAAAATACATGTCTGAAAAAATTATCATTATTTAGAACTAGCTTAAACCCGCTCGCTTGTTGGTTGATTATGATGGATAAGCTATCTTTCAATAGTGTGCTATGAGATAAAATCACACGTAAAAATGCACTCGTTTCGAAGAATCCAATTACGAAATTCAACAGTAATGGTTGTAATAAGATCACAGATCGGTCACTTGATGTAATGCGCGAAACGTCAAATCGATTTTTTTAAAGAGATGTATTAAAAGAAATTTCTTTTTTACTGCTTTATTTATTTATTCTTATATTTTCCTATTCGTATGCTTATTCTTACAGAGAAAGAGCTGAAGACATTGCATCAGACATAGACCAAAGAGATGGTCTGTGGCATAACGTGTCGCTGTATGTAACCTTGCTATAAAGTCGCAAACGACAGCGTTGGCCTTCAGTCCGAATTATTTAATAATTTGACGACTTTCAACCTCCATATTTTCCACATCTTATAGCTATCGGCATGGAACTGCTATGGTGTATAACGGGAGACTTCGAACAACAATTACACACAGACCATTCGTTTGCGTTCTGTAGTTTTCGCCGCAGAGCGAAATATTAACGCACGGACACGTAGAATTTTATATACACCGATAACTTCCCATCCCAATAAACACCACCCTTTTATCATTATCAAGCCTCACGCAACAATGCAACCAATAAAACTATTTTCAAAGAGTAAATATAATTTTCAAAGAGTAATTATTGTTTCGTATTTTGCGTTATATTTTTCAAATTACTAAATATCCATCAGATCGCTATAAAACCGTGCCTAATACCTTCCTCAGGTATAAATTAGTAACTGTACAAATATTTAAGTCTCTGCGTCTTGTCGTTCGGACGTGCTAAGCGCACACCGAACAGACATTCACATTAATATATATAGATAAATAGCTATCCGATCGCCTTAAATCCGTGCCTAAAGCCTTCCCCGGGTAGACATTAGTAACTGTACAAATTTGTAGCTCTTTATGTCTTGTGATTCAGACGTGATAAACGTACATAGAACAGACATTCACACTAATAGATATAGACTACTCATTCATCGTGTAGGTTTATCCTTGATTTTCAAATGTATGGCGTCATTACCCCAGAACGCAGGGTAATGGTGCCACAATATATTTTAAAACAATAAAATTTAACAAAATACATGTCTGAAAAAATTTATCATAAATTAGTATTTGCTGGTGAAGCTGTAGTATTATTCTTTACGAAAAAGACACCTTTAATAAGGTAAAACAAACTGGTTTCCCTTAAGGTGGCGCCATTCCCCTGGTCTCCCCTGTAACTCTGTTTGTTTGCACCCTGCCTGCGTTTAGGAGCGGCGCGCTGCGGCAGGTGGTGGCAGAGTTAGCCGGACAGGTAGCTCTGCGCGTCACGCTGTGGCCGCCATTAATTTTGTGCTAATTTGGCGGCTGATGGGCGCGGCGACAGGCCAGCGGCGAGGTAGTCAGGACCGATATGCGGCACAACAATAGCCGGCAGGCAGAGGCGTAGCGCAGACCGGAGAATACGGCCGCACCTGCCGCAGCTGCAGCAGCCAGCGATCAGCTGGTGGCGGGCCCCAGCAGGCGGCAGACCGACCAGCCGCCCACAAAGTTCGCCCGCTTTCAAGTAGAGTCGTGGCGATTCGTGAATGGGCAGTGGCGGCTCGTACAAAATTTCAAAAATGTTCAAATGTTTGTAAAGCTTATGGGACTTAACTACGGGGTCATCAGTCCCTAAACCTACAAACTACTTATCAACTACTTACGAACTAGGACGGCACAAATATCCATGCCCGAGGGGGGATTCGAACCCCCGACCGTAGTGGCCGTGCAGACAGTGACTGAAGCGCCCCAGTCCCCTCGGCCACCGCGGCCGGCGTACAAAATTTGATCAGTGTGTTACAATATTACAAAAATAAACAGGAAACAAAATATACTAAAATAAAAAGTCAACCTTCGTATGATTGCCTTTAATTAAATATCAATTAATATTGTATTGACACAAGACCTTCAGGGGAATCTATAACAGCGCTGCCAACAGCATGTATTCACTACAGGTAGTAAATATAACGTTTAAAAATATTAATTTTATTTACAGAAATTAAAAATTTAGACTCAGAGATATTTGAACACGAGCCTCACACAGGTAGATTTGAGAGACAACGCGCAAGACGCCTCAGCCAGCGCGCTATTTGACTCTGCATGCCGCAATATCCGTCATATACTATTCTTCCGCAGCCGTTACACGCAGCGCGAAGAGAAATATTGATGTGCCGGCCGCGGTGGCCGAGGAGACTGAGGCGCTCCAGTCACGGTCTACACGGCCACTACGGTCGTGGGTTCGAATCCCCCCTCAGGCATGGATATTTGTGCCGTCCTTAGTTGTAAGTAGTTCATAAGTAGTTTGTAAGGTTAGGGACTGATGACCCCGTAGTTAAGTCCCATAGACTCTACAAACATTTGAACATTTGAAATATTGATGTGGTGCTGCAGTCGGTCTCAGCACACGTGAGCCGCCAGGCCTGACGTCACGTCTGCGCATGCGCACTAGCGAACAGATGACTGCGCCGCCTCTCTGCGCACGTACCAGCGCGGCTGAATCCCACTTCAGCACACGGAGCTGGTTTCCAGCTATCGCGGCGAGACCGCTCCAAAATGCGTTTTCATCCTTCTTACTAGCATTCTAATCATTCTAATACGCATTGGAAGGGAATTGGCATAGTTTTATTGTGATATCTGGCTCGTATTCCAAGAGAAAGGATGTAATTTTACGGCGATTTCTCGCTTGCATTCGAAGAGAAATGGCATAATTTTAGTAATATATTTACGGTGTGCTGCAGCACATTAGCACATTATCGCCAGCCGTCACTGTGAATGAGTCGTTTATCTGAACGAATGCAAATAAAGAATTGTAAGAATCGAATCGTGATTCGGACGAATCGTCGTTCAAAAGAATCGTCTGTCTCGTGACGATCCCACGTTCCAACGATACATTATTCGAAGGCAACTGTCGGATCATACCGATTCGTGCTGAATGATTACGAATACCGGAGAGTAGTCAAGATGGGGACGATTCGTCGTTCACGAGAATCGTCTGTCTCGTGACGATTCCAAGATTCAACGATTCATGATTCAAAGGCAATTGGCGAATCGTGCCGAATGATTACGAAAGCCAGAAAGCAGTCAAGGAGGAGTACATGGGCACATGGGCACGCTTTCAAGTAGAGTCATGGTGATTCTTGAATGAGTCGTTTATTTGAACGAATGCAAATAAAGAATTGTAAGAATCGAATCGTGATTCGAACGAATCGTCGTTCGAAAGAATCGTCTGTCTCGTGACGATCCCACGTTCCAAAGACTCATGATTCGAAGGCGACTGTCGGATCATACCGAATCGTGCTGAATGATTATACGAATACCGGCGAGCAGTCAAGATGGGGGACGATTAGTCGTTCACGAGAATCGTCTGTCTCGTGATGATTAGGGTTGCCAGATTGAATTCGAGGCAGGCCCGGAGACCAGACGTGCCCCCCTTTTCCTTGGACAATGACTCACCCCCCCACCCCCAACTGCGACCAACTCCCCCCCCCCAACCAGGATTACACGTGAATTCTAAAAGAAGAAGAAAAAACTAATTATCTCCTCCCTCCCAGCAAGATCGAACTTAGATATCGTCTCTTCATTTCACTGTTATTACTCACTAATCTGAGTTAATGTAAGCTTGTATGTTCACACACGATCCGAGTATTCCAAAAATTGCCGGTAAACTGATAACAAACAATGAACGTACGAACACAATAATAGACGTCGCCAGTTGACACGTTGCTGCAACAGCGTTTGCTTAATAATGCGCTAGCTGATTACTACCGACGCAACAATGAAAAGTTTTCAGAGGAAGAATAGAAAAGTAGCGTTTTGTTGCAATAAGGAATTGAATATAAAGTTATTCATAACTACTAGACAGGATCCGGCCGGGAATGCCCAGCGCCCTGAGGCGGTTTGAAAAAAAATTAAGATTTAGGTTACATTCAAGCCCGGAGATGAGAGTCATTGGCCCGTAGACCCGGAGAATTCATTCCAAACTCGGGCGCTCCGGGCGGCGCCCGGAGATCTGGCAACCCTAGTGATGATTCCAAGATTCAACGATTCATGATTCAAAGGCAACTGGCGAATCGTGCCGAATGATTACGAAAGCCAGAAAGCAAGCAAGGAGGAGTACGTGTGTGAACAAAGGAAGCACAGAACGAAGTTCGTGAGACGTTAATTATTATTCACGAATTACAGATGACGGAAACGAAATACACAGCTGTCGATACACACGATTAACATCAATAAATCAAAGTATGATGAAATATTACGTAATTCTTATGCGTTCCAGATGCAGTGCAACACACACACACACCCACACCCACACCCACACACACGTCGTTTATACAGTTTACATGTACTAAATGTAATCGAGCAATTCTTGCACATTTGTATTTCTCGTATCCCGGAAACGGCTGTAACGATTTGGAATATATGTTTTAGGTACTATTTAGAGAGGTTTTTTTTTTTTTTTTTTTTTTTTTTTTTTTTTTTTTTTTTTTTTTTTTTTTTTGAGTTCGCCTGCGTAGTGGTATTTCTTCCCTTGAATGAGCTTTGCACCTACACTTTTCCTTCCACAGTCATCATGAACAGATTATTTATGAATACTTGTTCAAGTCCATGTAAAATAAAATTTGTTTACTATGTGTTCACATTACACTCTTGTGTCACATGACATAATGACGATAATTGAGGACGAGTGCAGCAGTACTCATAGTTTCATCCATCTAGGATCCTGAGCTGTAGCATGATCTTTAAACCAAGAGGAAGGTCACTGGATGCATAAGTGTTTGTATCGTACATGACAGAGGGTACCTTGGAAAAAGTGACGAGAGATGGAAAGGTGGAGACGATTTGAGAGATGGGAGAGAAAGAGATGGATGCAGCGAGAGAATATGAAACCCCTGCATTTCATTTAGTATCTAGAATGTAATTTACTTACTATTAACATTTAATCATGTATCTCCTCAGTGACAGTGAAGTGCGACATATTCTGTTCTACCCATTTTAGATCGATGAAAGGAGAAAATATAAAAATATAGTAAATGAAACAGGCAAAATGGAGTACAGACGACTAAGAAATGAGATTGACAGGAAGTGCAAAATGGCTAAGCAGGAGTGGCTAGAAGGCAAATGCAAGGATCTCGGAGAATGTATAAAAAGGGGAAAAATAGATACAGCCTACAGGAAAATAAAAGAAACATTTGGAGATAAGAAAAACAGCTCTATGAATATCAAGGACTCTGATGGAAAACCAGTTCTCAGCAAAGAAGGGAAAGCTGAAAGGTGGAAGATATATAGAGAGGCTCTATGAAGGAAATGAACTTAGCGTCAATATTGTAGAAAGGGGAGAAGAAGTAGATGAGGATGAAATAGTAGATGCTATACTGAGAGATGAATTTGACAGAGCACTGAAAGACCTTAGTCGAAACAAGGCCCCTGGAGTAGATGATATTCCCTCAGAGCTACTGAAGTCTCTGGGAGAACCAGCCATGACAAAATTGTTTCACCTGGTGTGTAAGATGTATGAGACAGGCGAAGTACCTTCAGACTTTAAAAAAATGTTATAATCCCCATTCCAAAGAAAGCAGGTGCAGTCAGGTGTGAAAACTACAGAACCATCAGTTTAATAAGTCATGGTTGCAAAATATTATTTACAGAAGGATGGAAAATCTGGTAGAAGCCGACCTCGGGGAAGAACAGTTTGGGTTCAGGAGAAATGTAGGAACTCCGGAGGCAATACTCACTTTACGGCTTATCCTAGAAGATAGATTAAGAAAAGGCAAACGTACATTTCTAGCTTTTGCAGATCCGGAGAAGGCTTTTGACAATGTTGATTGGAATAAACTCGTTCAAGTTCTGAAGCAAGCAGGAGTAAAATATAGGCAGCGTAGGGTTATTTACAACTTGTACAAAAACCAGACAGCGGTTGACAGAGTTGAAGTGCATGAAGGGGATGCAGTGGTTGGGAAGGGAGTGAGACAGGGTTGTAGCCTGTCTCCACTGTTGTTCAATTTGTACATTGAGCAAGCTATAAAGGAAAGCAAGGAGAAATTTGGAGAAGGAATTAAAGTTCAGGGTGAAGAATTAAAAACATTGCGTTTTGCCGACGACATAGTAATTCTGTCAGATACAGCAAAGGACCTGGAAGAGCAATTGAACGGAATGGACAGTGTGCTGAAAGGTGCATATAAGATGAACATTAACAAGGGCAAAACTAGGGTAATGGAGTGCAGTGTAAGAAAATCAGGTGATGCTGAAGGAATTAAATTTGGTAACGAAGTTTTGTTACTTGGGCAGTAAAATAACAGATGATGATCGCAGTACAGAGATATAAAATGCAAAATGGCAATGGGTAGAAAAGCGTTCTTGAAAAAGAGAAATTTGTTAACATCGAATATTGATTTAAGGCTAAGGAAGGCTTTTCTGAAGGCATTTGTATGGAGTGTTGCCTTGTATGGGAGTGAAACATGGACGATAAACAGTGCGGACAGGAAGAGGATTGAGGTTTTTGAAATGTGGTGCTACAGAAGAATGCTGAAGATTAGGTGGGTGGATCGTGTAACTAATGAGGAGGTACTGAACAGAATTGGGGAGAAAAGAAACTTCTGGCATACCTTGACTAAAAAAAGGGATAGATTGGTAGGGCACCTTCTTAGACATCAAGGAATTGTGAATTTAGCGTTGGAGGGAAGTGTGTGGGGTAAAAAACCGCAGAGGAAGACCAAGAGAATGGATACAGTAAGCAGATTCAGACAGATGTAGGTTGCCGTTGTTACGTGGAGATGAAGAGGCTTGCTCAGGGTAGGGTATTGTGGAGAGCTGCATCAAACAAGTATCTGGACTGAAGACCACAACAACAACAACCCATTTTAGAAATGTGACCTTCAGTTTTATCATTAACTGGTGACTGAAAAATTGCTGCAGAGTAATACACACTACGGTTTCCTTATAGCTACACGATAATGAAGTTACCACTTGTAACAAATTTTAGAAATTATTTGATCTTTATGCCTCGTAAATCTTTCCACAAATGAAAATTCTTTGACTAGGAATAAGACTGCAGTTCATTTCTAAGAATAGTTCTATGTAGATCCACGCTCCAATTCTATTAGCGAAATTTGTCGAGTAGCGAAGCTGAATATAAACGTGTAAAAAAACGCTGCTAACTTTACAATACTATGTAGTTACATTGTGCTTTATATTCGACTGTAGCCACGACTATACGCTACCATTTACGTAGAATCCACTGTGCCACAATTCCCGTATAAATCGTACAAAACAGACACAACAAACATACGTCAACAAACGCTGTCATACAACCACAGGCACGAGGAAGGACTTAACACAATGTTGCCATGTTTCAGCATTCCGGCCTCTCATAAAGGCAGCCATGCTTCTACCGCTTCTTTATTTATTAGCTGTACCTGGTCCTGCATTGCTGTGGCTTATTACAGATTAAAAGGAAAGGAAAGCACGCATTTTAACATGTGTAATTTCACAATGCTATATGACTGCTACTGGATATATATCCTGCACTCTCTGTTCTACTTTCCTCTGTACCATCTCTGCCCTTCCCTCGCCCCACCCCCTCTCTGTCTATATCGTCCTCCTTCCTCTCTCTGTGCATCGTTTCCTGTCCCTCTCTCTGTCAATCTCCTCGCCCTTCCACCTGCTCCAACTCTGTTTGTCCATCCCCTCCTCCTTTCTGTACATCTCCACCTCCTCGTTCTCCCTTTCCATCTCCTCGCTATTTTCTTACTGATCATCTTCTCCTTCCCCTCCTCTAACTCTGTCCACCCTACAGTCTTGTTGAGCGGTACGCTGAAATCTTACATCTATCTAAGTTCTTGACCAAACGTTTATAAATTTTGATACAACGTTTTATTATGTTACTCGCGTGTTTCCCTGCACCGAATTTTTTAATATATGTTATAAATGAATTTACACAAATTTTACAATTGGGAAACAATACATGAAATAGCAAAATGTTACATATATACAGCTTATATTGGAGAAATAGATATATAATAACCGTTATCTATTTGAGTACAAAATGTATGAAAATTCAAAGGAATCAGTCAAGAAATCTCAGAGATTAACTGTTTTGCCCAAAACAAACGTTTAATTTTGTGTTGATACCGATGAAAATGAATTGGTTACAGAATAATGTGTTAAGGTTTAAAGTTTTAAAAGAACTTACATTTTTACATAAGGTCTATTGCAATTTTGCCTGTGTATCCAAGAGTATTCGTTAAATTTATCCTTATTTTAGTAGCTGGTCTTGAAGAACACATTACGGATTGTTATGGATACGATATAATTTTGCAGAGGATAATCTTAAAACGCTTCAACAAGCGCAGAAGTCTTCCTGTCATTCTTCTTTGAAAACTTTCGAAAATTTTCCATTATAAAACGTAGAGTATGGAGTGCTTGCAAATATGGCTGTCAAATACTTAATGTGATTGGCTATTATTTAATTACGTGAGCGCATTTTTTACATATAGAGTTATAGAAACAAAACTGCGTGGTCAAAGATTCACGCCCGAAAACAAACAAAGTGCAATCTAGATATGGAGACTATCCATAACGCTAACACTTAAAAATACTATAAATCTCTTAGAGCTTAGATTATTATGTGAGTAAAGTAAATTTCGTATTGGAGCAAGTATTGTACAATTTCATTAATAATGTCTTCTTCGCGGTTTTAAAAATTCTCGCTCAATGCACATTCAATAATAACTTCTGTTTCGAATTACACAGAATTTTTTTGTTAGTCTTAATTTCTATGCAGTCGTTGTAATATACTGACATTACCTGACATCGCAGGTTGCGAAGGCGATCTGACAGATTAATAATCTTCAAAAGTGAAAAGATCGCAATACATTTATTTTATGACGATCGGTGTCAGTGGGCTATGCCATCTCGACATTTCAAATTATACAACTTGGTCACCTTATTTAAAAAATGGAGATTAAATAGTACATGCAATATAGCAGTAAGTCTAAATATAAAAATACATAGGTTGAGACATCAACAGTTTGTAAGAGTCTGACAGCTCGGGGGTTTGTTGTATATAACAGACGTCCGAGCTGTTAGTCTCTTACAAGCTGTTTATGTCTCAACTTATGTATTTTTATATTTAGACTAAGTACTCGTCGTCGGGGGTTCCAGTCCTCGCTTGAGTATGTTTGTGTGTGTGCATGTGTGTGTGTGTGTGTGTGTGTGTGTGTGTGTGTGTGTCGTCCATAGGTTACTTTAAATTAGTTTAAGTACTTTGGTAGTTTGTAAGTCTAGGAACTGATGACCACGGTAGTTTGACCCAATAGGTTTACAAACATTTTTTGAAATAATTTTCCTTGAGCTTGATTCAGTTGATATGGCGACCGAAGGAATGTCAGATGTACCTTCCCATTCTTCCTTATCAATATTCTACATAAGGGATCACAAGGGATACCTTCACACTCTCTCATCACGGTGTCTACACACTTTATTCCAACCATCGAGCTGGTGCAGGCCGAATCGACATTCGTTCCATTAAGTTGTCCATATCCGATATTCATGGCACCATTGCCGATGCAAAAACCTGTGGCGTCGACTTAAAGGTAAACACATCAGTGGATGCTTTACAGACATTTCACTCTGCATAAAATAACGTCGAATGGTCCACATGGGCACTGTAACAGACCATATTTGTTGTCATATTATTCATCGTATGCAGTCACATATGGTGGTGCAAAGAGGTTGTTGAAATCGCCACAGTCAGTCAATGGCCACCTCCTAATCCAGCTAATAAGGATCGACACACAGGTTATTGGTTACTTCTGGAACGATCACTGATATCTCTGAAGCAGAACCCGTAAATATTGTAGGCTTTCCCATCTCGAGTGAACATCGAAATGACTTCCAAAAAGCCGCGGCTGAGCGCATTGAGGCATTATGCTGCGATGCGCGAGGCCATTCTCCATCGGGGATTCGAATCCCCCCTCGGGCATGGATGTTTATGTCGTCTGTAGTATCAGCTAGTTCATAAGTAGTTTATAGACGGATGACCCAGCAGTTAAGTCCCATAAGCTTAACAAACATTTGAATTTTGAACTTCCCAAGACGATCGTTATCTTCTATGAAACTCACTTGAGCTGTGCTGGGTCCCAGGCATTGTCTTGCAGTTTTGATATTTAGTTCCCGGCTTCGCCATCGGTGGCGTTGCGCTGTATCAATAGTGAACTAGAACCTTTGACAGGGGCATGGTGTGCAAGGCGGGTGGAACACTTGCACGTAGTGACATTTTCACGGAGTGACACTTGCACGGAGACTGGGTCTCTTGCCAGCTTTTCATCGGTACAGTCACACTAAAAAGCCAAGCACTGCGGCACACCCGCCCCTTCGACCTGGCTGGCGCTCACACAAGTGTAGTAAGCAACCATGTATTGCTTGAAGGTGGCTCATTAGCGCGTTTGGTGATAAATTTATTTGTTATGACTGTTGTGGTAATGACAAATGACAATGACAACTGGAAATGACATTCATAATTTCTTCTAATATTTGATGATGAAAATATTATAGGCAGCCAAGTACGAAATATGGCTTTTTATGGCTGTTACAGCCTAATGATTCTTGCCCTTTTAGAACGAAATTTGTATTTCATTTCAATTTTATTTAAATATTCACTAAAGGATTAATGTCTGATGCCATATTTCCAGTAATCTAACAGTGAGTTTTTGTGGGTGTATTTAATTATCTTCTTTGCCTAAAAAAGCACCATGAAAAGCAAGTCTAAACATTAACAATATCGTAGCAAACTTACAGCCACGGCAGAGTGCCCGAGCACATTGATGCACTATGCTCTGATGCGCAAGGCCGTTCCCTATCGGGGGTACGAATCCTCCCTCAGGCATGGATGTTTGTGTTGTCTTTAGTATAAGTTAGTTCCTTTGTAGTTTGTAAGTTTAGGGGCTGATGACCCCGCAGTTAAGTCCCATAAGCTTAAGAAACATTTGAACAACATTGCAAACTTACATGGAGAAAAAAAAGTCGACGAGATTAATTTTGTAATGAAACTATCACGCAGACTTCACGCTGTAGGTGTAATACTTGTAGACAAGTTCCTACAATGTCATCATAACACGAAAATCAGTGACACGTCACAACATTTTGCAAGCTGAAGCGCAGTATCGCAGTATAGTAATTTGACCTAACTAAAAATTAATTCGTTGAGCGTTCCTCCTGAAAACAAAAATGTATTTTCATAGTCAAAACGTTTGGAAAGTTATGTAAAAATAATTATTGACGGTATGTAAAAATAATTATCGATGCATGTCAGAGAAAAAATTTAAGAACATCACTTTCATTTTTTTTAAGACAGTATCTATTCTTGGCTTGTACTCTGTAGCGATAGCATCTTGCAGACGAGAGCTGTAGTGTATCATTTTATGAGGATGCTATTATGTGTATTTTGTACTGTAAGGTAAATATATGTGGTGTGCACAGATCTTTCTTTTATCAATTAACCCCACCTGTCACTTAAATTTGCACTTATGAATTTTTATTAATAATTTTGCCTTTCCCTCCCTCCTCCCATGATGTCTTTTTCAGCCTAGTTGCATCACCACAACATTGGATGGCACTGTTTTAGTTAATATTGAATGGTGATATTTCGTGTAGCCTGCCACTCTTTTTCAAAATTTATTCCATATTATTATCATTTACCGGCAATAGAAACTGCAGTCTATTTTCTTGTAAATATTTGGAAGTCCGATGTGTTTGACTTACCTAATGTTCCTATCCGAATTTTATCACATCACTTATCTTACTTTATGGTCTGCTACGCGAGTCACAGTTTGATATTGAAGAACTGTCATCCACTGTTCGGCGAGTGGTTATTATATTACGAAAATTTCATTTACAGCCAAATTTCAACCACTGATGGATCTTTTGTTAAAGGTAACCGCTCGTCGATTCTTTTTGTTATGTTCTGCCTGCACAATACTCCACCGTTAATTAGCTTACCATTTCATAAATGCATGTAATAATTTTACAAAATTTTTTCCGTAATTTTTGACTGCGATCTTTTATAGCTTCTAACTTCAAACCCCTTCCTTCCGTAAATTTGTTAATCTCAAACATTAACAGCCAAGCCGGAACATTATAGACGTAAGCAGACAACCTTATGAAACTTTATTTCGCTGACAATCCCAACAAAATTATGAAATAATAGGAGTTTATCGTTTACTACTTTTCTGCTGTTTATGAATTAAAACTACGAAAATCGACGTGACGTTACAATTTCTTGCTTATACACTACCAGTTTTTTTTTTTTTTTTTTCCTTTATTGTTAATTTCACTCCGACTTTCGTCGGCGGGCTGGCAGCAGCATCAGCGCTGCTCTTCAGCCGAGAGAACAGACACATGACAAGCGAGATAAAAGGAACAAAGACATGAAGTTAAAAACAATGAGTATAAAAACGTGGTACGGAGGAAAAATGGAAGACTTACAAACTGGACATCGGAGACAATACTGCAGACTTAAGACACATGAACAAGAGAGACTGACACACATAAGCAGATGAAAAACAGTCTGTGCCACGGTGGCGATAAAATCACATGGAGATACAACACTGGACACACGAAGGCACACGATGATATAGGTGGTGACGACATGAGTTGCGACGCACTGGACACGAACACACGGCGATGACGATGCACTTGACACGAGAATACACTGTTGTGAAAAGGCGACGCTGCAGCCCCCGCGGGGCAAGGAGAGGGAGGAAGCGAGGAAGCGCGGGGGAGGGTCGAAAAGAGAGAGAGGGGGGGAGAAGGTGGGGAGAAGGAAAGACAGGCGCGAGTGAGACTCCAGGTGGGGAGAGGAGGGGGAAATCCAAGCGGGGAGGGGGAGAAGGAGGGGATGGGGAGAGGGGGCCGCTAAGTCTACGGGGAAGGGATCAAAGCTGATAGGAGGGGTATATTTCGGGACGAAGGGCGTCATCCGGTAGGGGAAGGGAGCGGAAGTTGCCTTGGGAGAGGATATGTAGGGTGTGCAGGTGGAGAGAGGGAGGAATGCAGTGGTGGAGGCGTGGCAGAGGCCCAGGGGCAGTGAGGATGGGGTAAACTAGCGGGTTGCGGGAATCGAGTTTTCGGGTGACATACAGGAGGCGGAGGCGTTCAAGGTGTTGAAGGAGGTGAGGGAAGGGGATGAGGTCGTAGAGGATCCGCGTGGGGGAAGGAAGGCGGATACGGTAGGCGAGGCGGAGGGCGTGGCGTTCAAGGACTTGGAGGGTGTGATAAAAGGTGGGAGGAGCAGATACCCAGGCAGGGTGGAAGGAACAGAGGATGGGGCGCATGATGGATTTGTATGTGTGGAGGACGGTGGAAGGGCGTAATCCCCACGTCCGGCCGGTGAGCTGTTTAAGGAGGTTGAGGCGGGACATGGCTTTTTCACGGATGGATTTCAAATGGGGGGTCCAGGTAAGGTGTCGGTCGAGAGTGAGGCCCAGATACTTAATGGTGTTAGTGTGGCGGATGGGACGGTCGTGGAGGGTGATGTAGAGATCGGGGATGCGGAAGGTGCGGGTGGTACGACCTATAATGATCGCCTGGGATTTGTCAGGGTTGACGGAGAGGAGCCACCGGTTGCACCATGCGGCGAACGCGGTGAGGTGAGACTGGAGCAAAACCTGGGATCGGGCAAGGGAGGGGGCAAGGGCTAGGAAGGCGGTGTCATCAGCATACTGTAGGAGATGGACAGGAGGCTGAGGTTGGGGCATGTCGGCGGAGTAGATAAGGTACAGGAGAGGGGAGAGGACAGATCCTTGGGGCACCCCGGCAGAGGGGTAAAACAAACGGGAGTTGGAATTGCAGACAGTGACATAGGACGGGCGATTGGTGAGAAAGGATGCAATGAGGCGGACATAGTTAATAGGAAGGGCATAGAGTTGGAGTTTGAAAAGGAGGCCGGAATGCCAGACACGGTCGTAGGCTTTTTCTATATCTAGGGACACAAATATGGCGGAGCGACGGGAATTGAGCTGGACGGATAAGAGGTGGACGAGGCGAAGGAGCTGGTCGTCGGCAGAGAAGGATGGCCGGAAGCCACATTGAGAAGAAGGAAGGAGCTGGTGCTGTCGGAGGTGTTGGTGGATACGACGGGAAATGATGGATTCAAGGACCTTGCTAAACACGGAGGTGAGACTGATGGGACGGTAGGAAGAGGCTTGGGATGGGGGCTTGTTGGGTTTGGGGAACATGAGGATGCGGGAGATTTTCCACAGGCGAGGATAGAAACCGGTATAGAGGATAGTGTTGTAGAGGGCGGCAAGGACAGTGTGGAAGGAGAGGGGACAGGCACGGAGGTGCCTGTAGGTGAGCCGGTCGTGACCGGGAGCGGTGTTGCGTTTGGTGCGAAGTGTAGCTATGATGTCGTGTGCTGTGATGGGTGTGTTTAAGTCGGAGGGAGGAATGTGCCCCAAGTACTGGAAGCCGGGGGCAAGCGGGGGAGAAGAGGTGTCGGTACGCTCATGGACATCGGGAAAGAGGGAGTAATCAAAATGAGGATTATCAGGAAGGGAGAAGATGTCGGGAAGGTAGGAGGCAAAGTGTTCCGCCTTACTGGCATTGTCGGGAAAGGGACGGTTATCATGGAGAAGCGGGTAGTAGGGGGAGGAGTGACGGCCAGTAAGGCGATTGAAGGCCTTCCAGTACTTTGAGGAGTTGATGGGGAGAGTGGCGTTAAGGCGGGTGCATGTCTGCCGCCAGTCCCGGCGTTTTTTCGCGGACAAAAGGTTTCTAATGTGACGTTGGATTTGCCGGTGGCGTATGAGTGTGTCCCGGTCCCGGGTACGGAGGTACGAGCGGTAGAGGCGTCGGGATGCTCGGAGGAGGAGGACAGCCTGTGGAGGCAGGGTAGGACTGTGCGGGTATATTGATTTGGTAGGGATGTGGGCTTCAACCGCGTTAGCAAGGGTTTGCTGGAGAAAGGTGGAGGCGTGTTCAATATCTTCGGGTGTGCGGAGGGGAAGGGGGTGGCTTTCGACCGAGGTATCTATGGAGCGACCGTAGGCATTCCAGTCGGCACGGGAGTAGTCATGAATGAGTTTGGGAGGAGGTCTAGGACGAGGAGCTCGGGCAGGGCGGGGGCGGTGATCAAGGGTGAGTAGGACAGGGGCGTGGTCACTGCCTATAAGGTCAAGGACGTCTGCCGTGATACGCCCAAGGAGGTTGGGAGACGCCAAGACGACGTCAGGGGTGGTATTGCTTTCGGGGCGAGTCGGGCGAGGGAGGGGCAGGATTCCGCCCCGGAGCGAGGTGGTGACAAACTGATGCCACCGCCGGAGTTCAGCAGGCGGACGGGAAGACAGGTTTAGGTCTGCGGCGACCACATAGGTCGTGTAGGTGCGGTCAACGTGAGAGAGGAAGTCATATGGGAGAGGAGAGGTGCTGCGGACGTAGATGGTGGCGAGGGTGACGGTGAGGGATGGGAGGAAGAGACTGAGGATTAAATGTTCTGTAGGATCATTGAGGAGCGGGTGTAGCCGGACGGGGTGGTGACGGAGATGGCCGATCGCCACTCCGCCTCTGGCCAAGGGAGGGGGACCATCAGTGCGATGAAGGAGGTAAGGAGCGGTACTGACGGGACGACGGGGTTGGAGGAAGGTTTCATTCAGGAGGAAGGCGTCCACGCGGTGATGGAAAAGGGTATGCATGAAGAGGTGCTTGTTGGCTGGGAGAGACCGGACATTATGGTATAGAAAGGTGTATGATGAGCCTGCCATGGTGATGGTGGGGGGGTACGGGAGGAGGAACGGAAGAAGGGGGAGCGGGCGGGCTTAGACTTGGGTTTCGAGGCGGGAAAAAGCGAAGTGGGAGTGGGCGCGGGAGAAAGTGGCAAAGGTTTCTAGGTGGAACACTGACCGTGCGGCCAGTGCAATCTGCTGGAGGGTGTGCGGGCGTTGAAACGGATGGATGTTGGCGAGGACCGTGGTTACAAACCGGATGACGTCCTCGGCAGTGGGGGGAGGGAGCAAGGAGTTGTTGGGGTGCATGGGTGGGTCGACGGGGCGAATGGGGACGGTGAGTTCGGGGACGGTGGGGGCTGGGACGGACTTACATTTGTAGGAGTAGGTGGGATGGGGTCCGCCACAGGTGTTGCAGGTAGGAGGGGAGGCAAGGTTAGGACAGTGCTTGTGCAGGTGAGGGGACTTGCAGTGAGGACATGTGGGGGGGTTGCGGCAATTCTGTGTCAGGTGGTCGTTGTACACGAGGCACCTGGCACAGCGGTATGACTGAGGTGGGGAACGGGAGGGCTCCACCTTGTGGCGGCGGTCGTAAATTAGGGCACCCTGGAGGAAAAGGTGATCAAGGGACGATGCGGACTCTGTGAATATCCGCATCAGGTATGTCGGGCCAGTGGCATTGAAGATACGCTTGGCGGAGCGGATGGTAACATCGGGCATGGAGTTGAGCTGACCCAACACCTCTTCCTCCGTGATCAGAGGGCTGAGCTTCGTGATCACGGCGGTGAGGGTGGGTGGGCGGCGGGAAGGAGGCGGTTGGCGAGCTGAGGTGGCGGTGTAGTAAGGGGTGAGAGTGGCATGGGGACCAAAGTGGATGCGGGGGAGGCGGTGGAGGATGTCAGTGTGTAGAGTGGGGCTGGGGGATTTGAGGAGGACGGAGTCTCGGCGGGGGATGATCTGAGTCAGGGGGACGTCGGGGTAGTATTTACGAAGTTCAATGGAGAGGGTCTTGTAGTCAAGGAAACGGGCGTCGGGGCGGGAAAGGACATAGGAGTATAGGTCAGGCTGCACGGGAGCAGGAATGGGGGCAGTGTCCATGTGGTTGGATGGAGGCGGAGAAGGAGGGGGAGGAGGGGGAGGAGCCTTTTTGGGCAAAGTTGGAGTGGGGTCCGCGCTCCCACGTTTGGATGACTTTTTGGGCTTGGCGCCCGTGGAGGAGGATGCAGAGGCGGTGGAGGGAGGGGCAGGAGCAACGGAGACTGGGTTGAGGGGGATAATCGTAGGTTGGTGTGGGGGCAGGAAGGACGGCGGGGGCGACTGTGGCGTGTCAGCCACCGTGGCACGGCGATGTTCAATTCGGGCAGGCGGTAACGGAGGAAACTCATGAGGCGAAGTCAGCGGCGTGTAGACAGGAGGAGGAGGGACGTGGGAAGCGGAGGAAAAGGACATTAAGACCGACAGGGGAATTGCCGGTTGGGGGAGGGAAGTGGAACTCCAGGTGGTGGTGGTGGAGGCCTGGGACGGGGAGGTGTAGTGGATGGATGTGGTTGTAGCAGGTGAGTGAGACATATTACCGGGATGACTGAGCGGCGACGAGGATGATGATGGCGAAGACACTGAAGACACTGAAGACGAAGAGGCGGTGGTGGCGATGAAAGGCGGCAGGCTCGGAGTGGAGGCGGAGGCGGAGGCGGCGGCAGGCTCGATGGGACGGCAGCGACGTTGCAGACACTCGGCGGCGACGGCTGGCTGGCGACGGCTGCTGGGCGGCGGCACAGGCTCGAGGAGGCGACAGCGGCTCTGCAGACGCCTGGCGGCGACTGCGGGCTGGCGACGACTGCTCGGCGGCGGCGGCGGCTGCTGCTGCTGCTGCTGCTGCTGCTGGCGGCGGCGGCGGCGGCGACGACTGCGGCTGGCGGCGGCTGGCTGGCTGGCGGCGGCTGGCTGGCTGGCTGGCTGGGACGGCGGCGTCTCGACGACTGGCCCTAAAATCGAGAAAAGAACGATATAACGTATCGCCTTTTGTCGATCGCCTAGAGACTTGCGACTCTAGGCCGGTGGATGTACCAGTTGTATAAGCGAGACATTTTATAGATAGAGTGTGCATATACCACTGAATTTAAATTTGAAATTACATCATCGTATGACAAATAGTTCGTGACACATAAGATCATAAAAATTTGGTTAATGGAAAAAGTCATTAGATATGAAGTTTAAACTGAACAATGACTTTCTTCAAGAAAAAATTTCATTGCATGTAGGTGAGGGAGTAACATTTTTACCTACATTTTTGTTGTAGTAAAGGAACAGTAGAGGGCGTTTGTATAAATTGAATGGGCGTTCTGTGATGGCAATGAGAAGAATATAACGTTTCATCGCACACCATTTGTTGCTTTATGTTAACAAGGACTTTCATCAAGAGAGGTTGCAAGGCGAGTAGTACTGAGTGGGGAGATGTGTTAGCAATCTGGAATCGCCTTCACACTGCTGTACATATACTGTTCGTGATTTGCCACGCAGTAATCGCTCTAGAAGAACAACTGTGACAGATGATCGGTATCTTCGCATCTCGCCCGAAGGATCTGCAACCAGACTGACACAAAAAATAATGAGCTTGTGTGGTCCACTAACTGGCAAGCGTCAAACCACAATTTACAATAAACTCTTTATATTTTGTATGGTCATGAAAAAGCCTGACCAACCTGCAAGGTGCACGTGATTCCAAAATCACGAAGAATGGACAATCGAAAACTGGTGCAAATTTCTCTTCAAAGATGAATGCCACATACGTCTCATATGAGATAACCGAAGAAAACGCATTTGGATGAACCTGGTAATGCTGCATGCCAGAGACATTCCGCCAATCGAGTACAGCAATCAAGTAGAGCAGAAGGATTAAGTTCTGGATTGCTATGGTGTGGGGATTTCAGACCCCGTTGTTGCAAATCAATGGCATGCTTAAGGTTTCGCAATACAGGGATAACATCCTACAACCAATCTCTGAACCGTTTCATCGGTATTTCGAGAAACAGCACAAGTTTACAGATGATAATTTCAAAATTGAAGGAGCAGGCATTCTCAATGATTTCATCAGTCATGACGGTACTGCACGACGTGACTGGCTTGCATGCTCCTCAGTATGAATGCAATTTACCCGCTTGAGAGCCGGCCGCAGTGGCCGAGGGGACTGAGGCGCTCCAGTCACGGTCTGCACGGCCACTACGGTCGGGGGTTCGAATCCCCCCATGGGCACGGATATTTGTGCCGTCCTTAGTCTTAGCTAGTTCATAAGTAGTTTGTAAGCTTAGGGACTGATAAACCCTTAGTTAAGTCCCATAAGTTCTACAAACATTTGAACATTTTTTAACGCGCTTCGGATAAATTGGCACAGCTGTGCGATCACGTCCTGAGCTACCGCGAAATCTATGGGAGTCAAGTAGGATTGCCAATGAAGGATAAGTCGGGCGGGGATGGCCGGACCGTCTGAGACACCATGTCACGGGCTGTGTGGACCCTCCTGCTGGAGGTTGGATTGCTCAGTTGTGCATGGATGTGTGTGTGTGTGTGTGTGTGTGTGTGTGTGTGTGTGTGTGGTGTCCTTTGCGGAAATTAGTTTAAGTTGTGTGTAAGCCTAAGGATCGATTAACACGGTAGTTTGGTCCCATAGGAAGCAAAAAATATACATGCTTTAGGATGTATTGAACTAGCAGTGGTTAAATGAAGTAGTATGTAGGCTTGCATGCACACGAGGATTCACGTAATTCTTTAATGAATGATGTCACTACATGGCATGCCTCAATAAAATGATTCTGGGTTGCAGTTTTTGAAATAGCAGCAACCACTTGCGGTTACATTGGTTTTACTATGAAGATTTGGGAGAAAATTATGCATGAAAGGTTCATATCTATTTCATTTTTCCGATGTCAAGCGATATATCTGTCACAAAACTGCAGAAATAGTGTAAAATATTCCGGTTTTAGAGTAAGTTCAATTTTACTTTGTTTTACCATAAAGATTGCTTTCTAAAAAAATGTTTGTAGAAAGATATAAAAAAAGCCAAGATCGCTGATCATCAATTTTTATTTTAGACGGTTTCGCTGAACTATGTCAGCATCATCTGGTCCAATAAACTCATTTTACAAAGCCATAATCCTGTTCAAATGTTTGTTAAGCTTATGGGACTTAACTACGGGGTCATCAGTCCCTAAACTTACAAACTACTTATGAAATACTTACGAACTAGGACCCCGAGGGGAGATTCGAACCCCCCGACCGTAGTGGCCGTGCAGACCGTGACTGAAGCGCCTCAGTCCCCGCGGCCGGCGATTGCTTTCTCTGCATACATTCTGTACTGGTATGTTATTTATGAGAGCGTCACTTCAATTTTACTTAATTTTACCATAAATATTGCATTTTATGTATACGTGCTATACTAGTATCTCATTTGAGTGAGGGATAAATTTTCACGATATTTCCCCGAAAAAACACCTGCAGACTGCTAACGAAGATACGAGCTTATGGAATAGGTTCACAGATTTGTGACTGGCTGGAAGACTTCCTAAGTAATAGAACGCAGTACGTTGTTTTCGACGGCGAGTGTTCATCAGAGACGAGTGTATCGTCAGGCGTGCCCCAGGGGAGTGTGATAGGACCGCTATTATTTTCTATCTATATAAATGATCTGATGGACAGAGTAAGTTGTAATTTGCGGCTGTTTGGTGATGATGCTGTGGTGTATGGGAGGGTGTCGTCTGTAACTGACTGTAATAGCATACAGGTTGACTTAGATAAAATTTCTAGTTGGTGCGAAGAATGGCAGCTAGCTCTCAATGTAGAAAAATGTAAGGTGATGCGCATGAGTAGAAAAAACAATCCTATAATGTTCGAATACAGCATCAGTTGTGCATGGATGTGTGTGTGTGTGTGTGTGTGTGTGTGTGTGTGTGTGTGTGTGTGTGGTATCCTTTGCGGAAATTAGTTTAAGTTGTGTGTAAGCCTAAGGATCGATTAACTCGGCAGTTTGGTCCCATAGGAAGCAAAAAATATACATGCTTTAGGATGTATTGAACTAGCAGTGGTTAAATGAAGTAGTATGTAGGCTTGCATGCACACGAGGATTCACGTAATTCTTTAATGAATGATGTCACTACATGGCATGCCTCAATAAAATGATTCTGGGTTGCAGTTTTTGAAATAGCAGCAACCACTTGCGGTTACATTGGTTTTACTATGAAGATTTGGGAGAAAATTATGCATGAAAGGTTCATATCTATTTCATTTTTCCGATGTCAAGCGATATATCTGTCACAAAACTGCAGAAATAGTGTAAAATATTCCGGTTTTAGAGTAAGTTCAATTTTACTTTGTTTTACCATAAAGATTGCTTTCTAAAAAAATGTTTGTAGAAAGATATAAAAAAAGCCAAGATCGCTGATCATCAATTTTTATTTTAGACGGTTTCGCTGAACTATGTCAGCATCATCTGGTCCAATAAACTCATTTTACAAAGCCATAATCCTGTTCAAATGTTTGTTAAGCTTATGGGACTTAACTACGGGGTCATCAGTCCCTAAACTTACAAACTACTTATGAAATACTTACGAACTAGGACCCCGAGGGGGGATTCGAACCCCCCGACCGTAGTGGCCGTGCAGACCGTGACTGAAGCGCCTCAGTCCCCGCGGCCGGCGATTGCTTTCTCTGCATACATTCTGTACTGGTATGTTATTTATGAGAGCGTCACTTCAATTTTACTTAATTTTACCATAAATATTGCATTTTATGTATACGTGCTATACTAGTATCTCATTTGAGTGAGGGATAAATTTTCACGATATTTCCCCGAAAAAACACCTGCAGACTGCTAACGAAGATACGAGCTTATGGAATAGGTTCA
Organism: Locusta migratoria; assembly: GCA_026315105.1. NCBI lineage: Eukaryota > Metazoa > Arthropoda > Insecta > Orthoptera > Acrididae > Locusta > Locusta migratoria. Next base: position 734,292,788 of record CM048744.1, on the reverse strand, counting down.
CAGATTTGTGACTGGCTGGAAGACTTCCTAAGTAATAGAACGCAGTACGTTGTTTTCGACGGCGAGTGTTCATCAGAGACGAGTGTATCGTCAGGCGTGCCCCAGGGGAGTGTGATAGGACCGCTATTATTTTCTATCTATATAAATGATCTGATGGACAGAGTAAGTTGTAATTTGCGGCTGTTTGGTGATGATGCTGTGGTGTATGGGAGGGTGTCGTCTGTAACTGACTGTAATAGCATACAGGTTGACTTAGATAAAATTTCTAGTTGGTGCGAAGAATGGCAGCTAGCTCTCAATGTAGAAAAATGTAAGGTGATGCGCATGAGTAGAAAAAACAATCCTATAATGTTCGAATACAGCATCAGTTGTGCATGGATGTGTGTGTGTGTGTGTGTGTGTGTGTGTGTGGTATCCTTTGCGGAAATTAGTTTAAGTTGTGTGTAAGCCTAAGGATCGATTAACTCGGCAGTTTGGTCCCATAGGAAGCAAAAAATATACATGCTTTAGGATGTATTGAACTAGCAGTGGTTAAATGAAGTAGTATGTAGGCTTGCATGCACACGAGGATTCACGTAATTCTTTAATGAATGATGTCACTACATGGCATGCCTCAATAAAATGATTCTGGGTTGCAGTTTTTGAAATAGCAGCAACCACTTGCGGTTACATTGGTTTTACTATGAAGATTTGGGAGAAAATTATGCATGAAAGGTTCATATCTATTTCATTTTTCCGATGTCAAGCGATATATCTGTCACAAAACTGCAGAAATAGTGTAAAATATTCCGGTTTTAGAGTAAGTTCAATTTTACTTTGTTTTACCATAAAGATTGCTTTCTAAAAAAATGTTTGTAGAAAGATATAAAAAAAGCCAAGATCGCTGATCATCAATTTTTATTTTAGACGGTTTCGCTGAACTATGTCAGCATCATCTGGTCCAATAAACTCATTTTACAAAGCCATAATCCTGTTCAAATGTTTGTTAAGCTTATGGGACTTAACTACGGGGTCATCAGTCCCTAAACTTACAAACTACTTATGAAATACTTACGAACTAGGACCCCGAGGGGGGATTCGAACCCCCCGACCGTAGTGGCCGTGCAGACCGTGACTGAAGCGCCTCAGTCCCCGCGGCCGGCGATTGCTTTCTCTGCATACATTCTGTACTGGTATGTTATTTATGAGAGCGTCACTTCAATTTTACTTAATTTTACCATAAATATTGCATTTTATGTATACGTGCTATACTAGTATCTCATTTGAGTGAGGGATAAATTTTCACGATATTTCCCCGAAAAAACACCTGCAGACTGCTAACGAAGATACGAGCTTATGGAATAGGTTCACAGATTTGTGACTGGCTGGAAGACTTCCTAAGTAATAGAACGCAGTACGTTGTTTTCGACGGCGAGTGTTCATCAGAGACGAGTGTATCGTCAGGCGTGCCCCAGGGGAGTGTGATAGGACCGCTATTATTTTCTATCTATATAAATGATCTGATGGACAGAGTAAGTTGTAATTTGCGGCTGTTTGGTGATGATGCTGTGGTGTATGGGAGGGTGTCGTCTGTAACTGACTGTAATAGCATACAGGTTGACTTAGATAAAATTTCTAGTTGGTGCGAAGAATGGCAGCTAGCTCTCAATGTAGAAAAATGTAAGGTGATGCGCATGAGTAGAAAAAACAATCCTATAATGTTCGAATACAGCATCAGTTGTGCATGGATGTGTGTGTGTGTGTGTGTGTGTGTGTGTGTGTGTGTGTGGTATCCTTTGCGGAAATTAGTTTAAGTTGTGTGTAAGCCTAAGGATCGATTAACACGGTAGTTTGGTCCCATAGGAAGCAAAAAATATACATGCTTTAGGATGTATTGAACTAGCAGTGGTTAAATGAAGTAGTATGTAGGCTTGCATGCACACGAGGATTCACGTAATTCTTTAATGAATGATGTCACTACATGGCATGCCTCAATAAAATGATTCTGGGTTGCAGTTTTTGAAATAGCAGCAACCACTTGCGGTTACATTGGTTTTACTATGAAGATTTGGGAGAAAATTATGCATGAAAGGTTCATATCTATTTCATTTTTCCGATGTCAAGCGATATATCTGTCACAAAACTGCAGAAATAGTGTAAAATATTCCGGTTTTAGAGTAAGTTCAATTTTACTTTGTTTTACCATAAAGATTGCTTTCTAAAAAAATGTTTGTAGAAAGATATAAAAAAAGCCAAGATCGCTGATCATCAATTTTTATTTTAGACGGTTTCGCTGAACTATGTCAGCATCATCTGGTCCAATAAACTCATTTTACAAAGCCATAATCCTGTTCAAATGTTTGTTAAGCTTATGGGACTTAACTACGGGGTCATCAGTCCCTAAACTTACAAACTACTTATGAAATACTTACGCGAACTAGGACCCCGAGGGGAGATTCGAACCCCCCGACCGTAGTGGCCGTGCAGACCGTGACTGAAGCGCCTCAGTCCCCGCGGCCGGCGATTGCTTTCTCTGCATACATTCTGTACTGGTATGTTATTTATGAGAGCGTCACTTCAATTTTACTTAATTTTACCATAAATATTGCATTTTATGTATACGTGCTATACTAGTATCTCATTTGAGTGAGGGATAAATTTTCACGATATTTCCCCGAAAAAACACCTGCAGACTGCTAACGAAGATACGAGCTTATGGAATAGGTTCACAGATTTGTGACTGGCTGGAAGACTTCCTAAGTAATAGAACGCAGTACGTTGTTTTCGACGGCGAGTGTTCATCAGAGACGAGTGTATCGTCAGGCGTGCCCCAGGGGAGTGTGATAGGACCGCTATTATTTTCTATCTATATAAATGATCTGATGGACAGAGTAAGTTGTAATTTGCGGCTGTTTGGTGATGATGCTGTGGTGTATGGGAGGGTGTCGTCTGTAACTGACTGTAATAGCATACAGGTTGACTTAGATAAAATTTCTAGTTGGTGCGAAGAATGGCAGCTAGCTCTCAATGTAGAAAAATGTAAGGTGATGCGCATGAGTAGAAAAAACAATCCTATAATGTTCGAATACAGCATCAGTTGTGCATGGATGTGTGTGTGTGTGTGTGTGTGTGTGTGTGTGTGTGTGTGTGTGGTATCCTTTGCGGAAATTAGTTTAAGTTGTGTGTAAGCCTAAGGATCGATTAACTCGGCAGTTTGGTCCCATAGGAAGCAAAAAATATACATGCTTTAGGATGTATTGAACTAGCAGTGGTTAAATGAAGTAGTATGTAGGCTTGCATGCACACGAGGATTCACGTAATTCTTTAATGAATGATGTCACTACATGGCATGCCTCAATAAAATGATTCTGGGTTGCAGTTTTTGAAATAGCAGCAACCACTTGCGGTTACATTGGTTTTACTATGAAGATTTGGGAGAAAATTATGCATGAAAGGTTCATATCTATTTCATTTTTCCGATGTCAAGCGATATATCTGTCACAAAACTGCAGAAATAGTGTAAAATATTCCGGTTTTAGAGTAAGTTCAATTTTACTTTGTTTTACCATAAAGATTGCTTTCTAAAAAAATGTTTGTAGAAAGATATAAAAAAAGCCAAGATCGCTGATCATCAATTTTTATTTTAGACGGTTTCGCTGAACTATGTCAGCATCATCTGGTCCAATAAACTCATTTTACAAAGCCATAATCCTGTTCAAATGTTTGTTAAGCTTATGGGACTTAACTACGGGGTCATCAGTCCCTAAACTTACAAACTACTTATGAAATACTTACGAACTAGGACCCCGAGGGGGGATTCGAACCCCCCGACCGTAGTGGCCGTGCAGACCGTGACTGAAGCGCCTCAGTCCCCGCGGCCGGCGATTGCTTTCTCTGCATACATTCTGTACTGGTATGTTATTTATGAGAGCGTCACTTCAATTTTACTTAATTTTACCATAAATATTGCATTTTATGTATACGTGCTATACTAGTATCTCATTTGAGTGAGGGATAAATTTTCACGATATTTCCCCGAAAAAACACCTGCAGACTGCTAACGAAGATACGAGCTTATGGAATAGGTTCACAGATTTGTGACTGGCTGGAAGACTTCCTAAGTAATAGAACGCAGTACGTTGTTTTCGACGGCGAGTGTTCATCAGAGACGAGTGTATCGTCAGGCGTGCCCCAGGGGAGTGTGATAGGACCGCTATTATTTTCTATCTATATAAATGATCTGATGGACAGAGTAAGTTGTAATTTGCGGCTGTTTGGTGATGATGCTGTGGTGTATGGGAGGGTGTCGTCTGTAACTGACTGTAATAGCATACAGGTTGACTTAGATAAAATTTCTAGTTGGTGCGAAGAATGGCAGCTAGCTCTCAATGTAGAAAAATGTAAGGTGATGCGCATGAGTAGAAAAAACAATCCTATAATGTTCGAATACAGCATCAGTTGTGCATGGATGTGTGTGTGTGTGTGTGTGTGTGTGTGTGTGTGTGTGTGTGTGGTATCCTTTGCGGAAATTAGTTTAAGTTGTGTGTAAGCCTAAGGATCGATTAACTCGGCAGTTTGGTCCCATAGGAAGCAAAAAATATACATGCTTTAGGATGTATTGAACTAGCAGTGGTTAAATGAAGTAGTATGTAGGCTTGCATGCACACGAGGATTCACGTAATTCTTTAATGAATGATGTCACTACATGGCATGCCTCAATAAAATGATTCTGGGTTGCAGTTTTTGAAATAGCAGCAACCACTTGCGGTTACATTGTTTTTACTATGAAGATTTGGGAGAAAATTATGCATGAAAGGTTCATATCTATTTCATTTTTCCGATGTCAAGCGATATATCTGTCACAAAACTGCAGAAATAGTGTAAAATATTCCGGTTTTAGAGTAAGTTCAATTTTACTTTGTTTTACCATAAAGATTGCTTTCTAAAAAAATGTTTGTAGAAAGATATAAAAAAAGCCAAGATCGCTGATCATCAATTTTTATTTTAGACGGTTTCGCTGAACTATGTCAGCATCATCTGGTCCAATAAACTCATTTTACAAAGCCATAATCCTGTTCAAATGTTTGTTAAGCTTATGGGACTTAACTACGGGGTCATCAGTCCCTAAACTTACAAACTACTTATGAAATACTTACGAACTAGGACCCCGAGGGGGGATTCGAACCCCCCGACCGTAGTGGCCGTGCAGACCGTGACTGAAGCGCCTCAGTCCCCGCGGCCGGCGATTGCTTTCTCTGCATACATTCTGTACTGGTATGTTATTTATGAGAGCGTCACTTCAATTTTACTTAATTTTACCATAAATATTGCATTTTATGTATACGTGCTATACTAGTATCTCATTTGAGTGAGGGATAAATTTTCACGATATTTCCCCGAAAAAACACCTGCAGACTGCTAACGAAGATACGAGCTTATGGAATAGGTTCACAGATTTGTGACTGGCTGGAAGACTTCCTAAGTAATAGAACGCAGTACGTTGTTTTCGACGGCGAGTGTTCATCAGAGACGAGTGTATCGTCAGGCGTGCCCCAGGGGAGTGTGATAGGACCGCTATTATTTTCTATCTATATAAATGATCTGATGGACAGAGTAAGTTGTAATTTGCGGCTGTTTGGTGATGATGCTGTGGTGTATGGGAGGGTGTCGTCTGTAACTGACTGTAATAGCATACAGGTTGACTTAGATAAAATTTCTAGTTGGTGCGAAGAATGGCAGCTAGCTCTCAATGTAGAAAAATGTAAGGTGATGCGCATGAGTAGAAAAAACAATCCTATAATGTTCGAATACAGCATCAGTTGTGCATGGATGTGTGTGTGTGTGTGTGTGTGTGTGTGTGTGTGTGTGTGTGTGTGGTATCCTTTGCGGAAATTAGTTTAAGTTGTGTGTAAGCCTAAGGATCGATTAACTCGGCAGTTTGGTCCCATAGGAAGCAAAAAATATACATGCTTTAGGATGTATTGAACTAGCAGTGGTTAAATGAAGTAGTATGTAGGCTTGCATGCACACGAGGATTCACGTAATTCTTTAATGAATGATGTCACTACATGGCATGCCTCAATAAAATGATTCTGGGTTGCAGTTTTTGAAATAGCAGCAACCACTTGCGGTTACATTGGTTTTACTATGAAGATTTGGGAGAAAATTATGCATGAAAGGTTCATATCTATTTCATTTTTCCGATGTCAAGCAATATATATCTGTCACAAAACTGCAGAAATAGTGTAAAATATTCCGGTTTTAGAGTAAGTTCAATTTTACTTTGTTTTACCATAAAGATTGCTTTCTAAAAAAATGTTTGTAGAAAGATATAAAAAAAGCCAAGATCGCTGATCATCAATTTTTATTTTAGACGGTTTCGCTGAACTATGTCAGCATCATCTGGTCCAATAAACTCATTTTACAAAGTCATAATCCTGTTCAAATGTTTGTTAAGCTTATGGGACTTAACTACGGGGTCATCAGTCCCTAAACTTACAAACTACTTATGAAATACTTACGAACTAGGACCCCGAGGGGGGATTCGAACCCCCCGACCGTAGTGGCCGTGCAGACCGTGACTGAAGCGCCTCAGTCCCCGCGGCCGGCGATTGCTTTCTCTGCATACATTCTGTACTGGTATGTTATTTATGAGAGCGTCACTTCAATTTTACTTAATTTTACCATAAATATTGCATTTTATGTATACGTGCTATACTAGTATCTCATTTGAGTGAGGGATAAATTTTCACGATATTTCCCCGAAAAAACACCTGCAGACTGCTAACGAAGATACGAGCTTATGGAATAGGTTCACAGATTTGTGACTGGCTGGAAGACTTCCTAAGTAATAGAACGCAGTACGTTGTTTTCGACGGCGAGTGTTCATCAGAGACGAGTGTATCGTCAGGCGTGCCCCAGGGGAGTGTGATAGGACCGCTATTATTTTCTATCTATATAAATGATCTGATGGACAGAGTAAGTTGTAATTTGCGGCTGTTTGGTGATGATGCTGTGGTGTATGGGAGGGTGTCGTCTGTAACTGACTGTAATAGCATACAGGTTGACTTAGATAAAATTTCTAGTTGGTGCGAAGAATGGCAGCTAGCTCTCAATGTAGAAAAATGTAAGGTGATGCGCATGAGTAGAAAAAACAATCCTATAATGTTCGAATACAGCATCAGTTGTGCATGGATGTGTGTGTGTGTGTGTGTGTGTGTGTGTGTGTGTGTGTGTGTGTGGTATCCTTTGCGGAAATTAGTTTAAGTTGTGTGTAAGCCTAAGGATCGATTAACTCGGCAGTTTGGTCCCATAGGAAGCAAAAAATATACATGCTTTAGGATGTATTGAACTAGCAGTGGTTAAATGAAGTAGTATGTAGGCTTGCATGCACACGAGGATTCACGTAATTCTTTAATGAATGATGTCACTACATGGCATGCCTCAATAAAATGATTCTGGGTTGCAGTTTTTGAAATAGCAGCAACCACTTGCGGTTACATTGGTTTTACTATGAAGATTTGGGAGAAAATTATGCATGAAAGGTTCATATCTATTTCATTTTTCCGATGTCAAGCGATATATCTGTCACAAAACTGCAGAAATAGTGTAAAATATTCCGGTTTTAGAGTAAGTTCAATTTTACTTTGTTTTACCATAAAGATTGCTTTCTAAAAAAATGTTTGTAGAAAGATATAAAAAAAGCCAAGATCGCTGATCATCAATTTTTATTTTAGACGGTTCCGCTGAACTATGTCAGCATCATCTGGTCCAATAAACTCATTTTACAAAGCCATAATCCTGTTCAAATGTTTGTTAAGCTTATGGGACTTAACTACGGGGTCATCAGTCCCTAAACTTACAAACTACTTATCAAATACTTACGAACTAGGACCCCGAGGGGAGATTCGAACCCCCCGACCGTAGTGGCCGTGCAGACCGTGACTGAAGCGCCTCAGTCCCCGCGGCCGGCGATTGCTTTCTCTGCATACATTCTGTACTGGTATGTTATTTATGAGAGCGTCACTTCAATTTTACTTAATTTTACCATAAATATTGCATTTTATGTATACGTGCTATACTAGTATCTCATTTGAGTGAGGGATAAATTTTCACGATATTTCCCCGAAAAAACACCTGCAGACTGCTAACGAAGATACGAGCTTATGGAATAGGTTCACAGATTTATGACTGGCTGGAAGACTTCCTAAGTAATAGAACGCAGTACGTTGTTTTCGACGGCGAGTGTTCATCAGAGACGAGTGTATCGTCAGGCGTGCCCCAGGGGAGTGTGATAGGACCGCTATTATTTTCTATCTATATAAATGATCTGATGGACAGAGTAAGTTGTAATTTGCGGCTGTTTGGTGATGATGCTGTGGTGTATGGGAGGGTGTCGTCTGTAACTGACTGTAATAGCATACAGGTTGACTTAGATAAAATTTCTAGTTGGTGCGAAGAATGGCAGCTAGCTCTCAATGTAGAAAAATGTAAGGTGATGCGCATGAGTAGAAAAAACAATCCTATAATGTTCGAATACAGCATCAGTTGTGCATGGATGTGTGTGTGTGTGTGTGTGTGTGTGTGTGTGGTATCCTTTGCGGAAATTAGTTTAAGTTGTGTGTAAGCCTAAGGATCGATTAACTCGGCAGTTTGGTCCCATAGGAAGCAAAAAATATACATGCTTTAGGATGTATTGAACTAGCAGTGGTTAAATGAAGTAGTATGTAGGCTTGCATGCACACGAGGATTCACGTAATTCTTTAATGAATGATGTCACTACATGGCATGCCTCAATAAAATGATTCTGGGTTGCAGTTTTTGAAATAGCAGCAACCACTTGCGGTTACATTGTTTTTACTATGAAGATTTGGGAGAAAATTATGCATGAAAGGTTCATATCTATTTCATTTTTCCGATGTCAAGCGATATATCTGTCACAAAACTGCAGAAATAGTGTAAAATATTCCGGTTTTAGAGTAAGTTCAATTTTACTTTGTTTTACCATAAAGATTGCTTTCTAAAAAAATGTTTGTAGAAAGATATAAAAAAAGCCAAGATCGCTGATCATCAATTTTTATTTTAGACGGTTTCGCTGAACTATGTCAGCATCATCTGGTCCAATAAACTCATTTTACAAAGCCATAATCCTGTTCAAATGTTTGTTAAGCTTATGGGACTTAACTACGGGGTCATCAGTCCCTAAACTTACAAACTACTTATGAAATACTTACGAACTAGGACCCCGAGGGGGGATTCGAACCCCCCGACCGTAGTGGCCGTGCAGACCGTGACTGAAGCGCCTCAGTCCCCGCGGCCGGCGATTGCTTTCTCTGCATACATTCTGTACTGGTATGTTATTTATGAGAGCGTCACTTCAATTTTACTTAATTTTACCATAAATATTGCATTTTATGTATACGTGCTATACTAGTATCTCATTTGAGTGAGGGATAAATTTTCACGATATTTCCCCGAAAAAACACCTGCAGACTGCTAACGAAGATACGAGCTTATGGAATAGGTTCACAGATTTGTGACTGGCTGGAAGACTTCCTAAGTAATAGAACGCAGTACGTTGTTTTCGACGGCGAGTGTTCATCAGAGACGAGTGTATCGTCAGGCGTGCCCCAGGGGAGTGTGATAGGACCGCTATTATTTTCTATCTATATAAATGATCTGATGGACAGAGTAAGTTGTAATTTGCGGCTGTTTGGTGATGATGCTGTGGTGTATGGGAGGGTGTCGTCTGTAACTGACTGTAATAGCATACAGGTTGACTTAGATAAAATTTCTAGTTGGTGCGAAGAATGGCAGCTAGCTCTCAATGTAGAAAAATGTAAGGTGATGCGCATGAGTAGAAAAAACAATCCTATAATGTTCGAATACAGCATCAGTTGTGCATGGATGTGTGTGTGTGTGTGTGTGTGTGTGTGTGTGTGTGTGTGTGTGTGTGTGTGTGGTATCCTTTGCGGAAATTAGTTTAAGTTGTGTGTAAGCCTAAGGATCGATTAACTCGGCAGTTTGGTCCCATAGGAAGCAAAAAATATACATGCTTTAGGATGTATTGAACTAGCAGTGGTTAAATGAAGTAGTATGTAGGCTTGCATGCACACGAGGATTCACGTAATTCTTTAATGAATGATGTCACTACATGGCATGCCTCAATAAAATGATTCTGGGTTGCAGTTTTTGAAATAGCAGCAACCACTTGCGGTTACATTGGTTTTACTATGAAGATTTGGGAGAAAATTATGCATGAAAGGTTCATATCTATTTCATTTTTCCGATGTCAAGCAATATATATCTGTCACAAAACTGCAGAAATAGTGTAAAATATTCCGGTTTTAGAGTAAGTTCAATTTTACTTTGTTTTACCATAAAGATTGCTTTCTAAAAAAATGTTTGTAGAAAGATATAAAAAAAGCCAAGATCGCTGATCATCAATTTTTATTTTAGACGGTTTCGCTGAACTATGTCAGCATCATCTGGTCCAATAAACTCATTTTACAAAGTCATAATCCTGTTCAAATGTTTGTTAAGCTTATGGGACTTAACTACGGGGTCATCAGTCCCTAAACTTACAAACTACTTATGAAATACTTACGAACTAGGACCCCGAGGGGGGATTCGAACCCCCCGACCGTAGTGGCCGTGCAGACCGTGACTGAAGCGCCTCAGTCCCCGCGGCCGGCGATTGCTTTCTCTGCATACATTCTGTACTGGTATGTTATTTATGAGAGCGTCACTTCAATTTTACTTAATTTTACCATAAATATTGCATTTTATGTATACGTGCTATACTAGTATCTCATTTGAGTGAGGGATAAATTTTCACGATATTTCCCCGAAAAAACACCTGCAGACTGCTAACGAAGATACGAGCTTATGGAATAGGTTCACAGATTTGTGACTGGCTGGAAGACTTCCTAAGTAATAGAACGCAGTACGTTGTTTTCGACGGCGAGTGTTCATCAGAGACGAGTGTATCGTCAGGCGTGCCCCAGGGGAGTGTGATAGGACCGCTATTATTTTCTATCTATATAAATGATCTGATGGACAGAGTAAGTTGTAATTTGCGGCTGTTTGGTGATGATGCTGTGGTGTATGGGAGGGTGTCGTCTGTAACTGACTGTAATAGCATACAGGTTGACTTAGATAAAATTTCTAGTTGGTGCGAAGAATGGCAGCTAGCTCTCAATGTAGAAAAATGTAAGGTGATGCGCATGAGTAGAAAAAACAATCCTATAATGTTCGAATACAGCATCAGTTGTGCATGGATGTGTGTGTGTGTGTGTGTGTGTGTGTGTGTGTGTGTGTGTGTGTGGTATCCTTTGCGGAAATTAGTTTAAGTTGTGTGTAAGCCTAAGGATCGATTAACTCGGCAGTTTGGTCCCATAGGAAGCAAAAAATATACATGCTTTAGGATGTATTGAACTAGCAGTGGTTAAATGAAGTAGTATGTAGGCTTGCATGCACACGAGGATTCACGTAATTCTTTAATGAATGATGTCACTACATGGCATGCCTCAATAAAATGATTCTGGGTTGCAGTTTTTGAAATAGCAGCAACCACTTGCGGTTACATTGGTTTTACTATGAAGATTTGGGAGAAAATTATGCATGAAAGGTTCATATCTATTTCATTTTTCCGATGTCAAGCGATATATCTGTCACAAAACTGCAGAAATAGTGTAAAATATTCCGGTTTTAGAGTAAGTTCAATTTTACTTTGTTTTACCATAAAGATTGCTTTCTAAAAAAATGTTTGTAGAAAGATATAAAAAAAGCCAAGATCGCTGATCATCAATTTTTATTTTAGACGGTTCCGCTGAACTATGTCAGCATCATCTGGTCCAATAAACTCATTTTACAAAGCCATAATCCTGTTCAAATGTTTGTTAAGCTTATGGGACTTAACTACGGGGTCATCAGTCCCTAAACTTACAAACTACTTATCAAATACTTACGAACTAGGACCCCGAGGGGAGATTCGAACCCCCCGACCGTAGTGGCCGTGCAGACCGTGACTGAAGCGCCTCAGTCCCCGCGGCCGGCGATTGCTTTCTCTGCATACATTCTGTACTGGTATGTTATTTATGAGAGCGTCACTTCAATTTTACTTAATTTTACCATAAATATTGCATTTTATGTATACGTGCTATACTAGTATCTCATTTGAGTGAGGGATAAATTTTCACGATATTTCCCCGAAAAAACACCTGCAGACTGCTAACAAAGATACGAGCTTATGGAATAGGTTCACAGATTTGTGACTGGCTGGAAGACTTCCTAAGTAATAGAACGCAGTACGTTGTTTTCGACGGCGAGTGTTCATCAGAGACGAGTGTATCGTCAGGCGTGCCCCAGGGGAGTGTGATAGGACCGCTATTATTTTCTATCTATATAAATGATCTGATGGACAGAGTAAGTTGTAATTTGCGGCTGTTTGGTGATGATGCTGTGGTGTATGGGAGGGTGTCGTCTGTAACTGACTGTAATAGCATACAGGTTGACTTAGATAAAATTTCTAGTTGGTGCGAAGAATGGCAGCTAGCTCTCAATGTAGAAAAATGTAAGGTGATGCGCATGAGTAGAAAAAACAATCCTATAATGTTCGAATACAGCATCAGTTGTGCATGGATGTGTGTGTGTGTGTGTGTGTGTGTGTGTGTGTGTGTGTGTGTGTGTGTGTGTGTGGTATCCTTTGCGGAAATTAGTTTAAGTTGTGTGTAAGCCTAAGGATCGATTAACTCGGCAGTTTGGTCCCATAGGAAGCAAAAAATATACATGCTTTAGGATGTATTGAACTAGCAGTGGTTAAATGAAGTAGTATGTAGGCTTGCATGCACACGAGTATTCACGTAATTCTTTAATGAATGATGTCACTACATGGCATGCCTCAATAAAATGATTCTGGGTTGCAGTTTTTGAAATAGCAGCAACCACTTGCGGTTACATTGGTTTTACTATGAAGATTTGGGAGAAAATTATGCATGAAAGGTTCATATCTATTTCATTTTTCCGATGTCAAGCGATATATCTGTCACAAAACTGCAGAAATAGTGTAAAATATTCCGGTTTTAGAGTAAGTTCAATTTTACTTTGTTTTACCATAAAGATTGCTTTCTAAAAAAATGTTTGTAGAAAGATATAAAAAAAGCCAAGATCGCTGATCATCAATTTTTATTTTAGACGGTTTCGCTGAACTATGTCAGCATCATCTGGTCCAATAAACTCATTTTACAAAGCCATAATCCTGTTCAAATGTTTGTTAAGCTTATGGGACTTAACTACGGGGTCATCAGTCCCTAAACTTACAAACTACTTATGAAATACTTACGAACTAGGACCCCGAGGGGGGATTCGAACCCCCCGACCGTAGTGGCCGTGCAGACCGTGACTGAAGCGCCTCAGTCCCCGCGGCCGGCGATTGCTTTCTCTGCATACATTCTGTACTGGTATGTTATTTATGAGAGCGTCACTTCAATTTTACTTAATTTTACCATAAATATTGCATTTTATGTATACGTGCTATACTAGTATCTCATTTGAGTGAGGGATAAATTTTCACGATATTTCCCCGAAAAAACACCTGCAGACTGCTAACGAAGATACGAGCTTATGGAATAGGTTCACAGATTTGTGACTGGCTGGAAGACTTCCTAAGTAATAGAACGCAGTACGTTGTTTTCGACGGCGAGTGTTCATCAGAGACGAGTGTATCGTCAGGCGTGCCCCAGGGGAGTGTGATAGGACCGCTATTATTTTCTATCTATATAAATGATCTGATGGACAGAGTAAGTTGTAATTTGCGGCTGTTTGGTGATGATGCTGTGGTGTATGGGAGGGTGTCGTCTGTAACTGACTGTAATAGCATACAGGTTGACTTAGATAAAATTTCTAGTTGGTGCGAAGAATGGCAGCTAGCTCTCAATGTAGAAAAATGTAAGGTGATGCGCATGAGTAGAAAAAACAATCCTACAATGTTCGAATACAGCATCAGTAGTGAGCTTCTTGATGCGGTCGCGACGTTCAAATATCTAGGCGTAACATTGCAGAGCGATATGAAATGGAACGAGCATGTAAGGACAGTTGTGAGTAAGGCAGACAGCCGACTTCGGTTTATTGGGAGAATTTTGGGAAGATGTACTTCACCTGTAAAGGAGACCGCGTATAAAACGCTTGTATGACCACGTCTTGAGTATTGCACAAGTATTTGGGACCCGCAGCAGATCGGTTTGAAGGAAGACATAGAGGCGGTTCAGAGGCGAGCAGCTAGATTTGTTACCGGTAGGTTCGACCAATGCGCGAGTGTCACGGAAATGCTCCGGCAACTCAATTGGGGATCGCTGGAAGAAAGACGACATTCTTTTCGTGAATTTCTGTTAAGTAAATTTAGAGGGCCGGAATTTAAGCTGAGTGTAGTACGATGTTGCTGCCGCCTACTTACATTTCGCGTAAAGATCACAAAGACGAGATAAGAGAAATTAGGGTTCGTACGGAGGCATATAGGCATTCTTTTTTTCCTCGTTCAATTTGGGAGTGGAATAGGAAAGGAAATGCCTAGTAGTGGTACAGTGTACCCTCCGCCACGCACCTTACGGTGAATTGCGGAGTATGTATGTAGATGTAGATGTATGTAGATGGAGATGAATTTAATGTAAAATATCCGATTTTTTCTGTTAGGTTTATTTCTACTTTTTTAACATAAAGTTCCTTTAATGCATACACCCTATACTATTTTATCGTTTGGGTGATGGACCTACTTAATTTTTGCGAAAGTTACCTGGAATAACACCAGAATTTAATTTAAAATATCTCAGTATTTCGTTTGATGGTGATGGGGCCATCTATGGCCAAGGTGCTTAACTTAATGGAGGCTCGTCTTTGAGATAAATATTTTCACAACAACTGTTGATTTCCAATTTTTATTAACTTAATAGAGCATGAGATCAATTCCTTTATTTAGTTTATGGGTATTAATTTCATAACAACAATACAATATTGGTTGAATGACCTAACTTGCTTCTAACAAAGTAGTTACTGCCATGGTAAATGACAAGAACTCATATTTCGCAATTGTGGGTTGTTGGAACAGTATTTAAGGTTAAAAAATCAGTTGAATATTACTATTGCCTTATTCACATTTTATAGACAACACTTGTTTTTCAGTTATTTGCACACATATTACTTTGCTCTCACTGCAGTATTCGGTATGGACAGCTATATAGCCATCGTTTAATATGCTTTAGTCTGCCCAAACTCTCAAAGGGTGGGCAGTTAGGACATGTTAGGCTGGAGATGAATGCCCTCAGTGCCCAACCCTGGGATGTGGAGGCTAATGCCCTCAGCGCTCTAACCTTGATCAGAATATTGACCACAAAGAAATAAAAGCATTAATGTGCTTGCACTGCAGAAGTGACATTAATAGCAGTCATTGATTGGGGAGGGGGCACTTGGGAGTTAATCCCCTCAGCATTCTAACCTTGACGTAAGCAACACCTGTGAGGCAATTGTTTAAATGCCTGGGGCCTGGAGCCTCTGACATAAGCCTTCAATTCCCAGAACGAATGTGATGCTATGCACACTTGTGGAACCTCACTGATGCAATTGTGTCACCAGATTCCCAGAGGAAACGTGATGAAATCCAGCAAAGCCCTGACCATAGTGTAGTAACTGGGTAGGGGTCAAGGCCATCTAGAATCGGCACTGCCCTCCTACTTACATGCAGCTTCAACACGATACCACTGTTCATCAAGAGTATTGTGTGGCGTATTGTGACGAGCCACTTGTTCAGCCACCATTGACCAGACATTTTCATTTGATGAGAGATCTGTAGAATGTGCTGGCCAGGGCAGCATTCAAACATTTTCTGTATTCAGAAAGGCCCACACAGGACCTACAATGTGCAGTCGTGCATTATCCTTCTGAAATGTAGGGTTTTGCAGGGATCAAATGAAGGGTAGAGCCACGGGTCATAACACATCTGAAATGTAACGGCCATTGTTCAAAGTGCTGTCGATGCGAACAAGAGGTGACCGAGACGTGTAACCAATGGTACCCCGTACCATCACACCGGGTGAGACGCCAGTAAGGCAATGACGAATACATGTTTGCAATATGCGTTCACCGCAATGTCGCCAAACATGGATGCGACCTTCATAATGCTGTAAACAGAACCCGGATTCATTCGAAAAAATGACGTTTTGCCATTCGTGCACCCAGGTTCGTCGTTGCATTCACCATAGTAAGCACTCCAGTCTGTAATGCAACGTCAAGGATAACCGCAGCCATGGTCTCCGAGCTGATAGTCCATGCTGCTGCAAACGTCGTCGAACTGTTTGCAGATGATTATTGTCTTGCAAACGTCCCCATCAGTTGACTCAGAGATCGAGAAGTGGCTGCAAGATTCGTTACAGCATTGTGGATAAGATGCCTGTCATCTGGACTGCTAGTGATACGAGGCCGTTGGGATCCAGCACGGCGTTCCGTATTGCCGTCCTGAACCCACCGATTACATAATCTGCTAACAGTCATTAGATCGCGACCAACGCGAGCAGCAATGTCGCGATATGATAAACCGCAATCGCGATACGCTACAATCCGACTTTTATCAAAGTCGAAAATGTGATGGTACGCATTTCTCCTCCTTACACGAAGCATCACAACAACGTTTCACTAGGCAACGCTGGTTAACTGCTGTTTGTGCATGAGAAATCGGTTGGAAACTTTCCACATGTCAGCACGTTGTAGGTATCGCGACCAGCGGCAACCTTGTGTGAATGGTCTGAAAAGCTAATTATTTACATATCACAGCGTCTTCTTCCTGTCGCTTAAATTTCGTGCCTGTAGCACGTCATCTGCGTGGTGTAGCAATTTTAATGGCCAGGAGTGTAGATAAGAAGTGATTTATTGGGGTTTGTTTGTCAGTAAGTTAGAAGAGTATTACTTTATAATTACTAGTTCCCTGTAGTGTAGAATACAATGGAACTTTTGTTTCCTGGGTAAACCATTTTTTTTTTTTTTTTTTTTTTTTTTTTTTTAAGTGTGCCGTGTCATCTGCCGCCGGAATTTGGAGTCCTTCATTTATCTTGGATGTGCGTATGTGTTGTCCTTAACAGAAGTTCGTATAAGTAGTTTGTAAGTCTAGGAACCGATGAACTTAGAGTTTGGCCCGTTACAGAAAAAATACATGTATTTAAGAATAACATAATTTAGACGAGCAGTAGTTAGATGAACTCATGGACAGCTTGCCATGCAGAGTGCGGGCTTGCTTGTATGCAAGAAGGATTTGCTACATGCGTTACATGGTTTTACCTTGAGAAAATTATTTTAGATTGCGGTTTTTTAAATAGTAGCTACCAGTTGCAGTTAAACTGGTTTTATTATAACCGGTTCAGATATACTATTGGCACAATTGGCGCAATTCCATTTGAAATCGGACAGCAGGAAACCTTGCATTTTTTGTGGCGTTTCATTTTTGTGTCATAGAAATTGGCGTTAATGTCTTGAACTAACTCGCAGCTGTGATACGCAAACCTTCCCTTTCTTTTCTGGGAGCGAAAGTGACGTAATTTCATGAAATCGCTCGATTATGACACTCATAGCTCGGAAACAACTCCTAGTAAAATTAGCCCCGGTGGAGGAGCCGAGCGGTCTAAGACGCCTTGCTGTGGAGAGCACAGTTGCTCGCCTTCGGAGGTTCGAGTCCTTCCTGGGGCATGGATTTGTGTGTTGTTCATAGGTTAGTTTACCTTAGTTTAAGTAGTTTTTAAGCTACGGACTGATGACCACACAGTCTGGTCAGATAGATTTACAAACATTTGAATATTTTTTAGTAAAATTATGAAATATATTACAAAATGAAGACATTGTTGTACAGAATTGATATGGTATTTATGCGGTATTTTTTCTATGAAATGCATTTTTAAATGGAATAAATTGTATTGTTCAACATTTGATTTAAAAACCGTATCAGTAAACAGTTTTATGGTGTCTTGAATAGAGACCTGTATAAAAAAAATAATATGTATCTAGAAGCAATTTGCAGTCTGTGCTACATCGTATTACGCCGGCTGCACTGCACCGTGTTGTATCAACACCGCCTAGATACAAGGCCTCACAACACGTCCGTGTCACGTCACACCTTTAGGCCGCCGTCGCAAGCTTACTGGATGGCGCAACGAGGCAGTGGTCTGTGCCCCAGCGGCCAGCCACTCAGCTAGCGTTGGCAGCCTATCGGTGTGACGTGACACGGACGTGTTGTGAGGCCTTGTATCTAGGCGGTGTTGGTTGTATACAACCAGTCAGTCCTTACAGTCGCTGTCGACCAACCATGTCCAGCCAACACCACCTACACTCTGTTCACAGAAACGAGAGACGTACTGTAAACACCCTGAGGCGCGTGACCAGGAGTGGACAAAACAGGGCCGCTCGCTCAATTTCGCGTCATCTGTTTCATGTGTGAGGTCGTTGTGTGTTTTGTTATATAGCAGTGCTATTAGAAGCGAAACGTTTAAAATTCATTTCTTTTAATACTCTATAAAAAGTTATTTTCTCTGTTAATTTCTCAAATCTGCATTTTCACTTACCAAAGCAAGCATTTTGTTAAGTGTTGCAAATTTCTTACGAATAACTTTTCTTCCTATCACATATCAGTCAGTCATCAAAAAGTTCTGAAAGCTCTCTTTTTTATTGTTATTATTTTTTTATTTTATTTTTGTCCTTAGATGCTTCAAAGAATATGTGGCTTCCTATTGTCTGTTTTCACAAAAAGTCAGTCATTGATTGTTCGGGACACAACACACCAGGAACCAAGTGTTTTTCTAAAGAACTTTATTACTTCTTCTTTGAACGCTTGTTGAGTGCACTCAAATTGAAGGATGACATGAAGTAGTTACTCTTATGTGATACCAATGAGAGAGAAAAAGAGACACATAGACTATGAAGGCTGAATGTTATTGTAAACACCAATACTTGCGTTACTATTCAGCAACTGGTCCTTCAAGATGAAGTTGACAGTCAACACCTATTATCACTGCTTATAACAACACACAACGGCCTTACACCTGAAACGGAACAGCGAAATTGTGCGAGCGACCCTGTTTTATTCACCCCTGGTCACGCGTCTCTCGCTTCGGTGAACGGAGTATAGAGACTAGGCCTCAAAACAGCCCATGCTACGTCATACTGACCAGAACGCGGTCGCCAACTCATACTGTCTGGCCGCTATGAGGGAGGCCGCGGCCCGGTCAGTATGACGTAGCACGGGCTGTTTGGAGGCCTAGTCTCTAGGTGGTGGTGCTCCAGCTGCGAGACAAGGCGTCTCTCCATGTTGGGGTTACCAGATGTCCGTCTTCAGAAAAGAGGACATTTCTAGATTAATAAGAGAATCTTCTCTCTCTCTCTCTCTCTCTCTCTCTCTCTCACTCTCTCTTTCTCTCTCTCTTATTGACAACTCAAGTACTAGTGATGTATTATCAGCGTATTGTTTGTAATACATCTTACGCAATTTGTTCATCTTCTTACAAATTAAGAAGCATGAAATGTTTAGAAAATGTTCAAATGTTTGTAGAACTTATGGGACTTGACTATGAGGTCATCAGTCCCTAAGCTTACAAACTACATATGAACTACCTAAGACTAAGGACGGCACAAATATCCATGCCCGAGGGGGGATTCGAACCCCCGACCGTAGTGGCCGTGCAGACCGTGACTGGAGCGCCTCAGTCCCGTCGGCCACCGCGGCCGGCTGAAATGTTTAGACCCGTAGAACGAATTACAGAACTACATAGCAGTGAAGCCCTAATATTTCATCAATTCACCACTTATAATTATCGTCTTACGTGCAGAACATATTTTCCATAGTTATAAGATACCTTGCCGATCACCCCTGTTTTACCTGAATTTTTTTGCGATGCAACATTTACGGAAACCATAGTACTGCTTACAGTAAAATCGTCACGAATAACGTAACAGTAAAAATTATCTAAGCGTTCCTTGTTATAGCTATGCTCCCATTTCGGATCAGGCCTATGTGACTATATACAAGATTACCATCTACATTTATTTACCGTATAAAGCCTTGCAATTGATTATTAAAAAACTACTCAGATTTTAGGTAAAAGCTTTAATTCGATTTTTTCAATACATTGTTCATGTAGTTACGTCTCTTTGGTCCTAAACAGGCGAATGGTGAAACGGCAATGGTGACTGTGGCACCTGACCTTATTTGTATAAAGTTTTGAACAAGGTTTTAACTTATGTATAACGTCCATTGCACTAGCGTTTGATCTTAAAAGTCATAAGTGCGGTTGACAGACAACACATAGAATCGCTGAGTCCCAGCACGACATACTGAACGTCTTATTTTTGGCCCACACAACACTCCGTCCAGAGAAAAAGGGGGGGGGGGAGTCTCATATTATACCATGTGTATTGCACATTGTTGCAGACGTATGTTTTTTAACTGGCCGTATACTAAAGCTAGTATCCCGTGACAGTTGCCACGCCATTTATTTTAATTGTTCCGAAGACCTTGACATCAGAGCAGCGGCGGCACAAAAAAGTATTTTTTTAATCACATTGTTTCACGAAAGGTTAAATTCTATAGAGTTAGTGATTGTGACAGTTCAGAGAGTTGTATTTACGCACTTTCAATTTGAAGCAGTTGCATAACGCAAAAAAAGAGGACATTTCCCCATTTTGTTAAAAACCCGGCCGGACCATTTTTAGGATCCAAAAAAAAAAAAAAAAAAAAAAAAAAAAAAAAAAAAAAAAAAAAAAAGGACATGTCCGGGTAAAAGAGGACGTCTGGTAACCCTACTCCATGTTGAGTGACGGATGGCAGCCCACAACAGTCTAACTAGTAAGTCCAGTGCGAGCTTACTTATTTATTACTTAATTACCGTATTCCACATTAATTATAAGAGGCTCCCTAATAATTAAAACGGAAATCAACGTGTACAAAAAAACAGTTCAAGCCTATATAAGTTTAATCCTTATGAAAAATTCACTTATTTTAATAAATGAAAAAAGTTTTACAACAATTAATTAATTGCTCTCACGTTATTGTTGTATATCTACATGAAGTTTAGATATTTATAAATTAACGAAATTCAGCAACCAGTTGCTTGTTATTATTTATTTTATTTTAGACGACCGGTTTCGGACGCTTGAGTGCCCTTCTTCTGGTCTATTTTAGTATTGTACCTTAATGAATGTAGCTACATGCTATTAGGAGAATCAAGGTCCGCCTCCGTAGTCCTGTGGACAGCGTTGTTGGTTGCCACGCAGGGGGCCCGGGTTCGATTCCCGGTCGGGTAGGGGATTCCCTCCTCTCGGGGACTGGGTGTTGTAACGTCCTCATCATCATTCCATCGTCATTGACATGTAAGTCGCCGAAGTGGCGTCAGATAAAGAGACTTGCACCAGGCAGGCTGAACACGAGCCCAGTTGGGGTCTAACGGTCATCAATGCCACACGATCATCATCATCAGGAGAATCAAGATATTTAGCTTCAAAATGAACCGTGGTTCACTGAAATCCGTTATGAGGTTCTTGACTTAAGACAGCTCACGATAACATTAACTTCACCGAATTTCAGGTTTAAAAATAGTAATCATTTAAGGGATAAATTCATGGCAATATTTTTTTTTTTACTTCCATTTTCACATGTAGAAATTATTAAAAAGATGAGGTAATTTTCTCATTTTTCGGCCGATTTCAAACTGAACAGCCCACAAATATGTTCAGACTGAACATGCTTGAAGGACAATTAACACTCAAATGCCCGAAACCAGTTGCAATAAAAGCTATTTAACCACAAATGCTTACTGCTACTTTAAAAACAATTTATGTTGCTGATATGAACAAAATATTAGATTTTAGTTTCTGTTTAAATACACAAGAAATAATTGATTGGGGTTTGTTTGTCAGTAAATCAGAAGATGTGTTACTTTATAAATACCAGTTCTCCATAGTACAGCATACCATAGAACCTTTGGTGCATGACGCAACTTTTTCGTGTGTAATTCCACTACTGTGTAATCTGTATTTACAATAGAAGAATGACACAACTTTTCCGTGTGTAATTCCACTACTGTGTAATCTGTATTTACAATAGAAGAATGAATAGCCTGTATGTTGTTTATAAGACACAGAGGGACTTTTATTTTCGCCAGCGTGTACTATGACAAATATCTGGATCGCAAAGACTGAGATTGTTTAGTGCCTGCATTTCAATTTTCGCCCGTGTTTGTTTTTCCGCGTCACAGTTTGTATCCGGTCGCCACGGTTTCGTGCGTTCGCAGTGTATATTCACTTGCGTCCGCGCAGAGCCCTTTTTCCCGCGGAATTAATTGTTTACGGTCGCACGTTAGTTGGCGTCACGGGTGGCTGCCGCCGCGCAGCGCCGCCAGCCAGTGGCGAGTGTTTGCGCATGCGCACACGGCTTTCAGGCGCTCGCTGCCGTATTGTGTGTGCGACAGCGCGACCGTCGGCCGAACGGCCCTGCTCGGCTGCGCGCGCGAGTGTAAAGTTTTATGCGCCCGTGTACGAGCTTTGGCGAGCTTAATAGCAAGAGTTATGATATTTATGGAAATGCGCCGTTTCATCTGTCGCTACTCTCTCTCTCTCTCTCTCTCTCTCTCTCTCTCTCTCTGTTGCATTTTCGCACGAAAGCGTATTTTTTTGGCTGTACGTATCAGGCATTGGAATATGCGAGAGCTGAAACTAGTCGCTCTGTCCAGAAATGCACAGAGAACCCTTAAAACGGCGTCGACGCTGCCGTACACAACTGTGTTAGAACGAGCGCCATGAAGACACATTCGTACTATAAGTAACGAATCACTCCATTTCCTTTTAGTATCTTGCAGACTAAATGTTGTTCCGGCGTATATATGTAAACCGGCCGGCCGCGGTGGCCGAGGGAACTGTGGCGCTCCAGTCACAGTCTGCACGGCCACTACGGTCGGCGGGCATGGATATATGTGCCGTCCCTAGGACTAGCTAGTTCATTAGTTCATAAGTAGTTTGTAAGTTTAGGGACTGATGACCCCGTAGTTATGTCCCATAAGCTATAAAAACATTTGAACATTTCGTATTCAGAATGAAACTTTCACTCTGCAGCGGAATGTGCGCTGATATGAAACTTCCTGGCAGATTAAAATTGTGTGCCGGAACCGGCACTCGAACCTGGGACTTTTGCCTTTGCCTTTGGAGGCGAGGTACTGGCGGAAGTAAAGTTCTGAGGCGGCATCGTGAGTCGTGTCGGGATAGCACAATCGGTAGTGCGCTTGCCCGCGAAAGACAAAGGTCCCAGGTTCGAGTCCCGATTCCGGCACACAATTTTAATCTGCCAGGAATTTTCATTTCGTATTCAATTATAATCAAAAACATAAGTGCAGTGATGTCAAAGATAGAGTATTCACAGAATATATGACATCAACTGCGAATGGAAAAATGTGAAACCAGCCTGGACTCGAACCCGTGTCTCCCTTTTTCTAGGCAGTTGAGCTGAGCACTACACCACTGGGGACACAGTGATTAGCGCACGTGCAAGGACTAGGACTACCTAAGCACACATACCGTCAGATACGAATTCCGAGCTTCGCCCTGCCCACAGTTCTCAAACTCGTAGTTTTGAAACTAATTCCCGCAGTTGATGTCATATAGTCTGTAGTCTGAGAATATGAAAGAATAACAACTGCAGGTTCAGAAGTGACTTCTTTCGGAACCGACGCCACACACACACACACACACACACATATGCCGGTGACGGGCAGTGATCCTTTTCGTTAGTGGGGAGGGCAGGGCAGGGCAAGTTTGTGGCCCTTACTCTTACGGGAATTAGTTTCAAAACTACGAGTTTGAATACTGTGGGCACAGTGAATCTGGGAATTTGTATCTGACGGGAGGTGTCCTTAGGTAGTCCTCGCAGGTGGGCTGATCACCGTGACCTCAGTGGTGTAGTGGTAAGTGCAACTGCCTAGACAGTGAAAGACCCGGGTTCGAATCCCGGCTGGGTTCACATTTTCAGCTTTGCCCATTCTCAGTTCATGTCATATATAATATGATAATGAAAGAATAACAACTGCCGTATCAGAAGTGACGTCTGTCCTTTCGAAACAGACGCCACATGTATACACAAAGGTAAAGTTTTACCAAGGACATCCATGAAATTTTTATTTTTTTTCACAACAAAGAAATTTTAAAATCGTGTTGAATGATAATTCAGCTCTTTGTTCGAGTACTGTTTAAACAATTGCACAATGAAATGAAGTCTCCATTAGGAGCAGTGTGCACCACGACCATAAAACGATAATTATCCAAAGAAAATTCAGCATTGGTCGTAAATAATAAATAAACAAATTTACAACCTATGCTGAATTTTCTTTGGATAATTATACAATGTGTAATGCTTCTTGTCTTGTCTTCTTCCTGTATGTGTCATGTCGTGATTTAAAAGGACGATATTATCATAATTTTGTGAGAGTCACGGTTAGATTGTTTTTGTCAAATATAGTACTGCAATCAAGGTCTGTTAAATGATTGTAAAATGTCAAACATGATCTTCAAGAGAAATGTTAAACAGTATATCGTGTTCTTCCTAGAAACTGCATCCATACGAGGATTTTTACCATTTTCAGGATTTTAGCTCCAGTTGCAGCATCTTTTACATCAGCGTCTGAACTGCAGTCACTGGCCGCCATTCATAGATAATTCTATTAAATAATTGTTGCATGACTCAGGGATGGATTTTGAAAGAAAATAGGGCTTTTAAGAATTACTTTTCAGCTTGGACGACGATCCTGGACGGCGGTGGAATAAACTGCAATGATAAGATGAAATTTACTTAAGTAGGTCCATGGGCCAAACTGGATTCATAGAAGGTTTTTTTTTATTTTTATTTATTTGTATTGTGGAGTAGGGCAGATCTTGAGTTGACAACGATTATAAAACTGATATACAATTCTCATGCTTAAAATTATTAGAGACATTCTAGAGAGTGATTAGTGAAACCTTTCATTTTATTATTTTTCAATACAGTGTTTCGTCAATTTTTTTACGTAAAACTGACGAAAACATAAAGCCGTAAATATTTTTATTAAAATTAGTTCTCTGGCTAATGCACTTTATTACCAATAAAAAGGTTATCAAAATTCAGTACGTTATTTAATAGTTCAGCAAATTTCAGTTCAAGTAACAGTATAGCACAGTTAGTATTTTTTTTATTTTTTATTTTTATTTATTTATTTATTTATTTATTTATTTATTTATTTTTTTATTTTATTTATTTATTTTTTTTTTTTTTTGCTAGGACGCCACACCGACTAAACAAACAGATGCGATCACCACTACACAGCACTTTGCATAGCGACTTTACACAATCACACGCAGTTATCTCTGGCTTATTCCACAAGATGTTCCTCTCAAATTCGAAACATCTTTGCAAAGGCAATCGATGATATTAATGAGAACTGTAAGTCTTATTCCATAAGAGACTGTAGAGTTGTAATTAAACTGAGTATGTTGGCGAATAGTCTGGTCGTCAGAAGTTTTGCATATTATAAATACTGGTGATTGAGAACCGTGGACCCTGAGGTTTTGAACTTGCTACTGCTAAATCATAAGTGTACTGCCAGCCGTAAGGGAACCCCTTGCAGGCTGGCAGCCCAACAAACAGTTGTGTGTGCTCCTGCCTCGCACACTGTGTGCAGCGGCGTTTGGGCAGAGTGGCGAGCAGGAAGAGTTATCTAATTCTAAAAGTATTTCAATGTTTGGCTCGACATAAGTGTGCAAACGCTTTTTTTTTTAGTCATGAAACTTACAAAGTCCCACAACGTTCTTGTTAACAGATCTTAATCTACAAAACACCACACGTTTCGCTGTATTGCGAACAATAGTTTCAGATATATTACATATTGTAAACTCCCAACGTACATAATTTCTTCCTCATGACAGCTTAATGACACATTAAATACTACTTTTTCAAGTGCACCAAATGGAAAACAGCTTTGAGGAAAATAAACACAGTACTATCTTAACTCACATCCAAATCTCCAGATGTCAGACAGTCAGATCGGTACCAAATGTTGCATATCGATAGAGTATCAATCAAAACTGCGAAATAATTCGTGTTATGTTCTGTCGTCTAGGAGAACGAGCAAAAACTATAATATGTAACACGTGACCTAAGGAGGTGAGTGACAGCAACGTGGTCCTTACATGTAAGAGGACTGATCGGATTTTATAGTAATGTGTTTTCAGCAGTTTGCTTTTGCTTTTGTTTATTTGAAAGTAGCAATACAAGAATAAAGAAACAACTGCAGCAGTATTAATAGAAAGGAGGTTTAACCTCCTTGATTAATACTAATAGTAGTAACAACTGTCACAATGATAATACCAATAATGAAAACAATAAAAAAATTGTTTCCTTTATGGTTGTGTTCCGATTGCTTCTGTTTAATCTCTAAAACTACGAATATACTCTACAGGTTTACTACTTTCAAATTAACGAATCAAAGCGAACTGCTATAACACAGTACTTCCACAAGTCAGGAACACGTTGCCGTATATAACAGTTGCCAACGTACTGCAGTTTAAAAAAAACTGATAAGAACTGGGCTTGAACCCAGGACTAACGCGCTACCAACTTGCCCACAGGAGTTCGGTATGATATGCACTGGGAGTTAAGCTTTCCCTCAACTCCGCAGGTCAGATGTTACTTATTATTATAGTTTATCCACGTTCTCCTGGACGGCACCACATAGCACCAATTATATCGGATTTTTTGTTGATTATCGATATACTACGTTTGGTACCGATTTCACTCCCTAACATCTGAAGGTTTGGGCTTTAGAACCTATTCTTTCGGAGTTCGCGACAACAGCTCGTGGTCTCCATATCACTACCCCGGCCCAGGAATGGCCGACACCGTCTATATACGTTCTGCCTATATACCGTGGCCCAACGATTTTAATAGACTACATGTGTATCGTCTTTCTCTGTAATGTATCACCAACATACTTCTCTCAGCCAATGTTTTTTAAATACATCATGTTTTTAACGTCTTGTCATTGTTTGTTTTAAATCTTCATGTTCATTTTTGAAAGCCACTCGGCTGAAGAGCGGCGTAAGCGGCTGCTGCCATCTAACCGATGCTTTTGTACGTTGGTACTGAAATAACTATAAAGGGGAAAAATCAGTCCAGACCCTTCACTTCGAGCATCAGTCTACGCGGTTCGAAGAATCGCCGGCTGACCGGAAGCCGGCCGCGGTGGCCGAGGGGACTGAGGCGCTCCAGTCACGGTCTGCATGGCCACAACGGTCGGGGGTTCGAATCCCCCCTCGGGCATGGATATTTGTGCTGTCCTTAGTCTTAGCTAGTTCATAAGTAGTTTGTAAGCTTAGGTACTGCTGACCCCGTAGTTAAGTCCCATAAGTTCTACAAACATTTGAACATTTTTGCTGACCGGGAGAGAGCAGGAGTAGAAGCATTTCACCTCTCGGCCAGTTTGGATCGGCTCACCCCCAACGCTATGTGCTCCAAGACCTCCGTGCAGCGCAATCACTGTAATTGTCTGTAGTCAGAACGTCTTCACTAAATTGTTGTATAGAAGAAACCACTGCGTTCACATCAATAAGTATAATTATTTATTTTGACAAGTAGGCTGAACCACAGATATCGTGTAAAAACACTAAAATATGACGCGTTTGAAGGGTCAAGCCCTCATCATCAGATAGTCTGGACAATACAATACTCTTAAAACATGAGACAAAAAAAATATAAAACGTAATAAAAGAAAACGTGGTTACTTCCCTTGTAACCGTGTCTACGAAGAAAGGTCCTCAGCATACTGTGCTTCATCAGGATTCAAATCGGACCCCAGCACTGACGGCGCATAAACTACCGAAATGCACGGAGTCAACAACACGACTGGGGCGCAGGTATGCACATGAAAACAAAGACCTCTAAATTCCAAAGAACATCCACAAGCTAGTGGGTACATTCAGGTGTCACGAAATCATTTGCACAGTATGACAGAGGTTGAAATTTAAAATAAACAACTTTTGTTATAATAGGTCTACAAAGTTTTTAAAAAGCTGAAAAAGTTCAAGGTAATACATACAGATTTTTTAAAACTGTGCAAATGATTTCGTGACACCTGAATGTACCCACTAGCTTGTGGATGATCTTTGGAATTTAGAGGTCTTTGTTTTCATGTGCATACGTGCTCCCTAGTCGTGTTGTTCACTCCGTGCATTTCGGTTATGCTATGCGCCGCCAGTGTTGGGGTATGGCTTGAATTCTAACGAAGCACAGTATGCTGAGGACCTTTCTTCGTAGACACGGTTACAAGGGAAGTAACCACGTTTTCTTTTATTACGTTTTATATTTTTACTGTCTCATGTTTTAAGATTCTTGTGCAGATTATCTGATGATGAGGGCTTGACCCTTGAAACGTGTCATATTTTAGTGTTTTCACCCGATATCTGTGGTTGGGCCTACTTGACTAAATAATTAAGTAATATAACCACGACCTTATATCCATTATGGATATAATTAAGTATAATTATGATGTATTGTGTGCCCCTAACATCCTGTTCAAACACGCAGACACTGGTATTCAAGACCTATCCGGCTAAGGAAGAAATCTCCGTAAAAAATACGCAGTGGCATTAATGAGAAATTAAAGATAAAATAGGTTTTCTATCAGACTTTATCCACCATACACGACGGGTACTTGGTAGCAGTTAACATGTAGTATTGATCTGGTACTAATTTACACCTGACGCCAAAGTCAATAGGTATCATTCAGGTAATAACTGAAAGATAAGAACAGAATGTATTTAAATATGGTTCAAACTCGATTTCAGAGTAATGACAATAAATATCCAATTAAATTGCTTTCTTACATATAGATTACACTTTCTGGGAGTGATTTATTTAGAGTAAAATGTTTATACATAATATTATAGCATAAAAAAGACTATTGAAAGTATCATTGAAATTACATATGATATAAACATCTGTATTTTTACAATATAGTACCTTGATCAGTAAAAGAAGATTATGCTTTTTCAGGTTTATTATTCTTGCCTACGGTAACACAGGAACTTCGAATAAGGAAATGAGACTAAACACATATAAAATCTAATTGTACAATGAGTGTTGTTTATATTTGTATTTGAAACATACACTACATACACAATAAACTCTTATCATAAATGTAGGCCTACTGTAGCACTTTATAAAGTTTGGGTTTAGGGGCAATTTCTGCCCTTGTCTCTTTAAAAATATAAAACTAAATTATTCAAATTAATATTAATATAAATCGATGGCACGTGACGAACCATTTCCTTGGAAGTAATTCAATAAACATGGCTTATTCTTCTCAAACTGAAATCGGACTATTAAACATGATAATTGTAAATTAACTAAAGGTTTAATGAATTAATTCTTTTCACTTCTATCTTTGTCCCATCTAACGTGGCATTGATTCTGTCATTTGTTTTCTTCGGAAGTCCTGGTGCAAGAAAAATGGTGCCAGGTTCGACCGTTAACACGTACCAACAACACGTTTTCCAAACGTCTAACACCAGTGACTAAGTACCCGGGTCACGATAGCTGTATGGGCATATCTTGGAAAAGTGTTTAAAGTAATATGATGTGGCTGTTTCTTCAGAAGAACCAAGCTTTAATTCGTAGCCATAATCAGTAGATAAGATAGACGGTAACCAAATTTTACATCACACCTAGGGTCATTCTAAAATTAAGAACACTTCGCTACTACAAATCACGGTCATTATGAAAGATATTGTCATAAAACGTACAGATCACGAATATTTCCAACAAGGATGTTTTCTTTTGCAAGGAATTTCTTTGCAACCAAAAAACTACTATTAATCTAGTCGTGTATGCATTTATTTCAAATGCTCAGCAACAGGTCCTACGAGACACTACCAGTTCATCTACCCCATTAGCAAAGTAATAAACTTTTTCATAAAGGTATCTTCGCGATCAGGGGAAATCAATTCATTTTGGTTTCATATGGAAAGAGTACATATTTTGTTACCTGTGCAAAGTGACATGAGTAATGTAGTGGCTCAATACCATGTCCCAGCGCTCAATAACTTAACTCTGTTACCTTCTGACTGTGTGACATAAGATTTTTCACGTCCTGCTGTAACGATAGGTGGAGATACTAAGAGTCCGTAGAGTGATTCACAGCGTTATTTGAGAAGAGAAGAGCACCGCGAAGAGCACTCTATAACAGTATGAAGTACACTTGTCATATGGATGGTCTACCTTGGTAGGACGTACACAGAAACGCTTGACATCTGGTCTGGTATAACGCGTTGATGAAGAAACTGCAATAGCTAACTCAGTGGTTACGTAAATAGGCCTTCGCTATGGTGGCCTGAATATAATGCTCGATACGATGTGGAAGATAAAACGAAACACACAAAATTCTATGAGCAACAGTCAAGAGCTGGCCGTGAATTTCATTTTGTAATCATGTGAATAGAACAGGAGGAAATTTTAACGGAATGGGAAATCGTTTTTGATGAAAACTGTACAACGATGTCTGGACGTTGAAACAACGACGAATAAGAGCATTTTTGGCAACACTAAAAGAGAGAGATTATTTTTACATTTAAATGGCATTTCTGTTTCCAGCTCTGGAATGTTTTTAGAAACTATTGATTTATGTGGCTTGTAATAGCCTTCAACTAAAGTTATGATTGCATGGTGAGGTTTTTGGCAATGTCTCGTGGGATGTCGTCGTCAGTCATGACAATATTTTCAGTATGATGACAGTTCCTATAATAATGTTGTTCATGTATCAGTGAACCGTTACATAAGATTGTCAAAGCACTTTGTGTCAAGCTTCAGTTACTGGATTGGGTAACATAATAAGACACTAACAGATTCGGCGTTATGTAATGCAGTGTTTTCAGCAATCAAGCCGTAATATCAATTAGGATCCTTTGTGGTGTACTTTTTTTTTTCATCTATCAATGCATCATTAGATACAGATTTCGAAGCACTGAGCACAGAATGACAGTTACGGTGACGAACGTGTAAAACTGGCAGTGAAATCTTTAGCGTTAAACGAATGTGATAGACCCATTATCATATCAGCTGATATTACGTTTTTAGTGATTAGTGAACGATTAGATAAAGATAACGGAACACCCTCATGGTGTTGTGCAAGATGAGGTAACGAAGTCTTAGGCAGCTTGTCAGCAATTATGGCAATATGTTCATTACAGTACCAGCGTATATAAATCTGTTGTTTGTGCAACAGTGTACCATCAGTAAGAATATCGAAGCAGTTTGCTGTAAGCGTGAATTTCTGTACTGGACGAGGAATCAAGTGGTGAGTTGTCAGGTGTTGTGGGAACCCTTCGCCAGTTAAGGAGGTATTTTACATTATTGTGCGGCTCGGCAGAACAGCGTGCTCGCTAAGGCGCCTTGCTGAGGTGCGCACGGCCGTTCGCCATCGGAGGTTCGAGTCCTCCCTTGGGCATGTGTGTGTGTGTGTGTGTGTGTGTGTGTGTGTGTGTGTGTGTGTGTGTGTGTGTGTGTATGTTGTTCTTAGGATTAGTAAGTGTTAGTAGTTCGTAAGTTTTGGGACCGATGACCACTGCAGTTAAGTACCATAACTTTAGAAACATTTTTACATTATGGTGCGAATGTTATAACTTTTTTTTCATGTATAAATGGACCATTACATAAGAAAACAAGAGATGTATTCGTAAATACGAATATAAGTAAGCAGGTGAATAGTTTGTTGGTTGCATATGAAAATTTGTGCCACACTCCGATATTCTGCGTTTTACGAACAGTGCCGGCCGCGGTGGCCGAGGGGACTGAGGCGCTCCAGTTCAGAGAAGGACAGCTCGTTTTGTTTTATCACTTTACAGGTGCGAAAGCGTCACGGAAATATTGCACGATTTGAGGTAGAAATCATTAAAAGAACGTTATTCACTGCGGCGAGATCTATTTGCGAAATTTCAATCACCAACTTTTACGTCTGAATGCGAAAATATTTTGCTAGCATCCACCTACCTGGAGAGACACGTAAATCCCAATAAAGTAAGAGAAGTGATCCAAAACGGAACGATGTAGGTTTTCTTTATCCCGCGCGCTAATAGGGGATGGAACGGTAGAGAAAGGACATGAAAGTGGTTAATGAACCCTCTGCCAGGCACTTAAATTTGATTTGCAGAGTATCTATGTAGATGTAGACGTCATTGATTATTGCAAGGTAACGATTTCCATGCACCATATGATGACATACGAAAAACCTTCTCCAATAGTATCTATGTATCAGAATGGTTCCAGATGACAAGTGACTGTTGTTGATTTAGCAGCTTACCAGCAGGTAAGAGTTTGGAGAGTCTGAGTTTCTGTACAGATTGTGGTAACTGAGGTCATCAACTTGGGGGACCTCTTCACCAGTAGATGACATACGTCCGCTATGACACCTGCGATGTACCAGCAAGGCACTGTGCAGTGATGGACAGGGGGTCAGGCGGTGAGCTCCTCGGCGGCGGCCTTGGGGTCGTCGTGCGGCTGGTGGTGGTGCTGGGGCTGGACGTGCGCCGGCCTGGAGTAGGCGATGGTGCCGCAGATGGCGACGGCGCCTGGCGGCTCCTTCCTGAGCAGCAGGCCGCGGCCCGCCACGCCGCGCGGGCCCGTCAGCGAGATGGACGGCACCAGCAGCCGCACCGTCGCCGTGCCGTCGTCGCCGGCAGACACCCCGCCCAGGTCTGCCAGCACGCCCGGCTCCCCGGACACCTGAGGACACCGTACAACGGCGCTAAGTGCCACGAAGAAAGAACGGCACAAATTACTGAATACGCTCACACACTCAATTTCCGTAAAAAACAAGGGGCCGTATGAATAAAATGGAGTATCTACTTTATACTCTGGATTCCAGAGAACATACTCAGGTTCGCATGAATAAAGGGAGTCGGAGAATATAATTCAGCCGAGTATGTTCTCGGCGTGAGTAACTGGGTGGGAGAAGTTGCTCACAGCAGAGAACATTCTCCAATTTCATATGAATAAAACTACAGAAGTTTCTCACGACGGGAGAACATTCTCAGATTTCTGTAGTGAGCTCTATGGCATACTCCGTGCTGAGTAACTTCTATTAAGGTTACGTTTTACTGAGGTTTATAATAAAAATGACAACAATCTTGCCGGCCACGGTGGCCGAGGAGACTGAGGCGCTCCAGTCACGGTCTGCACGGCCACTACGGTCGGGGGTTCGAATCCCCCCTCGGGCATGGATATTTGTGCAGTCTTTAGTATAAGGTAGTTGATAAGTAGTTTGTAAGTTTAGGGACTGATAACCCCGTAGTTAAGTCCCATAAGCTTAACAAACATTTGAATTTTTGAACAACAATCTTGTTACTTAGAAGGCAAAAACAAGTTCCTTTATATGCAGTCTTTCAGAAATACGAGAGATCTATAAAGTTAATACAAATAAAAACATTTTGTTGACGAGTATCTTCCTTCGGAAAAATCGTGTGACACTTCCAGCATTTTAACAGTGACGAGAGTGATGTAAGAGGTGTTTTCATTACCGACATAAAAATGAAACAAATGGATTCAGCTGCGTGTTTACTCATTTGTTTGGCGTGTATATTTACAGTTGTAAACAGTCACATAGCAAAATAATATTGTCTTAAAATAGGGTCTATTAGTAAGACCTTATGCTGTTAGTTCCAAATAAAGTGTATCCCAGGACTTCACAGTTTCTATCACAAAATAAATATTGTTGCAATACCAGGTAGGCCTACTGAAGTACTGTTTCTATCCAAACCGGTTGGCTTATTTATGATGCGTTTTCTGACTTCGTAATCGTAACTTCTGTCATGTTAGAAGTAAGTAAACACGACAGGAAAATTAATAACTGATTAATTACATACCAAGCAGCCTGTTTCAAAATCGCATGGCCTAACGCTTATGAGCAAACCATTGGGTGTCATATTTAACAAGGCCTAACTCATGTTAGTACACTCCGACAGCATTCCACGTTGTAACAGATGAATATTTGATGCATTCTTAAAATATCGTTCGCAAATTGTGCTAACCCTACTTCATTAACAAACGAGTTTCTCACGTGACGAAAATTTTGTATCGCCAGGAGAATACATTTTCGTAAAAAGTGTATATTTAGTCTTAATAACATGCTCCTTCACAACAAACTAATATCTAAACATAGTACAGTTCTTTCTGCACAAGTCGATGCCTACTCCATATTTTTACACTTAATAATTTGCCTGATTGAGATAGTTTAAAGAAATACACGATTGGACAGCTGATCTGTGGCGGACATGACACGCGGAGAACTTACTCAAGTAGGAGGGGAGGTAGCGAGAATGAACTACCTGCTCAGAGCATATGCTTCGAAGTTTTTATTCATACGAAATTGAGAACTTACTCAGACAACGTTCTTTTGCTTTGAGAATCTTCTGTGGAGCATGTGCTCTTTCTTATTCATATGACCCAAAGTTACTAGTGACTGGAAAAAATCGCAGGTGACTCCGGTTTATAAGAAAGGAAAGAGAACTGGTCCACATAATTATAGGCCAATATCGTTGACATCAGAATGAAACTTTCACTCTGCAGCGGAGTGTGTGCTGATATAAAACTTCCTTGCAGATTAAAATTGTGTGCCGGAACCGGGACTCGAACCTGGGACCTTTGCCTTTCGCGGGCAAGCGCACTACCGACTGTGCTATCCCGACAAGACTCACGATGGCGCCTCACAACTTTACTTCCGCCAGTACCTCGCCTCCTACTTTCCAAACTTAATCTGCCAGGAAGTTTCATATCAGCGCACACTCCGCTGCAGAGTGAAAGTTTCGTTCTGGAAACATCACTTAGGCTGTGGCTAAGTCATGTCTTCACCATATCCTTTCTTCCAGGAGTGCTAGTCTTGCAAGTTTCGCAGGAGAACTTCTGTGAAGTTTGGAAAGTAGGAGGCGAGGTACTGGCGGAAGTAAAGATGTGAGGGGTCATCGTGAGTCATGTCGGTATAGCACAGTCGGTAGTGCGCTTGGCCGCGAATGGCAAAGGTCCCAGGTTCGAGTCCCGGTTCCGGCACACAATTTTCATCTGCCAGGAAGTTTCATCGTTGATATTAGTTTCCTGTAGAATTTTGGAGCATATTCTCAGTTCTAATACAGTAAATTTCCTTGAAACGGAAAAGCTTCTTTCTGTGAATCAACACGGGTTTACGAAACATCGTTCATGTGAAACTCAGCTTGCCCTTTTCTCACATAACATCTTGAAATGCATATTATAATATCAATTAATTTCGCTGGTAATAATCTTTATATATATTCAGATGATAGCTTTTAAATGTAATTCAGAAATTGTGATTGTGTTAATGATGTACTGAAGCGCTACGCTGTGCAGTCAGTTCTAGGATGAGTCTTGATCGAAAAGAGAGAGGGAGAGAGAGGATGGGAGAGGGAGAGAGGGAGTTAGAGTCTTTGTCTTGTGCAGTTTTCTGTCTCTGGAAGATTCTGCAATGTCTGGTTGATGTATTGACACTACGAATGGTAAGCATTATACCGCAACAGTAAAAGTCATTCACATAATTTTTCATTGGAATACCGATCTTCTTTACATTTAAAAAAAAAAAAAAAAAAAAAAAAAAAAAAAAAAAAAAAAAAAAAAAAAACCTTAGACTGGAGTGAAGCAGATACTTCCAGAAATCAGCAACAACTTAAGAAGAGTATTAAGAAATCATTTCATACGTGAAATCCTGCTTTTGCAATTTGACGAAAAATGGTTACAGCTGTTATAATCTCGACACCGAGAATTGTATTCGTTTTTTATTCACACTAGCCGAACTACTTTCGTTATGCGTTCCGGTATACATTTTAATATTTAGCCATTGGATGTAATTCCACACGTAGATCTAGCTGAAGTCTAAAATTTATCTTTCATCACGATATAATTACGTTATCAATATACCAAGTTTACACAATATCTTTCAAGTAGGGCAGCTAACACAAGAAATTTGTAGTCAAAGCAAAAGAACTCTACTGGCAACAAATATTGACGCAGAAACAAGCTAACTGAGCTTCTGAAGCTGAGCACTGTGATTGGAGAGTAAAACTTCGAGCAATAAAAGTGAAATAACGAGAAAATTTTCTGAAAAAAATTACAAACTGATAGAGTATTAAAGCAAACACTTCTGTTAATAGCCATGTTTGTGAAAGCTACTAGCAACAGGTCGTCGTAATTGTCTTGCTTAGCTAGAAGTTTACACATTCAAAAACCACTTTTATTTTGTTGACTATAGTACTCGCAGTTCACTTTAAATTGTCTTCCAAGGCACATAATAAAGTTTATTTCATCCCTGCAAACCGGGCGCAGAGCTCCTTCTGTCGTGTTTCGATTACAAGCAATAGGTCATACCGTATGTCACAGTATGTTGAAGAAACATCTGGAATCCCTAAAATGTAGTGATATTGAAGAACTTTAAAATGAAGTTGACTAGTAAACTGCGAAATGAAAAAGTACTAGTAACAATGTTTCGGGACCCACTATCCTAGGACTAAATTACTAAGAAAGATAACAGCCTTTTATCGTACTAAACATCACATGTTATGCATAACAGGAAAAGAGAAAAATTAATTAGGGAAGCAAGAAATTGCACTGTCTTCACTAAAACTCCTCCGATGGGCTCAGAAAAATACACATCGAATGTCATTTCACAACTTAGGTCCATAGAATACTGCCAGCGTTTACAAAATTCCCATTCTGAATTTAGTGAATGCTTTCCAGGCCTGCTCGAACAAATATTTTTCTTCCACCAATAGATAACCGAACTTCGCTAATCACAGCTCTATGAAAGATTGACCGCTTTGACACCGTCTCTTATCCTCCCTAAGCAATAATGCCAACTGATTGTACGTCGGCACTTCCTCTCTGGCAAGTTTTACTATAAATTTCCTTTGTTATACTTACCGTTAGGTAATCCCGTAAAAAGGCATGGAGCTCTTTCGAATATACTGAATCGCGCAGATTTGCGTTTAGTCACTTACTGATCGAAGAGACAGCTGCGAAATGTCGAGTACAGTTTACAGAACTGTTACATAGTGAAATTCACAGGACATCAGTTCGCCTATTACGTACTTCATTACGCCTTTCTGTGCACGTTGCTACGTCTTTCTCTTTTGTATCGTTTCACATAGCAATCATTGTATGAAAGGCAGTGTGCTTCAGCAAACTTGAACAAGTGGAACGGGAGAAGCAGAATAACATAGAGGAAAGATTGTGCACAAAAGTTAGAAGTAGACTGCATTACACAGCTAGTGATATCATTCAGTAACGTAGAATTAGAAAATTTAACATTGCAATCACAAAACATGAGAGTAGAAATACGACATTACTTAGCGATGATAGTGTTTATGAACAACGATACATGAAATTTATTTTGCTCATTTGTGGCGAGGTACGATTTCATCAGATTTGTTTCTCTAACGACAAGGTTTGACTACTGAAAGTCTAACCTCATAATTTTACTGCAGAAGACAGATTTTTACATCGGTATAAATTCATGGCATTTCTGCAATTTATAAATCTTGATCACTATTAAAGATAATAAGAATATAAAGAAGAACGATATAAAATAATAAGACTAAGAAAGTAAATTGTCAGTCAAGTATTCTTTCGGTCACTTCTCAATTACTGTTCATTAGTATGGGTGGAATATCAAGTGCGATTACCGGAAGTGATAGGATTCACAGACAAGCCTCGTGATTTACTTCAGGGACGTTACAGGAAAGACG
Organism: Locusta migratoria; assembly: GCA_026315105.1. Taxonomy (NCBI): domain Eukaryota; kingdom Metazoa; phylum Arthropoda; class Insecta; order Orthoptera; family Acrididae; genus Locusta; species Locusta migratoria. The sequence goes on along the minus strand of CM048744.1, from coordinate 734,254,976 downwards.
CTGTGAATCACGTAAATGCCCTCACTTAACATTCTAACGGCACACACTCGGAGACGAGTAAATATACACGTTACTTGTATCTCACGTTGAGATCCTGAAGATAAAATTAGGGGAACTGGACTTACAGAAAGCGTATGTATATTCATTCCGCGTATCATGCACGAGCGGGATGAGGTGAGGGCGGAATAACGCTAGTAATCTAAATAGATTCCACCACACACCGAACAATAGCTTATAGAAGAGTGGTTCGTTACAGCGAACAACGAAAGAAAAGTTATTGATCCTAACTGATAAACCCAAGTATCTGTACTAAGAAGGGAAGGGAAGGGAAGAAAAAATCGCACTGATGCGTTTTACGGCCCACTTTAGACTTGTAGTTTTATAAGTTTTTGCAAACATTTTGGACCAAAATAATAATCTAAATAATAAAAAAATAATTAATAAGAGTGTCTGAAACCCTAGTAGGAAAAAAAATTAGGTTCTGGCGGGTTTCGAACCACTGACCTTCAGCGTCATAGTCCAACACATCGCCCACTACTCTGCAGCTAACGGTTAGGAATTGTGTTTTTTAATCTCATACTCTTGATGGCCGTTGTTAACTGATGCTAATATGGTATTTCTAGACACTAGATTATCATTTATTGTACGAAGGACGACGTCTTTTTGTTAATTCTTCAGTGCGACATTGCGTGTAAGTTACAATAAGAAAATCATCAAATACGCAACACAAGATGGCGTATGCCAGAGACAGTTCTGGGCGAGGAATGTCACGTGACTGCGAACGGCTCTTTTTCGTTAATTTAATGGAGTGTATCAAAACTGAGTTATTTTTGCAAATATCTCTCAAACGATAAAGGATGTGAAAAAAAACATAAGGGAACAAAGTTGTAGAGAATGTTTTCCTCTACAAATTCGTTTATTCAATTTTCGCATCAGATGAACGCTTTATTTGCAATTAAAATTACATTACAAACGGCATTTTTTGGTATTACTAACGTATTTCTTGTCCGAAATATTTCAGAAAGAGAGGTTCTGGTCTCTGGTAGCCAAAAATTATGTATGTAAAATTTGCTGCCGATCGGTTGAATGGTTCGACCTAAAAAGCGGGTACACGTTACAGCCAGAGAGACATCGTCAAATCGCCATTAGTTTTGCAAATACCTCTACAACGATGCAAGATATGAAAAAAACATAATAGAGCGAAGTTGTAGAGAATTTTCCCCTCTACCCATTAGGTTCTCTACCAATTAGGTTCTCTACCAATTAGGTTATTCAGTTTTCGTGTCAGATGATTGGTTCGTTTGCAATTACAATTATATTACAAACGACTTTTTTTTGGTATTACTATCGTATTTTTGTCCGAAAAAATTAAAAAAGGGAGATTCTGGTCTCTGGCGGCCTACAATTATGTGTGCAAAATTTGCTGCTGATCGGTTGAGCAGTTCGTCTTAAAAACAGGGAACACGTTACAGACAGACAGACATACATCCCAAAATCGCCGTTATTTTTGCAAATATCTCTGAAACGATACATAAAAAAAAAGCAAAGTTGTAGAGAATTTCCTCCTCTACAAATTCGGTTATTCAATTTTCGTGTCAGATGCATGGTTAAGTCGTTATTTTCATTTAAATTTCGAGCAGTCAAAAGACGATCGCAAAGGTCCACTTTTAGTGTTACTACCGTAACCTAAAGTGGGCCAAAATGGCGTATAGTAATCAATGAAGGAAATTAAGTAAAATGTCGCAACCTTGGAGTAGAAGCTACTGTTGTCTTCCACGGTGAAGAGCCAAATAAACTAGTACATCTATTTAATATCATGCAGGGCCCTGCGACCACGTAGAAGTGCCAAAACATGACGTGGCTGGAGGGAACTGGGATTGTGCATCCTGGAGGGCTGTCGATAAATCCGTACGAGGGAGTGTAGATGTCTTGTGAACAACACGTTCATAGGTCCCAGATATACTCAATAATGTTTGTGTCAGGGGAGTTTGGTGGTCAGCAGAGGTGTTTAAACTAAGAAGAGTGTGCCTGAAATCACTCTGTAACAATGCCACACATGTGGGATGTCGCGTTGTTCTGCTGCAATTGGCAAAGTCCATCAAATGTTCAAATGTTTGTAAAGCTTATGGGACTTAACTACGGGGTCATCAGTCCCTAACTTACAAACTACTTATGAACTACTTACGAACTAGGACGGCACAAATATCCATGCCCGAGGGGGGATTCGAACCCCCGACCGTAGTGGCCGCGCAGACCGTGACTGAAGCGCCTCAGTCTCCTCGGCCACCGCGGCCGGCGGCAAAGTCCATCGAAATGCACAATGGGCATGAATGGATGCAAGTGATCAGCCAGAATGCGTACATAAGTGTCACCTGTCAGAGTGTATTTAGACGTATCGGGGGTTCCATATCATTCCAACTGCATACGCCAAACACTATCACAGAGCCTTCACCAGCTTGAACAGTCTGCTGCTGTCATGCAGGATCCATGGATTCATGAAGTTGTCATCAACAGTCCAATGCCGGTGCTCACTGGTCGAGGCGAGACGTAAGCAAAATCTTCAAATGTTAATGAAGCTTTGGGACAAGAGAGCAGTGGCCATCAATCCTTATAATTACAAAAAAAAAAAAAAAAAAAATGTTCAAATGTTTGTTAAGCTTATGGGACTTAACTGCGGTGTCATCGTAAACTTACAAACTACTTATCACCTAACTTATACTAAAGAAAGCATAAAGATCCATGTCCGAGGGAGGATTCGAATCCCCGACGTGGAACAGCCTCGCGCATCGGAGCAAAGCGCTCGACCACACCGCCGCGGCCCTATAATTACAAACTACTTAAAATACTTTATGCTAAAGACAAAACACAGACACACAACACATCCATGCCTAAGGGAGGACTCGAACCTCCGACGGGGAGCAACCGCGCACCTCTCAGCAAGGCGAGGCGTAAGCCTCTGTGCCGAGGAGGCAGCATAGATACATGAGTTCCTTTTTTTTCTTTTGAGGGGGGATGAAGATTAATGCAAAAATATGCAATTTTAAGTAGACACTCTATGATATTTTGTAGTCGCGGAGCGTACTAAGGCGTCTTGCTGCGGAGCATGCGTTTGCTCGCCGCCAGAGGTTCGAGTCCTCCCTCGGGCATGGTTGTGTTCTCTTTAGCATCAGTTACTTTAAGTAGTCTGTGGGCCTAGGGACTGATGACAAACGTAGTTAAGTCCCTTAGATTTACAAACATTTGATATTTTTAAACAGTTTTGCTGCTCATTTTCAGAGTATAAGTTGCGCTAGAGGCCCTGCTTTACCGAGATTAAGCCTTTTTTTATTTTTTGACATTAAAACTAAGAATTTTTTTATTATTTATTTATTTTATTTTTCTTTATATTCATTATATCGGGGTGGAAGGAATGGCCCCCTGCACCCTTTATATATGATATTGATCTGATATGCACTCACAGATGAAACATACGTACGTATCCTGACTGATCACCTGCCTCTATTCATGTCCATTGTGCATTCCGACGGACTTGGGCCATTCCAGCAGGACAATGCGAACCCCCACGTGTCCAAAATTGATACAGAGTGGCTGCAGGTACTCTCTTCTGTTTAGAAACCTTCGCTGAGCACCAAACTCCTCAGTCTCCCCCGACATTAACATTATTGAGCATATCTGGAGTGCCTTTCAACGAGCAGTTCAGAAGAGACCTCCACTTTCTTGTAATCTTTCGGATTTATGGACAGCCCGACGAGATGCAAGCTGTGAATTTCTTCCAGCACTACCTCAGACATTAGTCCAGTGAATTCCACGTCGCGTTGCTCCTGTTTTTCGTAATTTTCGTCAGGTGTACCAGTTTCTTTGGTTCTTTAGTATAGTAGGTTATAAAGTACAGATCAAAAGTTAGTTTACAATAATACGTCAACCACTGCCGGCGCGTCCTAGTGTTTACTGGTCCAACAAACCCGCAGAAAAAAGTTCGGCATGAAAAAAGGAAATAAATAAATAAAATAAAGTGTTTTTAAACAACATTCTTCGTTTCCTTCGTCTATCAGATCATTTTGTATGCACATTCAAATTATTTTTATTGCATGCGTTTTACGTGGCAGAGACAGTACGTATAAGAGCTGTAGCCGCAGCGTAGCAATGCGGCTGAGGTTCAAATTATCTCCTGTTCCCCCCTGGAGGCAGCATATGGGCGCTCCTGCGGCACGGAGGGACGAAAGGAAACGACCGGTTTTAACTTTGGTGTCTGAGCGCCGGCCGCGGTGGCCGAGGGAACTGAGGCGCAACAGTCACGGTCTGCACGGCCATTGCGGTCGGGGGTTCGAATCCCCCCTCGGGCATGGATATTTGTGCCGTCATTAGTATTGTCATGTTGCAATGGAAGTAGGCTTGACTTCGAAGGCAACTAAACACAGCACTTATACTGAAAGCACGTTTATTACGAACTCAACATACACGCAGCACTGACTGCCTCTCAAGGAGAGTGCTCTGCTATTTATACACAGACAGAATTTACCAGAAATTAGAAGAACAGTTAACATAAGAAACAAGTAGAATTTACAAGTGAACATAAGAAAGATGTAGAACCTTCTGGATTTGTAAATTACAAAGAAATAAATATTTGCGGGTGGGCGGGATTGAACCGGCGACCTTCTGCTCCGCAGTCCATGACGCTATCCCCTGCGCCACGCCGGCAGTTGGTGTTTGTGGTCTCTCGCGGCATTGCTCCCTCTCTTGGAGAAACAGCGACCCGCTGTTATGATCCCTGTGGAGCCAGCTGCATTGTCCTGGATCTTGACCCTGTCATGGGTCCTCTGTACGACAGTTCAAGAGAATCCTTCCCTTCTCCGCGATTATCGACGACAGACGTTCCTGCCGTGGCTTCATCAGGAACATTGCCGTCCTTAAAGTCCTTGAACAAGAAGCCATTGTCGTCTACCTGCTCTTCAGGATCGTAGTAAGGCTTCATGCGCAGGACGTGAACAATGTCCGTTTTTGACGCTTCGACGACGGCTCATGATGACACGATATGGACCAAAGTATCGCTTCAATAACTTTTCTGCCAGTCCAACCTTCCGTACAGGGGTGAAAATCCATACCAGATCTCCTGGGCTGTACACAACAGGTCGGTGCTTGTCGTTATACCGCTGACGGTCCTTCTCCTGAGCGTCCAGTGTCCGTATGCGAGCCAGCTGTCTTGCTTCTTCGACCCTGGTGATGAGCTGTTTAACATAGTCATCCTGAGTGTCGTCAGGTTGTAACGGGAACAGCGTATCCATTGTCGTCTCAGTTTCACGGCCATGGAGCATGAAAAACGGAGTGAAACCTGTGGTGTCTTGTCTTGCGGTATTGTAAGCAAATGTCACGACTGGCAGAATTGTATCCCAATCCTTCTGCTCAACATCGACGTACATCGACAGCATGTCGGCTAACGTTTTGTTAAAACGTTCCGTAAGACCATTTGTCTGAGGATGGTATGCAGTTGTCATTCTGTGGACAATGTTGCACCGTGCCATTACTTCTGATACTAGTTTTGACTGGAATACTTTTCCACGATCAGATATCATGACACGTGGTGCTCCATGCTTCAAAATAATGTCTTCTACAAGGAATTTTGCGATCTCTGGAGCTTCTGCAGTCGGCACAGGTTTGGTGACAGCGAAGCGTGTGAGGTATTCAGTGCAGACTATTATCGAACGATTACCGGTTGTCGACTTTGGAAACCTCCCTAAAAGATCGATCCCAACTCGGTGGAATGGAGCTGCTGCCAGCGGAATCGGTACGAGATGTCCTGGAGGTAATTGCGGCACATGCTTCCGTCGCTGGCACTCTTTACAGTGACTCACATAGTGCTTGACAGATGGGTAGAGACCTTTCCAGTAATACCTGCGTCTGTTTCTGTCTAGAGTCTTCACGAATCCCAGATGACCGGATATTGGAGCATCATGGAAATATTTGAGAATAGCTGGCTGGAGATGAACTGGAACAACAAGTAGCCGTTTGGGGCCCAGTGGATCGTAGTTGCTCTTATACAATGTTCCGTTTATAAGTTGGAACTCTCCATTGGTCGGTTCTCCTTTCTCCAAGGCCTCTATCAATTTTAATAGTGTTGGATCTTCCCTCTGTTCAGCTTTAACGTCATCTAATTCAGTGAGAGCTGAAATTTCATTAATGCTGTTGTGTTCCACTAATGGATTCATCGAAAGGCAGTCGGCATCCTTGTGTTTGCGCCCGTTCTTGAATACCACTGTGACATCGTACTCTTGGAGTCTTAGTGCCCATCTTGCTAGTCGACCTGATGGATCCTTCAAGCTAGTCAGCCAACACAAAGAATGGTGGTCTGTCACGACGGTGAATGGTTTGCCGAATAAATACGGCCGGAACTTGTTGATAGCCCAGATAACCGCGAGACATTGTTTTTCAGTTGTAGAGTAGTTTATCTCGGACTTTTAGAGTACTCTTGACGCATAGGCTATCACTTTTTCGGCACCTTCCTGAACTTGTACAAGCACTGCACCAATCCCATAGCCACTGGCGTCTGTTTGAAGTTCCGTTTCTGCATTCTCGTCGTACATGGCTAGCACTGGTGCGGAAGTTAGAGCCTCCTTAAGTGCTCGGAAAGCTCTTTCTTTTATCTCATCCCAGTAAAATTTGGCGTCTCCCTGCAGAAGTTCTTGTAATGGACGTGCCTTGTTACAAAATCCTTTTATGAAACGACGGTAGTATGAGCACAGCCCGAGAAAACTTCTCACATCACGAATGTGCTGAGGAGTTGGAAATTCTGTGACTGCCCTTACTTTATCTGGATCAGGACGGACACCATCTCCGTTGACTAGGTGCCCCAGGATTTTTATCTCTTTGGCGACGAAGAGGCACTTCTTTGGATTGAGGCGGAGACCTGCAGCCTGAACACACTTCAACACAGTTGACAGGCGACTCAGATGTTCTTCAAATGTTTTCGAGAAAACGACAATGTCATCTAAATAGCAGAGACACGTCGTCCACTTAAGGTGTCGAAGCAAGTTGTCCATCATGCGTTCGAATGTGGCTGGAGCATTACATAATCCAAATGGCATTGCTTTAAATTCATAGAGACCGTCCGGTGTAATAAAAGCCGTCTTCTCCCTGTCAGCTTCGTCAACCTCGATTTGCCAGTAGCCTGTCTGCATGTCCATAGTTGAGAAGTATGTAGCTCCTTTCAAGCAGTCTAAGGTGTCATCAATACGCGGCAACGGGTAGACATCTTTCTTTGTGATACTGTTCAGCCGCTGACAGTCGACACAGAATCGCCACATGCCATCCTTCTTCTTTACGAGGACCACCGGAGACAACCAAGGACTCTCCGAAGGTTGAATAATGTCATCTCGCAAAATCTTCTCCACTTCCTCCCGAATTATCCGTCTTTCAGCTGGCGACACTCTATACGAACGCTGGCTAATTGATGGATGGTCCCCAGTATTGATACGGTGCTTTATCGTGGGCCGTTTCGTCTGACTTTTCCCCTGCTGAGGTGAGAATGCACCCGAAAATTGGCGTAGTATACCTAACACCCGCTGGCGTTGTTCCTTGGTCAGTCCAGGCCCTATTGGCAGTTCCACGTTTGTTTCCTCCAGCGTGTTGTCTGTTCTAATAGCAGGGCATGGGTCTTCATTGATGACGTTGAGCTCACCGTCCTGGATTCCTCTTTCATTCCTCCTGCCCAGTCCATATTCACCTACTATTTTTCCTTCTCTTCCTTTTGCTACTACCGAATTCCAGTCTCCCATCACAATTAAGTTTTCCTCTCCCTTAACTGTCTGAATAATTTCCTTTAGGTCCTCACATATTTCTTCGACCTCCTCATCATCGGCAGAGCTAGTTGGCATATAAACCTGTACTATTGTTGTCGGTGTTGGCTTCGTATCTATCTTTACAATGATAATGCGATCACTGTACTGCTCATAGTAGTTTACCCGCATTCCTATTTTCTTATTCATTATCAGTCCTACTCCTGTGATACCCCCAACTGATTTTGTACTTATAATCCTGTACTCACCTGACCAGAAATCCTGTTCATCCTGCCACCGAACTTCACTAATCCCCACTACATCTAACTTCAACCTATCCATTTCCCTTTTTAAATTTTCTAATTTTCCTACTCGATTAAGGGATCTAACATTCCACCCTCCGATCCGTAGAATGCCAGTATTGTCTTTCCTGATGACAACATCCTCCTGAGTAGTCCCCGCCCGGAGATCCGAATGGGGGACTATTTTACCTCCGGAATATTTTACCCGAGAGGATGCCATCATCATATGTTCATACAGTAGAGCTGCATGTCCTCGGGAAAAAGTAACGGCTGTAGTTTCCCCTTGCTTTCAGCCGTTCGCAGTAGCTGTGTGGCAAAGCCACATTAGCTGATGTTACAAGGCCAGCTCAGTCAATCATCCAGACTGTTGCCCCTGTAACTACTGAAAAGGCTGCTGCCCCTCTTCAGGAACCACACGTTTGTCTGGCTTCTCCACAGATACCCCTCCGCTGTGGTTGCACCTACGGTACAGCTATCTGCATCGTTGTGGCACGCAAGCCACCCCACCTCGGCAATGTCTGTGGTTCATAGGGGCTCCGATTAGGCAACGTAAAAGCCGTCGATTACACGGACTGGAACCGGAATACAAGGGATACACCGAGTATATCCTTCCAAAAGTCCGTATTATCAGAAGAACGATGGAGACGAAACCAGCAATAAGCCAGCTGCACATCAGACACCCGTCGGTGTTCTCTGGAGATGCTGGACAGGACCCCAACAAATGGCTAAAAGGGTTCGATCGAGTCGCCAAGTACAACAGGTGGGATCATACGAAGTGCTTGGCCAACGTTTATTTCTACCTGGATGGAACAGCCCAGCAATGGTTCGAAAACAACGAAGACAAGTTGAATGACTGGGATACGTTCCAGGAAGAACTTAAGAAGACGTTTGGAGACCGCCAGCGACAAATCCGCTCGGCGGAAGAACAACTGAAGAACCGTGCCCAACGACATGGTGAGCCGACACAATGGTACATACAGAGTGTTTGGGCCCTGTGTAACGTAGTCAATCCGAATATGACTGAAGCGGACAAAATCACGCACCTGATGAAGGGAATTGCAGAAGATATGTACCAAACTCTTCTGATAAAAGACGTCGCTACGACAGAAGAGTTCATCAAGTGGTGCCACCGTATTCAAGAGATGCAACAAAGGAGGGTTGGACGCAAGAAGTATGACAGACTCCCAAATGTAGTCCCTATGGCCGTTGTGGAAGACCAGCAGGACTTGGCTTCTCTCATACGACAAATCATGAGAGAAGAATTACAACAGTGGATGGCAGCCGGGACTATTAGACCGAGCGAGCATCAGATTATGGCCATGGATGTGAGTCCTGTAAGTCACGAGGTAGCCGACGCCGCTGCGGACGAGGTATTTCAAACATTAGCTCCTGTCTGCCCCGTCAATCGCACCCGACGTGAAGAATGGCGTCGGCCTGCTATGACTTACGCTGCAGCCGCAAAACGGCAGCCCATGAACCGACCGCCGCGACCACAGCCAACTCCTCCGGTAACTATGACGCCCCGCAGAAGAACAGACGTCTGGAAGACAGAAGACAACACACCACTGTGTCTCCACTGTGGACGCCCTGGACATGTCGTACGCTACTGCAAAGAGAGGAGGCGAGTATTCGATGATTATTTTGCCGCAAGACGTCAGCCGTCGGAGCAGTTCTATCCAAGGCTGATGATGAGTTCAGTCGACCTATGGGAAGAAGCCCACCGCCGTACCCTAGACGAGGTCGCTCCCCGACGCGCCGCAGCCGTACAGAGGTACCAGCCGCTCCCCTAGCCGCCGCGCCCAGGAAAACTAAGCGAGGCGACCATCTACGGAGGTGAGGCCGCCGCAGATGAAAATCCTCCATGGACGACAGTCGCCAAGATGTCGGTAAATCTGATCGACGTCATAATCGACGGCCAACCTGTCCGGGCACTTGTTGATTCAGGAGCCTCTTTTTCTGTATTATCGGATAATTACCGCCGCACACTAAAGAAGACAATGTTCTGTGATACGGGAGCAACTGTGCTGAAGGTCGCGAATGGAAAGTACGTCCATCCTGCAGGAACTTGTGTCGCAAGAATAACCATCAACAACAGGACGCAGCCGTTTGAATTTGTCGTGTTAACAGAATGTAGTCACAATGTCATCCTCGGATGGGACTTCCTTCAGGCATCCCAAGCTATCATTGACTGTGGAAGATCTGAGCTGCAAATTGAAGAAGTTGTTCCGCCAGATACACGTAATACAGAATTTTCTGGGAAGTTATTCGTCTTTGACAATGTGACGATACCGCCGTTGACAATGAGAAGAGTTGCAGTCACAAACACAGATGACTGGTTAAACTGTGAAGTTCTTGTTGATAGTAAAAAGCTTATCAGGCTCACAAAAGAAATTTACATACCAGCGGCTATCATAAGCATTACCGGTGGTCAAAGAGAGATTTGGATCACAAATTGTCACGAGCACTCACAACTTATCCCCAAGGGAAGGGAAGTACAGGTTTATATGCCAACTAGCTCTGCCGATGATGAGGAGGTCGAAGAAATATGTGAGGACCTAAAGGAAATTATTCAGACAGTTAAGGGAGAGGAAAACTTAATTGTGATGGTAAACTGGAATTCGGTAGTAGGAAAAGGAAGAGAAGGAAAAATAGTAGGTGAATATGGACTGGGCAGGAGGAATGAAAGAGGAAGTTGCCTGGTAGAATTTTGCACGGAACATGATTTAATCGTAACAAACACCTGGTTTAAGAATCACAAAAGAAGGTTGTATACATGGAAGACACCAGGAGACACCGGAAGGTATCAGATAGATTTTATAATGGTAAGACATAGATTCAGGAACCAGGTTATAAACTGCAAGACGTACCCAGGGGCAGATATAAACTCTGACCATAATTTGTTAGTCATGAACTGTAGGCTGAAACTGAAAAAACTGCGGAAAGGTAGGAAAATAAGGAGATGGGACTTAGATAAATTGAAGGAAAGTGAAGTTCTGGTGAATTTCAGAGGGAGATTTAGGCAACACTTGACAGAAACAGGGGGAAATAAAACACTAGAATAGGAATGGGTAGCACTGAGAGATGAAATAGTGAAGGCAGCAGAGGACAAAATAGGTAGAAAGGCACGACCTACAAAAAATCCTTGGATATCACAGGAGATACTACAGTTAATTGATGAAAGGAGAAAATATAAAAGTGCAGTAAATGAAACAGGCAAAATGGAGTACAGACGACTAAAAAATGAGATTGACAGGAAGTGCAAAATGGCTAAGCAGGAGTGGCTAGAAGCCAAATGCAAATCTGTAGAAGAATGTATAAGAAGGGGAAAAGTAGATACCGCCTACAGGAAAATGAAAGAGACATTTGGGGACAAAAAAAGCAACTCTACAAATATCAAGAACTCAGATGGGAAACCAGTTCTCAGCAAAGAAGGGAAAGCTGAAAGGTGGAAAGAATACATAGAACAGCTCTACAAAGGAAATGAAGTTAGGGACGATATTGTAGGAAGGGAAGAGGAAGTAGATCAAGATGAAATAGGAGATGCTATACTGAGAGATGAATTTGACAGAGCCTTGAAAGACCTAGGTCGGAACAAGGCCCCAGGAGTAGATGACATACCTTCAGAGCTACTAAAGTCTCTGGGAGAGCCAGCCATGACAAGACTATTTGAACTGGTGTGTAGGATTTATGAGACAGGCGAAATACCCTCAGACTTTAAGAAAAATGTAATAATCCCCATTCCAAAGAAATCAGTCGCAGACAGGTGTGAAAATTACAGAACCATCAGTTTGATAAGTCATGGTTGCAAAATTTTAACACGAATTATCTACAGGAGAATGGAAAAGCTGGTATAAGCTGACCTCGGGGAAGATCAGTTTGGATTCAGGAGGAACATAGGAACCCGGGAGGCAATACTCAATTTACGTCTTATCTTAGAAGACAGATTAAGGAAAGGCAAACCTACATTTTTAGCTTTTGTAGATTTGGAGAAAGCGTTTGACAATGTTGACTGGAATACACTCTTTCAAATTCTGAAGTCAGCAGAGGTAAAATACAGGGAAAGGAGAGTTAATTACAAATTGTACAAAAGCCAGATGGCAGTTATTAGACTCGAAGGGCATGAAAGGGAAGCATCAGTTGGGAAGGGAGTAAGACAGGGTTGTAGCCTTTCTCCGATGTTATTCAATTTGTACATCGAGCAGGCGGTGAAGGAAAGCAAGGAAAAATTTGGAATAGGGATTAAAGTACAGGGGGAAGAAATAAAAACATTGCGTTTTGCTGATAACATTGTAATTCTGTCAGAGACAGCAAAGGACTTGGAAGAGTAGTTGAATGGAATGGACAGTGTATTGAAGAGAGCGTATAAAATGAACATTAACAAGAGCAAAGCAAAAATAATAGGATGCAGTCTTAGAAAATCAGGCGACGCTGAAGGAATTAGATTAGGTAACGAAACAATGAAGGTGGTAGATGAGTTTTGTTACTTGGGTAGTAAAATAACATGTGATGGTCGCAGTACAGAGGATATAAAATCAGATTGGCAATGGGTAGAGAAGCATTTTTGAAAAAGAGAAATTTGCTAACATCGAATATTAATTTAAGTGTAAGGAAGTCTTTTCTGAAGGCATTTGTGTGGAGTGTTGCCTTGTACGGGAGTGAAACATGGACGATAAGCAGTGCAGACAGGAAGAGGATAGAGGCTTTTGAAATGTGGTGTTACAGAAGAATGCTGAAGATTAGTTGGGTAGATCGCATAACCAATGAAGAAGTACTGAACAGAATTGGTGAGAAAATGAATTTTTGGCATACCCTGGCTAAAAGAAGAGACCGCTTGGTAGGACACATTCTTAGACATAGGGGAATCGGAAATTTAGCATTGGAGGGAAGTGTGTGGGGTAAAAATCGCAGAGGGAGACCAAGAGACACGTATAGTAAGCAGATTCAAGTGGATGTGGGTAGCCGTTCTTATGAGGAAATGAAAAGGCTTGCTCAGGATAGAGTAGGGTAGAGAGCTGCATTGAACCAGTCTCCGGACTGAAGACCATAACAACAACAATCGGATCCACGGTGATGCAGCTTTTTTTTTTTTTTTCAGAATTTACCAGAAATTAGAAGAACAGTTAACATTAGAAACAAGTAGAATTTACAAGTGAACATAAGAAAGATGTAGAACCTTCTGGAATTGTAAATTCCAAAGAAATAAATTTTTGCCGGTGGGCGGCATTGAACCGGCGACCTTCTGCTCCGCAGTCCGTGACGCTATCCCCTGCGCCACGTGTGTTTTTTTTTTTTTTTTTTTAATTACGAACTTTTTTTTTCTGAACACAGCACAGAAAATGAACGTTGTTGCTCCATTTCGCAGTTCCCAAAGATTAAGACAACACAGTGGAGGCCGTCATCTTCTTGACGTAAATTTGAGCTCAGTTATATCCACAACACAATAAAAACCTTATGATTAAAATGAAAAGGCTTCTTAGTTTCCTCAATAAATAAAAAAACTAAATTAGTCTTCCGAACGAAGAAGTGATAATGAAAATTAAATACAAGTTCCGAACACTTAAGTGTGTAGAAAGGCACTTCCTGAAACACGATGCACAATTCCTTGCCAAAATAAATTATCACACGAAATAAGAAGAAATTAAAATTGAAAAACTGTGAAAAGAAGTAGACCTTCCAAATCAATAAAACAGTATAACAGAAGCTTCCATTTACGATATATTAGAACGTTACAATTTCACTTTTGCAGTAGGTGCACACAAAACACGAAACTGCTATCTATGCAGTCAGGTCACCATAACTTTTTGATATGCATGATCAAGTGCAACCTGTAAAAACTTAGCATACCTATCAGCATAACCAGCTCGTTCCTTTTCCTTGCACAGTCCGTCCCAGAGAAAAGCCAAATAGTCCAAGTGCCCGGTCGTCATAAGGGAAAAGAGACAGTGAACCGTGTGTCCTAGCAACCAGAGTGTTGCATTATTCTTCGTCTGAGGATAGGGGTTTCGTTGGGGTAGAGTTGCATCCTCTATTGTCACACTTTCCAAGGGGAGGCGGTTGATGAGGCGAACCATGTCCCTGGCGGTATTCCACACCTCGATGAACTTGGGACACACGAAACGGTGAGCTATCGTGTCCTCCGCACCGCAGATCTCACACTCCCCGGTGCGATGGTGGCGGATGGCGTGCAGTTTGGAGTTAGTGACCACGGTGCGATTAACCACCTTGTACCACGTGGCGCGCACTGTGGCAGGGAGGGCGGTGGCGGAGATGTTCTTCCAGACGGCTCTCCAGTCTACGTCTGGCAGGCGCGCTTCCCACCTGTTCCTGCCGGGAGTCCCTCGAAGTTCTTCCACTAGCTTGCGGACGTCGTTTGCTCGCCGGGTGGGATGCGAGATGTAGCTATTGTGAAGGAAGAAGAGGCGGACGTACCGAAGAGGAGGAGGGATGCCGGCGAGCGAGACGGGGGCGACGAGCGAGGGCGGCCGATACCTACTGAAGAGCGCGGCGGTGGGGCCGGCGGGCGACGCGCGGGCCACGGCGCGGGTCCTCTTCACGAAGAGCGCGGCGCACTTGCAGCGGAAGTCGGCCAGCCCGAGGCCGCCCTCCGCCGGGGGCAGGGTGCAGGTGGCCAGGGAGACCTTGAAGAACTCGCCCCTCCACAACATCCAGTACACGGCACGTTGGATGGCGCGTTCCAGCTCCGCCGGTACCGGCAGGATCTGCGCCAGGTACCACGCCCTGGCGAGGATGTTGGAATTGATGACTGCCACCCTGTCTGGGAGTGCCAGGTTTCTTGCGGCGTGGATTTTACTGACGGCACGGATCTTATACAACGTACTCCGCCAGTTGAGGGCACCCATACGCTGGGGAGAGGCCGTCATAATGACTCCCAACACCTTGTGTTGCAAGCAGATGGAATACCAGTCCCGATGTTCGTTCTGGAAGTGACGCGTCAGTGGCAGGAGGACCGTCTTTTTTGGACTGACTACTGCTCCGGTGGCCCTTTCGTAGTGTTGGAGGACGGTTCGTAGCCTGTCGATGTCTTCTGGACGCTCGATGAATACCCCGAGGTCGTCGGCGTAAGCTCGACACACCAATCGACCATTGCCGATGCCGATACCACTACATTCCTCCGAGATGTAGCGGAGGAGCGGGTCGAGGGCGATGGCATACATACCCATTGACAAAGGGCAGCCTTGGCGCACCGACCGGCTGATGGAGATCCGTTCCGTCCGTGACCCATTAACGCTGACGCTCGACGTGCCCGTGCCTAGCATATTACGAACGATGGCGGAAAACTTCGTCCCAAATCCAGACGGCTCTCCAGTCTACGTCTGGCAGGCGCGCTTCCCACCTGTTCCTGCCGGGAGTCCCTCGAAGTTCTTCCACTAGCTTGCGGACGTCGTTTGCTCGCCGGGTGGGATGCGAGATGTAGCTATTGTGAAGGAAGAAGAGGCGGACGTACCGAAGAGGAGGAGGGATGCCGGCGAGCGAGACGGGGGCGACGAGCGAGGGCGGCCGATACCTACTGAAGAGCGCGGCGGTGGGGCCGGCGGGCGACGCGCGGGCCACGGCGCGGGTCCTCTTCACGAAGAGCGCGGCGCACTTGCAGCGGAAGTCGGCCAGCCCGAGGCCGCCCTCCGCCGGGGGCAGGGTGCAGGTGGCCAGGGAGACCTTGAAGAACTCGCCCCTCCACAACATCCAGTACACGGCACGTTGGATGGCGCGTTCCAGCTCCGCCGGTACCGGCAGGATCTGCGCCAGGTACCACGCCCTGGCGAGGATGTTGGAATTGATGACTGCCACCCTGTCTGGGAGTGCCAGGTTTCTCGCGGCGTGGATTTTACTGACGGCACGGATCTTATACAACGTACTCCGCCAGTTGAGGGCACCCATACGCTGGGGAGAGGCCGTCATAATGACTCCCAACACCTTGTGTTGCAAGCAGATGGAATACCAGTCCCGATGTTCGTTCTGGAAGTGACGCGTCAGTGGCAGGAGGACCGTCTTTTTTGGACTGACTACTGCTCCGGTGGCCCTTTCGTAGTGTTGGAGGACGGTTCGTAGCCTGTCGATGTCTTCTGGACGCTCGATGAATACCCCGAGGTCGTCGGCGTAAGCTCGACACACCAATCGACCATTGCCGATGCCGATACCACTACATTCCTCCGAGATGTAGCGGAGGAGCGGGTCGAGGGCGATGGCATACATACCCATTGACAAAGGGCAGCCTTGGCGCACCGACCGGCTGATGGAGATCCGTTCCGTCCGTGACCCATTAACGCTGACGCTCGACGTGCCCGTGCCTAGCATATTACGAACGATGGCGGAAAACTTCGTCCCAAATCCCATTCTGGCCATAACCTTCATCAGGTACGTGTGGCTGATTCGGTCGAAGGCGTTCTTGAAATCCACAAGTAAGATGGCTGCACTGTTCATTCGATCGCCTTTGACTGAGCCTATACAGTCCCTATAGGCTAGGACAGCATCGAATATATTTCTGTCAGGGACTGCACACGACTGATATTCGCTAATCACCTTCGACAACATGGGTTTAAGACGGCCAGCTACGCATCGAGCTACAATCTTATAGTCCGTGTTCAGCAGTGTAATGGGTCGCACAGTGTCAATACTCGGTATGGCATTGGATTTTGGTACTAGTATGATGTTTCCTTCAGTAAAGTCCGGCGGTATAGTGACCCCATTCTGAATTTCTGTAACGATGGTCTTTAGAACGTCACCAACAAGATAGAAATATTTGTGATAAAATTCGGCAGGAATACAGTCGATACCTGGGGATTTCCCTTTAGGGCTGCGTTTGACAGCGTCTTCCAATTCGTCGAGCGTGAAAGGTTCATTGATGTGTGCTCGGTCAGCCCTCGTTAGAACGTGCGGAACTTTCTGGATGAGCGTGCGTAAGGATCCAGCGTCGACATCGGTGTCTGTGAACAGCTGTTGGAAGTAGCAGCGTACGTCTTGCTTGATAACTCCGACATCCGTCGTCCGTTGCCCGTTGCGAGTGACCCACGAGTCGATGTGGAGCCTCTCCCGCCTCTTCCGTTCCCTGTTGAGGTGGTACAGAGACAGAGGTTCGCCCGTAACGACCCCGACGGGCTGGCTGCGAACGACCAGTCCGTCACTGCGGCGCCGCAGGTCGGCCAGGAAGCGCGCTTTGTAGCACTTCAAGTCGGGCAGCAGGTCGGGGCGGTCCGCGACGCGCCTCGCGAGGTCCTGCAAGCACTGCTGGTAGAAGCTGGAGGTCGCCCTGCGCCAGTGCGCCGCCTCGCGGCTGTACTCCTTCAGGAAGGACCGGAGGGCGGGCTTCGCCGTCGCCACCCACCACTCGATCGTGCTGCCGGCGTCGTTCCTGTCCCGCAGTAGCTGGCGCCAGACGGTGGTGAGCTTCGCTGTCAAGCTGGCATCGTCGAGAAGGCTGCAGTTGAACTTCCACAGGTTCCGGCGACGCGGGGTGGGAAGTGTGGGCAGCGCGACGCGTAGGATGTAACTGCAGTGGTCGGAGAACGCGACTGGTTGGACGACGGTCGCCGCGACGTGGCCCGCGAGGTTGGCCGACACGTAGATCCGGTCGAGGCGGCTGTGGCCCGTCGGGTAGAAGTACGTGTACTCCGTCCTGAGCGGGTTCAGCACGCGCCACGAGTCCTTCAGGCGGTAGCTGTCGACCAGGAGGCGCAACTCCTGGCTTCTGTTCGGTCGGGGCACCTGATCGACGTCGGCGAGGACGGCGTTGAAGTCGCCTCCCATAACCAGTTGGTCGGTATTGCGTCGCAGGAGTTGGCATACCTCTTCTCCGTAAAACCGGCGTCTCGCAGATTTATCGGAGCAGGGGGCATACACGTTCAGAAACAGAATACCGTTAATAGTACAAGCTATTGCGTGACCGTGTGGTAAATACTCGATATCCTGTGCCATTAGGTCGGGACAAAGTAAAATAGCAGTTCCGGTTTCACGTTCAGGGGGCACATTATCAATAATCGTAAACTTGCTTATACAACTCAATGCCTCACGCGTCACTTCCTGAAGAAAAGCGACGTGACATTTGTGAAACAACAGAAAGTCTTCAAGTGCCAGTGCTTTATATGGGTTTGTCATCTTGTTAACATTAACTGTTATAACGTTACAAAGTCTGGTGTTAAAAGTCATAACAAAAAAAGACAAACATAGTACTACAAATTGTCCAGTCTAAAAACAGACAAAGATGCTGCTTGAAAGCGTTAAAAATCAATCATACCAGTACCCAGATTGTGCACGAAATGAAACAGCAGCATAGTCAGTACTGGACAGACACGAACACCACGCACATCCACCGGCATTATAGAAGACACGCAATAAAATGTCACCTGACACACAAGGAAAGACCCCAACGAGGTATGTTTGTTCGAAAAAGGTTTCCAGTCTACGAGTTCCCACCGACACACACATCCATAAGCGTAAAACTCAGCAATTGGAAGCATCCAAAGCAGAATGCACGAACCCGTATCCAGTGTAAAGCATAACACTCCGGAAACACATGAATAACGTGTGAAAAGTGTCGTAAGATGATGGCACGACGCACTGTCACGGTCACTGTCTAGACGCGCCAGTAGTGTCGGGCGCGCCCCCTGGTGTCGCCCCGTGTCCGTCGCTACTGGTTGGGCGCGGGCGGCGGCCGCTCCTTTCCGGAGTCCTGCGCCGCTTCCGCCATCGGCACATCTGCACGAGGGTTCGGGCCGGAGTCGAGTCCAGACGTCCGCACTCGTCGTCCCGGACTTTCCTTCAGTTTCCTCTTCCCAGACAACTGCGAAGATGTAGGGTCCTGGTGGGGCGAAGCGTCCATCTTCACGTCGGGCTGCGAGGTCGACTTTTCCAGGAAGTCCTTCAGCTGCCGCACGGTCTGCTCGAGCTTACCGGCCGAGGGGCCGGCCCGGTTGTCGAGCTGGCTGTGCGCGTCGCCGGGCCGCCGTCGCCGTGCTGGGTTCGAGTCCCGCGCGGCGTCCCTCGTGGAGTACGACGCGGTCTTGTGCCGGGGCTTGTTCCTGCTGCTGCTGCTGCGCGACTTGTACCGCCTTCCGGGGGAGGGGCTACGACAAATCAACTCGGCACGGCGTACCTCCGGGGAGCGGGAGGCGCTGCTGCTGCGGGAGCGGTGGCGCTGCGCGCTGCGGTCGTGCCGCGGCTTCGGTTCCTCCTGGACGACGGGGGCGGCGCCGTCCTGAGGCGCCTGCTCCACCGGAGTGTCGGCGGCGGGTAACTGGGCCGTCGGTTCTTCAATCGAAACTGCGGGGGCGGCCGGTTGTCCGCCCTCGGGGTCGGACGGTCTCTCCTCCACACACTCGGAGGCAGTCGACACTGAGGGGACGGCGACGTCTGCCGCACGATGCTCAGATCCCGATTCGGCGGCAGACACCTCGGGAACGACGGATTCCTTGGCGGGTTCGAGTCCTGTGCTCGCGTCGGCTTCCTGCAGGGGACGCTCGGACGCTGCGTTCCGTTCGGCGTCGACTTCGTCCGCCCACGACAGGTGCTGTGCTGCGCCGATCTCTTCCGCGTCCATCGGCGCCTCTTGCGTTGCGGGGACGTCGTCCGCTGCGCGTCGTGCGGGGGAGGGTGCGACGCCGAGGGCGACCGACGCGTACGTCGTGCCGCCATCGCCGGCCGGCAGCTGCACGGGGCCCTGCCTGCGAGGACACTTGTTCCGCACGTGGCCAACGGCGTGGCAGAACGAACACGTCTGCGGTTGGCCGCTGTATGTGATGAACGCGCGGTTGCCGCCCATCATGAGGAACGATGGGATGTGTTGTCGTACCACCATCCGGACGCTGCGGATGCCGTTGTCTACTTGATATATATAGGCCGTAGACCATTTTTCCTTGGTCACGGAGTACACGGTTCCGAACGGCGCTAAACTGCGAGAGATGGTTTGATTCCTCGTCTCGAACGGCAAGTTGAAAACTCTGACAGTTCTAAGTCCGAACCCTGCATGAGAAAGCTGAACGCTACTCACAGTACCGTCGAGATGTTTGAAGGAACGAGTACCACCGTTTGCATTCACCAGTTCGTCACACATTTCGGAGGTCGGTAATTTCAGAAATAACGCGTTTAGAAAAACGTCTAGTTGCAAGCCGAGAAGGTCCGTTTCCGAAATTTTCAGTTCTTCCGATATCCACCGATGAATTTCGTACGCGGAGGGGCGGGGAACAGAACGATCGAACGTACATTGAATATTGTTCTGTCTGTCTTCGGAATCCATTACTTACAAACAGGTGTTAAACACCAAACAACGAAACACGCCGCGAAGACCGCCGCCGACCGCCTCGAAGCACACTTGTTTGCACTGCCCGGAGAGCGACGTGCTCAGGCGGGCAGCCAGACAAGGACTCAACATACACGCAGCACTGACTGCCTCTCAGGCAGAGTGCTCTGCTATTTATACACAGACAGAATTTACCAGAAATTAGAAGAACAGTTAACATAAGAAACAAGTAGAATTTCCAAGTGAACATAAGAAAGATGTAGAACCTTCTGGAATTGTAAATTACAAAGAAATAAATTTTTGCCGGTGGGCGGGATTGAACCGGCGACCTTCTGCTCCACAGTCCGTGACGCTATACCCTGCGCCACGCCGGCATTTGGTGTTCGGGGTCTCTCGCGGTATTATTAGGTAGTTCATAAGTAGTTATTAGTTTAGGGACTGATGACTCCGTAGTGAAGTCCCATAAGCTATACAAACATTTTAACATTTGGTGTCTGAGCTGGTAGAGACGCCAGCTCCTTGGCTACTCGATCTCTGGCGATTACGCACGAATGGTCCCGAGGCGAAGAAAATGGAGCTGCTGCACACCTCACTTGCGCATCGGCTATCCTCCATGAAGGCAACACCCGCCATTTATATTTGTTTTGGCGTATTGGATAGTTATCAAAAACATGTCATATTTGATAAAATATAACTATCAATTGAAGACTCATCAACTATAGAAGTCTTCAGAAGATCCGATCATGAATAAAAAAACTTCATTACTCTCCACCTAGCAAGAATAATCGTATGGTTAGGAACATCACGGTGCGCTGTCTAAGATAGTGGGTTCGATCCTGACTGCAAGCTACTTTTTTTTAACCCAATGTTCTTTTTAACAGATACTGTAACAACAAGGAGCTTGGATTGTTAATTGAGCCTTTTGCGAACGTGTCGCGATTTTGAGGGCAAATGACATTTTTACTCTTCCTTGCTACAACTATTGAACTGTTTGAAAAGATGTTGGGGAGAGCAGCCACAGTGGGATTCCTATTAAAAGGGTCGCGTGTTCGACTCTGCCCTGTGACAAGTATTTTGTGTTCCTTGGCAATAAGGGTCATAAGTGGTGAGGGGAACGCGAAATGATATTTACAAAGTACACACACCTAAAAATTCTTTTCATTCCCCCCTCCGAGGTGTGGCGCGGGCTGTTTGAAATCCGGCCCATGCTGATAGTGGAGGGAGATCCAAATTGGAAATAAGATGGACTTCCTATAAGCACAATAAGTTATGAGGCTTTCAGGAAAACTTATGCCTGCAGGAGAGCACTGGCTCTTTTGGGCTGAGTGTTAAAAAAATCACTAGCTGAGTACGCGCCAAACTGATTCAGTTATTTGGATAGGTAATTTGCATAACTCAGTAAAAGAAGTCACTGCCAGATCTAAAAGGGGAGGGGCGTGGCAAACCGGGGCGCTATCCCCCAGCGCCACTCGCAGAGGTGCGGCAAATTGTCTCTTTGGACGCTAAGCGGGAAAAGGGCGGTGGGGGGGGGAGGGGGGGAAGCTCCGAAAAATGGTAGCGCCGAGCGGGGTCGGCGGAGGGGGGGGGCGCCACTATCAAGTTTCGCCCCCGGTTCGGAAATGTCCTAGATCCGGCACTGAAAGAAGTCACATGCACCAGCCGCCACTGACGTCAACCCATTACTTGGAATATCGCTGACAGTATTTCTATGAACTATTGTTTTAGTTTCTGGAGGGATGTCGGAGAAATATCATTTACTACGTCAGGATCAAAATATAATGCTCTTAAGTCTGGACAAAAGTTCGTTAGCCTCATCGTAATTCTTTCATTAGCAGTTCTGAGAAAATTCATTCGTCCGATGTTCTCAGAATGTGAAACGGTGTCCTGATCACAGTCACTGTAACCAGTGTCTTGCATGAGAGAGCAGAGCTTTGGGAATGGCGTCGATGCCAGCTAGTGCGACCCGTTTGTAATTTGCAAGATGCGTTGTTTCCCCATCTCTCAAATCCGTTCGCAGAAGACGGAGGCGTGCGCGCGCTCTGAGCCCGCCGACCACAACTCCGCGAGCGCTGTTGCACGAATGCTACCGACGTTGGCGGGCAATGAAGTTTTTCATGTTGAAACGTCTTTACCGCGCACATTAGCTAATGGGTTGGCGCAGTCGTTACGCGGCAAATAAATTAATGCTTTCCCGGGGCGCATGCAGCCGCGGGGAGCGCCAGTTGCCAACAGGGACTGGGGGAGGGAGAGTTAAAACTCGGCAGGGCGGCCACGCACCTGCGGCGAGGAGCCACCCTCCCCTCCGTGTCGTGTCGTGCTGCTATACTTACACTAATTTAGGCTCCCAGTCCATCCACTGTCAACACCATCCTACAGCATGGAGTACATACAGTTAGAGTAATTTTCCCTTTTTATATGTTGAACTTCTCCTCCTTCGTGACACTCTCTTCTTTCATATAAAATTTATCCTCCTGAAGTCTGCAGTATCTCCTGAATAACTTGTGCAGTAAGAATCTCGGAGGTAGATTTCTGTCAGGCATTGTAAGTACCATAAAGGCGGGCTGCTTGAGCCCAGATTTCGAAACTTCAAACATTATGTTTGAAAATGAACACAACATATTTTTTCAGACATACTCACCATATTAAACTATAGTTGATTATGGATACTTTAACGTGCAGTACGCATTGTTTGTTTCCCCAGTTCCCCAACTGTAAGGTTAATTTTAACCCAAATAAAATAGAAAAATAAAAGTATTTACTACGTCACAAACAATGCGTACTGCACGTTAAAGTATCCATAATCAACTATAGACTGTAATTCTCATTGATACTTCCATTTGAAGGCAGTTTGGATCCAAGTAGGTTGTAATATACAATCCACCTAAGGTTGGGCAACTCTCAAGTTTTGAATATGCACTCTCAAGTTTTGCACCCTCGTATGAACACGTAGTTATAGCTGGAGATGTAAACATAAATTTCTTACAAAACAGGCCTTCTGCGTCAAAATTCACTCGCATACTTTCCTCCTCAAACCTTTCATTGGTTCACTTGGGCCGACCCACCATACAGCTGACACTCATACACTCATTAATATCCTTGCAACCAAGTCTCCAAACAGAGTAATCCGCTCAGATCAGACCTCTGCGCCTGGATTATCTTCCCACGATATTATACTCATGTCCTATTCACTGAAGTGCCCTAAGAATACATCGCAAGTGACGACTTTTAGAGATTTTAAGCATATGAATATAACTGAGCTTGCAGCAGATGCCTGTGATATTTCGTGGCTGATACCAACAGGAAACAATCGCGACGTTAATGTTCAAGTATGTGAGTTCACCAATAAATTAACCAACCTGTATGACAAACATGCTCCCCTTAAAACAAGAAAAGTAAAGAGAAAGCCTGCACCATGGCTTACAGACGACATCAAACACCTTATGAGCGTCAGAGACGCAGCTCACAGGGAATACAAACGGCACCCGACCTCTGAAAATAAACTCGCCTACAAGAAACAACGAAACCGTGTTAGTCAAGCGGTGAGAAATGCGAAACTCAGGCACGCTCACTCGTTAACCAAAGACATTCACAGACCTGCCATCCTATGGAAAAAATTACGAGGTCTAGGAATTGACAAATCAAAATCTGCTACCGAACCTGTAGTTCCTATAGACGATCTTAACGAGTATTTTACCACACCGACACTTGTAATGGACCAACGCACAAAGACGCAAACTATTAATTCCCTTAAAATGTCAGGGGCTGATACAAACCAAAAATTTTCTCTCGAGCCGGTAAGTCCAAACACAGTCACGAAATAGATTTTGCGAATTCGTTCAGCAGCCGCAGGGCATGATAATATTAATGTACACATGATTACT
Organism: Locusta migratoria; assembly: GCA_026315105.1. Taxonomy (NCBI): domain Eukaryota; kingdom Metazoa; phylum Arthropoda; class Insecta; order Orthoptera; family Acrididae; genus Locusta; species Locusta migratoria. Next base: position 734,230,774 of record CM048744.1, on the reverse strand, counting down.
AGTGTCATCGACCCGCTAGTACAAATTATAACTGACATCTTTAACAATTCTCTGACTTCCAGTACCTTCCCAACATTATGGAAGCATGGTCTTATTAAACCATTACCAAAAAAGAAATCTGCCACAAAATTTTCCGACTACAGACCTATTTGCATCCTACCATCACTATCCAAGGCCTTGGAATATATATAGTCCATGAGCAGATAACTAGCTATTTAACATCACACGACCTACTAGACGAATATCAATCGGGTTTCCGCCAAAATCGCAGCACGACGACTGCTCTTATAAAAGTTACGGACGATCTCAAGCATGCTATGGATAACCAACAGGCGACAATTATGTGTTTTTTTAGATTTTAGCAAAGCTTTCGACAATGTCGTTTTTGACATCTTACTCGCTAAACTCTCTGATCTAAATTTCTCTTCAAGTGCTATTGAGTGGTTCCACTCATACCTCACCACCCGTAACAGAAAAAATACGTCAAAATGGAGGGATGTTGTATCAGGGGTTCCACAAGGATCTGTACTGGGGCCTTTACTCTTCTCACTATATGTTAATGATGTGTCCACTGTTCTGTCCCACTGTAAATATCATCTATACGCTGATGCCCTACAATTATATCTCAGTGAAAGTCCTAAAAACCTAAGCACAGCCATCCAGCATGTAAACGCGGACTTACTTTCACTATCAAGATGGGCACATAGCATGGGCTTGAAACTGAATCCATCAAAAACAAAGGCAACCTTAGTGGCCCATAAAAGACTCATTACTCCACAGTTCAGAGAAACTCTTCCACCTTTAATACTTTATGACACACAAATACGCTTTTCTCATTCAGCAAAGAACTTATGAGTAATATTTGATCAGCACTTAGACTGGACAGAGCACACAACGACAGTCTGTAAGAAGGTATATGCGTCACTTCATTCACTGCAGAAATACAAAAAAGCATTTCCTTTATAGCTGAAAAAGAAGCTCGTTGAGACACTAATACTTCCCAATCTAGATTATGGTGATGCTATTCTGCAAGGACTATCACACGAAAATTCACGTAGGCTGGAGCTGGCGATGAATTCTTGTATACGATACATTTGTAATTTACGTTTCTACGACCATATCAGTCCCGCATACCAGAGTTATCTTGGCTACGTGCAGATAAGCGTCGAAGATAAAATCAATTCAAAACTTTAAAAGACAGCTAAGGGTTCACCTTCTGTCACAATAGCCATCTTTTTCTCCACTTACCAGTCTGTAGCCCACTGTTGTCAATTCCTCCTCCCCCCATAAATGTTTCCCTTTCGCCAGCAGAGGTCTCCATTCATATATGTCCCCACCTCCTCACATCCATTAGCACTGTCATTTTTCAATCTCTCCTCTTTCACTAATCATTTTCCCCCTTCTGATTCAAATGTGTTAAACATCTATCTCTATGTAAATATCTTTTGTTATTGTTAGTATTACTTTGATTTTTGTGTTATTATCATTATTATTAGTAGTAGTATTATCATATATTGTTATTATTTAATATTATTAATGCAGTGTTTTTTGTAATTAAATCCTTTGTTTATGTTGTTCCTGATCAGATGTAAGAGAGGGCCCTATGGCCCTAATCTGATCGGGTTAAATAACCAAATAAATAAATAATAGCATTATTTCTGAACATCCAAACGTTTATTTTAGGGACAAATATTAATTTCGAACATCAAGTTTGAACAACACTTTTTAGATATTGTACAAACAATAGAATGTAGAGTTATAACAATGTTTATAGTACAGTTAAAGAAAAGAAACCTCTTTTTATTAATTCTGGGTGTTCTATTGTCATTGCCATATCTTCAAATTATACATCTATATTTTTGAGCCACCTCCAGGCTTTTAGTGTAGCCTCCATGAAGTCCACTAACAACTTCTGCTTCTATATGAGGATGACTCCTGGGTATTCCTTCTCGATCCTTTTGCCGGCCGCGGTGGCCGAGCAGTCTGCGGTGCGCCAGACACGTTCTGCACGGCCACTATGGCCGGGGCTTTGAATCCCCCCTCGGGCATGGATATTTGTGCCGTCCTTAGTATTAGCTATTTTATAAGAAGTTTGTGAGTTTATGGGCTGATGATCCCGTAGTTAAGTCCCATAAGCTTTACAAATATATTGATGGTGTTGATGCTGTTGACTATGTTCTTCATCACTATTGTGTAGGCTGATGTCGCTGTCACCTCCTGATCTGAAACTGGTATTACTGGCAGAGCAGAAATCAGGCACACTGACACTCTGTGGTATTTGGAGTTTTATCTTCTTAGTAGAGTGAGGTGTAACAAACTCGCCGGCAGCAGTGGCCGAGGGGACTGAGGCGCTCCTGTCACGGTCTGCACGGCCACTACGATCGGGGGTTCGGATCCCCCTCGGGCATGGATATTTGTGCCGTCCTTAGTGTTAGCTAGTTCATAAGTAGTTTGTAAGTTTAGGGACTGATGACCCCATAGTTAAGTCCCATAAGCTATACAAACATTTGAACATTTTTTGTAACAAACTCGCGCCTCTTGAAGTCGTTGAAGAAATGCATCCCCAATCATAGACAAGTCTACATTTGCCTTGGATTTGTGTTGATGTGGCAAAAGGCGTATGATCTGATTTCCATCTAGTGGCACTAATTCAGCTTTCTTGAAACCTGCCTTTATTTTGCTTTTCATGTTTGGAACATTTTCTTCTAAACCAGTTCGCAACAGCATTGGGAACTGATTCTTTGGAAGCACACCGATTCTTATACCTGCATCTGATTGTTTCCATCGGTCAATGGCTCAAATATTCCTAGACTCATGCTAGTGCTGTCCCCTACCAGCGAAGCAGTAAAGTACGTCGTTATATTGAATTTAAGAGTGCGCAGAGAACCAAACAACATTTTTCTTTTTTGGGTTCAAGTTAGCCCCCAGGGCTCAAATAGCCCGCGTTTACGGTAGGTACATTTTTAGAAACAACTAGCTTAATTCCCGCTGTTTCGCAAGTGTAGACTGGATGGTCTGCATTGGTTATTTCTACTTCTAAATATAAATTTTCATAGATTTAGCTTTAAATATGCTTTCCTAATTTTGATACAACTTGGCAACCCGTATTGCACCATTGACGGCAGAAATCAAAACTTCCCGAAATACATTTTATAAATCCTAACCATGGTTCCAAACCCAAATTTTCGCATTTCTAGAATCAATATAGTTTTCGTAGCACCCTTAAAAGATTTTCCATAATTTCACCCGCTTAATGATTGAATTTCCAAAAATATCGAAACATGTGTTTTTAAAATTCCCATCAAAAATCTAAATCCGAAGTTTTGTATTTCTTGCTTCAAAATTGCCTTAATAGCAACGTACTTTGAAAAAACCGCTAATCCCCTATTTCACCCTCTTAGGGATGGGGATATCGAAAAATCGCTGATGCTTAAGTGTAAGATAAACAACGTCTACTAATTTTAAGTTTCTATGGTCTGTACATTCAGTTTTCTGCGCCGTATTCTGTCTTTTAGAAAAGGATCGAGAACGCGAAATTTCTATCTTACGCTTTAGCATCTTTCTTGGTAGTTTTACTTTTCAGACTGCAATATGCACTTCTTTTTCTTTATTCGTGCGCTCGTTGCAGAAAAGCAACTGAAGAATGTGCATCACGTTTCGCTGTATGTAACCTCTTTGGTAATATGGTGTCAAAGTCCATCACTGGTCTTAAGTCCGAATTTTATATAAGCTGAAGACTTTCAACAACTATATCTTCCACCCTCCTATAGCTATCGACACGGAACTGCTATGGTGTACAACGGGAGACTGTACTACAACAGCACAGAGAGATCGTTCGCCTCCATTGTGTAGTTTTTGGGGAAGAGCAAAATATTGACACCCACGCGTAGAATTTTATGTAAGTCGGTAAGTTCCAACTCCCATATCTTCCACCCCCTTATCGTTTTCAACCCTCTACTACCATAATGCACAATGGGAGACTGATACCTATTAGCACATACAAACACTATTCGTTTGTAATGTGTAGTTTTGGCTGCAGAGTGAAATATAGGCACATTTTTTTATAGATTTTGAAGCCACTTTAACTCGTCATGGCATCAATAACAGACCTTGTAAAAGAAGACAAAGACGACATCAGAGGAGCAACACATGGTTTTTATCAACAGAAGTCAAAAGTGCATTGAAGTTGGTGGTGAAATTTTTAAAAATCAGCTTTGAAGTTTTCAGTGGCTTTTATTTTGAGTTTGTTTGGGTTATAACTCTAACGGCTGAACCTCTGTACTCAGTAACAATTGGACAAATGTTATATAGCATTTTATATTGCAATTCGTCTATACTATCACCTCCTAAGAAATAAACTTTTAAATTCCTCCTGAAACACCCTAAGCTGTGGGGCTGTACTGGGGAGAAATTACTGGACATTACTGAGCTACCAGTTAATAACTAACAGTTGCAAAATGACAGAAATTATTTGTGAATAGAGAAATGGCTCGAAGCAAATACCGAATTATATCAGTATGGATTCCAAAAAAATGTACAAATGTTTGTAAATCTGTCGGACCAAACTGCGTGGTCATCAGTCCGTAGCTTACAAACTACTTAAATCAAGATAAACTAACCTAAGGACACCACGCACACACTCATGCCCCAGGGAGGACTCGAACCTCCAACGGCGAGCAACCGCGCGCCCCGCAGCGAAGCGCCTTAGACCACTCGGCTACACCACTGCGGCAGTTTGGATTCCAAAGACATGTAGGAACACAGGAGGCAATGCCGACCCTACGATTCGTCTTATAAAATAGATAATGGAAGAGAAACCAAAGTTTATAGCTTTTGAAGATTTGGAAGAAACTGGATTAAGAAGGAAGTGAGGCAGAGTTGCTGGTTATCTAAAATGTTATTCATCTGTACACTGAACAAGCAATGAAGAAACCAAAGAAACATTTCGATAAGGCAGTAAAGCTTAAGGAGTTGATATAAATTCTTTGCAGTAATTCTGTCAGAGGTAGCAAACGTCTTTGAAGGTCAATTTGCGCATAACTGTGTAGTGTCTTGCAAGTAGGATAAAATGAAAATTGAAAAAGGCAAAACGAAGGTAATTCTGAGGTTATGATGAGGTAACTGGATTACGAAACGCAGCAATAAGAAGCTTTTACCGCAAAAGGATGTTCAGACGTAAAATGGAGGGTTTGATGATAGTAGAATGTGCGCACTTGTAAATTTGCGATAAAACAATAAGGGAACGCTATGATCTTTAGCTCTTGCAGATAGAAATACGGCATCTACCTAAACCAGGACACTGTGCATTCCAGTTAATATAATACAGTATCTGAAATCAATGATATGTGATTCAGAACTTTAATAAATATTGCTGTCCATCGTATCACAACATTGCTAATGTTCTTTAAATTTTAATTATTTTTGTATTGCCATCGACCGCAGTAGCCGTTAAAATGATTCATAAAATGTTCATCTTATATCTTCCTTTGAAGACACTGTCCATTCCATTTAATTGATCTTCCAGGTCCTTTGCAGTCTGACAGAATTACTATGTCGTCGGCAAACCGCAAAGTTTTTATTCCTTCTCCCTGCACTTTAATGTCCTCTCCAAATATCTCCTTGCATCCCTTCGTTGTTCGTTCCATGCTCAGATTAAACAACATTGGGGAAAGGCTACAACCCTGTATTCTCCCTTCTCAACCTCTGCGTCCCTTTCATGTCCTTCAACTCTTATAATTGCTGTCTGGTTTTGGTATAGATTGAATATAACCCTTCGCTTCCTACATTTTACTCCTACTACCTTCAGAATTTGAATGAGCGTATTCCAGTCGACACTGTCAAAAGCTTGCGCAATGTCGCGCAGTCGACAACAATACTAAACTTGAAATCATGGATTCCAGATACGTGTTCACTTCCAACACGTTATTTTAATCCGTCCATTATTTCATGGCAAATCGCGGAATTAAAGAGGCCAGGAAAAAGATTAGTCCCTGTTGGGATACTTCAAAACAAAATGAATACAGCCAAAATCATATGTAAGGAGATTACAGTGGCACTGAAGCGATGTTTTCGATGTCTCGTAGTGCTTATACATCAACCGTTTTTGATTATGTATATCGTTCTCCAATGCAACAACTCTTCGGTGTTTTTACATTATGCTTTCGAATAAGATTATGAAACCTATTCGAGTAAACAATATGTCCAAGTGTAAGAAGAAATTTCTTCGTGTGTTAAAAACGAGAAAAAATAGAATGAAGATAGTTTGTGAGACAAGTGTTCAGTTGGCAGACATTGCTTAAATACGTCACGTATCAATTATTTAATTTATTTGCAGCCGTAAACGCTATCACAAAATAAGTTAACCTTATTGTAAACATCTTGACATATTCTTCCGTCGCTTCATGGTAGAACATAATCAAGTAAATTAAAAAAAAAAACAGAATTTTGTGTGTGTTCTACAAGTTTATTTTTGTTTACTTATTAGGCCATCTTCAGAGTAAATTGTGTTTTTTAAGTTATTTAATTTACTTATTGTAAACATATCGAAGCTAGTTTCAATATAATCATTTTTTTTCAAAGTATCCTAATAACATACTTGGCTTCCACTTACCTCGATGCATTGTACGACATGCATCTCAAAATGTCAGCCGTCTTGTAAGGACGAGATCAACATCGTTTTTGTTCCGCAGCACGCTGAGGCGTACATTCGCATTATGCACAGGCTTATTTCTGACGTAAGTTGCGTGATGCACATTAATCAGAGCGATACATCTACTTCTTTTTCTGTTGCGCCACTAAGCCTTCCCTTTTCTGCAACACAACTCCTTCCCACACCACAGCTGCCATATTTCTGGCTGCCGAGAAAAGCGACAGTGTAATGGTATTCAACACGCAACAGAAACAGAAACGAGCAGTACAAAACATACTTGCTTTTGTCCTGCCCATTTCGCATCGCACGAATGCGAATAATCAGTATGTCATCATTCACACATTACGAAGATTACGTACTTTCTTTGGTTATCTCAGGTTATTTGCGAACGCCAAAGACAGATGTAGTATGAAATTACCGCTATTTCAACATTGCTAAAATGGTATGTAACAAAAAAAGAAAAAAAGGTAGCTCAACTGACCCTTTCTCGTTTCAAGTAAAGAGTTTGAAGCCTCCTTCGATGCCTTGTCACGTATTACTACCAACGTTCTCACTACCTATTTTTAACACTGTAACCTCCGACTGCCTCTAAATAAAATTCTAACTATTCTAAAAACCAGAAACATTCCTTCTAACATCCCAGAATACGAGAAAGCAGTATTTACGCGAATCTAGGTGTCTGTCTCTCTCTGGAATCAAAGCAAAATGCTTTTGTACCGTTTGCTAGAACCGGCCAATCCATTATCTGACGTCGAATTTGTCCAGAAGTAGCGCGTACTACAAATTTCCGCTACAAATTAGCGACTCGGAAAATTTCTTAATGTTTCTTTTCCTGTGCACTTTTGATATTACTCACGGAGGTCTTAAAGAAAATTTGAGTGCTAAGGGGATGACAAGCTCATTAAATTAAGAAGTAATACTGTGTGGTGAAACTACAGCCTACGACGAAATTTCCGCCCCGGCTGCCAAGAAACGAATATAATATTTTATTTGAGGAACAGTGAGCTCATCATTATTTATGATGAACGATACGTCCATTAGAGTAATTGCACCCTTTCTGTAAGACGATTCCAACCTCCAAATTCCCGTTCTCTAAATGCACGCTCGATGTGCTATCTCTGAGAAATGTAATGAAACGCTATTAGACGTAATTAATTTTAACGTGCGGCAGTAAAACTCTGAGCTCCGATTACGTAGAGCCCTCTGAAACAGAAATTCGACGGCCTTTAACAGAAATTCCTTACGGTTCCCATGACGAAATACAGAATGCAAATATTCTTCGATGGTTTTTGGGAAGACTTTGCGCCTACTCATGCTTTGATCATATTTACTTACTCCCACCCTGCTATTGTACCATGCGTTCAAACATGTTTATGAACCATTATTGACCTATGTAATAAATGGATAGAATTCTAAATATTTCCCATCTCGACTGTTAACCGGCATTGAAATGAATTCTATGGCGAATTTGAAAATTTTTGCTGGACCGGGATTCGAACCCGGTTTCCCGCTTCGGGCCAGCGGTCACCTTGACCAATCAGGGTATCCAGACTCGATTCGCATCCTACCCAAATTGTCAACCTTATAGCACAGAATGATTGTAGTGCCCTGAGCCCATTACTTCCTCTTGTTAGTAGCTTTAACTGTATTTCCACAATCCATAGGGCGAATTAGTGCATCTGCACAAGAATTGTCACATGCCTGTTGGAGGCATACATCCGATAATAGATACTGTGTCTGATCTTTCGTACATGTCCGAAAGAACAAACACCATATTTATAATCCAATAAATAAATATTTTGAGGTCCATTAGGAGCATTAGAACACTCAGTCTTTTTTTTTTTCCTTACTTTCAATTTTTTCTCTCTTACCGTCTTGAGTTTTACCTACTGAACACGGGAAAAAAACCGAGAAGGATGATGAAAACCTAAGATTCCCTTAGTCCCTTAGTTAGCAACTGTTTGTAAAACTAATGGGCCTTAACTGAGGGGTCATCAGTCCATAAATATTGGCTTCCCTTAATTCATAAGATATTGTTACACATGAAGAACTTGTATTTGACATTAGCTACAACCCACTATGTTACCAACTGTTCAACATTTATGTAAAAAAGTGTTCCTGACGGAATTTACTGTAGTCGCGTATGCACGGTCACAGAAATCATTTCTCGGAACTGGTGCGGTGCTAGCCATTAGCTGTTCAAATTTTGTTAAAAATAAAATAAAATGGAAAAAGCATTAGTATTCACGTTACTCTCAACCCACACGTTTATGTCACAGAACATATTTACGGGTCAGAGTAGCGAATTACAGAATGTGTCAGAAAAGGGAATGAATAATTTCACAACTGTCAGCGGTTCTGTGTTCATCTTCTCAGACCCCCCACCCCTTGCTTTATCTAGCCCCGTTTCCTCCCGTCCTCCTCCTCCTCCATCCCTCCCCCCCCCCCCTAGCGTAGCCAGCGAGGGACAGGACAGCTGCCAAATCCCCACCTTCCAACCACTGAGAAAATATTCGAACTTGTTCGCGCAGACCCGGGAGTTATTTTTACATAATCGACACCCTGTGGGCTGCCTGCCAAGTGCAATCATAACAGCAACAAACGACTAGTGTTGGATACCATTGTGCTGGGCTTGGGAATATGAGAATGCTGCACAGTTTGTTTTAGAATGCTTCCAGCTGTATTTATGAGAAGAAAAATGAAGACAATTTCATAGGATTTGTAGACCTAGAAAAGCGGTCGGAGATGCAAAACTGTGCAAGACGTTCGAAATTCTGAGAAGGAGTAAGTTACAGGGTATGACGGGTGATATATGCACAAAAGCCTTGAGGGAATATCAAAACTAGAAGAGAAAGAAAGCAGACTCAGATTAAAAAGTATATAAGACACGGATGCAGTAACCCACTCCCACTGTTCAGTGTATACATCGATGAAGCGATGACGTAAATAAAAAAGTTCGAGTGGTAGAAAATTTAGGATATATGGTATAAAATTAGAGTATATGAATGATAACATTCACTGATGGCATTGTCATCCTTAGTAAAAGTGAACAAGGATTACAGGATGTTGAATGAAATTCAGTGTTTGTCGACCAGACGGGTCACGAAGTCTTGCTCCGAGGGGTCCCTTTCACAGGATAAAGTACCAATAACCAGGCCAATTCACGTCTGAGTAATAGAGGTTACATAATACAAAAACATAAGCTCAATAAATGTGAATTTTAGTTTATAATAATTCTGAACTCAATACAACGTAGATGATTTCATAATAAATACACTGCATCAACGATAAATAAATGCAAAGACTGAAAACCGTTTTCAGGAACTAATCAATAGGTAAATGAAGATAAATGAACTCCACAAAATACCTAATAATTACAATTACTTCTGACTTAAATTGGAAAGAACGCGTAGATAATATCGTGGGAAAGGCGAACCAAAGACTGCGTTTTATTGGCAGAACCCTTAAAAGATGCAACAGAACTACTAAAGAAACTGCATACACTACGCTTGTCCGTCCTTTTATGGGGTATTGCTGCTCAGTGTGGGATCCTTATCAGGTGGGTTCGGCGGAGGACATCGAAAGAGTCCAAAGAAGGGCAGCTTGTTTCGTATTGTCACGATACAGGGGAGACAGCGTTACGGAAATGATACAGGGTCTGGGATGGGAATCATCACAACGGCGCTTATCGCTGCGGCGTGGGCTACTTACGAAACACCAATCACCAAAATTCTCCTCCGAATGCGAAAATATATAGTTGACTCCCACTTAGATAGGTAGAAATGATCATCAGAATAAAATACGAGAAATCAGAGCCCGAACGGGCAGATTCAGATGTTCATTCCTCCCGCGCGCTATTCGAGAATGGAATGCGAGGTAAAATAGTATAACGGTGGTTCGATGAACCCTCTGCCAGGCACTTAAATGTGATTTGCAGAGAATCCCATGTAGATGTAGATGTAGGAGGAGGTGCAATATGTAATTCCGAGAAAAAACTCCTTCTTTACAAATTGATTATACAGCGGGACCTTGCTTAACGAGCATAATTCTTCACTTCTGAGTCTTATCAGAAATCCAAAACGCTGGTAATACAAAGTAACTTTTTCTGACGCAAATCATGCTAAAATAGGATATGTTCCTTCCCGATAAATACGCAAAAAATCATCCTATAATTTATAATATTGTACGTTAGTTTTAAGGGAAGTTGTATCAACGAAAGAAAATTAAATTCATTAGCTTTCAGATGACACACATAACTGTATTACGGCTACGTGAGGGAAGGGAGCGCCAGAATATTTTTACTGAGAATGGAGTCGTGTATTCGAAGAAGTTGAGAAACACGGGTCTGCTGTGTACAGAATATGGACAGAGCAAAAAGTTGGTGATCTCGATGTAGATGAAACGAAGGAATTCTGCTTTGCTACGTTGGAAATAAGGATAACAAGGTGAACATAAAAAGTAGGCTGGCGCACGCAAAGGAGGCATTCAATGTTTGATAAAACATTGCCCTTAATGTGAAGAAGAAATTTCTGAGAATGTACGTTTGGAGCACAGCTTTGTATGGAAGTCAAAACAAGGACAGCGGGAAAAACAGAACTAAAGAAAATCGAAGCATTTGGGATATGGTGCTACAGACGAATATTGTAAATTTGGTAACCTGATAAGATTATATTCCACAGAACAGGGCAAGAAACGAACTTATTGAAAACACTGACAATGATAGGTATTGTAATACGACATCAGTTGTGCTGGAGCTAGCTGAAGAGGGTAAAAACCACTGAAAAGAGGAGAGGAATTCATGGCGGGCCGCGTCAAAGCAGTCGTAAAGACCGATGACGAACAAAGTGGTCCACAGTTAAAATTTTTGTAGGTTGCAGACATAATGTCTGATACGCATAGTCCGACACCAGTGACGTTAAGATTGCTCAACTTATAGTTTCTACATATCTGCTAGAAACACAAATCTGAACTGTGAATGACGTAAACTGTGCAACTTCCACGTATTTCCAAGGTCAACCTAATGTCTCACCACACTATTCGTTTGAATTTATAATATCTAGACTTGTTAATCTAGTTGGCTGACGATATGACGTCGCCAAGAAACAGCGCAATCATTGTAGGCTGTAGGGAAACGTGATTACGTGAGGCCTCTGGCGAACGATCTGGCGCCTGTCAGCTTTTGTGTTCACCTTCCTGCTAAATTATTTTGGTTATGACTGCCGCATCAGTAATAGATCAAACCACATCACGCATGTATTTTATCTGAGCCATCATTAACACAACTGGAATCTTTAATATCCATGAACACATTATGAGGTACAAAAAGTTGCTTATCCACTCATTAAGGACAATCGCGTATAAAAGTTGCATTACAAATTATGTTATACAAATTTACAACTGTCCTGCACATAAGATAAAATTATTTAATCGTTCTTACTGTATAGCCACCGAATCTTAAGAACAAGACTTGAAACAAGAAAATGCATAATTTCTTACTGCAAGTAGTGCAAGCTGTAGGTACAACCAATAAAAAAACTTCACTTCTCAGAGAACACTTATTACAACGAACATTATAGTAAATAGACCACTAAATGGTAAGAAATAGTTCAAAACCGGTTAGAAAACGCAAAGACGCGTAAAAAACTATAATTATACGAGGTGGAGTACAAACCAGTAAGATACCACGCTGTGATTTACAATCCCAGAACGATACTTGTCGTATTACAACGACCATATATAACACATTACCGTATTATATTACCAACACATCGAATCTTTAATCGTATACATGTTTTAGCTAACATTTAATCATAACAAATCGTGTTCAGAATGAGTTTTGGCAGCATTTCACTATGCCGTAATCTTCAAACATCATGCCTTCATAACAAGCAAATTACAGATACATTCTCCACCACCTAGCTACATAATGGTTAAATAAATTATAGAAATAAAATCGTCAGGTTTTCCAAAGATCCTCCCTTTGCAGATGCTTTGACTCGACATATAGGATGAGCATTTTTTTAAAAACGACAAATTCTAGTGGATCTAGAGGGGAATTAGTAGGTGAAGTTTTCCAAAGGAACCCATGTCTGGAAATGTCGAACATTATGAACACTTTTTCTATTTCGATGTTTATACTACAAGTTCTTTGCATTCCACAGTTTAGAAGGAGGTACTAAGGACCAAATATATATATATATATATATATATATATATATATATATATATATATCTTGCGAACGTGGGCTCTAAAACGCATATGAGGGTAAGACATGTTGTTAAACGCCTCATTTATGTTTGGGTCTTGTAGTGCAGGCATTTAGTCAGTAGTTCAGGGTGGCCAAGGGATGCAGTGTTTGGGAGCGAATATGCTGAGGTTAACAGCTACCTGCTCCTTCCTAAATATTCACCATGTATCAGTGGGTGTTGCCTTCTCGTCAATGATATACATGATATACGTTCTTAATTCACTCCAGATCTCCAGAACTCTCCCTAATGGCACTCCCATATTAATAACTCATTAAAAATTTTATTCGTCAACCGCACAGTAGCACGTCAACCAAAATATGAACATTACATTTCTATTAAAAAAAAATAAAAAAAGTAAACTTTGTTTAACTATAAAAAAGCTGGAGATACAAGACTTTTTACGAAAGGGGGTGGAAAGGCAATTACAGCTGGTATTCAGAAAAGTAAGTTTGAGGCGCTTCCAGAAAGTAGGTTTCACTATTAAGAAAAAACAAAAGACAACACAGGTACGTGAAGAATTTTATTGGCGAAAGCTACAGCAGTGTCTGAACTATACTTCGACATGCGCTATGTAATCAAATGTATCCGGACACCCCTAAAAACGCACGTTTATCATATTAAGTGCATTTTGCTGCTACATACTGTCAGGTACTCCATATCAGCGACCTCATTAGACATCGTGACAGAGAAAAATGGAGCGCTCCGCGGAATTCACGGACTACGAACGTGGTCATGTAATTTGGTGTCACTTGTGGCAGAAGTCTGTACTCGAGATTTCCACTCCTGAATATACCTATATCCACTGTTTCTGATGTGATAGTGAAGTGGAAACGTGAAGGGACACGTAAAGCGTGAAAGCGTACAGAACGATCTCGTTTGTTGACTGACAAGAGACCGCCGACAGTTGAAGAGGGTCGTATAGAGCAATAGGCAGGCATCTATCCAGACCTTCACACAGGAATTCCAACCTGCATCAAGATCCACTCGAAGTTCTATGACAGGTGGAAGGTGGATTTTATGGTCGAGCGGTTGCCCATAAGCATCACGCAAGTCAATGCCAAACGACGCCTTGGGGTAAGGAGCGGAAAAACGTGTGGAATGATGAATCACGGTACACAATGTGGAGATCCGTTCGTAGTGTGTGTGTTTGGCGATTACCCGGTGAACGTCATCTGCCAGTGTGTGAAGTGTCAATAGTAAAATTCAGAGGCGGTGGTGTAATGGTGTAGTCGTGTTGTTCATGGTGTGGGCTTGCACCCATTGTTGTGGTACAACCGCAGCACAGAACTACACTGATGTTTTAAGCACCTCATTGCTTCCGACTGCTGAAGAGCAATTCGTGGGTGGCGACTGCATCTTTCAACATGATCGAGCAGCTGTTAGACGACAGTAACATCCCTGTAATGGACTGACTTGCACAGAGTCCTGACTTGAACCCTACAAAAAACCTTTGGGATGTTTTGGAACGCCGACTTCCTGTCAGGCCTCTCCGACCTACATCGACATCTCTCCTCAGTGCAGCACTCCGTGAAGAATGGGCTGTCATTCCCCAAGAAATCTTTCAGCACGTGATTGAATTTATGCCAGGGAGAGTAGAAACTCTCATCAAGGCCAAGGGTGGGCCAACGCCACAATGAATTTCAGAATAACCGATGGAGGGCGCCACGAACTTGTAAGTCAATTTCAACCAATGTCCGGATACTTTTGATGACATAGTGTTGTCACCAAACGAACAGAGACACTTGTCACATCGTGTCGTAGAAGTCTACAACCACATGTTTATTCTGAAAGCACATTTATGTGCCTTGCAGAGGCTGTTCCTGTGTATGGACAGTCATCTTCCTCTTTTCCTCTTTGAGCGGAGGACGTGCAGTTCAGAACAATAGGCGCGGAATGATTACTGCAGGTATTTGATCGGCGCTCAGCGACTGTTTTCCAGAATAAACTGCTTTGACGTCATCGTACAACTGCGTCTCGATTTAGCATTGAGGCAAACCACGCAACAATTGTCAATTTTTTGTCAGTACAACATGCGAACCTTATCCTATATCAAGTTCTGAAAAACAAGGATGCCCATATTAAAACAGGGCGCACGAAATCGACGAATCACGAACCTATAAGCAATTCACAGAATGTCATACATTAACCTGTCATTAGACACACGTATTGCGCCATTTATAACATCTCGTCTTAATGAAAAACTGCTGCACAATTGTGGACATCAGACCGCTGCTCTGACATACCAAAGATAATCCGTATTAGCATGTTGTTGGAATCGTCCCTTAAACAGGAGCTCAATTTTCACTAGTTTCTCAAAGGTCCATCTTTCAGCTTACAGGACAGATCTTGCTGCCAGCGAGTTTCATCTTTTGCACCTTAACATTTGACTGTTACAGGCTGATTCTGGTCACAATCGGCACACTTCTATGACACAGGAATACAAAATTTTAGCTTACTACAAGTATCTCACTTCTTTTGATGACTGTGTCGAAAAATAGCACAAACATTACGTTACCTTCGCCAATGAAGTTTTTGACGTAAAAAATTTATTTTTATTTTAAAAAGTAGACACACTTTCTGGATGTGTCTCATCCTACCTAATTTAAAAAAAATTAAAATTGCTTATTGCAAAAATTGCTGTCTGTGAATGAAAACATTATTTTGATTAGCTTTTGCACTACACTGTAACAGTTATTTTCACGTATGGTCTGTGTTTCATCGAGATAATCTTCTTGCACGTGATATATCGTGCTGCAATTACTGTCGTCCTTAAAATTGGCTAAGCAGTGTACTCGGCACTTCCAAAACCTGCCACCAGTGGCCAGGTAACAGCATATTGCGTTGCGTAGGCAATAACGGCGCGGCTGAGGTGGGCAGTCGCTAGCGCCGGCCAGCCAGTGCCATTACCTAATGACTCTGCCATTAAAGCAGGCCGCGTCGTTAAACTCGGCGCACGCTCTAATTACAACGAGCCCCCACATCGCCGCCACGCCAAGGGGTGCGAGGGAGGCGGGAAAGCGGCACTGGTCACCACAGGTGGCACGCTCCATTTCAGAACACTCCCCCGTCTGTGACGGGCTTTTAAGTGGTCCAGGAGGTGTCAAAGCTTTCTCCATACTCTTGAAGCACAGCAAGTGTTGTACATACCCCCAAATACAACTACTACTACTAATAATAATATCATTATATAAATACTCTAACACGAAACTTGTGGTACATATTACTAATTTATTCGTACAAGAAGGTCAATGAAATTTACATAATTCGAAAGATTGTTTGTCGTAGATTTCACGAATATAAATATTATGGGTGCATTTAGCCATTAAAAGTGGTAAAAGTGGAATTTTCATATCTACATCTTGGATCAAGTTCTACATTCTCCAACAATCAGCTCACTGATTGGCTATTCGCCTCAACCAAAGACGCTGAAGTGCAGTGTATCTGCAATATTAAAATAACGTATTAAAATAAGTGAATATCGAAACATGGAGTGCTTCCGACTCACTTTCTTGTGCCGTTCAAATGCTTCATTTTCGCAGTGATTAAGAGTGGTTAAAGGATATGGATGTTTTCTTATGAATGCCGATATAAAGGATGATGCGCCGGGAGAGGCATCTAGCGGTGCTCAGGTGGAACTACGAAGACGAGAATGCCGATATAAATGGTGATGCGCCGGGAGAGGCATCTAGCGGTGCACGGGTGGAACTACGAAGTCGACATGTTGTCAGCTCTGGAATTCTGAATATCGCAGTATCGAAATAAATCATTTCTTGGCGTTGTATAAATAAATATACGAACACCGAAATTGTAGTTCCATTTCAAATATTAGGCTAATGAAAGTTATATAATCCGAAAATGGCATGAGAAGTATATACTTCCGTTTTTATTTATTGTTATTGTGTCAGGCATTTTCCTTAACACGCAAAAGATACCGTTTCATACCTCCCAGTGCCGGTTAAATTTTCAAAAAAATGTTCAAATGTTTGTAAATCTATCGGACCGAACTGCGTGATCATCAGTCCGTAGCTTACAAACTACTTAAACCTAGGTAAACTAACCTACGGACAATACACACACCCATGCCCCAGGGATGACTCGAACCTCCACGACGAGCAACCGCGCGCTCCGCAGCGAGACGCTTTAGACCGCTCGGCTACATCACCGCGGCGGTTAACTTTTACCAAATATCTCAGCGGCCTCATATGATAATGTTGGCAACAGATGCTGAATAGTGAGAATGCCGGCCGCGGTGGCCGAGGAGACTGAGGCGCTTCAGTCACGGTCTGCACGGCCACTACGGTCGGGGGTTCAAATCCCCCCTCGGGCATGGATATTTGTGTCGTCCTAGTTCTTAAGTAGTTTGTAAGTTTAGGGACTGATGACCCCGTAGTTAAGTCCCATAATCTTTACAAACATTTGAACATTTGAATAGTGAGAATCGTGTGAGTCTTCATTTTAGCCAATCGCTTGTCAACGCTGACGTTTTCTCATGGAATCTTCGGTTTACGAGGGGAATTATTTTACTGAGCGGGCGAAGGTACATACGAGAACCTGTCAACCATAAAGCAGGAACAGCATTATTTGTTTACTTCGTGGTCTGTACGATACACTAATCGAGTCATTCTATGTGGTTCGAACAAATGGGCAAAAATTTTCTATCGTGTTGTTGATGTTGCCAACATAATCACGCGAGGTCGCCGACATGATACGTATAATTTTACCCCCAGTGACCATTGTAAACACAATTATTGGTCGATTTTCGACCACATGCAATACTTGTAGTAATAATAGTAATGCGTCACCCATCGAAAAAATGATTCCGCGGTATTCAGTTCTATTGTGAATTAGATTCCGATTATTGACAAACAAAACCAAGCTAATCACTTCTTTTGCATTCAAATTTACCCTAAAACCTAGAGTCGAATAAAACTAAATTCTCGGACTTCTATCCACGAAGTCCACGAACTTTCGGAAAAGCGCTCCTTGTTGGCCATTGTCAAGAGATAAGACTTCCCGGTGGCTACTAGTACGCCTTTATACACGCTAGCAGATGGCTGTGACGTCACAAGTAGCCGCGGGTTAATTCGTCCTCGGGTAATATCAATTTGCTTTTAGAAGACATGTAGAACACGATGAAATGAGACTGTCACTTCGTTTTATTTCCCTGCTGTCTCATTATGTGAACTTAATGAATGAAAGATGAATTTGCTAACCTCGAATATTAATTTAAGTGAAAGGCAGACTTTTCTGAAGGCATTTGAGTGGAGTGTTGCCTTTTACAGAAGTGAAATATGGAAGATAAATAGTTCAGACAGGAAGCGTATAGCATCTCAGAATCTTTTGAAGTGAGGAATGTGGTGCTACAGAAGAATGCTGAAGATTAATTGGCTAGATCGTGTAACTAATGAAGAGGTACCAAACATAATTGGGGAGAAAACGAACTTTTTGGATACCTTAACTAAAAGAAGAGATCGATTGGCAGGACACATTCTTAGAAATCAAGGGAGGGAGACCAAGAGACGAATATAATTAGATATGGGTTGCCGTTCTTATGAGAAAATGAAGAGGTTTGCTCCGGATAGAGTAGGCTGGAGAGCTGCATCAAACCAGTCTCCGGACTGAAGACCATAACAATCGTATCGCCCATAATGTTTTATTATTTACATTTTTTTATTCTTGTCCGGAATTTTGCTAAAAATCATATAACCACAAGCAAATATATATATATATATATATATATATAGGGTGTTACAAAAAATAGGCCAAACTTTCAGGAAACATTCCTCACACACTAAGAAAGAAAATATGTTATGTGGACATGTGTCCGGAAACGCTTAATTTCCATGTTAGAGCTCATTTTAGTATTTCTCTTTAAATGTAAATTGAAATGATTCGTGCAGACAATTGTCAAAATACCCAATTGTTTCGTTAGTATGTACTGTACTTCCTCGATTCACCGCCAGTTGGCCCAATTGAAGGTAGGTAATGTTGACTTCCGTGCCTGTGTTGACATGCGACTCATTGCTCTACAGTACTAGGCTCAAGCACATCAGTACATAGCATCAACTGGTTAGTGTTCATCACGAACGTGGTTTTGCAGTCAGTGCAATGTTTACAAATGCGGAGTTGGCAGATGCCCATTTGATGTATGGATTAGCACGGGGCAATAGCCGTGGCGTGGTACGTTTGTATCGAGACAGATTGCCAGAACGAAGGTGTCCCGACAGGAAGACGTTCGAAGCAACTGATCGGCGTGTTAGGGAGCACGGAACATTCCAGTCTATGACTCGCGACTGGGGAAGACCTAGAACGACGAGGACACCTGCAATGGACGAGGCAATTCTTCGTGCAGTTGACTATAACCTTAATGTCAGCGTCAGAGAAATTGCTGCTGTACAAGGTAATGTTGACCACGTCACTGTATAGAGAGTGCTACGGGAGAACCAATTGTTTCCGTACCATGTACAGCGTGTGCAGGCACTATCAGCAGCTGATTGGCCTCCACGGGTACACTTCTGCGAATGGTTCATCGAACAATGTGTCACTCCTCATTTCAGTGCAAATGTTCTATTTACGGATGAGGCTTAATTCCAACGTGATCAAATTGTAAATTTTCACAATCAACATGTGTGGGCTGACGAGAATCCGCACGCAATTGTGCAATCACGTCATCAATACAGATTTTCTGTGAACGTTTGGGCAGGAATTGTTGGTGATGTCTTGATTGGGCCTCATGTTCTTCCACCTACGCTCACTGGAGCACGTTATCATTATTTCATACGGGATACTCTACCTGTGCTGCTAGAACATGTGCCTTTCAAGTACGACTCAACATGTGGTTCATACACGATGGAGCTCCTGCACATTTCAGTAGACGTGTTCGTACGCTTCTCAACAACAGATTCGGTGACCAATGGATTGGTAGAGGCGGACCAATTCCATGGCCTCCACGCTCTCCTGACCTCAACCCTCTTGACTTTCATTTATGGGGGCATTTGAAAGCTCTTGTCTACGCAACCCCGGTACCAAATGTAGATACTCTTCGTGCTCGTATTGTGGACGGCTGTAATACAACACGCCATTCTCCAGGGCTGCATCAGCGCATCAGGGATTCCATGCGACGGAGGGTGGATGCATGTATCCTCGCTAACGGAGGACATTAGTGTTTGAAGTCAGGCTGGTACGTTATGTTGCCGTGTGTTTCCATTCCATGATTAATGTGATTTGAAGAGAAGTAATAAAATGACCTCTAACATGGAAAGTAAGCGTTTCCGGATAGATGTCCACATAACATTTTCTTTCTTTGTGTGTAAGGAATGTTTCTTGAAACTTTGGCCGTACCTTTTTGTAACAAACCCGGCGTTCCCCAGGTATTTATTTATTTATTCCTGCCATTTTTCAAGTATATATTCATTTGTATCAGTGCTGTATATCTGTAAAATCTCTTGGGAATACAATCTGTAGTAAAGAAGTAATAGATTAGAACTTGGTGCGTGATGGGGCGGTTTTCCATGAACGTTATTGTTTATGTGCTCGTATCTCATAAACTACATGTCGTACGGTGATACAATTTAGTAGGTACATACAACTATATATGTGTATACTGTCTGTAAAATGTCCTGTCGCTACAATTTGTAGTGTTCAAATTATAAATTGTAACGTCATACCGAGAGCCGTAGTTTTACTCCATAAACAGCGGAAAAGTAGTAAGCAAGAAAGTTTTCCTTTCATCATTTTACTATGGTTGCCAGCGAGAAAAAGTTTAATAAAAGTTTGAAATTATGTTTAAAGTTTGTTGCAAGTCGCTAAGTACTGTGATTCTCATACGGTGTATTTCGAAAGTCTCGCCGCATTATATGGCATTTTTTGCGATTTCTATTGGTTATAACATATCTTTTGAACCATATGCCGTATGTTATTCTTAACCATGCAGCAATTGTTACCTCACGGTAAGGAATGAGTGTACCAAATTTGTTTTAAATCGGTCCGATAGTTTAGGAGAAAATGAACGGCATTTTCGCAAAATGCATCAGTTTTTCGCGCAGCTCATTGTTTATGACGTCATATCTCGTGAACTATATATCGTATGTGATTCTTACACTTACGGCGACTGTCCTCATGGATTGAAGCTTACGTGTACAAAATTTCATAAAGATTGGAACAAAACTGTAGATTTGTATGCAACACGTACATCATACGGACACTATACAGGGTGTTTCACTAAGTGTGTTTGCCTCTGTAACTTATAAAATAATAGGTGACGGGAAATTTTAATGCAGTAGGTCAACACAAGAAATATTACACTTTCTGCAGAGCTAAGAACATAGTTTATTGTATCATTTTCCAAAGAGTTACACGACAAAGATATAATTTTTTAAATGGAACAATAGTCTTTTCTATCGTCCATTGGATTCGTTGAAACCAGCTGCGTCCAAACCAATTTAAACTACATTCCTATCACTGTTAGTTTGGGAGCTACAACCCTTCAAAGTTTCAGGGGCAGATACCACAAACGCTGCGCAAATTGCAATGCGCCTTCTAAATGTGGTGCGGCCGAGTTGTAACGTCGCCGGTGTGACGGTGCTTCCTCGATGCGCTGTTAGACTGCCGACTGTATGTGGATGCAGCACGATGGTCACCCAGCCCATTCTGCGCGTGCTGTTGTGGAAGAACAAAACAACAGGTTTGCAGCAAGATGGTTGGGGCGGCATGCTCCTCATTCATGGCCAGCAAGGTCGCCTGACTGAACACCAGTAGATTTCTTTTTGTGGGGATATCTAAAGGATCGTGTTTATGTCACTGAGCCCACATCCCCAGATGATCTGAAACGGCGCATCGAGGACGCATGTCGCTCCGTCCCACCGGCGATGTTACATCTCGTCCGCAGATACTTTCGACGGCGCATTGTATTATGCATTGAGGAACATGGACACACATTTGAACATCTCATGCAAATCAACTTCCCACCGCGATAACATCCATCACCCACCACACAGCCATGTATTATGTACAGCGTGTGGTATCTGCCCCCTAAACTTTGAAGGGTTGTAGCTCCCAAACTAACAGTGATAGGAATGTAGTTTAAATTGATTTAGACGCAGCTGGTTTCAACGATTCCAATGCACGATATAAAAAACTATTGTTCCATTTAAAAATTATATCTTTGTGCTGTAACTCTTTGGAAAATGATACAATAAACTATGTTCATAGCTCCGCAGAAAGTGTAACATTTCCAAATCAATTTAAACTACATTCCTATCACTGTTAGTTTGTGAGCTACAACCCTTTAAAGTTTCGGGGGCGGAGGCTGCGATAGCGTAGCTGACTTGCCGAGTGGCTATCCCCTGGGGCACGGCCCACGGTCTCATGACCACCAGCCAGTCAGGTACGCTGTCGTAGCCTCCGCCCCCAGAACTTTGAAGGGTTGTAGCTCCCAAACTAACAGTGATAGGAATGTAGTTTAAAATGATTTGGACGCAGCTGGTTTCAACGATTCCAATGCACGGTAGAAAAAAACTATTGTTCCATTTAAAAAATTATATCTTTGTGCTGTAACTCTTTGGAAAATGATACCATAAACTATGTTCATAGTTCCGCAGAAAGTGTAACATTCCTTGTATTGACCTACCGCATTAAAATTTCCTGTCACCTATTATTTTATAAGTTACAGAGGAAAACACACTTAGTGAAACACCATATATATATATATATATATATATATATATATATATATATATATAGTTTTTTTCCTGAAAGCGCAGAGTGGGCGCGCCTCACCTGGTAGGGGCTGTATGCGGGCTGCAGGCCGTCGCAGCCGTCGCGCAGGTCGCCCAGCAGGGTGACGTACAGCGTGTAGAGGCCGGGCGCCAGCCCCGTGACGTTGCCGCGCACCGCCACCGGCCCGAACGGCGGCGCCAGCTGCTCCAGCACCAGCTGCCCCTCCGCCTCCGTGCTGCCGCCGCTCAGCGTGGCGCGCGCAGCCACCACCGGCGAGTCCTGCCGGCAGACACCGCACAGTGGCATACACACTGAAATGAAGCTGCCCAGAGAGCGCCACACCCAACCAACATGGCGGCCGCACAGCACGAATCGTCCTAGTGCCGAGCGCCACCAACACCACCTAGAGAGAAGGCCCTCTCGTGTGACGTCAGGCGGAGTAGGTTGCGCGCGTATAGCTGACTGACTTGCTGCTTCGGCATAGTGAGCCGTGCCAACACCACCTAGAAGACTAGGCCTCACAACTGGCCGTGCTACGCCACACTGACCAGGCCGCGTCCGCCAGCTTACTGGCTGCCCGCTACGAGGCAGGGGGCGTGCCCCAGTGGACAGCCATTCAGCTGGCGGCCGCGGCCTGGTCAGTATGACCACATATTGATTGATTTTTCCAGGGAAGCCAAAACAGTCTTGGTCCAACCCGCCACTGCCCGCACAGAAACTAAGTTTATTGTGCGGTATCGCTCCCTGTATATCTAGAAAAGCCAACCAATGCCCTTGAACAGTGCAAGCAGTCCCTCTACCAGTACTTTATTCGACACAGTTTCTTCGGGTCTGGTTGACCCAAACGTTCTGTGCCTTTTATTCTCCAATGCAATGCATTCGAAGATTAGATGTGATGCAGTTTCATCACCGTCATCACAGATCCTACATTTAGGGTCCTCTTCTGTTATTCCCATTGTACGTAGGTGTTTTTTGAAATTCCCATGGCCTGTCAGCAATCCAACCATGAGTCTAATCTCTCTCCTGTTCAGACCCAGGATTGCAGAGCTTCTTTTAAAACATGGCTTTGGCATCACTACCTTGCCATGTTTTTGTTGATGGACTTTGGTCCAATATTCTACGTGCTATCTTCTGAGCCGGTTACGTAGCTCCGATTTGATCATTGCCTTGGTGATTTTTCTAGAATTGCCTGGCAAATCTGTCGGCATGTTCGTTGCCACTGATCCCCGAGTGGCCGGGGACCCACAATAGGTTTACTCTATTGCTTTCCCCTAGCTCCACCAGAACCCTGTGACATTCTGCAAAAATTTTAGACCTTGTTGCAGGAGCTGCCAATGATCTCAGGGCTGCCTGGCTGTCTGAATAGATATAGATGATACGATCTTTGTAGCACCTACGCAAATTCTCTTCCACACATGCCCTGGTGGCAGTGATTTCGGCCTGGAATACTGAGGCCAGTTTTCCTAGAGAGATGACGCCCTCCAGTCTTGGCTGCACCCCATATACCCCGGCTCCAACACCTTGGTCTGATTTTGACCCGTCAGTCAACCAGACAATATCCCCCGTACAGTTTCGAACTATTTTCTCCCACTGCTCCCTACTTCCAATTGTTATGTTGAAAGGCTTGTTGAATCAGTATGGGGTTATAATATAGTCGGCTGGCATTTCCTATATTTACCTTACTCACTATTTTAGTGTGTGATTCTGGATATCCCAAAGAGTTCCAGTTGTTGCCAGATTTGAGTCTGTATGCACCAGCCACTGCCTCCATCTTGACCCAAAGGTGTAATGGGGGCATATCCAGCATGGTTTCCATCCCAGCAGCTGGTGTGCTGCTAATTCCGCCTGTTATGGCTCAGCAGGCCAATCTCTGCACCTTACCAAGCTCCTTAGCAGCAACCTGCTGTTCTACCTTCTTCCACCACACGACCGCCCCATAGGTGATCCTGGGTCTATTCACTGTGGTGTATATCCAGTGAATACCCTTGGGGCACAGGCCCCAATTTTTGCCACAAGCTCTCCTGGTACTCACAAGAATGACCACAGAGTAACATATACAGAGAAGCAGCCCCGCCTAAACCACTGTCCTACGCTCCCCTCGTAGTTCCATAAGATGCTAGCAGGTGTCAGGTGTCAGGCGGTTCCTTGGCTTAGTACCGGTAGACCACACTAGAGGCACACCTGAGGGTGCCTCTCGCATGTCAGACGGTAGCATGGAGGGGAGGCTGAGGGGAGAGCTCGTGCCGCCTGCCAGGAGCCCACGGCTGTGTCCAGCTTGCCGGCGTTTGAGGGGAGGTGGTGGTGGGGGCAGCCGCTACCTACCGCCTGCTCTGGCCAGTTTAAAGGGCTGCCGCAGCGCCATCATCAGACATCTTACGGAACTGATTCAGCACCCCCCGCCCCGTACCCCTGAGCGTAGGACCGGGCCCTTACGGAGGTTTCCCGTCTGTATATATTTGTCTGTGGTATGACTTAGCACGGCCAGTTGTGAGGCCTTGTCTTCTAGGTGGTATTGGCACGGCTCACTATGCTGAAGCATCGAGCCAGTCAGCTATGCGCGCGCACTGCCTGACGTCACACGAGAGCGCCGCGGCCTTCTCTCTATGTCAGGGGTTGGCAACTGGCGGACCGCAGTCCACAACCGGACCGCGAAAGGCCAAAAGCTGGACCGCAAAAATATTTTTAAACTACAAGTTACACTTTCAAATCATTTAATAAGTACTTTTTTCTGTGGATAACAATTCGTAAAAGAGTCGCCCTTATAATTTTTCTAGAATTTTACAAATAAGTGTTCAATAATTAGACCCCTTAATGTTTATTATAGGTAGAAAAATAGCAAATAATATAAGTTTTACTGATTTATTACACATTTACATCTTTTGTATTTCATATTTGAAACTGAAAATTAAAATTAAAAAGTATGATATCGAATATGTAGTTTTACTTCTGGACCTCGATAAAAATTTTCGAAAATATCCGGACCCCAACCAAGATAACTTGCCGACCTCTGCCCTAGGTGGTGGGGCCGCCACCCGGCCACAGCTGCGAGCACAGGGTGCTCTTTTAGAGTGGTGCCTATAAAGGGCCACATCACACTGTACACCCATTAGATTTCTATTCGATTATGCAGAACCAATAGCTCCTTATTCAACAGCCACATACAACCGCTCGCTCAGCGAAGGATCTGTACCAAAAGACTGGAATGTTACACAGGACACACCAGTATTCAAGAAAGGCAGTAGGAGTAACCCGCTAAACTACAGGCCTATTTGAAATGCAAGGTTTGTAATTCTATCGGACCAAACTGCGTGGTCATCAGTCCGTAGCTTACAAACTACTTAAACCTAGGTAAACTAACCTAAGGACAACACACACACATGCCCCAGGGAGGACTCGAACTTCCAGGCCTATTTCATTGTCGTCAATTTGCAGTAGGGTTTTGGAACATATCCTGTATTCAAATGTTATGAATTATCTCGAACAGAATGATCTGCTGACCCAAGGTCAACACGGATTTAGAAAACGTCTTTCATGCGAAACCCAACTAGCTCTTTACTCGCACGAAATGATTGCTATCGACAAGGGATCTCAAATTCTTTCCGTATCTCTTGATTTCTAGTGTAGAAGCATGGCGATATTAGTTAATTTTATCAGTCAACAAGTGAAGTTATTTTGTGGTTTTCGCGAGTACATGTTCTAGCAGCAGAAGGCGGCAGAACCAGAAGGTGTTGAAACAAGTCTGCTGATGACAGTAACCCGGGAACTGGGACGACGCGGTCGTCGCCCTGAGCCATTGACCCACGGTATGCAGAGCCTCGGAGAACACCTAAGCAGAAAAGCAGTACTTATAGGCGCTGTACTGTGCAGTGGGCGTTCAGGAGTCGCAGAATGCATTGACCGGAACGTCTCTAGGCCGGATGTCGCCGCCGCGACCCAACAGGGCAGCACGCCACCGACAGCGGGCGTCGAAGTGAGAACCTGCAGCGGCGCGGCTCTGGCAGGCCGCCACTCCTCCGACGTCTTCAAGCGGGCCGCGCTGGAGGCGGGGTCCCACAGCGGGCGCCGCCAGACACCACGACGCCGGTAGGCAGCGTGACGCCATCAGCCTACATCTGGGCGGGGTCGGCGCCCACAGGGCGTACGGCAAGACGGCGCGTGTCTCCAACGGCAGTGCCGTGCGGCGCTGAGTGGCGAGGTCTACTGTCAGCTCGACCCAGCGGAATCCGAGCTGCGTCTACCGGTCGGCCTGGCGCCTTAGCTGGCGCTTCCGCCTGCCACTCGCAACGCCTGCCCGAGCCACGGGCAGAGGAGCCATTCAACCACAAAAAACTAATAATGAAATAAATTGTTTTTTTCCCAGGCACCATGAGTCTTAATCTCCCACTTCCCCACACCCATCCAATCCGCTACGGCCGTCCCCGTTATACCAGAAGGCTTTTGACATCGTACCTCACAAACGACGTTTAATGAAATTGCATGGTTATGGAAAATCACCCTAGATTTGTGACTGCATAGAGGTTTTCCTATAAGTAATTGATAGTAAGGCATCGACTAAAACTCAGGCGATATCCGGCGTTCCACAGGGTAGTGTTACTGATTCTCTGTTTTCCGTATCTACATAAACGATCTGGGAAGAAAATCTGAGCAGCTCTCTTAGGTTGTTTGTAGATGACGCCGTCACTTATCGTATAGTAAAATGATCTGAACTGCAGAACGATCTGAATAAGATATCAGTATGGAGTAAAAATTGGCAATTGACTCTAAATAATGAGAAGTGTGAAGCCGTCCACATGATTACGAACAGAAATCCGTATTCCTTGATTTCCAGAAGGCTTTTGACACGGCTGTTAATCAAATTGCGTGGTTAGGGTATTCGCCCCAAATTTGCGACTGGATAGGGGATTTCCTCTCAGAGAGGACACAGTTTGTAGTAATCGATGGTATGGCATCGACTGAAACAGAGGTGCTATCGGGCGTTCCACAAGGTAGTGTTATTGGTCCTCTGCTGTTCGTTATTTACATAAACGATTTACCGGAAAATCTAAGTAGCTCTTAGGTTTTTTGCAGATGACGCCGTCATTTACCGTCTAGTAAAATCATCTGAACATCAAAAGCAACTGCAGTACAATCTGAATAAGGTATCACTATGGTGTAAAAATTAGCAATTGACTCTAAATAATGAGACGTGTGAAGTCATCCACATGAGTACGAAAAGAAATCCGTTAAACTTTGTGTACAAGATAAATCAATCGAATGTGAAGGCCGTAAACTCCACTAAATACCTAGAAATTACTATCACATCAGACTTAAACTGGAAAGAACACATAGATAATGTCGTACGAAAGGCGTACCAGAGACTGCCTTTTATTGGCAGAACACTTAAAACATGAACAGAACTACTAAAGAGACTGCATACACCATGCTTGTTCGTCCTCATTTGGAGTATTGCTGCCCATTGTGGGATCTTTATCAAGTGGGTTTAACGGCAGCCATGGAAAGAGTCCAAAGAAGGGCCGCACATATTGTATAGTTTCGATACAAGGGAGACACCGTCACGGAAATGTCACAGGATCTGGGATGGGAATCATTACAACAACGGCGCTTATCGCTGCGGCGTGGGCTGCCTATCAAACTCCAATCGCCAACATTCTCCTCCGAATGCGAGAATATTTTGTTAACTGCTACCTACGCAGAGAGAAACGATCATCAGAATAAAAAACGAGACATCGAAGTTGGAACGGAGAGATTCCGATGTTCTTTCTTTCCGCGCGCTATTCGAGAATGCTGTGGTAGATGAGTAGCATGAATCCTCTGCGAAGAACTTAAATGTGATTTGCAGAGTATCCCATGTAGACATAGAAGTCTTGCTGCAGTTGAGCGTTAAAATAATTTCTCTCTACTTAGCCTGTAGCGTAATTTATTACTCATAAGGTATTTATTTCCGTTTTCGTATTAATTTATCAAATAATTGCTCTTGAAACTTCTTGGCAGATTAAAATTGTGTGCCGGGAGCGGGACCCGAACCTGGGACCTTTGCCTTTCGCGGGCAAGCGCTCTACCAAAGAGCTATCCCGACACGACTCACGTTCACGCCCCACATCTTCAATACTGCCAGTACCTTGCCTCCTACTTTCCAAACTTTACAGAAGTTCTCCTGCGAACCTTGCATGACTAGCACTCCTGGAAAAAAGGATATGGTGGAGATATGGCTTAGCCACAGCCTAAGAGATGTTTCCAGAATGAAACTTTCACTCTGCAGCGGAGTGTGCGCTATTCCTGGAATTTCTCTTGATTTTGTGTCTTTCTATTGTGCACTATTATTGCTGTGAGTATTATTGTTTTATTCATGAAATTGGTCATGTCATTTATTGCTATACTTGATTGTATCATTGATTTCTTGTCCTTTTTGCCATAAGTAATTACAAATTTCAGATAGGGATAATAGCAAATCATACTAACATATAAAATAGTAGCACATTTCCTCTTTGTATCGAACGTATCGGCATGCGGTTACTTTTAATTTCTTCTTTAGAAGCCTGCGTTAAGCGTAGGCTATATTTAATATCAGTACGAACTTGTGAAACAACTAAACTAAGAATAATGACGTAGGCACGTTCACCGCTTCTGGACTTTAGTCAGCTCTCGGGCATAAACTATAAGCTCTAGCCCAGTATACTAGTATAGAATTGTAGGTCTCACAAAGATATAAACAAATAAATGAAATACGCGAGAGCATGTGTCTTTTATGAGTGATCCACATTTACCATTATTCTCTTCTAAAGCGCTGGCGCCAAATGGCTTCATAGTATACATACAGTGATTGTGGAAGATCTGTAAAAGCCGAGGGGACTGAGGCACTTCAGTCACGGTCTGCACGGCCACTACGGTCGGGGGTTCGAATCCCCCCTCGGGCATGGATATTTGTGCCGTCCTTAGTTGTAGCTAGTTCATAAGTAGTTTGTAAGATTAGGGACTGATGACCCCGTAGTTAAGTCCCATAGACTCTACAAGCATTTGAACATTTTTGAGATCTGTAAAAGTTAGACATATTGTCCTCAGTTCTATAATTCTATACTATGGCGCAGGTCGTCCTAGCTTCTCTGAAGAACAAGTGCATACTGTTGCCGCGTTAGTGGACAGTGAGCGACCCCAGACGATTCGTGAGCTCGCCCACGAAACCGAGGTAGCGCATACCGCCCAAGCTGTGGCTGCTCTTTTCGGTCGGTGGGACTGGGAAGTACTGTACAATCCATCATACTCCCCGGACTTAAGTCCTTGTTACTTTTGTTTGATTCCGAAGATGAAGGGACCACTTCGTAGCGTTAGCTTCAGAACTGTTCCAGAGATTCGACAGGCAGCAGACCGCTCCATTCGCGCCATCAACAGAACAGGCTCTGCTAACGGTATACTAAGTCTTCCACATCGCTGGCAACGGGTTCTAAACAACGCTGGTGACTACTTTGAAGGACAGTAACAAGAGTAGAATGTAACACTTTTGTATCGGTTGTGGATGAATACTCGCAACCCTCGTATGTTGATATGTCAAATATTGTATTGGTACATCAGATGTAATTGACAGAGCATTGAACATTTATAATATGTGCAGTTTTCCGAGTTTTCCGTTTTTAATTTTTAATCGAACTGAGAGATCTGTTCAAATAATACTGGAACGTTCGTACAAGTTTATTTTATTTTATTTTTATTTTTTTATATTTTTTATTTATTTATTTATTTGTTAGCTTGATTCCCGCTTACAAGGTCGACTTTAACTGTACAACTTACACAAAATTGATGCTATTCCAAGGCCCAGCGGAAAAACAATTTCAAAAAATTATTTCCTTATAATTTCCTAATCTTTTAATTGATATTCTTAAAGTACTGTTCTAATTTATTCAAATTCTTGCTCAGGACTTACATTACGTTTGTACCATTATCCACTAGTATGATACTATAGATTGTGCAGTCAAACAATTTTAATATTTAAACTCGAAACTATATAAGATAATAAAACAAGATGTGTTTAGTCAGAGTCACTGCCAGTAGCTGCCGCTGTCGCATCGTTCAGAGCGCCATGTATCATAATTCAATTTGTGTTAAATTTCGTTGCCAGTCAATTTCTTAATTTTCGTTAGTGCCTCTGTTTTTGTAAGACGTTTATTCTCGCGTACTTGGCAAATTTCATTTGTGCTGCAAGCTACGTAATTTAAGTATCACCCCCTATCACTTCTTTATTTCGGGTTTCACTTTCATAAAGCTTTTATTCCCGCGTTTTTGATAACAGTGTATTCCATAGATTTTCTTGTTTATTTTGATAACATCTACAGCTTCG
Source organism: Locusta migratoria (assembly GCA_026315105.1). Taxonomy (NCBI): domain Eukaryota; kingdom Metazoa; phylum Arthropoda; class Insecta; order Orthoptera; family Acrididae; genus Locusta; species Locusta migratoria. The sequence continues at coordinate 734,199,830 of CM048744.1, read as the reverse complement.
TTGCTTTGACTGTATAGTTACCACTGACCACAGTTCAGTCAGCTGCCTTAAAAATTTCTTTTTTTTTAAGTTTCTACTTTCTACAGTTAATTGTATCCATAGGATGGATAGGATGTGTGCCTGCTGTGTGCGGAGTTGGCCGCAGTTCGGGAACAATTGAGCGTGCTGTTGGCTACGGTCATCCGACTTCAGGCTGCTGTTTTGGGGTGCGTGGCATTGACGAGTCTGGTGCGTCAAGTGGGACACCTCAAGTGTCTCATTCTTCGCCCTCTGTCCCTGCTACTGAGGAGGGCCTCATCCGAGAGGTGGAGGCGGCCTTGCCGGCAGCTATCGAACGGACGGGATGCGGTCGACTGCAAGTAGTGGCTCACGCCGGCATCAATGACACTTGTCGCTTGGGATCTGAGGACATCCTCAGTTCCTACAGGCGGCTGGCGGAATTGGTGGAGCTTGCTGCCTCACACGCGGGGTGCAAGCAGAGCTGTCGATTCGTAGTACTGTTCCCAGGGTTGATCGGGGTCCTTTGGTTCGGAGCCGAGTGAAGGGTCTGAAACAGAGGCTTCATCGACTCTGTGACTGTCATGGCTACAGAATTTTTGAACTGAGTTATAGGGTGGGGAATTATAGGACGCCCTTACGTAGATCAGGGGTGGACTACAATGAGGAAGCGACTACTCGAGTGTCAGAGTAATTGTAAAAACAAAGTTCCCGAATTTGCCGCGTTGCATGGAAATTATTGTGCTCAGATAGTTCTAGGCACTGAATGCTGGCTAAATCATGGTGTGGCAAGTTCAGAAATATTTAGCGAGGCGTGGAATGTGCATCGGAAAGACAGATCGGACACAACTGAACGGGGAGTGTTTACCGCTGTGGACAAAGGTATTGTTTCTACTGAGGTCAAAGTTGAGAGTAACTGTGAAGTTATCTGGGCAATAATAACAGATCTAAGAGAAGGGTGTTTTTACCGGCACCCAGCGTTACTGTAGTAGCTTCAGAGTCATTCAAAGAAAATCTACACCATGCAATATTAGTCGGGGGAGACCTCAACCGTGAGAGTATAGATTGGGACCTCTTTAGTTTCATTTCAGGTGGTACTGACAAGCAGTCTTGCGAGCTACTTTTGGACACATTCTCCGAAAACTGTCTTGAGCAGTTAAACCGGCAACCCACACGCAATGGAAATATTTTAGACCTTATAGCTACGATCAGGCCTGACATTATTAATGATGTCTGTATAGGATAGGAGTTAGTGATGATATCGTCATAGCGTCAATGGAGACCAAAGTTCATAAATCAGTCAAGACCAGACATGACTTGTTCATATTAAATTGTTCTGCGCTAAAATAAAGAGCAAATATTCTGTTTCTATCTGTGACTACGTTTTCTTATACAGCTAAAAAACAAACAAAAAAGTGTGGTAACACTGAATTCCACTTAACTGCAGTACTTGATCTATATACAAAGTCACTACTATCATAACGTCATTTACAACAGTCATTATAACGGTATCTTCCCAGTTTATGTACATGTGAAAAAGACGTCTGTGTTTACAGTTCGTTGGTATCTATTTCATAGTATGTTGACAAAATAGAACAAATGCACTTTTCAGTATCTTGCAGTATATCTTGCAGTATATCTTGCAGTATATAATTGTGTTTAATTAACGAGAGTGTGCGATAAACTTTTAGGGAGCAAGATGATATTTTCTTGTTCTTCAGGTAGAGCGATGCGTTTCGATGGTTAGTTCATGTTCGTTCCGGGTTTTTCATTGGGAATTTTGCTCAGTTTTTTTATTATTACAGATCGCGTTAATCTCTATCTTTTTCTCTTTTTTCATTGGTTCTTCGGTTTGACTGGTCCTTTGTGAGGTTTTTTTTTTTTTTTTTTTTTTATCGTTTCGTCTTCGAATCAGTTTTTTCGTCACAGAGGGCATCGAGCACTCTGGCCGAGCAGGCTGAGCCACAACGCCGGCAACCCTCTGACCGAGCGCGCTTAGCCACCGCTACTGGCAAGTTTCGAACCACCGTCTAACATACTAGTGGATCACAAACTAATTCGCCGCCCATTACGCTACGCAAAACAGCTGCGAGGATAATCCTTAATTCTCGTAACAGCGATGGGAGGTGTTTGCTAACATGGATAACATTTGATGATAATTCATTGTCCTGAGAACGACGTGCGCCATTGCTTTGAAATGACAACGCTTGAGTTATAATAAAAAAAAAAACATCAAATACACAAAGCAATATGGCGTATGCCAAAGAAAGTTTCAGGCGAGGGATGTTACGTGACTGATTTCCGAACGCCAAATGAATGCTACGTTCCTTCCAGGCTGTAATCATTCATAGCCAAATAAATTAGAACAAATTGTCAAAACAAGACAGGCAATAATATTGTAACCGAAAAAGATAATGAAAATGTGCGAGAGATATTAAAATAATAGTTTAAAGAGGTAAAAGTTCAAGTATGTTTGACAAAGCTAAACTCAAATATCTAATAAATTTGGCTGTTTGTTAAATTACGGTCAGAAAGAATATTACGTGCTGGGTGCATAGGCCGAGATACTATTTATCCGAAATGTTTGCAAAAAATTATAAAACAACAGGAAAATCTAAAGTAGGCCGTAAAACACGCCAGTGCGATTTGGTTTTTTTTTTTTTTTTTTTTTTTTTTTTTTTTTTTTGTTCATAAGATTCCGGGTCGTCGCGTATGAACAATCGGCTCGTAACTTCAGCGTAGCAGTAACAACATGACAGTAACAGCACATGTTCTCAGTAGCGGCATCATGTTGGCGACCCATTGTCACGTTCACTTGTGCTTGGCAAATTATAGTTACGTTGTATTTTATTACGTGTGTACTATTTCAAATTTCCGGTGCCGACCTGCTTAAAAAAATTAGAAAATTAAAACAATAAAAAATAATAAAATAGCAAAATCTTTGGGAAGTGCCAGGATGGGGCTCCAGCCCCTTATCCCACCCCCCACCCCCCTCGCCCTCTCCGCCGGTCGATGCGCACAAGCGTTTTATTGCCATTCTTCTTTACAGATGAAACACATATTGCCAAAATTCTCGCAATAAACCGGTTGACCATCCGCCTTCCCCGCGCTCGTACCATTTCATAACGCTCTGCAACGTTTCACCTAGATATTTCATTGACGCGACTGTCAAGACGCACACCACTAATACTGTATTCAATTGTGGGAACCTTACATTTTTGAACATTTAAAACTGTCAAACTAGAGATGTTGTCTAATTCATCCCACGACAGTCATTCTACGACGACGCCTTCCCGGACGCCACAGCATTATCATCAAACAGCCGAAGATTGCTTTTCGCTCAGTCCGTCAGATCAATCCGTGTGTATAGAAAAAAAAGCAACGATCCTATCACACTTCCCTGGGGCACTCTTGACGATATCCTTGTCCCCTAATGAACACTCGCCGTCGAGAATAACGTTCTTTTACTTTAGAAGTCTTTGAGCCACTCACATATCTGCGACCATATTCCATATGTTCGTACCTTAGAAGTCTTCATTGATGCACCTTGCCAAACATCTTTCCAAAAGGTTGTTGTCCTTCATTCAGGGCTCGCAAGATGTTATGCTTTCTAAAGCCGCGTTGTAGCATGGACTCCATTTCGTGGAAATTTATTAAATTCGAACTGAGAATACGTTCAAGAATTCTACAGCGAACCGATGTTAATTATGTTACTCTATAAATACGTCGGTCCGTTCTTTTACCTACCTTATCAACGGGAGTCACCTGCGCTTGTCATGTCTGACGACGGTAGCACACACCTCACGTTTTGCACAGCTGTAGTAAAAGCATAGATTACTACTAAATCGGTATTCCAATGTTCATGTTAGTAAGCAATCGTAAGCTTCTCCATTACAGAGCTCAAAGCCAAACATTATTAAAAGCTCGTCCGAATACACATCGAAAGGTGCAAATACAAATGGAATAATAGAAAGTTTAATCGCTACCTATAATACTGCCTACCGGGTGTGACGTCACAGAGTAAACGCGGTGCTGCTTCTGTCATTAACTGTGGAATTTCCGTCGCATCGGTGTATTCAATCAGTCTTCATTTAGGGCCATCAATAAGCATCGCGACCGCCTGAATCGCTGGATATGACTTGTGTGACCACGCGGCCGGTAAAGCTGTCGCCCCGTGATATATTCTGCCGTGGCGCTGTGCCAACACTGATTTATGTGACGCAGGTAAAACGTCCCTCCATACAGGTATTAAGCTCATAAATCCACAGTTGCTTCTGACGCGCGCGCACACACTCACAAACAATCGCACACACAAACACACACACGTTAAAGCATTATGTGTCACAACTCCGAAAAAATATCAGATTAAAGTATGTTACGAGCTTCACACCTGTCAGTATTTGCGTGCAAAATATTGTATACAGAAATTCGTTTTTCCTCGCTGGAAAAAGATTATTGATCATATAAATTTCTGTTAATGATCTGTGTCCTCTACATCAGTGCAGTTTATGACACTGCAAAAGAAAACTGAGCAGTTTTTGGTATACTTCCCAAAATCATGTTCGCTAAAAAAATAAGGAGCTTCCAAATCTACTGAAACAAAGTACATTTCAACACGTTCCTCCACTCCACGACCTGATTCGACAATAGTTTCTCTTTTCCGATTCACTGAATTATGAAAAGGCAATGTTACAATTTTTCAACTTTATTTATCGGTGACGCGTTCACGCTTTTTGCGCATCTACTGACAACCATCAGAAACTGCGGACGCTATATTAGTCATGATTAAAATGATGCCATTGAAGCGAACAATCGCATACTCAATTTTCTTTTTAAAAAAATCCCTACATTGATAAAGATGATTTTTACCATAACCAATGCGGCTTTCACGGTGTAAGGTTTCCGAGCGAAATTCACGTGAGCGATTATTGGCTTCAATACCACCACTATAGATTATTTTAATCATGACCAAAGCAGAATGAAACTTTCACTCTGCAGCGGAGTGTGCGCTGGTATGAAACTTCCTGGCAGATTAAAATTGTGTGCCGGAACCGGGACTCGAACCTGGGGCCTTTGCATTTCGCGGGCAAGCGCACTACCGACTGTGCTATCCCGACACGACTCACGATGCCGCCTCACAACTTTACTTCCGCCAGTACCTCGCCTCCTACTTTCCAAACTTCACAGAAGCTCTCCTGCGAAACATGCAAGACTAGCACTCCTGGAAGAAAGGATATGGTGGAGACATGGCTTAGCCACAGCCTAATGGATGTTTCCACAATGAAACTTTCACTCTGCAACGGAGTGTGCGCTGATATGAAACTTCCTGGCAGATTAAAATTGTGTGCCGGAACCGGGACTCGAACCTGGGACCTTTGCCTTTCGCAGGCAAGCGCACTACCGACTGTGCTATCCCGACACGACTCACGATGCCGCCAGGAAGTTTCATATCAGCGCACACTCCGCTGCAGAGTGAAAGTTTCATTCTGGAAACATCCCTTAGGCTGTGGCTAAGCCATGTCTCCATCATATCCTTTCTTCCAGGAGTGCTAGTCTTGCAAGTTTCGCAGGAGAACTTCTGTGAAGTTTGGAAAGTAGGAGGCGAGGTACTGCTGGCGGAAGTAAAGTTGTGAGGCGGCATCGTGAGTCGTGTCGGGATACCACAGTCGGTAGTGCACTTGCCTGCGAAAGGCAAAGGTCCCAGGTTCGAGTACCGGTTCCGGCACACAATTTTAATCTGCCAGGAAGTTTCATGACCAAATCAAATTCCACAGTTAAAGATACGGTAATCTGGAGATGCGCGAGGAGCGTGATCGCTTCATTGATAAATAAATATAAAAGGACTGCAACAGAGACTTTTTTCCTTGAAATACCTTTTCAAAATATTCCACTGCACTGTGCGGTTTTTTTTCCGTAGATGAGAAGCTGTGTACGACGAGGCATTACATAAACTGAATCCATAAAATCATTTTGGTAAAAGGATGAGTGTGAATTCGTACATTATTTTATTCCAATTAACTTGAGACTCCGTGGATGCACAAGTAGTTAAGCAAAGCACATTGAATGGAGAACCTGCGCCAACGCACGGCGCCGTATGTGCACCTCAAACAAAACAAAACGCCCAACAGAATGACCGTTGTGAAGCTACCCAACAAACATTGCGAAATCCATTTAAGAAAAGCAAATTAACCAAGTCACGCGTTCTCAGTTATAAAAACTTCTGAAGGTACCAAGAACCATACAATAAACAAAATTTTTGTTTTAAGCCGCGGCGGAATAGCCGTGCGCACTGAGGCGCCTTGCTGCGGTGAGCGTGGCCGTTCCACGTCAGAGGTTAGAGTCCTTCTTCGGACATGGGTGTGTGTGTGTATGTTGTTCTTAGGCTAAGTTTGTTTAAGTAGTTGGTAAGTTTAGGGACCGATGACCACTGCTGTTAGGACCTGTAATTTTACAAACATTTGAACAATTTTTTGTTTTAATATCTTGGTACCCTCACACTATCTTCCTCATTCTCCATTGCATTCAAACCGAAAATATTCTTATGATGCCGTTCAACACTTACCCGTTCTTCAGTCTGCATGGGTAATCCAGTCCGATTCGGTTTCTAATCGTTGGCCGGAATCTAGTTGTGAGCATAGTTAGTTGTCCATTTGACTTTAATGTTCTTGCTATACCACTACAAATAAGATGTATTAAGAAAATACTTGATGCTTGATCTACTGTTTCAGTCCGTTGCGTACTATTTCTCTTTAAACTCGCGCAGACCAATTTTAACTCAATTTGTAAAACTTTGATGCGTATATATAACAAGCTGCTTAGTAAGACTTCACTGACGCGGATGCAATAATGCTCTTTCAGCGCTTTTTTCTGTACTATCACAAAGTTCTGATGGTTAGATCTTTATTTGTGGTAATATATGATACTGTTTGAGGCTTTCGGCCTTGGTTTCTCTTATGTAAACCAAACAAAAAAGTATGATAGTAATGAGATTAGCGAGAAATATTCTGTTGGAATTAGAGACCACGAAGAAAATGAAGTTAACAAATTGCGATACCCTGGGAAAAAAAAAAAAATGATTGACGACGCAAATGCGGTATAAAACGTGGGGTAAAAAGAATCCCAAAGGTTATTCTCACTAAACTAATTCTTCTGCCATCACACATCGGCTTTAATTTGGAGAACACATTTTGTGACACCGGAACCATGGACCGTGGTATAAAAGAAAAGAAGCGAATCGAAACATTTGAAATGTGGTATAAAGGGAAGATACTGAAAGTTATGCAAAGAATCGACGAGGCAAAGAATAACTAGAAGAAGGTACAGGGTGATAGGACACTAGGCAACAACTTCATTGACACTAGAGGAAGTCGTTGAGAGCAAAATCTGTAAGCCGTGTAATGTGTAATATCATATCGAGATGGTGAGATCACTGTAAAGAAGTCATAAAGGCTGCATCGAACCAGTCAACAGATCTAGGATGGCTCCTTGGTCAAGGAACATATTTCAATCGGCGAGAAACTAAGTAGGTGGTAATAAGTACCGGCCGTTCTTCACCAAGACTTAACAATACTGAAAATATGATCATGCAGTTTTGTCAGGTTGATTTGTAATACACCAATTAATATAAGTCACGTGACTCACCATAATAATGTATAACTGTTTTCACTGTATAAGAAAATTTGCATCCCCACAAGTTTCTTTTAAATAGTTATACTTTATATAGATTTCGACACCTCCATGGGTGTCTCCATTAGAAAATGAAATTACGACATGATACGTTTACACAACAGAACATTGTTCTCCTCACGGCTGATACTTGCTAACTATTGCAGGTGCCGTTCGCGGACAATTTAAGGAGCGCAACATGCAGCTCTGGCTAGGACCTGCTGTTAAATTCAAAAGGGCAATTCTCGGAATTTCCACATATTTCTCCAACCACTCGATGTGTTTAGTTACGAATGGCCTTTAAACTGCTAAAGCACAGCTATAAATCAATATAATACTGCTTAACGATGCAGATATTTTGAGGATTTTCTTCCAAAAACAGTAGTTATTGCATGTTGTTGATAAACAGTATCTCCGTTAACTATTTACGTATTTTTACGCATCGATCAAACGTATTTGTAGGAAGAGTTTCTAGCAAAATAGATATTACCAGATGTAAAATACAATAACAGTAATTATTAGACGCTGTTGCGTTCATTTCGGACGTAATGGATTTCTTTGCAGCGTGTAACACAAAACTCACAACAGCATTACTTTGTCAGAAAAAAAATTGTTTTGCAGTAAATTGCTATAGCTGTTTACAAATAATCTTGTGCATCCTTTGTTACTAGTGAAATTTGCACAGGCTTTTTACGGCGGGGCAAAACAGCATGTGTTTATTCCGATGCGCTGAACAAATAAAACGTGATGCTCTGCTGTTCGCGCAATTCGTATCAGTCGTATTGAATTTCCACATAGTGACGACAAAACAAGCGACTGAAAGTACGCCTTTCGAAACAGTACCATACTGAACACGAAGGCCGGATGTATTGAAAATTAATACTGACAAGCTATATTTATAAACGATTTGAAACCTCGCGATCTCTCTATCTGTGTAAACCAGAAGGGAGTAAGAAACTTAAGTGTACTTTTCAATGATTCCATTATTTCCACAACTTGGTAATTGCTATGGACTAGAGGCATTCTTGGATGAAAATATTCACTGGCACTGACAAATTCTAAAAACCGATACCTATCTGGTCTCCTTGTCAGTATATATATAGTCTACTTGGCCTGGTAGCAACAGTAAACATGAACAATACTAATGCAGAATGATACTTTCACTCTGAAGCAGAGTGTGCGCTGATATGAAACTTCCTGGCAGATTAAAATTGTGTGCCGGAACCGGGACTCGAACCTGAGACCTTTGCCTTTCGCAGGCAAGCGCTACCGACTGAGCTATCCCGACCCGACTCACGACGCCGCCTCACAACTTTACTTCCGCCAGTACTTCACCTCCTACTTTCCAAACTTGACAGAAGCTCTCCTGCGAACCTTGCAAGACTAGCACTTCTGGAAGAAAGGATATAGTGGAGACATGGCTTAGCCACGGCCTAAGGGATGTTTCCAGAATGATAATTTCACTCTGCAGCGGATTGTCTGCTGATATGAAACTTGCCCGCGAAAGGCAAAGGTCCCACGTTCGAGTCCCGGTTCCGGCACACAATTTTAATCTGCCAGGAAGTTTCAATACTAATGCACCTTGGTAGCCGTTCTATGTGTTGCAGAGAAATGCGGCTCTAGCAATTTACACACTCACCTACGGTGTGTCTGTGTTACTGTTGGAGGTTCGAATCCTCCCTCGGGCATGGATGTGTTTGTTGTCCGTAGGTTAGTTAGTTTAAGTAGTTTGTAAGTATAGGGACTGATGACCAACGTAGTTTGGTCCCATAGAAATTAGAAATATTTGAATATTTTTGTTGTTGTTGTTGTTACTTTATTTGTACATGTTGGTATTTTGTAGGAATTACATTGTTTCACATCCTTAACTGCATTACACTTAAAAAAATCAAGCAATACAAATTACAATTTTGCTTAAATATACCTTATGTAGCGTCTTATAAACACAAAGTGTACAACAATGCACTTTGTTCTGTTTTTAAGATAATTCAGGATTTAAGAGATTAAGGGGAGACGTACACAAAAATGACCAAACCTGTTAAAAAAATTTATTTGCCCTTCATTTATTTACTACAGTTTTTTGAAATTTCAGTCACCAAATATTACGTTCCAATTGCGCTTCGAAGTGCGAAAGAAAAAGAATAATAATTTGTAATAGCTTGCACTGGGCCAAACCCCCATCTTGTTCTTCATTCACTCGTATTATTTATTTATGCTGCGTTTTTTATTTTTTTCCTCCAGTTTTGTATAGTCACAATGCAGGGAATGCTTGTATACTACATCAAGGTGGCTGTGGTATAACATCTCTGCCACTAATTTTATATTCTTAAATTTGGTCCTAATGAAAGTTCCATCTCACTGATTTGGAAACGTTGCCCTAAAATCAACATTTGTGTCCACAACTATTGTTAAAATTGCTGCATATGATACATATTTAGTTGTTAACAGTGGTAATCTTGGAAGAATAAAAACTCTACAGAGGCAAGGATTTCATCCAGGAGCTTTCACATATTCAGTGTTGAAGGATATCGACGACAAAAGAGTTACTACGGCTGATATTACAACCAATAAAATTGAACAACAGGTTAACCAAAGAAGACAAGCAAAGAAGAGAGTTTGCAGTTGAAGAGGAGTATGCATATGGCTTGCACTAGTTCACACAGATAAGGTAAGACCTAATACAAACACTATCAAATCTTTGATTCAGTTTTCCCGTAACTTCAATCTTTTTTAAGTTCATGAACTTTTTTTCTCAAAAACCACATAAGGTAGAAAAATGAAATTTGGCATAAGGCTAGTCAGAACTACAGTGAAAAATTTTGTGGAAGGAATTTTCATTTAATGAAATAGTAAGGTATTTCTGTTTATGGTAGAATATGTCCTTAAATTTGATACATTATTTTTTAAGGAAATTTGGAGACCCATAAAAATTGAAGAAAAGAAATTACCACAATTTTGTTCCACGAATTTCTGTAATTATTCGGTATGAGAGTGTGTACAAAAAGTCATCAATTTTGCACTTAGAGCTTTTTTTTTTTTTTTTTCAAAAAAGGAACATCTGTAATTACAGTGTTGAAAAAAATTAGTTGTTAATACGTAAAGATGTAGAAGGTCAATAAACATGAAAATTTATGTACATATACACAACATTTTAATAACTGTACAAAATTTGGATTGATTACATCAAAAAACTAGCTTAAACCCGCGGCTCCGCTCGCTCTAGGTCCTCACGTTGCCTATTGTCACGTTCTAATGGTGATTCAACGTTCGTCATTGCTGTCCTCTTGTTCTTCCTTTGTGAAAGTCTTATCTCGCGCAGTTCATTTTCGTTTGGTCTTGATGTTTTGATACGTTTTGCTCCAACAGTGATTCTTGATAATGACGTTTTACTTTGTTGTCTAAATGTGATCTATTAAACGTAAATATACTGTTGTAATATTGTAAAGTAATGCAATGCACATTTATCTGCGAAATTTAAATAACAATTAAAGTAATGTAATTAATTTCACTCATTTTTGAGGAAATGTCGCAGATAAAGCGGAACTGAAAAATATTCCTACCAGATTGCAGAAGTCTATGCCCTTAACGTTTATCAGGAAAATAAGTAGTGTAGATCAAATCACACGTAAAAATGCACTCGTTACGAAGAATCCAATCACGAAATTCAACACTAATGACTGTAATAATATCACAGATCGATCACTTGATGTAATGCGCGAAACGTCAAATCGATATTTTAAAGAGAGGTATTAAAAGAAATTTATTTTTTACTACATTATTTATTTAATCTTATATTTCGTTATCGTATCAGAGAAAGAGCTGAAGACATTGTAACACGCATAGACCAAATATATGTGGCATTACGTTCCGCTGTATGTAACCTCCTAGCTATAGAGTCGCAAACGTCGTCGCTGGCCTTCAGTCCGATTTTTTTTTTTTAATTTGACGGCTTTCAACCACCATATCTTCCACCCCCTTATAGCTTTCGGCATGGAACTGCTATGGTGTACAACGGGAGATTTCGGACAACAATTACACACAGACCATTCGTTTGCGTTCTTAGTTTTCGCTGCAGAGCGAAATATTAAAACACACACACACACACGTAGAATTTTATATACACCGATAACTTTCCATCCCAATATACTCCACCCTTTTATCATTATAAACCCTCAAGAAACAATGCAACCAATAAAACCATTTTCAAAGAGTACATATAATTTTCAAAGAGTAATTATTGTTCTGCATTTCGCCTTATATTCTTCAAATTACTAAATATCTATCAGATCGCTATAAAACCGTGCCTAAAACCTTCCTCAGGTATAAATTAGTAACTGTACAAATATTTAAGTCTCTGCGTCTTGTCGTTCAGACGTGATAAGCGTACACGGAAAAGACATTCACATAGGGTGTTTTACTAAGAGTGTTTGCCTCTGTAACTTATAAAATAATAGGTGAAGGGAAATTTTAATGCGGTAGGTCAACACAAGACGTAAAAATGCGTAGCTGTCTGGCCGAGTGGCTAGCCCCTGGGGCACGGACCACTGTCTCATGACCATCAGCCAGTCAGCTACGCTGTCGTAGCCTCCGCCCCCTAAAATTTGAAGGGTTGTAGCTCCCAAACTAACAGTGGTAGGAATGTAGTTTAAATTGATTTGGACGCAGCTGGTTTCAACGAATCCAATGGACGATAGAAAAAACTATTGTTCCATTTAAAAAATTATATCTTTGTGCTGTAACTCTGTGAAAATGATACAATAAACTATGTTCATAGATCCGCAGAAAGTGAAACATTTCTTGTGTTGACCAACCGCATTAAAATTTCCCGTCACCTATTATTTTATAAGTTACAGAGGCAAACGCACTTAGTGAAACACCCTGTATGCCGCGGTGGACTAGCCGAGTGGTCTAAAGCACATCGCTGCGGAGCGCGCGGTTGCTCGCCGTGGAGGTTCGAGTCCTCCGTGGGGCATGGGTGTGTGTGTTTGTCCGTAGGTTAGTTTACCTAGGTTTAAGTAGTTTGTAAGCTACGGACTGATGACCACGCAGTTTGGTCAGATAGATTTACAGACATTTGAACATTTGAAACACCCTGTATATAACTATCCGATCGTCATAAAACCTTGCCTAAAGCCTTCCCCGGGTAGACATTAGTAACTGTACAAATTTTTTTGCTCTTTATGTCTTGTGGTTCAGACATGATAAACGTACACCGAACAGACATTCACATTTATAGATACAGATTAGATTTTTATAAAATACTTTTCAAAGTACTGCAGTTTCGTGCACGTTCACCCCTTAACATAGTTCACGTCTGAAGGGTTTCAAACTTCTTGAATTCTGATCCATCATATTTCGGGCTTGCAGCCGGATCATGTTGACTTCTTCCAACGATATTTCGGCTGACAAACGTGCAGCCATCTTCAGGTGAGCACGAGACTGAAGATTACCGGTGTGCGTCGTTCTATATATACCGAAGATTGGCGCGGCGGCGCCTGCGCAGTGAATTATTCCGCAAATATTATTTAGCTCTCGTAATGACTCGAGTTTAACTTTCCAAAGGATAAATTTTGTTTCTTTAGAAAAAGAAGGAAACTTCGCGGCGCTTATTCTTTCACTTGTTCTATACAGCTTCATTTCTGTTATCCGATTACCCGCCTGGACGTGAGCTGATTCCCGGCGCGTCCCGGCAGGTCGAGTTGCGCGGCGACCGGCATTTCCGGGCCGGGCCGGGCCGGGCAGGGCTGATCTTATTCCGGCGCACGCGCCGTTAATTGAGAAGCCTTCATTAGGGCCCATCCGCAGTCGTTGCGCCGGCTTACGTGACCGGCGACAAAGGCGCCGGCTCGCGGACTGGCTGGCTGGGTGCCGCCTCCCAAGTTGGCGAGCGACTCCGCCACAGAACACCAAAAATAACAGAAGTGCAAAGACCATGTTATCACACGGAAACACAGAACGACAGCAGCGCTACTAGTGGCCTGGCAGTGAACATTCAATCCGAAAAATGTGGCGCGAAAATCCATATGTTTACTTCTAAATACACGAATGAGAAAACGTTATATTGGTGCTACATGACAATATTTTTCATTTATTCTTTGAGGGTGGACTTCATAGAAAGGTTTTTGAGACCTTGCAAAGTAATATATACGAGAAATTTAAATAAAAAAAACTAACATTAATTGCTTGTGGCTGTTGTTTACAGTCGGCCAAACTTCGTAAATGATATCGTAGTAATCTTTTTGACCGTAAAATTGTTTGTTTCTAAAACTCGGTACTGCGATTTTCACCGTGTGGCGTTATCCCATGGAAATAAATGTGATTTTGCGCATGTCAGACTAAAAATCATCTGATATTGCATGCGTCTATGTAAATGATTTTTCAGTTTTCACATACGCTAAGGCACAATTATATCCACTCATGTGACCAAAAGAGGAATAGTGGGTTGTAGAAATAAATAATTTTACAGCCATACACTGTCCTGCAAACAAGAATGTAGGCCTACTGTAATGTCTACAGAAAACCAATTTATTTTTATTTCTGTTGATTACTATTTATGCATCTTCAGTCATATGAAATGGAACTTCTGTACAGTTCAAATAAATGAAATTTATGGAACTCACAAAATGCACGCAGAAGATCGCCATTAGGAAGACGTTGCTATAGAACCTCAGCACAGAACACCACCTACGAATCAAAACAAATATGGAGGACTGTAAAGTGTAAATCATCCAATAGTAAAGCGAGATGAAAAATCGCAACGCTCGCAGCGCTCTATGTGGCCTGGCAGCGAACCAACATCGTGTTACCGGAAATCCCTACACGAGTTTCACCCCCATGAACTCCGCGCGCCGCGCGCAGAGGAATCCAATTCACCGCGAGCGCAGCGCAGCCAGCCGCCTTCTTCTGGCTCGTCAGAACGCCGGCGCGCGGACGACGCCTGCTCCGCCGGTCTGGGCGCGAGCTGATCTCGCTCGCCTGCACAATGCCGTCGCGCCGTTCCTGCTGCCTGCCCCACCTGCCGGATTACCCGACTGGAATCCGTGCAAATTAATCTCGTTATTGGAAAAGGTTCTCCGGACGGCCCAAAAATTTATCTCCGTGCACTTTTCCCTCCGTTTTACTATTTCACCGTTTCGAGGAATCGGCAAAACGAAGAGCACGTCTCTCTTTCTCGAACGAACAGCTCAGTTCGTGAAAATCATACACACAATGAGAATAGGCTATATGAATAAAAATATATTGCCGCATATATCGACGATGATCTCGCTGAAGGGATTAAATTAGGTAATGAGGCAATAAAAGTAGTAGACGAGTTTTGTTACTTGGGTAGCAAGATAACTTCTGATGGCCGAAGTAAAGAAGATATAAAATGCAGGATGGCTATGGGAAGAAAAGCGTTTCTGAAGAAGCGAAACTTGAAACTTCCTGGCAGATTAAAATTGTGTGCCGGAAGCGGGACTCGAACCTGGGACCTTTGCCTTTCGCGGCCAAGCGCACTACCGACTGTGCTATCCCGACACGACTCACGATGCCGCCTCACAACTTTACTTTCCAAATTTCACAAAAGGTCTCCTGCGAACCATGCAAGACTAGCACCCCTGGAAGAAAGGATATGGTGGAGACATGGCTTAGCCACAGCCTAAGGGCTAAGCCGTGTCTCCACCATAGCACAGTCGGTAGTGCGCTCGCCCACGAAAGGCAAAGGTCCCAGGTTCCAGTCCCGCTTCCGGCACACAATTTTAATCTGCCAGGAAGTTTCATATCAGAGCACACTCCGCTGCAGAGTGAAAGTTTCATTCTGGAAGCGAAACTTGTTGACATTCAATATTAGTTTAAATGTTAGGAAGTCCTTTCTGAAGGCATTTGTCTGGAGTGTAGCATTGTGTGGAAGTGAAACGTGGGCGATAAGGAGTTCAGACAAAAAGATGATAGAAGCTTTTGAAATGTGGTGCTTCAGACGAATGATGAGACATTAGATGGGTAGATCGCCTACCTAATGAGGAGGTGCTCAACAGAATTGGGGAGAAAAGGAGTTTGTGGCGTACTCTAAGAGAAGGGATAGGTTGGTGGGACATATTCTGAGACATTAAGGAATCGTCAACTTAGCATTAGAAGGACGTCTGTGGGGTAAAAATCTTAGAGGGAGACCGAGGGACGAATACAGTAAGCAGATTCAAAGGAATGTAGGTTGCCAAAAGTACTCTCAGATGAAGAGACTTGCACAGGACAGGTTAGCGTGGAGAGCTGCATCAAACCAGTATGCGGATTGAAGACCACAACAACAACAACGATCTCTTCAGAACGAGTACCCTTTGTGTGTGTGTGTGTGTGTGTGTGTGTGTTCGTATTTGTTAGAACAAGACTCATATGAAAGCAAAGTTGGCAACATTGACTGGAAAACTGGAAAATTCATGAAAAATGAAATTGCATTTGTTTTTGGTATTTTTGCACAAACTCAAGACCATATTTCACGAATCAAACATGGATATATATAATCCTTTTTTTAGTATATATATTAAAATCCCGAAAAAATTTTCAGAAAAAATATAATTCAAGTCGATTAGAAATCAAAAATGGAAAATTGGAAAAACTGCAAATATTATAAGTTTTAAATATACTTTCAATTATATCTAATGTCATCGGTAACATATTAGACATATCATCATATTTGGCACAAATATATATGTTTTCATGCAGAAGATTTGTACATTCCATATGGTGCATGGCAGAATGTACCTTGCAGTAAACTTCGCCGTTATGTAAGGAAGGAAGGAAGCTTAGAGTTTAACGTCCCGTCGACAGCGTGGTCATTAGAGACGGAGCTTTCGCTCGGAAGGTTGGGTAAGGATGTGGACGGAAATCAACCGTGCCCTTTCAAAGAAACCATCCTGGCATTTGCCTGAAGTGATTTAGGAAAATCACGGAAAACCTAAAATCTGGATGGCCGGAGGTGGATTTGAACCACCATCCTTCCGAATGCAAGTCCAGTGTGTTTCGCCGTTATATGACCGACCTCCATTAAAATTGGTAGATATTTGTAATTTCTCATATATCTACATCTACATCTGCAAGTCACACATAAGTGTTTGGCAGAGGGATTCAATGAACCACTTTTATTATATGTCACTACAGTTCCATTCTGTAATAGCTCCAGGTAAAAATGAACACCCTAAATCTTTTCGTTTTCGATCTCATTTCTCTTAATTTATTTTTATGATCATGCCTTCCATGTAGGTAGGTGCTAAGAAAATATTTTCGCATTCGGAAGAGAAGGTGAAACTAATTTCGCAAATAGATCTCGCCACACGCTACTGTTTTAATGATTTCCACCCCAACTCGTGCATCATTTCCGTGACACTCTGCCCTCTATATCGCGATAATACATAACGAGCTGCCCTTCTCTGAAGTTTCCCTAAATCGTCTGTCAGTCCCACTTGGTATGGATCCGACAATGTGCAGCAATACTCCAAAGCAGGAGGCAAAAGTGTGGTGTAGGTAGTTTCTTTAGAAGAATTCTTGCATCTTCTAAATTTTCTGCCAATAAATGGTAGTCTTTGGTTCGCTTTCCCTACAATATTTTCTGTGTGTTCTTTCCAATTCATGTTGTTCGTAATTGTTACTACTAGGTATTTAGTTGAATTTACGGCCTCTAGTTTTGACTAATTTATATTGTAACTGAAGTTTACCGGATTTCTTTTATTGGTCATATCGATGACTTCACACTTCTCATTATTAAGGATCAATTGCCATTTTTGCACCGTGCAGATATCTAAATCATTCTGCAGTTTCTTTTGATCTTCTAAAAAAAAAAAAAAAAAAATTTACACAATTATAGTCAGTGGGTCTGGAAGGGTTTAGCTACAATTCGCTAGCGTGCATGAGCTGTATCTACAAGTTTACGTTTATTTAGTTAACCGCTAAGGCCATATTCAGACTGCTTCCCAAATGAGAAATCCTACCTACTACTAACAGTGTTTCATTTCTTAATCAAAAAATTTTCAAATGTTTGTAAATCTATCGGACCAAACTGCGTGGTCATCAGTCCGTAGCTTACAAACTACTTAAACCTAGGTAAACAAGCTCACGGACAAGCTCACACACCCATGCCCCAGGGAGGACTCGAACCTCCACGGCGAGCAACCGCGCGCTCCGTAGCGAGACGCATTAGACCGCTTGGCTACTCCACCGCGGCATTTCTTAACCAAATGCATTCTGCAGCATTGGAATTTCTTAGGCCACTTTCCTTTGTTTCACTTTTGTTCGTATCCTTTTTTTTAACCTGAATGATATTTTCACTCTGCAGCGGAGTTTGCGCTGATATCAAACGGGCCGTTAGGCGTGCCGGGATAGCTCAGCCGTTAGAACGATTGCCGGCGAAAGTCAAAGATCCCGGGTTTGTATTCTGGCCCGGTACACAGAGTTAATCATCCAGGAAGTTTCTTCTAACCTCTTTGCAATGCATATCAGAGGTGTTTCGCCGTGTTTGTTATTGAGATACTAAAATATTTTAACTGTTTCTCTGTAGATCTTTCTTCTTCTTACGAATTAATTCTTGGTTATTTCCTGCCCGTTCATGATCCTAACTCAATAACGGGGAGACTGCCCTTAACCCTGTATTACTCCCTTCAAAATTTTTTTTCATGACCTTTGAAGCGTGCAATTGTAGTCTGATTTCAGTACAAAATTTAGATATACTTTCGCTCTGATATTTTATCCCAGCTCTCTTCAGTTGTGCACTTACGATTTTTTAGGATTTTTGTGTTCCACAATTTTGTCTGCATCACTGGTATAATGGTGAAGCTGCTGCATGCCATTTCACTTGTACACTGTTTGTACCGTAATTGCACAATTGACATTTAATGAAAGTGGACCACACGCTCATGCCATCATAACATCAGGTGTACTTCAGTTTATGGCCATTCACTGCCCTCCCCTCCCTCCTGCCCCGCAACTACAACCAGCAACGAACAATAACAAACGGACTTCAGATTAGTTAATAATAGGACTGATGACACTTAAATGAATACTAATTTCTAAGGGCTTTGATTTGATTTGATTTTTTTTTCAGGGAAGCCAAAACACTGTTGGTCCAACCCGCCACTGCCCGCACCGAAACTGAGTTTATTGTGCGGTATCGCTCCCTGTATGTCTAGTAAAGCCAACCAATGCCCTTGAACAGTGCAAGGAGTCCCTTTACCAGATCTTTATTAGACACAATTTCTTCGGGTCTGGTTGTCCCAAATGTTCTGTGCCTTTTTCTCTCCAATGCAATGCATTCGAAGATTAGATGTGATGCAGTTTCATCACCGTCATCACAGATCCTACATTTAGGGTCCTCTTCTGTTATTCCCATTGTATGTAGGTGTTTTTTGAAATTCCCATGGCCTGTCAGCAACCCAACCATGAGTCTAATCTCTCTCCTGTTCAGACCCAGGATTGCAGAGCTTCTTTTAAAACATGGCTTTGGCATCATTACCTTGCCATGTTTTTGTTGATGGACTTTGGTCCAATATTCTACGTGCTGTCTTCTGAGCCAGTTACGTAGCTCCAATTTGATCATTGCCTTGGTGATTGTCAGGACAGGTTCCGGTCCAATAAATGGAGTCTCTGCCCCCATCCTGGCTAATCTGTCGGCATGTTCGTTGCTTTACTCAGCTCAACAAATTGTTTAAATCTAATTCCTCTCGATTTCGGTAACATAAATTTTATAGTGCTCGCAACATATTGTTGTGTACACTCTAGATTCAAATGTTCAAATGTTTGTTAAGCTTAAGGGACTTAATTGCAGGGTCATCAGTCCCTCAACTTACAAACTACTTTTGAACTACCTTATACTAAAGACGACACAAACATCCATGCCCGAGGGGGGATTCGAACCCCCGACCGTAGCGGCCGTGCAAACTGTGACTGGCGCGCCGCAAACCGCTTGGCCACTGCGGCCGGCTATACTCTAGACATGTTATATGGTTGACTCTTCTACATTGTATATCGGGTGTTTTACAAATTTATTATATACACTTCTAAAGGTTGTAGAATGGACTTAGTGCATCCAGTTTTACGTAGGAAGTAATGTTCTGATATGTCATACGATGTTCTGAGCACTTATTAATCTTTCAAACTTTTAAATAATAATATAGTAACGACAATGCACCGCACAGACGTGGCGACGAGCTGCGACAGGCACATACAAAAGACACATACAACACTTTCAGCTATCGGCAATGGCCTTCTTCAGAAAATAGAATACTCACGCAATCACACATGCACACAACACAGGCATACAACCATCGCCTCCGGCTGCGCAATTCGAAGTGCGGCAGTCGGAGGTGATGGTTGTATGACTGTGTTGTGTGCCTGTGTGATTGCGTGAGTGTTCTATTTTCTGAAGAAGGCCATGGCCGATAGCTGAAAGTGTTGTATCTGTGTGTCTTTTGTATGTGCCTGTCCCAGCTCGTCGCCACGTCTTTGCGGTGAGTTGTAAACTGTCCTCACTCTGTTATTAATTCCAACTTTTAAATAAACTTTTTTATCGCAAACTCGTTGCTTTCCATGTTTTATAAGAAGATAATATGTATAATATTAAGAAGTCCAAACGTGAGGTATAAAATGCCTTTCTTAAGAGTTCTGATGCAATAGTTTTAAAATGTGACAGTGGCAAACCAAAAATTACCAGACAACCAACCATAATAAATACATATACATACATACTCCGTAATCCACCGTAAGTGCGTGGCGGAGGGTTCACTGTACCACTACTAAGCATTTCCTTTCCTATTCCACTCCCAACTAGAATGAGGGCAAAAAGATTGTCTATATGTCTCTGTACGAGCCCTAATTTCTCTTACCTTGTCTTTGTCATCTTTACGCGAATTGTAAGTAGGCGGCAGAAGATTGTATAAAGTAATCTAATTGACTTCTGTATGCAAACAACGCTTGATGATAAGCAGAATATGCTCGAAACGCTTAGCTTCATGTTAGATTAAACGTAAAGGAATAAAGTGATTGGTAGCCGAAATTACAAACATTTATTATATAAGAAAGACTTATGTATGTACTGACAAATGTTTCCCCTTGACGGCCACTGCCACTCACTCGTCGATTTGTCCTCATGGTGTGAGTAATGGAGTTTGATACACTCTGTGGCTTTCTACTTTACTATACATCTGAAAATGTGTTTCCTGTTTCATTCTTCCAACAGAACTCGATACCTGCATGGCTCCGATATTTAGACTTTCATAACGACATGCAACATCATATAGATATGTTTTCAATCCCTAAAACTGTTTTCGTCAATCACAGATTACCGACAATCAACAGAAACGCAAAGACAACAATTCAAGTAGACGAATATATACCGGGTGATCAGCAAGTCAGAATAAATTGGAAAACTTAATAAATCACTGAATAATGTAGATAGAGAGGTAAAAATTGACAAACATGCTTGGAATGACATGGGGTTTTATTAGAACAAAAAAAAATTAATGCTAGACACGTGAAAGATCTCTTGCGCGCGTCGTTTGGTGATAATCGTGTGCTCAGCGACCACTTTCGTCATGCTTGGCCTCCCAGGTCCCCAGACCTCAGTCGGTGCGATTATTGGCTTTGGCTTTACCTGAAGTCGCAAGTGTATCGTGATCGACCGACATCTCTAGGGATGCTGAAAGAGAACATCCGACGCCAATGCCTCCCCAGAACTCCGGACATACTTTACAGTGCTGTTCACAACATTAGTCCTCGACTACAGCTATTGTTGAGGAATGATGGTGAACATATTGAGCATTTCCTGTAAAGAACATCATCTTTGCTTTGTCTTAATTTGTTATGGTAATTATTGCTTTTCTGATCAGATGAAGCGCCATCTGTCGGATATTTTTTGATTTGTGATTTATGCAGATTTGCAGTTTTATTCCAGGCTTGATGACCTTCAAAATAAAGGGAAGATGACTGCATGAGTTCCTACGGTGCAGCCTTCGACACCATTTGACCGGTCATCGTGAAATTTGGCACATGTTTTTATATTCAGTAAGCCTTCCTATGGTGCTTGGCAGCAGGTATATCACAATGGACTTCTATACGTTTTGCCGTAGCGTTTGTTTCAATGGACAAGGGTTTCAGATTCCTCAAACCACCGTGTGACGCCTGACTAAAGGTACCTTGCAGAAAACTACGACACATTTCTCCCATCACTATGAAAGCTGTCAGATATAAGTAATTTTTCATATAAAGTGAAAAAAGGAGTTCAACTGAAAGAGGAAGAGGAGGAGACGGACAGAGAGAGAGGGAGAGGGAGAGCGAGAAGAAGGAGATGAACAGAGAGTGAGGTGGGGAATGACAAAGAGTGGGGAGAGCAAATGGCAGAAACAGGGGGGATGGACCTGTGGGTATGGGGGTAGAGGGGGGGGGAGGAGGAGCTGGATGTGGAGGACGACATAGGCGGGGGTTGGAGATTGATTAACAAAAAGTTAGAATTAAAACAATACCGCACCACTCCGGGTCTAATGCTTGTAATATTAATAGGCATGACTTTTGGGCATTTTTCTTTTATTCTCAATTAAATACAGATTACGGCAAGAAGGAAATAATGTGTCAGCTTGCGTTACTCTTCGTCAATCATATATTAATATTACCAAATATTATCGCTGACCAGGCCTCCTTCTCTGAAGCAAACTACCGGTAAAATTTCTTCTTGTAAAATGTCCTTTATTCCCTTACAGTCCACCACATGTACGACTTAAGTATTTTTAGTGTTTTTAGAATGTGTGTAAAAGCTTCTTTATACATTCATTCATTATCTAGAAGTCCTAGACTGAAGAGAGCAGTCACACACGTGAGTCAGTGGTGAACATAGAAAACCGACTTTCTACTTCTCCGGCATACTTATGACAACGAAGTAGAATATACAATTCTTTGCTGCTCATTTCATTCGAAGTAATCTAAGCTGTGCTATTAGGTTGATGCCTAGCTGCACCCTCGAAAATCACATCTATTCGAAAACAAACAGCAGATATTTAGAGCACCTGACTGTCTTTAAATATTTTCAGCTGTACCCTTACGTTCCTGCCTAACCTTGGAAATCGCCAACAGTTCGAAACAAAATACGCAAATTTTTGTGACAAGTCATTGCTGGTCCCAGAATCTGTTACAAACTCGAAGAGGAGAGGAAAAATAATAATTATGCCAGGATTCAAATCATCAACCACTGCTTTCCGCTACATCCTTGACGCCTTTTTTTCCCTCCCTTTACTTCCCCCAAGGAAAGAAGAACAAATGTTTGTAATCCTATGGGACCAAACTACGTTGGTCATCAATTCCTAGTCTTACAAACTACTTAAACATGTCAGACACAGACCCTGATGAAGGCCACCTGCAATAGTGGCCGAAACGTCGGCAAAGTTTACAAAATGACGACGCGGTATCATACCCAGAAGAATTTTATTGACAGTGAAAACTGCCGCGGAAGCCTACGTTTGTACTTAAACTAAGTTAAACTAACCTAAGGCCAACACACACATCAATGCCCGAGGGAGGATGCGAACCTCCAACGCGCGAGGCATCGCGATCCGTAACGTGGCGCTCTAAACCACTCGGCTGCTCCCGCGTGGCCAAGGGAAGAAGGAACTCACTGCCACCACTCTGAACTTACGGAAAAGAAAAACTTTTCAGACATTGGCGCCTAACTAAAGCTACCTATATGAAGGAAAAACGGGAAAGTAATGGTAAGGATTGGTAAATACGAAGGAAACAAAGAACATCCTTTTTTCAGATGTACATACGTTCTTGGTATCGGAAGCTCTTCGTGGCCCAAAGCCAGCAAGTCACGCTCCCAGTACGTGTGTATCGTTGAAAAATTCCTCACCTTTAACCACGTGGCCATACTGAACATGCTTTTTATACATTCATGTCATTGATTGAGGTAACATAATAAGAAATCCTACTAATGGTGAAGTGTTTTTAATAAAACCTCTGTGCATCTAAAATAAAGTTTATATTCAGGTATATGAGAAAAATTTAGCACGTTATAACACACTCTGAGTCACTCCTCTTCCTAGCATTCATCCCTTCCGTTGCTCGCTCCCAACACCTTCTCCAGTCTAACTTCTGCACTTGTTGTAATCAGTAGCTCCTCTCCATCAATCTCACCAAATCACAGGTAGGTCGTACCACCCAATCCTTCCATCACTGCTACCTGTACCTCACACTCAATGACCGTCCTATCCCCCAAACCTCCACCCTCAAAATACCTTAACCTCACCTGTACCGCTCGCTTCCCTGGAACTCTCACCTTCAAGCTGTACGTCAAAAAGGCCTCTCCCATCTCAACCTTCTTAAGCTCCTCTCTGGCTGGACATGGGGACTTAGCCCTTCCACAATCCTACACAAAGCCTTGATGCACCCCGTCCTTTGCAGTTTCCACCCTGCTTGGTTTTCCCCATGCTCCACCAACTATAAATCCCTATAAATCTTAGAACGCCACGTCCTCTGCCTCGCTTACCGCAACCGCTTCCCTTCTCCCAAGCGGATCTTCTATGATCTCATTCCTTTTCCTCACCTTCATATCCGTATCCTAAACACCACCCGAAAAATAGAATCCCGTCACCCTGTTGTCTCTCCCCTCCTCCTGAACCCTGGGCCGCTGCCACACCAATACCAGCACATCCCTCCCTGCCGGCCGCGGTGGCCGAGGTGGCTGAGGCGCTCCAGTCACGGTCAGCACGGCCAGTACGGTCGGGGGTTCGAATCCCCCCTCGGGCATGGATATTTGTGCCGTCTTTAGTCTTAGCTAGTTCATAAGTAGTTTGTAAGCTTAGGGACTGATGACCCCGTAGTTAAGTCCCATAAGTTGTACAAACATTTGAACTTTGAACATCCCTCCCTCCCTACACCTTCATACTCTCCACATCCTCTCCCAGGGTAACATTCGCCACCTCCCTCTTCGGGATGACGCCCTACGTCCCGATATTTACCCATCCTATCAGCCCTAAACCCTCCCCTACCCATATATTACATGCCTCTCCCCTCCCACCCCCTCCTTTCCCTCCCCCCATGAATCTCCCTTCCCCTCTCTCGGAATTCTCCCCACCCCCACCCCCCACTGTGCCTCCCCTCCTTCCCCTCTCCTCCTGCAGGATCGCCATAGAGTTCCAGTTTCAACGTTGAGCGTCGTCTGTGTACATAGTGTCTGTGCATCCTACAGTGTAAGTTATGTTATTTTAACAGTGCAACCGCCGACAATGGAAAAACATTTTGTTACTTACAAGTGTTTTATTAGTGTCTTCGTCAGTGTCACTGCCTCGGAATTTAACTCAGACATTTCTATATTTTAGCCACCATGACACCGTTTTAAAACTACCATCATATGTGATTTCATCTCCGTTTTTATAACTTCCAGTCTCCTATTTTATCAACGTTTTATTGTGTATATATACCTCTTGCCAATTTGCGTAAACGCTCGGCTGAATAGTGGCATACAAGCCACTGCCAACCTGCCCCATAAGGGGCTCAAAAATAATAATAAAGAAGAAGAAAAAGAAAAAGTCAGTCGCGAAACACCTGAAGGGATGCTAGCGCTCCACGCGGCCAGTAGATAACAGAAGAATGGCACTATATAAACCAATAAGTTTCTACATATAATGCTGTTAATGTCACGTTTACTAGTCACCAAATGCGATGGTGAGTTTACTAATACAAATATGAAAACGTCATTAAAAAAACTACTTATATTAGTGACAGCCTGTAATACCTAAATGACAGTTCGGTGTAATACGACGACTCTCAATATCAGATTCGTAATCGTATCGCCCAAAAACGTATTAAGAGCAGAAATAAATTGCAAACTAGTGTGCTCAAGTTCAGAAGGAACTGACAGGGCTGCATATTCAAAACTAGACACAAATTTTACATCTTTGAACACTAAGTGCTACATTTCCTTGTAAACTCCCTTGCTTCTATGCCTTGCGTGTACCTAACATGTTTTTTTTTTGTTTTTTTTTTTTTGCTTATCAAGTGTGAAAATGTATTGTCAGTTCCTTTTAAGTTTATACACCGACATAATATTTATTTATAGCTACTATTTACCTTTTCAAACTAGTAGCTAACTGGAAAACTATGTCGGTATGTAGACCTATAATTTTTGTACAACTGTATCTATAATGTTTGTACGAAACTAAGCAGGCTCCACTGAAATAGTTGATGAACTGCAGTAGGAACGTTGAAACATCATACAGCAATAACATTATGAATTAGTGGTTAAACTTTTGCGATTCTCAATGGGAGCCGAAGTTTCGAAGTGGATTAGTTGTTAAAAATTTTCTTCTATACTTAACCACCATAAATGAACACTTCTTACCCATAGCATTATTCTGTTACTTTTCAGCATTCCTCTTAAAAAGAAATGAGAGATTTCCGGATTATATCTTTGTACTGCTACTATAATTTATAGCGCCACAAAAGCTGCTTTCCAAATACATATTCGATACGCAATCGTTTCGCGGTCCGTTTATACGGCCCAACCGCTCGGCGGCGCTGCAGTTGCGAAGTTGCAGGAATTACCTGGTAATTTCGTGACTCTCAGCTGGTTATCGTGTTTCATGAGACTGAAGCAGTGCTACCACCTAGCGGCTGAGCACGTAGTTAACTGACGCCAGGTTCACGTAGTCTAGACGAGTAGCAATGTAGCATAGAGCGGTAGATTTTAAATGAAGATTACCGTATCTATGTCACGTTTAACGGCATTTCAAATAGAAATAATAAATAAATCTAAGAAGTTAGGCCGCTCACGTGCTCTAGCCGTGGTGGGAGGAACGGGGGGGGGGGGGGGGGTAGCCGCATGGTTTAAGCCGTCTAGCTGTGGACTAGGCGGCCGCTCCCGCCGGAGGTTCGAGTCCTTCCTCAGGCATAGATATGTGTGTTGCCCTTGGTGTAGGTTTAAGCAGTTTGTAAGTCTAGGGACAGGCAGTTTGGTCCAATATGTTTACAAACATTTTAACCTTATTAACATGTGCTATAACATAACACCGCCACTGTTCGTCTGATATTGCCTACTTATACAGTTCCTATTCTTTCTCGAGCTCTGGTAAGCTGTTCTCAGCAGTTTTCAAGTCAGTTACCCACGGCCGTTTTTTTGTTCCTACTCAAACAAGGAGCATTCACAGAACTATCAGGCACGCTGTTACTGAAATTCACTGCTTCAAACATTGTCAACCCTAAGCGAAACATCGATAGTTGCTTCTGCAGTTGGAATAAACCGCTGCAGTTCGCATTCTGGCGACTTACCAGACTCCTGACACAGTGCACTTCACACGAAGTGTTTCAAGCTCGTCATAAAAACTGGCAATGCTGTGGATATTGCGATACTAGATGTCTTCTTTAACCAGCGACGTAATGAAAATCTTGGCTGTGTTTCAAAATAAGCAGCCAACATGAAATGCAATACTCAGTTTTCATTATGAGAATTTCTGCAACATAAAAATTAACTTGAGTAACAATATGAAACTGAGTCCAAGATTTAAAAAAAAATCTATCGGGAAGAATATATACCTAGACAGTACAAAATGGTTCGCAGATAAAGTGAAGACAACGATATTCAGTATCACATCAGAAGAAAGGGGGCAGGGGACATATCGTATATAACGTGATAAAATTGGAGCTAAAAGTTTATGGTTACGAAAATATATGCCATTGACAATTAACTCGAAGCCCTTATGACAAAGGTACCATTAATATTTTTTGAGAGAAAAGGATTTAGTTTGTAAGTACTACTGTTGGAATGAACACAATAACCCCATCAAAAACATAAATGTTGAAAAACTGAAGTCTCTCATAGTATCCATTCCACCGCAAATATTTGTGTGACCTCACGTAAAACCAAGTCGTTTTGTTTATTTAACACCTATGGAAGCAGCTATTCAACAATTTTGTTATAAATTTTATAGTTATCGTATCAAAATTAGACGCATTTATTTCTAAAATAAATGTAATAACTTTTGGGAATCACACAGCAATATAACTTTTGAACTTACATTCCACGGAAGTCGACATTAATTAGATGTATCCGGCCAGACGTTGTAATCTCGAAAGTTCCAGGTTCATTTCGTCCGCAAGTGAACATTGAAGAACCTATATCCATAACTGCACTGTCTGTTAACATTCAACAATCTAATTAGTATATCATTCTTATGTCATTAAGTCGCAAAGCGATTGCCAAGTCTGTATTAAAGAAACAAAGATGTCTAATATTGATACGGTCGTTATAAAATTTATGAAAAAGTTGTTGAGTAGGTGTTTCCGTAGATTTTTACTAAAATAAACGACTTGGTTTTACATGACATCTCACTTCATTTTGTGGTGGAAAGATCGCATTACAACAATTTGCTTTTTTTTACATTTTTTGTTTTTGTTGGAATCTGATTTCTTTTTCGTAGATCTTTTTTCTATCTTTTTGTACGTCAGTTACGGATTTTGTTAAAGCCCACCCAATGACTCGCTTCGTTTTTCTAAGAGGTTTGGCAGTGAAAATTTTGGCATGACTGAACGGTAAGAGCTTCTAAGTCGATTATATTTAGCGATTTCGGACTCCTGAACTTTAATGATATTGAAGTCGACGTTAATCAGATGTAATCCATACAGACTTAACACTTTCGAAAGTGATGAAAACTCCAAGAGAAAGTTACAGCCAAGATCGCAATTGAATTAAAGTCATTTATTCAACTGATACCTGTTTCAGTGACCAAGTCATCATCTTCACATCAGTGTAAAATATTTACAAAGATGCTACATTTGTAGCCAATCTCTTGTACATCGTTGTAAAGTTCGTAAATTAAAAATGTTTGCGTGCAAACAGTGCATGATTTAAAATCATGGTAACCCTTTTTTAAGGGTCTCGTGTTTGTTGCATAATGTGTGGTAAGTGACAAAGGAGTCTATTAAAATTTGCATGAGTAATTTCATATTATAGATGGGCCATTAAACTTGTGATGCAGTAATAACTGACATCAGAGGGGTTTACTCCATTCTATGCTGGAAGAGAGATTCTTCTGTACATTGAAAATATTACTACGACTTTCGTAGTGTCCTTACACCGACGTTATTTTCATGGCTATAGTCTATGGTACTGAAAAAATGTCGGCCACTAGTTCAGCTTGGATATTATGTGTGCATCTCCAACCCTACACATCTGTATGTTAAGATTTTTCTTCTAGTCTGCAATCCTAATTTAGATGTTGCGTGTTACGCCATTTACTTAAATCACTCCACGAAAATTCCAGGATGTTTCCTTTCAAAGGCACGTCCGATTTTGTTCCCCATCCTTAGCAAAAAATCATTCCCAGCGACTGCTCCGCCTCTAATAACCACGATATCGGCGCGATGTAAAATGCTACTCTTCCTTCCGTTTATGGTTGGCAACAATGGTGTGATAAATCATTTATGTTACATCTGTATTCTGGGGCTCCATATTCTGTGGCAGTTCAACATTGAGTAAAAAATATTCATTGCACAAAAGCGTGTAATCAGAATAATTGCTGGAGCCCACCCAAGATCATCCTGCAGACATTTATTTCTGGATCTAGGGATCTTCTGTGTAGCTTCACAATACATATGAAGATGATTTGGTGCAAACAATCAAATCCAACAATGTTTCGTAGTACATGACTCTGCAGAGAAACGACAAATATAAATATTACAACAATATTAAAACATGTAATAGAAAATATTTTTCATGTATACAATTCACCTGGTATGCAAGATGTATGAGAAGATTATCGTAATTCCAATTCCAAAGAAAACAAGTGCAGACAAGTTCAAATGTTTGTTAAGCTTATGGGACTTAACTACGGGGTCATCAGTCCCTAAACTTACAAACTACTTATGAACTACTTACGAACTAGGACGGCACAAATATCCATGCCCGAGGGGGGATTCGAACCCCCGACCGTAGTGGCCGTGCAGACCGTGACTGAAGCGCCTCAGTCCCCGCGGCCACCGCGGCCGGCTGCAGACAAGTGTGAAAATTACAGAACTATCAATTTAATAAGTCATGGTTGCAAAATACTAACACGAATTATTTACAGACGAATGGAAAAACTTGTGGAATTCGACCTCGGGGATGATGTTTGGATTTAGGAGAAATGTAGGAACACGGGAGGCAATACTCACATTACGAATTATCTTAGAAGATAATTATCTTCCAGGCTCCCAGCCACCTGCCAGCTCCACAACATCGATGGAGTCAAAATTCCTGAAGATGGTCAAAATAAGACTGAAACTAGTTGAATGAAATAAATTATTGCATTCTAGACTGTTCTTTATTCCTACATTTAAATAAGTGTGCTGTTGACCCAAACATAGTGAAACGAAAATGTTTCCAAAAACATGTAAAGAAGATATAAAATGGATAATGGCCATGGGAAGAAAAGCGTTTATAAAGAAACGAAACTTGTTAACATCCAATGTTAATTTAAATGTTCGGAAGTCCTTTCTGAAAGCATTTGTCTGGAGTGTAGCACTGTATGGCAGTGAAACGTGGACGATAAGGAGTTCAGATAAAAAGATGACAGAAGCTTTCGAAATGTGGTGCTACACACGAATGATGAAAATTAGATGGGTAGATCACGTAACTAATGATGAGGTGCTTAACTTAATCGAAGAGAAAAGGAGTTTCTGGCATATCCTGACTAAGAGAAGGGATAGACTGGTAGGACATATTCTGAGACATCAAGGAATAGTGTGAACTTAGCATTAGTAGGAAGCGTGTGGGGTAAAAATCGTAGATGGAGACCGAGGGACGAATTTAGTAAGCAGATTCAAAAGGATGTAGGTTGCCGAACGTATTCTCAGACGAAGAGACTTGCACAGGACAGGGTAGCGTGGAGAGCTGCATCAAACCAGTCTGCGGACTGAAGACCACAACAACAACATACAATTCATCATATCTCAGAGCTTTACAATTGAGGGTTATCATTATTTCCCCACCCTGTGAGGTCTTCATACACTCACGCATGAAATTTGTTTTCTAACCATCAAATGTTTGTAGAGATTACTACTTTTGAACTAGTTTATACTAAGGACGGCACAAATATCCATGCCCGAGGGAGGATTCGAACCTCCGACTCTCCAGCAAACCTTGCAAGAGTAGCACTCCTGGAAGAAAGGATACGGTGGAGACATGGCTTAGCCACAGCCTGAGGGATGTTTCCAGAATGATACTTTCACTTGCAGCGGAGTGTTTGGAAAGTAGGAGGCGAGGTACTGGCGGAAGTAAAGTTGTGAGGTGGCATCGTGAGTCGTGTCGTGATAGCTCAGTCGGTAGAGCGCTTGCCCGCGAAAGGCAAAGGTCTCAGGTTCGAATCCCGGTTCCGACACACAATTTTAATCTGCCAGGAAGTTTCAAAATAGATTCAGTTAACGCGTTACTGAACGGTTACTAAGGCGCAGTTCAGCAGAATGCCTTCTAGCAGGTCTACCAGGACTACTGAGCATGGCTTTCCGAACTCTTTCATGATTTTCTATTGAGCGAGGAGGCCCTGTAGTTTTCTATTTATCACTGTCCCTCGTAAACGAAATGATTCAGCCCAAAGGAAAATGGTACTACGAGTGGTTACACTGTTGTTGTTGTGGTCTTCAGTCCGGAGACGGGTTTGATGCAGCTCTTCACAATACCCTATCCTGAGCAAGCCTCTTCATCTCCACATAAGAACGGCAACCTACATCTGTCTGAATCTGCTTACTGTATCCATCTCTTGGTTTTCCTCTGTGATTTTTATCCCACACACTTCCCTCCAACGCTAAATTCACAATTCCTTGATGTCTAAGAATGTGTCCTACCAATCTATCTCTTCTTTTAGTCAAGGTATGCCAGAAATTTCTTTTCTCCCCAATTCTGTTCAGTACCTCCTCGTTAGTTACGCGATCCACCCACCTAATCCTCAGCACTCTTCTGTAGCACCACATTTCAAAAACCTCAATCCTCTTCTTCTCCGCAGTGTTTATCGTCCATGTCTCACTCCCATACAAGGCAACACTCCATACAAATGCCTTCAGAAAGGACTTCCTTAGGCTTAAATCAATATTCCATGTTAACAAATTTCTCTTTTTCAAGAACGCTTTTCTACCCATTGCCATTCTGCATTTTATATCCTCTGTACTGCGACCATCATTTGTTATTTTACTGCCCAAGTAACAAAACTCATCTACCTCCTTTATTGCTTCGTTTCCCAATCTAATTCCTTCAGCATCACCTGATTTTCTTACACTGCACTCCATTACCCTAGTTTTGCTCTTGTTAATTTTCATCTTATATGCACCTTTCAGCACACTGTCTATTCAGTTCAGTTGCTCTTCCAGGTCCTTTGCTGTATCTGACAGAATTACTATGTCATCGGCAAAACGCAATGTTTTTAATTCTTCACCCTGAACTTTAATTCCTTCTCCAAATTTCTCCTTGCTTTCCTTTATAGCTTGCTCAATGTACAAATTGAATAATAATGGAGAAAGACTACAACCCTGTCTTACTCCCTTTCCAACCACTGCACCCTTTCATGCCCTTCAACTCTGACAACCGCTGTCTGGTTTTTGTACAAGTTGTAAATAAGCTTACGCTCCCTATATTTTACTCCTGCTTGCTTCAGAACTTGAAAGAGTTTATTCAAATCAACATTGTCAAAAGCCTTCTCCAAATCTAAAAAAGCTAGAAATATAGGTTTGCCTTTTCTTAATGCCGTGAGTATTGCCTCCCATGTTCCTACATTTCTCCTGAATCCAAACTGATCTTCCCCGAGGTCGACTTCTACCAGCTTTTCCATCCTTCTGTATATAATTCGTGTTAATATTTTGCAACCATGACTTATTAAACTGATGGTTCTGTAGTTTTCACACCTGTCTGCACCTGCTTTCTTTGGAATGGTGATTATAACATTTTTCTTAAAGTCTGGGGGTACTTCACCTGTCTCATACATCTTACACACCAGGTGAAACAGGTTTGTCATGGCTGGTTCTCCCAGAGACTTCAGTAGCTCCGAGGGAATATCATCTACTCCAGGGGCCTTGTTTCGACTTAGGTCTTTCAGGGCTCTGTCAAATTCTTCTCTCAGTACAGTATCTCCTATTTCATCTTCATCTACATCCTCTTCCCTTCCTACAACATTGTCTCGAAGTTCATTTCCTTTGTAGAGCCCCTCTATATACTCTTTCCACCATTCAGCTATCCCTTCTTTGCTGAGAACTGGTTTTCCATCAGTGTCCTTGATATTCATAGAGCTGTTTTTCTTATCTCCAAATGTTTCTTTTATTTTCCTGTAGGCTGTATCTATTTTTCGCCTATTTATACATTCTTCTACATCCTTGCATTTGCCTTCTAGCCACTCCTGCTTAGCCATTTTGCACTTCTGTCAATCTCATTTCTTAGTCGTCTGTACTCCATTTTGCCTGTTTCATTTACTGCATTTTTATATTTTCTCATTTCACCGATTAAATTTAGTATCTCCTGTGATATCCAAGGATTTTTTGTAGGTCTTGCCTCCCTACCTATTTTGTCCTCTGCTGCTTTCACTATTTCATCTCTCAATGCTACCCATTCCTCCTCTGCTGTTTTATTTTCCCCTGTTTCAGTCAATTGTTGCCTAAAGCTACCTCTGAAATTCTTAAGAACCTCAGGTTCCTTCAATTTATCTAGGTCCCATCTCCTTATTTTCCTACCTTTTTGTAGTTTCTTCAGTTTCAGCCTACACTCCATAACCAACAAGTTATGGTCAGAGACTATATCTGCCCCTGGGTATGTCTTACACTGTAAACCTGGTTCCGAAATTTATGTCTTACCATTATAAAATCTATCTGGTATCTCCCGGTGTCTCCTGGTCTCTTCCATGTATACAACCTTCTTTTCTGATTCTTAACCCAGGTGTTTGTTATAACTAAATTATTTTCTGTGCAAAATTCTACCATGCGGCTTCCTCTTTCATTCCTTTTGCCCAGACCATATTCACCAACTATCTTCACTGCCCTTCCTTGTCCTACTACAGAATTCCAGTCTCCCATAACAATTAAGTTTTCCTCTCCCTTAATTGTCTGAATAATTTCTTTTAGCTTCTCAAATATTTCTTCGATTTCCTCATCATCGGCAGAGCTAGTTGGCATATAAACCTGTACTACTGTTGTCGGTGTTGGCTTCGTATCTATCTTGACAATGATAATGCGATCACTGTGCTGATCATAGTAGTTTACCCGCATTCCTATTTTCTTATTCATTATCAATCCTACTCCTGTGATACCCCCAATTGATTTTGTATTTATAATCCTGTACTCACCTGACCAGAAGTCCTGTTCATCCTGCTACCGAACTTCACTAATCCCCACTATATCTAACTTCAACCTATCCATTTCCCTTTTTAAATTTTCTAATTTTCCTACTCGATTAAGGGATCTAACATTCCACGCTCCGACTCGTAGAATGCCAGTATTGTCTTTCCTGATGATCACATCCTCCTGAGTAGTCCCCGCCCGGAGATCCGAATGGGGGACTATTTTACCTCCGGAATATTTTACCCGAGAGGATGCCATCATCATATGTTCATACAGTAGAGCTGCATGTCCTCGGGAAAGGTAACGGCTGTAGTTTCCCCTTGCTTTCAGCCGTTCGCAGTAACTGTGTGGCAAAGTGACATTAGCTGATGTTACAAGGCCAGCTCAGTCAATCATCCAGACTGTTGCCCCTGCAACTACTGAAAAGGCTGCTGCCCCTCTTCAGGAACCACACGTTTGTCTGGCCTCTCCACAGATACCCCTCCGCTGTGGTTGCACCTATGGTACGGCTATCTGTATCGTTGAGGCACGCAAGCCACCCCACCTCGGCAATGTCTGTGGTTCATGGGGGTGGTTACACTATCGTGTCTCAAAAGATTGAAATGACGACGAAACTCGTGCTGAACTGCAACGATAGACTTATTGTTATACAAAAATGTCGTAAGCAAACACACGATGTTGACAGTCCATGGCTCCATGATTTCGACTAAACAAAATCTGTTCTAAAATAAGAATCCGTCCTTTCTGCCTCACGCTGTACTTCTGTACTTGACTTCGTCTTGTTCAGTTTTGCGCCTAACATCGATTGGTATTGGCAAATGGTTTGTAGTGCAGTTATAATGCCAGTTTAGTTTGTTACCACAACTCGTACATCATCGACGTATGTCTGGCAGACAATGTTCTGGCAGTCTGTCTGAACCTTGAAGCTTCTGCTGTAGTGTCCCAAGCAGAGGTTCAATCGATATATCGAATAAGGCCTTCGACATTTAAGCAGCCCTGTCTCTCTGACCTACTGAACTGGAAACTCTTAGACATAGTACGTGATGTACTGTTCTTTAGTATTCTATGTATCATGTTGTGAGACCATGATGGAAAGTCAGATGTGGTCACTGTCTCTGAAAGGTGGCAATCAGCTAAGAAGATGCTGTTAGCTCTTCAAATATTCAAATGTTTGTGAAGCTTAAGGGACATAACTGCGGGGTCATCAGTCCTTAAACTTACAAACTACTTATGAACGACCTTATACTAAAGACAGCACAAACATCCATGCCCGACGGGAGATTCGAACCCCCGACGGGGAACGGCCTCGCACATCGCAGCATAGTGCCTCAATGTGCTCGGCCGCTCCGCCGCGGCGCAAAAGCTCTCTTTCATTGTAATATCGATAGCTGAACATCATAATGGACCGTTAATAATAATAACAGATGTAAATTATGCGAAGTACAGGAATTCTGTAATAAAGAAAGGGGATTAAATGTCTGCCGGCCGCGGTGGTCGAGCGGACTGCGGCGAGCCAGTTACGGTCTGCACGGCCACTACGGTCGGGGGTTCGAATCCCCCCTCGTGCATGGATATTTGTGCCGTCCTAGTTCGTAAGTAGTTCATAAGTAGTTTGTAAGTTTAGGGACTGATGACCCCGTAGTTAAGTCCCATAAGCTTTACAAACATTTGAACATTTTAACAGCTATGTCTTCGTCTTATTTAGGAGGCGGAGGGGAGGTATGCATGTAACTGATTTTTATGCAGTTTTAACTCTGATAATTTCTAACGTCGCCTTTTAGGCACTCCATATTTAAGGCATTAAACTAGATTTAACCCATAATTCGTAATCTGAAGCTTTCCGTTGCGGAAGGTGACTTGATGCCGATGTTATACATTATTTGTGTAGTAACAGGAAACTTTTGATTCGAGTTTCCACTCATGCCGCATATGTCATGTGAAATATTGATGTAAATAAATTTCCATCACGGTTAAATTTCCTCAAAATATAAACGTATAAAAGACGTACATTGTTAGTTTTTAAAGATTTATTGTTTAGATGGAATAAAAACTAACTGAAAATAAATCATAAACCTTATGTATTATATATATGGCAGTTCCTCCACTGCTACTTCCTCAGGCTGATTTGTTCGAAAAACTGAAGACTGAAAATATATGTATATATATTCAGTCTTGGGATAAATAAAAATAGAATTTTACGACTACTATCAAGACGCACAAATACGCTGAGGGAGATAAACCCGAGATATGCATAATAAATTATTCAATGGCACGCAGTAATCAATTTGTTTGAGCATTCAGGGCAGAAAAATTAATGTTCATCAACACACCCACTAAATTCTAGATGTGAGTAATGTACAAATCTGCATCGTAATACAATTTTTATCTTAATTTTTCCGTTGGCACAACTCATTTGAGGAACAGAACAAAATTATCAACACTTCCATTTACAGTTTCAATATTATAACCAGGAGCTGGTCCAGTGCTAAATCACGGTAATGTCACAAATTAGTAACTGTGTGCAGTATTGGCAGAGTTCATACTGCAGAATCGTAGAATCTCGGCAATTCTCCAATGAAATACAAGTAAATGGGATAAACAGAAGACCACATTACCACCAGTGCAACGTCCTTTCCGCTGTTCTGCACAAAATGTACACCAACGGTGGGCCACACGAGTCGTAAATAAAGATTCATATATGCAGATGACTCCGCCATTATTACTCAGGAAGGAAACTGCGAGAGGCTTTATACCTCGGTAATCTGTTTTGAGGAGAATCTGTGATGTAATCCAGGGGAAAAAAACTGAAGTATGCGCATTCCTTCTCCGTGCAAGCTGCAAGCCAGTTTGATATGGAATGTTTCAACGCATCAGAAACTGCCATTTAAAAACAGTGCACTAAGCTAAAAGGAAACATTTGTGATAGAAGCAGTATTATACATAAACTGACCGGATCAATATTGGGGAACGCATCCTCAATATCATCAGCAATGAGATTTTGTTGGCAACGGGGTTAGCAACGTTTGAACTATTTTTCGACATAGTCAGCAAAACAGTTGAGACACTTGTCATATCGTGAGATCAGGTTTTCTATTCCTGTGCAGTAGAAGTCGCTGCCTATGAGTGGAAAAAGCGTGCGAGTCGTCTTCGCCTCTTCGTCATTGTCAAAACATGGCCGGAGGACAGGAATACCTTGAGGTACAGCAAAAGATGGGAATCGGAGGCTGCGACATCAGAGTTGTACGCTGGGTGATCAAATAAATCGCAGTCGAAATTCTGCAGAACTTGTGGAGGAAGAAACGAAGCTCAGAGTTTAACGTCGTTTCGACAGCGTGGTCATTACTCATCATAGACGGAGCTCACCCTCGGATGTTTGGATAGCCACGGTGGAGTAGCCGAGCGGTCTAAGGCGTCTCGCTCCGGAGCGCGCGGTTGCTTGCCGTGGAGGTTCGAGTACTCCCTGGGGCATGGGTGTATGTGTTGTCCTTAGGTTAGTTTAGTTGAAGTAGTTTGTAAGCTGCGGACTGATGACCAAGCAGTTTGGTCCGATAGATTTACAAACATTTGAACTTTTTTTATGTTTGGATAAGGATGGAAAAGGACCTTTTACAAAATACGAATACATACCACACAGAGGAAATCACATATCCCTAGGGGCAGCTACTACGTTACAGTAAATTGAGAACAGGAGTCGCACAATGCAAAGTAAACTTGCTTATGTGTGGTTACTCTGTAGGTGATCGAGGTGAATGCGGAGAAACGCAAAAAAACTGAATACTGTTCATGTGCCCGAAGATGGTTTATGTTTGCACAACTCAAGGTCTAGTTTGTACAGTTGAAAGGCCTCAGGACGTAGAGTTTTGGAAGATGAGACTTTAGATGATGTCGTCAAGATATGATAGGGGATGAAGTATTACTGGTTGA
The DNA here is from genome assembly GCA_026315105.1 of Locusta migratoria. Taxonomy (NCBI): domain Eukaryota; kingdom Metazoa; phylum Arthropoda; class Insecta; order Orthoptera; family Acrididae; genus Locusta; species Locusta migratoria. The sequence goes on along the minus strand of CM048744.1, from coordinate 734,161,952 downwards.
ATGTAACATTGACTGCACAGATACCTCTTGAATATTGCTATATGAGACTATGTGCTTTTACGTTCACTAAATAAGATAAACCCGACAAATAATGAAATTATCAGGTAATTGGTTGCTTCATTATTCGCGGACCGACATAACGAAGCAACAGAGAACTGGTGTGGCCAATAGCTTGTGTAAACAATGAAGAGTTTCCGTGGAAACAGTAAGTACTACGAAGAACGACCTTGTGGCAGGTTTCGTCAGTATCAGGGTGAAGTTGTCTGATGTCTTCTTTCCTGGATGAGAAGCACTAATTTCTATACATTTAACCACCGTGTTAAAATGACGTAAAGTGAGTAATTAGAGAATATTCTGCAGGCAGTTGTGTTGCCGTCTTTAATTTTTTGTTAATAAGTAAGTAAAATGTTCCTAATATTGATCAGGAAATATTTGTCCCGCTTAAGAGAATACAGCAAACGGTTGTCTATAACAGTGATAAATGAATTTCATCACGAAATCCATATTTTTTTAATAATTTATCTACTGCCCGATAACAATGTACTGTTACATGCTTGAGGGGTATTATGAAATTTTATCCGAAAAATATGAGATAACGATGACAATATAGCACATACCGTTACATCAGGTGCCTAATTTACACACTGGATTCGTATTCGGAAGGATGGTGGTTCAAATCCACCTCCGGCCATCCAGATTTAGGTTTTCCGTGATTTCCCTAAATCACTCCAGACAAATGCAGGGATGGTTCCTTTCAAAGGGCACGGCCAATTTCTTTCCCCATCCTTACCCAAAAATCCGAGCGTAAGCTCCGTCTCTAATGGCCATGCTGTCGACGGGACGATAAACCCTAAGATTCCTTCCTTCCTTCCTACTTTACAAATACAAAATTAAAATACGTCAGTACTCAATAATCAACTTAAATATCACATTTTTGTCTACAGGTTACAATTTCAGTTATTACTGAAGTATGCATGTGTATTCTGCGATTTGAAACAATGTAATACTGTCTGTATGAGTTAGATATTCGTAGTTATATTAATTGAAAGTGTCTACTCCTGGGCTCGATTTACAGTATCAGTGTTGTAACATATTTTTGTATATTAGCGATAGCTCTTTCCTATTTCGAAAGAGTGAACGTTATAAGTCAAAGAAATCACAACTCCTCCAGTAGTAGCAGTAACCATTCAGAATTAGTTGAGTGCAGGGAGTCACACTTTTAACATGGATGCGACCTACCAGGCAGCAGAGGCAGAATTATTAATGTAAATACATATGATAAGAATGCTTTTCAACGGATTACTAAGTTAATTAGATTATTAATTTTATGTAAGGAACTTGCAGGCACATAAATGTTCTGTTATTGTAGAGACGTTGTAGATGTTGTTAGTCTTATGTGTGATAGAGGGTTTCACTAATGAAATAATGATTATCAGATTCTAAATTGTAGCTTGCATTCTTTCGGAATCTACTATTATCTTATTCCCCATTTCATAATTTTTTTTTTTTTTTTCTAAAATGAATTGTTTCATTGTTATGACGTGTGTGCGATCGTGTTACATTGCTGGGAGGTAATCACGATAAAGGAGATTAATTTACAGTGTGTTCATAATAGTAGAAGATTTCGAAAGGAATCAGTTGCATGACAAAACGAGTCTTTCCGTGTGCACAGGCCGCTAAACTAAATTAGTGATGAGTAAAGGTCAAATGTTAATAATAATTTTCTGGTTTTTGAATAATTAAGTGTGTTGTGTATAACGTAATGTGAAAGTCAGATGAAAGGAATCATATTTTGTTTTAGCTATGTGTTAAACTTCACAATACATTGTTGTGAGTTTAATAGACAGCCTACCACATAACGGATAAGTAAAATTTTTACAAAAACAAAATATTTAAACAGGCAGTCAGATACCAAGGTTAAATGTTTGTGAAAAACCTTATTTTCTCCCAACTGAATCACATCTGCCAAGGGACGGCTGGCATTCTACATTGTGTAACATTTTCTTCACATATTTCAAACACGAAGTAAATTCTCATGTTTTATCAGAGATTTAAAAGAGCAATATTCGCAGAACAGATACATAATTGACGTTTACGGTTTACTAAAACTATATAAAGGCGAATATCCCATCTTTCATGATAAGCTTAAACACGACAAGTTCTGATGTAGTTTCCAATCACAAGATTACAGACTAGCTTTTCAATCATTACTTTCGACAAGAAATATTCATAGTTACCAAAGAATTGTCATGGACTCAGAATCTTAACGAATTACAAAAGTTATAAAACTGTCTGCTAAATTATGAACTAAGTCTTATTTGTTGATAGGTTATTGTCCTCCTTTTGCAGTGTACAGTGCGTATTCATCTACACTCAACCATTGATAACGGACTTCCAGTTTTCCATGCCAACTGTACAAGGCTGTAAACGTCTGTGATGTGGTACCTGGATCATTAAACGTTGATGGAAATTAGAAATATACGTGTTTGTGTTTCCCTTGTTTCAGTTTGTTATCATTCAGATTCTAATTTGCTGTTATCTCAGGTATTTGTTTACTGTATTTATTGGTATTTTACTGCATTTATAGGTATTTTACTGCAGTTTTTCGTGATCAGAATGCTCTCGTAGCTATATTACAAACTAGTTCCTTACCCTCATCTCTGAATGTGTTTTATTCCGCCTGAAATCTTACTGTCAGTTGTCCTACTATAGTCTTCTCATTTTTGATTGTATGCCTTCAACCAAGAAGCTCAAATTTCGTAAAGAATGTAGTTTCACACCGTTATCGGTGAGCTATACTGCAATTATGTTGGTATTCGTTAGCTGGGTCATTGACTCATGTTCATTTAGAATATCATCTGGTTCTGCTTAGTTATTTGATAACTCATTGTCTCATCTGAATTGTAATTGATGGGTTATGTTCCGGTTGATACATATTGCTAGTAGTGAAGCCAGTCGCTGCCAGTCGTGTCTGCTATTACCACCACTGCCTCTCCTTCATGCCATTTGATTATTTATAACCGCTGTCTGGCTGTTGTACAAGTTGAATATTACTTTTTGCACCCTATATTTTACCTCTGACACCTTCGTAATTTGAAATAGTGTATTCCGGTCAACATTAACAAAAGCTTTCTCCAAATATACACAAGATAATTCGTAGGTTTGCCTTTCTGTTATCTCTCTCCTAAGATAAGTCGTAATGTATTGCCACACGAGTCTCTACAATTCTCCTAAATTCAAACTGATCTTCCCCGAGATCAGATTCTACGTGTTTTTCCATTCGTCTCTAAATAATTCGTGAGATTAATTTGCAACCATGACTTATTAAACAGGTAGTTCTGTGGTTTTAACCCTCGACTGCACTTGCCTTCTTTAAAATTTGAATTATTCGCTCTATTTGACACTTTAATAAGTTGCAGTGAATCCTCTTCGAAAATGTACCAAAACATGCCACCTTTGGGTAACCTGACGACTTCAAGTATGACACATCAAACAGTGGTACAATGCACTTTACTTCCGTGGACTGCCACCTGCTGACCACCTTGATGATGATTTGGAAATATCCAACTAACAACCCACTGGGGTTGATCGAGTTTGGCCTGCAAGCTGACGTGCTCCACTTTCTGAAAGAGAATTAGATCTGTCATCATTGTATCAGTGACCGAGTGGCCAGCAGCCATTCTCTTGGCCGTCTCTCGTTGCGAGGCCATGGCGTATTTCTACAAGTCTATCAACCCCTTCTGATGGCCTAGTCAGTCGAACAGGGCGAGAACTTCGATGTCCACTAGAGCGTCTTGGCCAAACAGTTCGTCAAGCTATTAGCAACTTAAATGATATCTTCAGTCTGCAGCAGAGTATAGGGTGATATGAAACTTTCTGGAAGATTAAAACTGTGTGGCGGACCGGGATTCGAACGCCTTTTGCCTTTCGCGGGCAAGCGCTCTATCAACTGAGCTATCCCGGCACGCTTCACGGGCCGTCCTCCCAGCTTTATTTCTCCCAGTACCTCGTCTCCTACCTTCCAAACTTCACATAAGTTTTCCTGTGAACCTTGCAGAACTATCACTCCCGGAAGGTAGGATATTATAGAGACATGGCTTAGCCACAGCCTAGGGGATGTTTACAGATCCTGAACAGATTTAATCTGCCACGAAGTTTCATATGAGCGCACATTCTGTCGCAGAGATTAAATATCATCAGGAAACATCTCCTAGGCTGTGACTATGCCATTACATCCTTACTTCTGAAAGTGCAAGTCATCTATAGTATGCAGGATAATTGTGTGTAGTTTGTACGGTAAGAGGCGAGGTACTGCCGGAAGTAAAGGAGTTGGGATGGGCTATGAGGCGCGACAGGATAGCTCAGTTTGCAGTGCATTTGTCAGCGAAAGGCAAAGGTCCCATGTTGGAATCCTGGTTAGGCACAGAGTTTTAATCTGCCAGAAAGTTTCATATTAGCAACTTAGTTGGGGAGAAACCCTTGAAAAAGTCTTGGCCAGCAAGCTGATAGACACTGCCGTTCCTGAGAGTCACAGTTACTGGCCGCGCGATAATGCTGAGTCTTGGCCACATGCACTATCTGCTCGTTACTAAGCAACGCTGTGCAGAAACTATTTGCACTGTGTAAATTCTGACATACACGTATTTACAGCCAACGCTATATCACTGACACCCTCATATACCAGATGATCAAAAAGTCAATATAAAATTGAAAACTTAATAAAACACGGAATAATGTAGATAGAGAGGTAAAAGTTGACACACATGTATGGAATGACATGGGGTTTTATTAGAACAAAAAAAAGTTCAGAAAATGTCCGACAGATGGCGCTTCAACTGATCAGAAAAGCAATAATTAGCATAACAAATTAAGACAAAGCAAAGATGATGTTCTTTACAGGAAATGCTCAATATGTTCACCATCATTCCTCAACAATAGCTGTAGTCGAGGAATAATGTTGTGAACAGCACTGAAAAGCATGTCCGGAGTTATGGTGAGGCATTGGCGTCGGATGTTGTCTTTCAGCATCCCTAGAGATGTCGGTCGCTCACGATATACTTGCGCCTTCAGGTAACCCCAAGGCCAATAATCGCACGGACTGAGGTCTGGGGACCTGGGAGGCCAAGCATGACGAAAGTGGCGGCTGAGCACACGAACATCACCAAACGACGCGCGAAAGAGATCTTTCATGCGTCTAACAATATGGGGAGCGCCATCATGCATAAAAATCGTACGTTCCAGCAGGTGTTCATCATCCAGGCTGGGGATGATGCTATTCAGTAACATATCGGCATACCTCTCACCCGTCACGGTAGCAGTTAAAAAACCAGAATCACGCAGTTCCTCGAAGAAAAAAGACCCGATAATGGTACATGTGGTAAATCCAACCCATACCGCGACTTTCCCTTCGTGCAATGGAGTTTCCACGACAGTTCTAGTTTTCGGTAGCCCAAATTCTGCAGTTGTGGGCGTTGACAGACCCTCGGAGCGTGAAATGAGCTTCGTCGGACCACAACACATTACTCATCCAATCGTCATCTTCCGCCGTCTTCTGAAATGCCCACACCGTAAATGCCCTCCACTTCACTAAATCGCCAGGTAACAGTTCATAATGCCAACGGATTTTGTAAGGATAGCATCGGAGGGTACGTCTAAGTGCCAACCAAACAGTAGTGTATGGCATGCCGGTGCGACGTTCGACTGCGCGAGCGCTGACTTCCCCTTGAATACACCAACCCGCTACATACTGTCTCCATTTCTTCCTGAAATATCTCAGCAGCATTACACCATGTGCTCGGTCGGCCACTAGGGGTCTATCGTCTAAACAACTCGTGGCTTCGAACTTTTAAATCATTCTTGCCACAGCTGCATTTATCAACGGACCTTTACTCGTTCGAATACCCTTCCTATGGCGAAGGATCGTAATGCTGAACTAACACATTCCCCATTCTGATAATACAGCTTCACTAAAAGTGCCTTTTCAGATAACGTCAACATGCTGCGACTGCTGGTACATCTGATTCTCTATCTCATTACAGCTCCTTTTATACACGATTTTCCTAATAAAACTCCATGTCATTCCAAGCATGTGTGTCAATTTTTACCTCTCTATCTACATTATTCCGTGATTTATTAAGTTTTCAAATGTATACTGACTCTTTGATCATCCGGTATGTCACCAGACCACATGTCGGTATCTCGAGCTCGGCATCCTCGCCACACATCTCCATGAGCCACCACAATTTTTTAAACAGTAGGGTTATTCCACAACAAAGTGCGTTATACTGAGTGTAGCATCTCGATGATGCAGTAGATTTACTTGCAGGCATATAAGTATCTGTCATATAAACCACACGCGAATTGAAGGAATTGTTGGAGATATAAGAGGACGTCCAGTTAATCATTTATACTCTGTTGGTATGTCATGAAATAATTGACCCAATTTTCCATGCTGTTTCCTTTCCTAACAGGCCTGTGACATTTTTCTGGTTTGTTATGTACGTTTGTCTTTTGTCTTGAAGAGATATGTGTCATTAATTTATCTCAAAGCTTCATAATTCGTAGAATTTTTTAACACTTATACATTTTAAGGTTGCCTCTTCGTCTGACTGGACTCTTAACCCAATAAAGTTTCCATATGAGGTTGTTCATCACAGTGTGACAAGTGCTCGATGGATACATCCTAAATTACTGCAGCATATCAGAACTTTTCTCTTCACAGTTCTCTTGTTTCAAACTAGGGATAACACTAGATGCTGATAGCGACACATAGTGAAATACTTCCATATTACGACGTGTAGGTCAAGCCCCGTCGAATAGCAGCCGCTGATGACTAACCTTGCCGTTTTGTTTATTTTTCAAAATACGTTAATCCTATAAATCGGTTGTTAAATTTCTGAGCACATACCATCGACATAGAGGTGGTGGAATAATAAGAACACCATGCAGTGGAGTGTACCACATCTTGCTGTAAGTTGGCACCATCGCTTACGTTTTAACTCTGAGATGCAAAGTCTTGGATGTTACTTTACAGTACGTTTTTTTTTTTTTTTTTTTTTTTTTTTTTTTTTTTTTTTTTTTTTTTTTTTTCGTGACAGTCAACACAAATGACCAATGAAATGAGTGATCTCTGAGACTTCCAAAGAGTCCAACTCGGTAGTGTGCTTTTAGTGTGAGCAGCTGTGACGAAAACGGCTGCGCTGTTTAACGTTTCACTGCAGAGAATATTTTTGGAAATGAGAGCGTACACAAAACATGGTAAAACGTCATTAGCGAAAAAAATGGGCGAAACCCGAATTCAACTGACAACGATCAGCGACCATTAAGAACTATTGCGGCCAGACAACATAAAAGTACCACGGAAAGAGATCACTTGAGTAATAATGTTTCGTGAAAAACAGAACGACTTGAGCGTAACATTTAAACCCTTAATAACGGAAGCCAACGCAAAGCTACGAAGGAAATTCTGCCACTATCATAAAACCTCAACACTGGATGACGGGGAGTATGTGGTATGGTCCGTAGAATCATTGTTTACATTTTTCCTACGAACAACCGGGCTTACGTTTCAGAAACCCCAGGGAAGGTCCCCTTTAAACACCCAACTACAACAACAACTTTATTTATACGGTAGGCCTGCTTCCTTCAGTCAAGAGGGCTCCGTCATGATTTGGGCATCTATATCGTGCTATTCAATTGTTTTTACCGTTAACCTCACTGGTCTGATAAGTCTGAATATCTTACCAGTTTCTACAAAAAAAAAAAAAAAAAAAAAAAAAAAAAAAAAAAAAAAAAAAAAAAAATTGCTTGCCGGCCGCGGTGGCCGAGGGGACTGAGGCGCTTCAGTCACGGTCTGCACGGCCACTACGGTCGGGGGTTCGAATCCCCCCTCGGGCATGGATATTTGTGCCGTCCTAGTTCGTAAGTAGTTCATAAGTAGTTTGTAAGTTTAGGGACTGATGACCCCGTAGTTAAGTCCCATAAGCTTTACAAACATTTGAACATTTTTTTTTTTTTGTAAAAATGCTTACTATTACTAACATATTACTAACAAACTCTAACATATTGCAAAATGAAAAAGTTCACACACACACACACACACACACACACGCGCGCGCGCGCGCGCGCGCACACGCACACACACACACGCACACACATACACACACACAGCTAAAACGTTTTTTACAGCATTCCCTGTATAGCACAATCGTCATGTCTCAACATAATTGAACCGTTATGGGGTACTAGAGCAGAGACTAAGGACGAGATTTACAGTTCCAAAATCAAATGTTCAAATATTTGTAAAACTAAGGAACTTAACTACGTTGGTCATCAGTCCCTAGGCTTACAAATTACCTACACTAACTTAAAATAACTTATGCTAAGGACAAGACAAACACTCATGCCCGAAGGAGACTAACTCCCGACTTTACAGCTCCAACACTATTGAAGTAATTGGCGTTTTGGTACAAGAATGAATAACATTCTATTGAAAATGATAAAGACACTTCACGAATCGGTTCCTGAAGAGTTACAGCTCAAAGACAATATTTCGCCAACTGCTTTCTAATAAATAAATACTAGAGGACCCGTGCGAATACTTCGCACCGTTAGTGGAATGACAAAAAAGTTGGAGAAAAATGAAGGTAAAGTTGAATATTCACGCATAGCTTTGTTCAGAATTGATCAATGCAAGTGTTTAAAAGCGCAAATGAAAGAACTTGACCCGCTGAGTATTAGTAGGTCAAAAAGAACTGCGTACCTTTGTTAGAACCGAAGATATCGTAAACAAACCGATTAAAATATTCAATGCAAGAACAGAAGGATGCTGCATTTAAATAAAAATAAAGAATGGAGAGACTTAAGTTAATTCTGATATTTGATTACAAATATGCGAATGAATGCCTTTCGTTTAAAGCAAAAATGAAGGAAATCGGTCGGATAGAATAGCCTGACTGACTAACTGACTTTAGTTTACAACAAGGCCATCCCCATAAGAAATATACAGAAGAAAATCGCGTTTGAGTATAGAAAAAGGAAGGTGAAAGTTATGTAACTTCTGTAATTGTTGACAAATCTGTGGATGAAAACCTTTCGTTTAAAACAAAAATGAAGGAAATCGGGCGGGTAGTTTGGTCAGGTCGACTGACTTTAGTCTTTGTAGATCCGTTTAATATACAAGATCTTCAAGACATTAAAGATAAATGTGAAGCAATGAATTAAAGTTTGTGATGCGGCCGGGAATCGAACCCGGACCTCCATGCTTACTAGGCAGACGTCTTACCGTCTGTTAGACCAGCGCACCACTAACGATTAAGGCGCCTCGGAATAGTCTAAGTACGACTTCCCTTCACGTCACAAACTTTAATTCAGCTTCTGTGTTCCATAGACAATTGCCACCACTGCCAAGGCTCTCCATGTAGCGGAGTAGCACCTCGGCAATGGACATGGTGGAACAGTCCTGCTAAGTCGATATAAATATAAATTTAAATATAAATTTAGAAACCCTGAGACGATTTTTCGTCTGCCTAGTAAGCATGGAGGGCCGGGTTCGATTCCCGGTCGCATCAAAAATTTTAATTCATTGCTCCACATTTATCTTTAATGTCTTGGACATATTCGAGACGAAAAACCGTCTCAGGGTTTCTCAATTTATATTTAAATTCAAGATCTTGTCTACGTTACGATTCCATTTTGTTTCCTCCGCCGCATGTAGTTTCACTTTGTAGCCAGTGCGATTGCTACGTGGCCCTGTTCCAAGTGGTGAAGACTGTGGCATGCTAAACGAGGCTGACTGTACAGTGAGCGTGCCAGAGCCACTAATGGGAGTGACGCTGTCCGGGATGATATCAGATCCGCCCAGTCGTCTCGCCACTCGATGTTGCTAAAGCGAAACCACTCTTCGTATTCGACAGAGAATGAGTCACGTTGCCTTTGTCATGACGCTCTGCGATTTAGCAACTGATGGTGTTAAGTTCCTCGATGAGGCGTCTCGTGAGCTATTACCTTTAACAAAATTGCACGAAATAGCATCACAGAGGCACAAGCTTCACACCCACAAATACCATCAAGTGTTTGGCTGTTACAAATCACTCCATTCGCGTCCAATCGAGATATGCATTCGAGCATGTTTCGTCTTCTTAACTATGTGCAGGCGATTATGAAACCATTTTTTTTTTTAGTGGCTCATTGGCCTGGTGCAATTCTTTCGATTGGACGCCACTTCGGCGACTTGCGTGTCCCTAGCCCACCCCAGTTATCCAACCGGGGAAAGGGGACCTACAGCTTAACATGGAATCCGAACCACGTGTCGTTTCTGGCGACTCCTCACATCGTTGAGAGGTGAAGGATAGGTTAAAGTGCAGACTGAAAAATTCCGAGGTCCGACCGGGTTTTTAACCCGCGACCCTTTGGTTTCCAGTCGAGCACTTTACCCCAAGACCACCGGGCCCGACATGAAACCATTGTAAGTACGTGTACAAATGCTATCAACGTATTACGACATGCGACCCACTCTATCCGCACCAACAGATGCGATGCGTCGCCGACCGCAAATCCATCCCCCTCGATGGGCAGTTTAACATTCAGTTCGGCTTACACAGCAGGAGAGGGATATCCTCTCTAAGGTCGAACACACATGTTCAGTAATGGTAGTCAGATAACTGGGTATGCTAGGCTTCGTGTAATGCTTATCTTCACGAGTGCCAAGTCGACCTTTAATAGAGATAGCGCACTGGATTAGGGTTTAGCCTTAATACAATCTACGCATTCCAATCATATGTATTACTGGATTGACTGTCGCCTGTACTGGGCACAGTTGTTAGTAAAACGTTTCAGAAAACTCAAAACAGGATCAAAGAGTGCTTCTAAGCGGATGCCTAGAATGTCCCAAAACCAAAATGAAAGTTTAATAAAAAGAACTCGGGTTATTGGGGTACTGACTTTGAATAATAATCAAAATGTCATGATTACAAACTTCAAACTAGCCACTATTTAAAATTTTAGTTAAAAATTATCAGCAATGTTGTGTCAGATTTTGAGGCACAGTGGTATAGTAATAATGGTGGAAATAGAGTCTCATTTTGAGGAAGTGGAGTGAACAGTCAATAGATTACAGTGGAATAAAGCGGTTGGGGTAGGTGAAATTAAGTCGGAACTCATCAGTCACAGTGGAATTTGTGAGTCGGGACAGCTTCCGTCTGTCTGGACGAAAGCAGTAACCAAACAAATTTTCAAGCTTGGAAACTACAGAGTTCTCTCTTTAATTAGCGTTGTGGGGAAAATATACTCAGATATTGTTGAAAGGAGAGTGCAAGTATTAATTGATAAAAAGTTGTATGAAAATCATTGTGGGTTTATGCCTCTTACACTCTTTTAGGACCAAAACTTTAGCCTACGGCAGATAATGACGAAGTGCTATGAGTGGAACAGAGAATTGTATCTGTTTTATAGATCTAGAATAGGATAATGATCGTGTTCTTAGGAGGAAGCTATTGTCAGTTCTACAAGATTATGGAACAGAAGGCAACTTCTGTGGGCAATTAAAGGTCTTTACGTAGATTGACAGGCAGCATTTAGAGTTGACAGTAATTTGTGTTTATGGTTCAGGGTAGTTTAAGGGGTAAGGCAAGGCTGTATGTAACCTGTCATCATTGTTGTTCATAATATTTATGGATCATATCTTGCAAACAATAGACTGACAGGGTGAGATTAAAATAGGTGAAAATAAAATATGTAGTCCCGCATATGCGGACTACTTATTGACGTGGCAAATTGGATAGAAAGGTTTGCAGTCTAATATTTCAGCTCTAGAGCAGAGACGTCTAGTACAGAATCAGATGTGTTTATGGAATATCATTGACTGCGTAAATTATGCCAAACTGGCATAATTGTCTCTTCACTGACAAAGGTGAAATAACAGTAATTTATCCCAGTAATTTAGCTGAACCATATAATTTTACAGCAGCTTTTCAGACGGATTAATTTTGGTTCATTTTCGTGAATGGGAAGTCAGAGATCAGCTTAAAAAATAAAGTTTGACATTGAATAGACTGATTTTTGTAATATTTGTTTTACACACTTGAAAATAACGACGTAGAGTTAATTTTCTTCATTGGGAAGTCAGAGAAAAACTAAAAACGAAGTACTGGAATTAAGAAGAGTGCAGGACAAAGGTTTAGTATTTCGCCCATACTGTCACAAATCTGTACCGATTATATAGCAATGATGGAAATTGCAGGAAAGTACAGGAATAGGTTAAAAGTGAAGGTGAAAGGATTCGACACCCCGATGACTATTCCATCCCCGTTCAAAGTGAATGACACGAAGAGTCTACTGATTACTGAGTACCCTACAGATTGCGAGAAATCCAAAGAACGACGAAAGTAGGGACGCGTAGGAAAAAAATAAATAAAAAGATTAGTAGTAAACATACCATCGAAACTGTACAGCACTAGGTAAACCAAGATAAGGAACTCTGTAACCTTGAAAACATATTGACAAATCCCACACGAAGCAAAAGCAGATTAACATATTCAGAGAGCGTTCATGGCTAAGAAAAATGTACAAGTATCAAATGTAGGCTTTAGTTTTAGGAAGATAAATCTGAAAAATATGCATTGTGATTCATGGACTGCGTAAAACCAGGAAAAGAGGATAATCGAAGTGTGAGACGTGATGTTGTAGAGAGTTGTCGAAAATTGGATAGATTGATAAAATAATGAATGAGAGGTACTTCTTGCGAAGGAACATGAGAAAAGCAGTAAAAAAGTGAAGTCGAATGGCTGGGAGACCCTTCGGTTCAGCCGTCTGACTGGAAACGTTTTCCCTAGCCTTCGCGCCCGCAGGCACTTTTCCTTCGCGAAGTGTGAGAACTGTGTGCTGAAGCGTCTCTGTGAAGTGTGGATGACCGTAATGGGTGCTCGTGTAGTGTGGCATTATGGTTGTGTGGAGGTAATGGGAGATGGAGAGAGTGAAACCAGGTCCTAATCATAGACCACTCCTCTCGCAAAGCACCAAGGGGGTCGCCGAGCTTAACGTCCCAATCCGACGGACGGATCACCATCAACAGTGCCCCATGCCCTCACTCCAAGAGACACTGCGGAGAGGTTTGGATCAAGGACTGTGCACCGCCACCCGTCCTGTACCCTCTGCCGTGAAGACAAAGGGAAAATTTGTCAACAGCGCGTGACGTATCCGGACGGTTATCCAGCCAAGCACTGGCCATGCCCAACGCTGCTGAACTTAGGTGATTCGGCGGCAACCCGGAAACCGGTGTATCCACCGCGGCACGGCCGTTGACTGTGAAAAGCAGTGAGAAGAGGAAGAAACCAATTAGGTTTTAAAATCCTAGCGACAACGCGGACCTTAGAGCCGGAGCACAAACTCGGATTGTTTTCATAATGATGGGAAGGAAGTCTGCCGGCCGCGGCGGAGTGGCCGAGCGCATTGAGGCGCTAGGCTTCGATGCACGAACCCGTTCCCCGTCGGGGGTTCGAATCCTCCCTCGGGCATGGATATTTATGTTGTCTTTAGTATAAGATAGATTGAAGTGTGTGCCTGGGTTGCACAGTGGTAGAGTTCCAGACTACAATTCCCTTTCGGGCATGGGTGTTTGTACTGTCTTTAGTATAAGGTAGTTTATAAGTAGTTTGTAAGTTTAGGGACTGATGACCCCGCAGTTAAGTCTCATAAGCTTAACAAACAATTGACATTTTTATTGCAATTCCAGGTGAGCTGAGTACATACATTTGAAGTGACACAACCGACTTGGACGACAAAAAATTATTACAATACAGCTGCATGAGTAATTCAAATTGAATTCCTATATAATGTACCCATTATGTTAAGTCAGGTGCCATTACATGAAAATAATTATTTTGTTTTTCAATTGTTGTTGTTTTTACGATCTTCAGTCCACAGACTGGTTTGATGCAGCGCTCCACCCTACTCTATCCTGAGCAAGCCTTTTCATAAAAACGGCAACCTACATCTGTATGAATCTGCTTACTGTATCCATCTCTTGGTCTTCCTCTGCGGATTTTACCCCACACACCTCCCTCCAACGCTAAATTTATAATTCCTTGATGTCTAAGAATGAGCCCTACCAATCAATCCCTTCTTTTAGTCACGTTATGCCAAAAATTCCTTTTCTCCCCAATCCTGTTCAGAACCTCTACATTATTTACGCGATTACCTACCTAATCTCCAGCATTCTTCTGTGGCACCACATTTCCAAAGCCACTTTCCTCTTCCTGTCTGAACTATTTAACGTCCAAGTTTCACTCCTGTACAAGGCAATACACCAGACAAATGCCTTCAGAAAGGAGTTCCTTGTGCTTAAATTAATATTCGATGTTAGCAAATTTTTCTTTTTCAAAAACACTTTTCTTCCCATTGCCATTCTGCATTTTATATCCTCTGTACTGTGACCGTCATATGTTATTGTACTACCCAACTAACAAAACTCGTCTACTACCTTTATTGTTTCGTTACCTAATCTAATTCCTTCAGCATCACCTGATTTTCTTAGACTGCACTCCATTACTCTTGTTAATGTTCATCTTATACACACCTTTCATCACACTGTCCAGTCCTTCCAACTGCTCTTCCAGGTCCTTGGCTGTCTCTGACAGAATTACAATGTCATCAGAAAAACTAAATGTTTTTATTTCTTCGCCCTGAACTTTAATCACTATTCTAAATTTTTCCTTGCTATCCTTCACAGCTTGCTAGATGTACAAATTTAATAACACTGGGGGAAGGCTACAACCCTGTCTTATTCCCTTCCAAACCAGTGATTCCCTTTCATGCCCTTCAACTATAATAACTGCGGTCTGGCTTTTGTACAAGTTGCAAATAACCCTCCTTTCCCTGTATTTTACCCCTGCTGACTTCAGAATTTGAAAGAGTGTATTCCAGTCAAGATTGTCAAAAGCTTTCTCCAAATCTACAAAAGCTAGAAATGTAGGTTTACCTTTGCTTAATCTATCTTCTGAAATAAGCCGTACATTGAGTATTGCCTCCCGTGTTCCTACATTTCTTCTGAACCCAAACAGATCTCCTTCCAGGTCAGCTTCTATCAGTTTTTCCATTGTCTTGCAAATAATTCGTGTTAAAATGTTGTAACCATCACTTATCAAACTGATGGTTCTGTAATTTTCACACCTGTCTGCGCCTGGTTTCTTTGGAATGGGAATTATTACATTTTTCTTAAAGTCTGAGGGTATCTCCCCTGTTTCATACATCTTATACACCAGGTGAAATATTATATTACGGGAATACTGTCGGATGTCCGTAGCTTGCTGGTACGATATTTCGGCACAGTGTCTTCTAGCCGTCTTCAGGTAATGACCGATGAGAGAAGCCCTGAGCTCACCTATTTAAAAACCCCGTCGGCACATGCGTAGTGTCTTCTGCTGCCATTGCGCATGCGTTACTTGAGCGCACGGGTTTCTGCTGCCATTCTGTACGCTGCTCCGCGCGCCCTCCGCGGTGAAAGCTCGCCGCATCGATATCAGGTCGATTGTCATCACGATGAATGACGACGCTTTCGCAGGGCACGCAGTTTTTCCACAATCGGATTCCACGCAGTGTTTAA